>CM060931.1:192359931-193626559 GCA_030765085.1 Allium cepa
TCCTTCGGACAGCTATAACGGTTGACTTTTTTAGAGTTACGGAAGCCATAACCAGTCAAAACGAAGGTCTTTGTGAGCTCTACGACTTTGATGCTTAAAGACGTCAACGCATAGTTTCATACCCAAAAAAAATACTATTTGAATCACTTTCAGGTCTGGATCTTATTTTTACCCTTCGTTTTCTTCACGTGAATTTTATGGCAAAAGAGGATCAATTTGGCTGGCCATTGATTTTCCATCGCTGGAGAGTGGTGCAACATGGTAATATTCCGTTTCAAATCCATGCATTCATTTGTAAAAGTCGTACGACACAGTTTCGACATTACGGACGGATGTTGCACCTTGCACCGTAGATGTTGCGCTCTGGGGATATGGATCCTTCGGATGGTCATAATGGTTGATTCTATTGGATTTACGGGAGCCTTAACCAGTCAAAATGATGGTCACTATAAGATCTACGGCTTTGATGGCTTAACGACGTCAATGCACAGTTTTATACCCAAAGAACACTATCTGAATCACTTTTTGGTATCAGAAGTTTTTTTTACCCTTCGTTTTCTTCATGTGAATTTTATGGTAAAAGGTGATCAACGTGGCTGGCCATCGATTTTCCATTACTGGAGAGTGGTGCACCATGGTACTATTCCATTTCAAATCCATGCACTCATTTCTAAATGTCGTACGGCGCAGTTTCAGCATTATAGACGGATTTTGAACCGTGCACCGTAGATGTTGCGCCCAAGGGACATCGATCCTTCGGACAGCCATAACGGTCGACTTTTTTGGAGTTACGAGAGCCATAACCAGTCAAAACGAAGGTATCTGTGAGCTCTACGGCTTTGATGGCTTAATTATATAAATGCATAGTTTCATACCTAAAAAAACACTATCCGAATATTTTTTAGGTCTTGGAAGTTTATTTTTACTCTTCGTTTTCTTCACGTGAATTTTGTGGTAAAATGGGATCAACATGGTTGGCCATTGATTTACCATCGCTGGAGAGTGGTGCACTATGGTACTACTCTGTTTCAAATCCATGCACTCATTTCTTGTAGTTGTACGGTGCAGTTTCAGCATTATGGACGGATGTTGCACCTTGCACCGCAGATGTTGCGCACATGAGATATCGATCCTTCGGACAACCATAATGGTTGACTCTTTTGGAGTTACGAGTGCCATAACTAGTCAAAACGAAGGTCTTTGTGAGCTCTACAGCTTTGACTACTTTAAGCCATCAGTTCATAGTTTCATACCAAAAAAACACTATTCGAATCACTTTCATAACCTGGAAGTTTTTTATCCTTCGTTTTCTTCACGTGAATTTTATGGTAAAACAGGATCAACATGGCTGGCCATCGATTTACCATCGCTGGAAAGTGGTGCACCATGATACTATTCTGTTTCAAATCCATGCACTCATTTATAAAAGTCGTGCGACGCAGTTTCGGCATTATGGACGGATGTTGCACCTTGCACCGTAGATGCTGTGCCCAGGGGATATCGATCCTTCGGAAAACCATAACAGTTGACTCTTTTGGAGTTACTGGAGCCATAACCAGTCAAAACGAAGTTCTTTGTGAGTTCTACGGTTTTGACTGCTTTAAGCCGTCAATGCATAGTTTCATACCCCAAAAAAAACACTATCCGAATCACTCTCAGGACTCAAAAGTTTTTTTTACCCTTCGATTTCTTCACGTGAATTTTATGGTAAAACAGGATCAACATGGCTGGTGTAATGACCCGTATTTTACATGTCGATATAATCGCAGAATTACTAGGTTGTTAGTGTTGTTTATGTCGTCCATAGCCTAAGTTGTGTGGGAAAAGTTAACTCGTGGATAGTTTAGACCGACTTAAGAAATTTACGACCTTAAGGAGTTAGGTCGTGGGCGAGTTATAGAAGTTTGGACGAGTTAGCAGTTGGACGAGTTAAGGTGTTAACATGTTGCGACCTAGTGATTTGGCCGACCTAAGAGTTAGCGAGTTAGAGGAGTTAGCGACTTAGTGGAGTGGCGACTCATTGGGGTGACTGAGTAAGAGAGGTGACCGACTCATGTATTGGACCGACTCATAGGATGGAACGACTTAAGGAAAATGAGTTAGGTCGTTGAGTCGTATAGTGTTGTTGAGTCGCCGAGTCGTTAGGTCGGCCTGTGTTTTAGGACGTGTATGCTATGAGTCGTACACGAGTTAAATTGTTGGGTCGGCTAGGTGATGAGTCGTAGGGGTTGTTGAGTCGTTAGGCCGTATTAGTTGGGTCGTGAGTCGTAGTGGCTTGAGTCGTGAGTCATGAGTCGTGGACGACTCATAGGGGCGGACGACCCATGGGGGATTTCAGCCTATAAATAGAGGGGTTTGGCTCACTTTTTGGCACCGGATTTTGAAGCGACGAAGTGCTGCCATTTTGAGAGCTCGACTACAACATTTCTTCATCTCCTTTTCTCCATTTCAATCTAGTTCTAACGTCCATCCAAGATCGAAGATCAAGATCGAAGATCCAAGAGCCAAAGTTGAAGATCTTCATCCAACCAAGCTAGATTTCATCGTTTCAAGCGGGATTTCGACGAATCAAGCTTGAATCCTTACTGTCCAGATCTGAAGTTGATAGTTTTTGAAGTGTTTGGGTGATTCGGTGAGTGGTGGTTATCTCTCACGCGGACCCAAAGGAGTATATTGGTTTGGTGGTTTGTTGGAGTGTTGTAGATAGTGATTTTATGCATTTTTCCTTAGATCTAAGTATAGATCCATTACTTATGAAGATGTTTACTTTTGCAAGTTCATTCATCAAGTTGTAGGGACAAAACCCATGATTTATATTTGTTAGATCTATGCTAAAAACCCATGATTCATGTATGATAGACCTATTCTCATTTATTTACGAAATTGCCATTTTAGTTATAAATACCTATTTAGATCTTGATTGACTACTTATTTGTTTGGATTAATGTTTGCCTTGTTTGATTGTTGTGAATGAGTTATCTAGTTGATAGATTTGGACAAGTATGGTCAAAGACGATTCAAAAGCTACGGAAGAGGCTCTTGAATGGTGAAAGTTGCTTAAGGCATATGTAGTGGATGTTGAAGCTCATATGTATGGATTGGATGATGTTGAGATGGAATTTTGCCATGATGCGATGAGGCAAACCATGATGTTTAGATGAGCCTTTGCTATGATGAAGATGAGGCGAGGCATGATGTGATGTAACCTTGGTATAATCGAGAAGGATTACTCCAAGCATGTTGATAACTTGAAGGGTAGTTCGAGTTGATTGATAATGGATGGCTCAAGAGGTAGTTTGGGCTAGGTTGAGAATAGTCGTCAAGGAGGATGACTAGAAGGCTTGGATTTCATCGTTGTTGAAGGTTCTAGCAGACTTAAAGCAAGAGTACAAGGGTTGCCCTAAAGACTACAGGTAGGTGGTCTGGACACCCTAAAGACTACAGGTAGGTGGTCGAGTACTCTGGGTAGTTGCGAAAATTCCTAGGCACGGGTCATGATGACGTGTGGAGTTATGTCTAGAACCGGGGTTACCATTATCCCTTGATAGATGGCTCAGGAAGGAGTCGGTCATTCAATTAACGGTGATTTTGAAGCAAGGTTAACAGTGATATCCAGAGTCATGGATATTTGATTGTACCATCATTCGGCCTCAAGAGCGGTGTTTTCTGGGTGCTTATCTGATCTTGGTTTAGGCCTTGGGGTTTGTATTTGGAAAACATCGAGCTTGACTCGAGTGGTTATTGCTTTACCTTAATTGTCTGCTGTGTTATGCTTGCTTCTCCTTAATGTGTGTCTGGGGGCTATCACTGTAGAAAGAGGTGGAGTGGGATGGTTTGGTTCCTATTCCTTTTATCCCATATGCTCTTTTGGTATGTTTGATAGTTGATTTACTGCTCACTAAGACTTTGTCTGACTCAAGGTTTTATGTCTCCTCTTATTACCTTGGGCTGTTCATCCATGTTGGGATGGGCAGACTAGGTAGCAGGTGACAGGTGCTGTTCATGGAGATCTACGCTGATGATGACGAAGACGAGCAGGAGGCTTTTGCATATTCTTTCATATTATATGTACTGGGTGTTCCGCTGCTGTATTTGTTTGAGTGTTATGTAGTGAGGCTTTGATGTATGGATGATTCATATGTTTGTATAAAACTATTATGATGCTTATATGATGATGTCCTGTTCTATGGAGCTTCACTATATTATATTTCTCTATTGTATTTTATCCATGCGCTGTGAGTTGTACGATAGATTCTGCGATGTTTATTCTACCTTGACGATCACCCATGGCTGCCTGGCACACCTTCAGCGCACCATTCCCTTGTTTCCGTGCGGGAGTCATGGGCGGTCGTCACATTTGGTATCAGAGCTTTGGTTGATCGATTTTAGCCAACGCTCGCTGACGTAACTACGTATGAGAGACGTAATTGTATTTTGATGGATGATTACTATATATAATATAGTAGCTTAGAAGGGTTTGAACTCCTTATGCAGTTGTTTCTTAAGGTGTTCTAATCATTCTTTTTACAGATATTAAGGATGAGTCGAAGTGAGAGACAAACTGCGAGGGAAAGCCGTGCTGCTAGGGAAGCTGTTGATTATACTCCTATGTTTGAGGCCATGATGACTTCGATCATGAGGAGAATACCAGCTTCAGGATCATCAGTGGATGTGGGAGTTCAAGTTCAAGCTCCAAGACCAGTGGATTTTGCTAAGCTTTGCAAGGACTATACTTCTCTTGGAGGAAAGGTTTTCTTGGGAACGGAATCGACCATTGAGGTGCAGAGATGGATTGATGCTTGTCAAAGGATTTTTGGTGACTTGGGAATTGAGGATGCAACTAAGAGGAAGCTTGCATCAAGGCAACTTCAAGGGAGAGCTTCGGATTGGTGGAACTCTATCACCATAGATACTCCGGAGGAAGAGATTACTTGGGAGCAATTCCAAGTTAGATTTGAAGCTAAGTTCATCTCTACGGCTCAGAAATCTGTTCTGTTTAAGAAGTTTGTGGAGCTCAAGCAAGGTGGGAGACCAGTTCTTGAGTATGTTTCTGAGTTTGAAGCTTTGTCCAAGTATGCTCGATTGTATATTGATTCTCCCTATCAGAAGAATGAGAAGTTTGTGACAGGCTTGGACACTTATCTTGGGAGACAGTTGGTGGATCATTTAGACGATCCGTTTGAGAAGCTTGTGGAGAAAGCTCTCAGGCATGAGAGTTTGTTTCCTAAGGAAGGATATGTTGTTGCTGTAACCAAGGAAGGGTCTAGGCCACAGCAGGGTGGAAACAAGAAGAGGAAGCAGCAGCAACAGAAGGGTAAGGATGGCCAGAAGAAGCCGAAGGGTGAAGTGACCTGCTACAACTGTCAGCAGAAGGGTCATCTCTTCAGAGATTGCAAGAATCCCAAGGTGCCGGGAAAGTGTTATAACTGTGATAAGCTGGGGACATATCAAGAAGAATTGTCCAGAGCCGAGGAAGGACAGGTAGATTGTGAAAGCTTATGCTATGGGAGCTGTGTCGTCGTCTTCAAAAGCTCCTACTGCTGAAGAGAAGGGGAAGAGTGTGGTGGTTCAAGGTACTCTTTCCATTTGAGGTGTTCCAGTTAGAGTATTGTTTGATACTGGAGCGTCGCATTCTTTTGTTTGTGATGATCTTGTAGGCCGATTAGGTTTGAAACCGGATATTGTTGATAGGCCATTGGTTGTGACTAATCCAGTTGGGGGTTCGTCATGTTTGTGTATGATATGCCGTGGTCTAGTTGTGTCGAGTCATGATTGCTCTTTTGCTTGTGATTGCTTTGTTCTGAACTTTGCGGGGTTCGGAATTATTTTGGGTATGGACTGGCTTAGGAAGTATGCGGCAAGGATTGATTGTGAGAGGCTGGAGGTGACAGTCGGGAATGTGGAAGGGCGAAAGGTTGTGATACGATGTAAGCATGAAGAAGGCGTCTTCATGAGCTTCATGTATTCGCTGGTTGTTCCACGGGATGGACTGTCATCGGTGCCTATTGTGAATGGATTTGAGGATGTCTTTGACGAAGTCAAAGGGTTACCACCGCATAGGGAGATCGAGTTTCGTATCGATCTAGTTGAGGGAGCCAGACCTGTTGTGATGCCTCTTAGGCGGATGGCACCTAGGGAGCAGCTAGAGTTGAAGGTGCAAGTTGATGACCTTTTGCAGAAAGGATTCATTCGGCGTAGTGTGTCCGAATGGGGTGCACCAGTTGTGTTCGCAACCAAAGCGGATGGATCGTTAAGGTTGTGTGTGGATTATCGTGAGCTGAATAAGGTGACTAAGAAGAACAAGTATCCATTGCCGAGAATATATGACTTGTTTGATCAGCTTCACGAGGCTAAGGTGTTTTCTCAGATGGATTTGGCAACGGGATTTCACCAGCTGAGAGTGGCGAAGGATAGTGTGCCGAAGACTGCTTTTAGAACACCATCCGGATTTTATGAGTGGCTGGTAATGCCGTTTGGATTGACCAATGCACCATCATATTTTGTGGATCTTATGAATAGAGTGTTCAGAGATCAGTTGAACAAATTCGTACTTGTGTTCGTGGATGATATTCTGATTTACTCCAGAACTGAGGAAGAGCACAAGACGCACTTGAGTATTGTTTTGGAAATCTTGCGGAAACATCAGTTGAAGGCTAAGTTTTCGAAGTGTCACTTCTGGAAGAGTGAAGTGAGGTTCTTAGGCCATGTTATTTCTGGAAATGGAATAGCGGTTGATCCTGCTAAGGTGGCAGCGATCCAGGATTGGATTAGACCTAAGAATGCATCTGATGTTAGAAGTTTTCTTGGATTAGCAGGATATTATCGTCGGTTTATCAAAGACTTTTCCAAGATAGCTGCACCATTGACAGGGTTGACGAAAAAGAATCAGGTATTCAGTTGGGATGCTAAGTGTGAACAAGCTTTTGGAATCCTGAAAGAGGGACTAGCAAGTGCTCCTGTTTTGACTATTCCAAGTGGGAATGATGAGATGGTGGTTTACACCGATGCATGTGGTACTGGACTTGGAGCAGTGCTGATGCAGAAGGATAAAGTTGTTGCGTATGCTAGTCGACAACTGAAGCCGCATGAAAGGAATTACCCGACTCATGATTTGGAGTTAGCGGCAATTGTTTTTGCTTTGAAGATGTGGAGACATTATCTTTTGGGAGTTCGATTCGAGTTGTTTACGGATCATAAGTCGTTGAAGTATCTGTTCTCCCAAAAGGATTTGAATCTCCGACAGCAACGGTGGCTAGAGTTTTTAGCATCGTATGATTTCGGTATAGCCTATACTCCGGGAAAAGGCAACGCAGTGGCAGATGCGTTAAGTCGAAGACATGCAGGATTGGGAGCCATGTTTTCGGAATGGAAGGGTCTAGAGTATTTGGCTGAATTTGACTTCAGGCCTAGATGTGGATTGGAACCTGAGATGTTGGCAAACTTATCGATAAGGCCTACTCTGGTGGAGAGAATTGGCGAGAGCCAAAAGCGAGACGATAAGCTTGTCAAGATTATCCAAGATTTGGAATATGGATTGAATCCAGAAAAGGATAAAGGATTTGAAGTCGATCGAGAGGGTTGGCTTCGAAAGCAAGGACGACTAGTTGTTCCCGATGTAGATGGATTGAGAAATGAAGTTCTTAGGGAAAGTCATCACTCGAAGTTGACAATTCATCCAGGTGGAAATAAGATGTATCGGGACATGAAGAGAACCTACTACTGGGAAGGTATGAAGAAGGATGTTGGAAGTTTTATTTCCAAGTGTATGAACTGCCAGTTGGTGAAAGCTGAGCAGAAGAAGCCCAGTGGATTACTTCAGCCATTAGAGGTTCCTACATGGAAGTGGGAACAAGTGTCGATGGATTTTATCGATGGTCTACCTAGAACCAGGGCAGGGAATGAAGGGATTTGGGTCGTCATAGATCGTTTGACTAAGAGTGCAAGGTTCATTCCTGTTCGATCAACTAGAACTGCATCGAGGTTGGCTGAGTTGTATGTTAAGTGGATTGTTCGATTCCATGGTGTTCCAAAGAGTATAGTGAGCGATCGAGACCCATTGTTCACTAGTGGATTTTGGAAGAGCTTCCAGGAAGTTTTGGGAACTAAGTTGTGTTTGAGTACAGCTTATCATCCTCAAACAGATGGTCAAACTGAGAGAGTCAACCGAGTTTTGGAAGATCTCCTCAGAGCATGTGTTTTGGATTTCGGAGGATCGTGGGAAGATCATCTTCATTTGGTGGAGTTTGCGTACAATAACAGTTACCAGTCAAGTATTGGCATGGCACCATATGAAGCACTGTATGGAAGACCGTGTAACTCTCCGACATGTTGGTTGGAAACTGGAGAAAAACTGATACTTGGGCCAGAGATGATTCGACAGACTTCGGATTGTATAGGGATCATTCGGCAACGAATGAAGGCAGCCTAAGATCGTCAGAAAAGTTATGCCAATAATCGTCGTAAGGATTTGGAATTCGACGTAGATGATATGATTTTTGTGAAGATTTCTCCTCTGAAGAATGTTATTCGATTTGGAAAGAAAGGAAAGTTAACTCCGAGATTTGTTGGACCATTCCCGATTATCGAGCGAATTGGAAAGCTCGCTTATAGATTGGAGTTTCCGGAAAAGATGGCGGGTGTGCACAATGTTTTCCATGTATCTTATCTGCGGAAGTATGTGCATGACCCAACTGCAGTAGTTTCTGCTGATAGCTGTGAAGATTTAGAAGTTGATCCAGTTGTTACGAGACCTCGTAAGCCGCTTCGTGTTGTTGAAACCGACACGAAACAGCTTAGGAGAAAGACGATTACGTTGCTCAAGATACAATGGAGTGATGATGTTGACGACTGTACGTGGGAGGAGGAAGAGAGGATGAAGACAGCTCATCCTGAACTCTTCAAGGTATGGCCCTAAGGTGTCGTGACATCTCATGAATTTGTAACTTGTTCTAATCGTAGAATTCTGCATGCTAGGAAAGTAATTGGATGCATGGTTTGTTGATTGCTGTGGATGGTAGGCATGCAGAATAGTTTTGGTTGCTCTTGTTTGTTTGGAATTTCGGGGGCGAAATTCCTAAGGGGGAGAGAATGTAACGACCCGTATTTTACGTGTCGATATAATCGCAGAATTACTAGGTTGTTAGTGTTGTTTATGTCGTCCATAGCCTAAGTTGTGTGGGAAAAGTTAACTCGTGGATAGTTTAGACCGACTTAAGAAATTTATGACCTTAAGGAGTTAGGTCGTGGGCGAGTTATAGAAGTTTGGACGAGTTAGCAGTTGGACGAGTTAAGGTGTTAACATGTTGCGACCTAGTGATTTGGCCGACCTAAGAGTTAGCGAGTTAGAGGAGTTAGCGACTTAGTGGAGTGGCGACTCATTGGGGTGACTGAGTAAGAGAGGTGACCGACTCATGTATTGGACCGACTCATAGGATGGAACGACTTAAGGAAAATGAGTTAGGTCGTTGAGTCGTATAGTGTTGTTGAGTCGCCGAGTCGTTAGGTCGGCCTGTGTTTTAGGACGTGTATGCTATGAGTCGTACACGAGTTAAATTGTTGGGTCGGCTAGGTGATGAGTCGTAGGGGTTGTTGAGTCGTTAGGCCGTATTAGTTGGGTCGTGAGTCGTAGTGGCTTGAGTCGTGAGTCATGAGTCGTGGACGACTCATAGGGGCGGACGACCCATGGGGGATTTCAGCCTATAAATAGAGGGGTTTGGCTCACTTTTTGGCACCGGATTTTGAAGCGACGAAGTGCTGCCATTTTGAGAGCTCGACTACAACATTTCTTCATCTCCTTTTCTCCATTTCAATCTAGTTCTAACATCCATCCAAGATCGAAGATCAAGATCGAAGATCCAAGAGCCAAAGTTGAAGATCTTCATCCAACCAAGCTAGATTTCATCGTTTCAAGCGGGATTTCGACGAATCAAGCTTGAATCCTTGCTGTCCAGATCTGAAGTTGATAGTTTTTGAAGTGTTTGGGTGATTCGGTGAGTGGTGGTTATCTCTCACGCGGACCCAAAGGAGTATATTGGTTTGGTGGTTTGTTGGAGTGTTGTAGATAGTGATTTTATGCATTTTTCTTTAGATCTAAGTATAGATCCATTACTTATGAAGATGTTTACTTTTGCAAGTTCATTCATCAAGTTGTAGGGACAAAACCCATGATTTATATTTGTTAGATCTATGCTAAAAACCCATGATTCATGTATGATAGACCTATTCTCATTTATTTACGAAATTGCCATTTTAGTTATAAATACCTATTTAGATCTTGATTGACTACTTATTTGTTTGGATTAATGTTTGCCTTGTTTGATTGTTGTGAATGAGTTATCTAGTTGATAGATTTGGACAAGTATGGTCAAAGACGATTCAAAAGCTACGGAAGAGGCTCTTGAATGGTGAAAGTTGCTTAAGGCATATGTAGTGGATGTTGAAGCTCATATGTATGGATTGGATGATGTTGAGATGGAATTTTGCCATGATGCGATGAGCAAACCATGATGTTTAGATGAGCCTTTGCTATGATGAAGATGAGGCGAGGCATGATGTGATGTAACCTTGGTATAATCGAGAAGGATTACTCCAAACATGTTGATAACTTGAAGGGTAGTTCGAGTTGATTGATAATGGATGGCTCAAGAGGTAGTTTGGGCTAGGTTGAGAATAGTCGTCAAGGAGGATGACTAGAAGGCTTGGATTTCATCGTTGTTGAAGGTTCTAGCAGACTTAAAGCAAGAGTACAAGGGTTGCCCTAAAGACTACAGGTAGGTGGTCTGGACACCCTAAAGACTATAGGTAGGTGGTCGAGTACTCTGGGTAGTTGCGAAAATTCCTAGGCACGGGTCATGATGACGTGCAGAGTTATGTCTAGAACCGGGGTTACCATTAGCCCTTGATAGATGGCTCAGGAAGGAGTCGGTCATTCAATTAACGGTGATTTCGAAGCAAGGTTAACAGTGATAGCCAGAGTCATGGATATTTGATTGTACCATCATTCGGCCTCAAGAGCGGTGTTTTCTGGGTGCTTATCTGATCTTGGTTTAGGCCTTGGGGTTTGTATTTGGAAAACATCGACCTTGACTCGAGTGGTTATTGCTTTACCTTAATTGTCTGCTATGTTATGCTTGCTTCTCCTTAATGTGTGTCTGGGGGCTATCACTGTAGAAAGAGGTGGAGTGGGATGGTTTGGTTCCTATTCCTTTTATCCCATATGCTCTTTTGGTATGTTTGATAGTTGATTTACTGCTCACTAAGACTTTGTCTGACTCAAGGTTTTATGTCTCCTCTTATTACCTTGGGCTGTTCATCCATGTTAGGATGGGCAGACTAGGTAGCAGGTGACAGGTGCTGTTCATGGAGATCTACGCTGATGATGACGAAGACGAGCAGGAGGCTTTTGCATATTCTTTCATATTATATGTACTAGGTGTTCCGCTGCTGTATTTGTTTGAGTGTTATGTAGTGAGGCTTTGATGTATGGATGATTCATATGTTTGTATAAAACTATTATGATGCTTATATGATGATGTCCTGTTCTATGGAGCTTCACTATATTATATTTCTCTATTGTATTTTATCCATGCGCTGTGAGTTGTACGATAGATTCTGCGATGTTTATTCTACCTTGACGGTCACCCATGGCTGCCTGGCACACCTTCAGCGCACCATTCCCTTGTTTCCGTGCGGGAGTCATGGGCGGTCGTCACAGCTGGCTATCGATTTACCATCACTAGAGAGTGGTGCACCATGGTACTATTCCGTTCCAAATCCATGAACTCATTTGTAAAATTCGTACGGCGCAGTTTCGGCATTATGGACGGATGTCGCACCTTGCACTCTAGATGTTGCGTCTAGGGGATATCGATCCTTCGGATAGCTATATCGGTTGACCCTTTTGGAGTTACGGGAGTCATAACCAGTTAAAACGAAGGTCTATGTGACATATACAGCTTTGATGGCTTAATGACGACAATGCATAGTTTCATACCCAAAAAAACACTATCCGAATCACTTTCAGTTCTCGGATGTTTTTTTACCCTTCATTTTCTTCACGTGAATTTTATGATAAAACGGTATCAACGTAGCTGGCCATCAATTTACCATCGCTGGAGGGTGGTGCACCATGATACTATTCCATTTCAAATCTATGCATCATTTGTAAAAGTCCTACGGTGCAGTTTCGGCATTATGTACGGATGTCGCACCATGCATCGTAGATGTTGCGCTCAATGGATATCGATCCTTCGGACAGCCATAACGGTTGACCCTTTTGGAGATACGAGAGCCATAACAAGTCAAAACGAAGTACTCTGTGAGCTCTACGGGGCTTAATGACCTCAATACATAGTTTCACACCCAAAAAACACTATCTGAATCACTTTCAGGTCTCAGAAGTTTTTTTCACCCTTCGTTTTCTTCACGTGAATTTTATGCTAAAACGAGATCAACGTGGATGGCCAACGATTTAGTATCGCTAGAGAGTGGTGCACCATGGTACTATCTCATTTCAAATCCATGTAGTCATTTATTAAATTTGTACGGTGCAGTTTCAGCATTATGGATGGATGCTGCACCTTGCACCGTAGATGTTACACCTCGGGGATATCGATCCTTCGGACAGCCATAACGGTGACTCTTTTAAAGTTACGGGAGCCATAACCAGTCAAAACGAAGGTCTCTATGGTCTCTGCTTTGATGGTTTAACGACGTCAATGCATAGATTCAAACCTAAAAAACACTATCCGAATCACTTTTAGATCTCGGATGTTTTTTTACTCTTCGTTTTCTTCATGAGAATTTTATGGTAAAACGAAATCAACGTGGCTGGCAATCGATTTACCATCGCCGGAGAGTGGTGCACCATGGTACTATTCTATTTCAAATCCATGCGCTCATTTCTAAAAGTCGTACGGTGCAGTTTCAGCATTATGGACGGATGTTGCATCTTGCACCGTAGATGTTGCGCCATGGGATTATTAATCCTTCGGACAGCCATAACGGTTGACTCTTTGGAAGTTACGGGGGCCATAACCCATCAAAACGAAGGACTTTGTGAGTTCTTCGACTTTGACCGCTTTAAGCCATCAATGCATAGTTTCATACCAAAAAAAACAATCCAAATCACTTTCAGGACTCGAAAGTTTTTTTACCATTCGTTTTCTTCACGTGAATTTTATTGTAAAATGGGATCAACGTGGTTGGCCATTGATTTTCCATCATTGGAGAGTGGTGCACCATGGTACCATTCCATTTTGAATCCATGCACTAATTTGTAAAAGTTGTACGGCGCAGTTTCGGCATTATGGACTGATGTTGCACCTTGCACCGTTGATGTTGCGCACAGGGGATATCGATCCTTCGGACAGCCAAAATGGTTGACTATTTTAGGGTTACTGGAGGCATAACCTGTCAAAATGAAGGCCTTTGTGAGCTCTACGGATTTGATAGCTTAACCACTCAATATATAGTTTCGTACCCAAAAAACACTATCCAAATCACTTTCAGGTCTTGGAAGTTTTTTTACCCTTCATTTTCTCCACGTGAATTTTATGGTAAAACGGGATCAACGTAAACGGCCATCGATTTACCATCACTGGAGATTGGTGCACCATGGTACTATTCCATTTCAAATCCACGCACTCATTTCTAAAAGTCAAACGATGCAGTTTCGGCATTATGGACGGAAGTTGCGCCTTGCACCGTAGATGTTGCACCCTAGGGATATCGATCCTTCGGACAACCATAATGGTTGACTCTTTCGGAGTTAGGGAGCCATAACCACTCAAAACGAAGGTCTTTGTGAGTTCTACGGCTTTGACATCTTTAACCTGTCAATGCATAGTTTCATACCCAAAAAAAACATAATCCGAATCACTTTCAGGACTTGGAAGTTTTTTCCCTTCGTTTTCTTCATGTGAATTTTATGGTAAAACGGGATCGACATGGCTGGCCATCGATTTTCCCTTGCTGGAGAGTGGTGCACCATGGTACTATTCCGTTTCGAATCCATGCACTCATTTGTAAAAGTCGTAAGATGTAGTTTCGGCATTATCGATGGATGTTGCACCTTGCATTGTAGATATTGCGCCCGGGGGATATCGACCCTTTGGACGGCTATAACGGTTGACTCTTTTGGAGTTATGGGAGCCATAACAGTCAAAACGAAGGTATTTGTGAGCTCTATGGCTCTGATGGCTTGACGACATTAATGCATAATTTCACACCCAAGAAACACTATCTGAATCACTTTTAGGACTCGAAAGTTTTTTTACCCTTTGTTTTCTTCACATGAATTTTGTGGTTAAACGGGATCAACGTGGCTGGACATCGATTTACCATCGCTGGAGAGTGGTAAACCATGGTACTATTCTGTTTCAAATCCATACACTCATTTGTAAAAAATCGTACGGTGCAGTTTCGGCATTATGGATGGATGTGCACCTTGCACCATAGATGTTGCGTCAAGGGGATGTCGATCCTTCGGATAGCCATTACGATTGACCCTTTTGGACTTACGGAAGCCATAACTAGTGTGACGACCCGACTTTCCACTCCCGGAAAATCGCATCATCTTTAAGAAAGAAAGGGATAGAAAAGAGAAAAGAAAGAGGAGAAAGAAGAAACAACACAAGAATCTCAACAGCGGAATGAATAAATTATATTAATAACATAAGTATTACATAGTATACATCAAATATCAGAGTACACAGACATATACAACACATACTAGACAGTTATAAACACATGTCTAGTTATTACAACTCAATACATAATACAGAAACACTCAGAGATACCAACACAGCGGAAAAACTATATAACTATACGCAGAAGCCTCCTGCTCCATTTGCTCCTCCACAATGCGTCAAAGCTATCCTGAATCCTAACCTGAATTCCTTTGGCTACTCGTAAAAATTTGAGTACCCAAGAGTTATAGAAAAACAGAAATAACTCCGGATCAGACATGGGTCTGGTGTGAGTACAGGTTAAAGTTGCTTTACTTTGAAAACTTTTGAAAAGAAAAGGTATCACGTAAGACTTCCCACACATAAACATGGAAAAGTTTTTACCTTACGCTAACCAAAACATTTGATAGGAAATCAGTATTATAACAGTGTCTAGGGTTTTCAAGTAAATAAGAAATAGCCGAAACTGTTACATGATTAAATTTCAGCTACTAGCCACAAAAGTGGGTAATACAATTAAAACCGTTGGCACTTATTGGATTTTGGATTCCATCAATGGCTGGGCTACTGGGGTACTGCCCGTCACAGTACATGGCCTAGATCACCGTACCGAGGATTACTCCCTTCATCCCCTACAACACAAAGCCGGACCCATTCCTTACTGAACAGTTCCAAACAAGACAACCCCGCAGTTGTGATCAGCAACCGCACCACTAAGCCGAAAATATAAAGGGACCTCTAGACGGGGATAAATCTTGCTCTCAAGTGGGTGCTACCCACGAAGCTTTGCTGCACCTCCCCTGTTTTAGCCATTCCCGGTTGATGAGGCTTGAGGTTTCGATTACCTTTATATGACATATCACTTAGAATGCTCATCGTCCTCCTGACGATGTTCTAAAAGCATTCAATCCATACAAGTGCGTTCCGGGTTCGAACGAAACCGAAGGCATTATCTCGTTACACTCGTATTGGAATCACCCTCAGATTTAACGGCAACAACCCTTGCACTCTGAATCACCATCTCGAATCTATAAGTGCTATTCCGTCAAACTCATTACGGAATCACCCACAGAGTTATACTGACGTATAGCCCTTATACCTCGAGTCTTCACTCGCTCCACTTAGATTAACGACCTAACGTTATTTGGAATCGATGTGGTTTTCGGATATCCAAATATGGAAACCCGATCCCGGTCTCATCGAAATCCAAAGCGTGTCTTTTAGGGTCCAAGTTGTTTTAAAGTTTAAAACAATTCAATTTAATTATCTAAATATACACAGATAGATAATTTATAACACAATAGATAATCAACACTATCATTATCAACAGATAATTCATATCATAATCAGATAATTCATATTATCATCCAAAAGCAACCAATGCATCCATACCACAACATTATTCATCTCATAGCTGAGATTACAAACCAAACCAGCAACCAATACCAATCATCAAACATAAGCAACTATCTAATGATCACACTATTCATAATTAATTTAAAATGAATTAAATTAATTACTTAATCTCTAATTAATTTAAAATAAATTAAATTAATTACTTCATCATTAAAATTCTGCTTATCTTAATCATCAACTGATTATAAATCAATTTATAAATCATCATCTCAATATTCATTTCAATTAATCCTTACTGATTAACCATTTCTAATTACAATAAGTAATTAGCATTTAATATTAATTATACCTTAATTAATCAATTCCAAATTACATCATTAATTAATTAATGATTTCTGATTACAATTAATCAATCTCTAAATATAAATTAATTACATAAGTAATTAATCTTCAATTTAAACAACATATATATTAATCACTCATGATTAATAACCATTCAGTAATTAATTACTTTAATTACCCATCCCATAATTAATTACCCTTAATTAATTATCTTCATTAATCACTTGATAAATTTTCAAAGTAATTTAAATTTAAATTACTTCTTTAATTACATCCTGTAATTATTAATTAATTACTTCCTTAAGTAATTACAATCCACAAATGTTTTAAATTAATTAAACTTAATTAATCTAAACTAATTACATTAATCAAATTAATTACACTAAGTAATAAATTCTTTAATTACTTTCATTAAGTAATTAAACATTTGATTATTATTAATTAATTAATCTAATTAATTATCAAAAATCAATCATATTAATTAATTGTTAAAATAATCTTAAGTTAATGACCTTCATTAACATTTCTTAATTACATAATTAAGAATTAACTTCAATTAATCATTATTAATTATCAATTAATTAATCTTTAATTATCATTTACTTAATCTCTAATTATTGATTAATTAAGTGTTAATTAAAATCTTAATTACCATTAATCACTTGATTAAGTAAATCTTAATCATAAATTAAAATTTAATTGCCATCCTTAATTATAGATTAATTAACCTTAATTAATTAATCTCAAATCTTAATTATCTAACTTAAAAATTGTTAATTACTTAATTAAACATCCACATTATAAATTAATTAAATAATTAATATTCCATTTAAATTAATTTAATAATTTAAATGAAACCAATTTCTTGAATTCTAAATTAAGAAACATTCTTCTTAATACAAAAGTATTTTAAACACTTTATTCAAAAATTCAATTTAAAATTTCTTTTAAATTTCAAACTGAATTACAAATTAAAATTTTATTTTAGATTCAAACTTAAAGATTTAAAACTTATTTACTCTTTCATCTCAGTTTTTAAATGCAAGTTATTTAACTCTTTCTAAAAATGGTTAAAACAAATTTAAATTTAAAAACTTATTTAAATTTTAAAAACTGATATTTAAGTAATATCCCAGGTTTTAAAACTAAATTTAAACTTAGTTTAAACTTATTTTATCAACTAAAACTTACAGTTTTAAATTCAATTCAATGTTCATTTATACTCTAAAAGTTTAAAAACTAAATTTAAATTCCTAGTTTTAAATTAAATTCAAACTTAGTTTCATTTGCTAAGTTCCAAATTTCAGATTTCCAGATTTTCAAAACTGAATTTAACTCATTTTAATTTCAGTTGCTCTTTTTAAAAATTTACTTTTCAATTTAAAACATAAAACAGAAAACAGTTTTCTGTTATAGTTTTAACATCTTAAATTTTAATTCAAAATGATTTCAAATCTCAGATTTAAATCATTGAATTCAAAAATTTAAGTTTCAGGTTTAAACATTACAGTTTTGATCTTCATCTTTAAGTTTAAATTCTTCTTTTAAACTTTCAAAACAGAAAAACAGTTTCTGTTTTAAAGTTTAAAACCAAACTTGGATTTTAAGACATTTCAAATTTAATTCAAAGATTTAAAATTTAAAACTTATTGAATACAAATTCAACTTCAGATTCAAGGCTTAATCCAGATTTTTGATTGCATCTTCCCTCACTGTAAATTTTTAATAAACCTGGAAAAACAGGTTTGAACAACTTTTTTTTTAAAAAAAAACTACAGTGTTTACATTTTAAAAACTCAAATCACTTCAAAATAAACAGAATTCAAACTCTTGAATTCATATTTATATTCAGTTTAAATTTAATGCTTAGTTCAGGTTTTGATTTGCATTTAATCTTGCTTCTTAACAGAAAATTAAAATAGGTTCTATTAATTTTCTAAAACCTGAAATACTTACCCTTTTAAAAAAAAAACTCAAATTATTATAAAAAAAATAGAATTTCAAACTTTGAATTCATATTTAAATTCCATTTCAACTTATACTTAGTTCAGGTTTGTGTTTATATTTAAATTCTTACCTTAATTTTTTTATTATAAGAACTGGGAAAACAGGCTCTGTTAACATGCCAAACCTGAAGCACTAAGACCCGAGCTTCCACAAACTTACTTTGGGGAAACAACATACTGGCTTCGAGTTTCCCTTCCCATTTACCCGAGAATAACCCGAGTACAAAAACCCTGCAACCACTACAACACTCATAAACCCCTACCCTGTAAACAAACACAGTTCTTCCCCCTCAAACCTGTCAACAGCGACCCTACGCGCCTCCGGCCACCATCTCCACCAAAACTCCGGCAACAACTCCATCAACCCCTTCCCTATCCATACTCAAAAGAGCTTTGAACTCGATCAAATTTTGAAACCACATTACCAAATTTTCTTAAACCTAGTAAACTAGGGTTCTAAAACTGGAAACCCAAATTTCAACATCAAAACCCAATTTCAACTCAATCCAATAATTTTCCTATATCCTATGATAGCTATACTATCCTCAGAATCAAATACAATCAATTTAATTGCATGCATCATCTGAACCTGACCAAAATTGTAAAATACAGTCAAGTTAAAATTGCATTCTGTCCTTAACTCTAAAAGTTGAAATACTATTTTTTTTTAAAATCATGCTTTTGCATTATGATTCAATTTATAATCCTGTAACATTAAGTTATAAATGTTAGAGTTTTGTCTATTTTCAAACTTGCTTGTTTCTTTCAAATTTTAGAAACAGTTCACAAATTTTTATCTTAAGTAAACTTAGTCTAAAGTATGTGATAAAACAAATGAATATACTTTAAGTCTTGAGTTGTACCACAGACCAAATTGAAAGTTTTGAATTTTAAAATTAAACAGGAAGTTAAAACATTTTGATCAGAGGGGACATATAGATTCCACAGTCATGTATACAACATGCATAAGAGCATTCATCAATTAAACATTCCCAAAATATTCATTACATACAATAAACATGCAACCTGATTTTATAAAGATTCTTTTTATAAATAAAGTTACTCACCAGATATGAATGCAGAGCCCAAATTTAATTTGCAGGTTCCAGATTTGTAAGAAATTAATGAATGCAGACTTCCTTGATTTCAAATGCTATCAACTTTGAAAAATTTATGTATGCAGGCCTTTGTTTCAGCAAGAACATGCAGATAGCAAATCCCTCCAAGTTATAGATTGCAGGAAACAAAAATGCAGGCTTGTTCTATTTCCAGAGTTTTGAAAAGTGAGTGCATGCTTTAGTTTACACACATGCAGGTTGCAGATGTATGCAAACTTGAATTTTTCATTTTGAGGAGCTACAGGCTTGATTGTAATGCAGGTTTTATTTTGGATGTAGATTGCGTGTTTGAATGCAAATGCATCTACAGGTTAGAGGAGATGAATTTTTTCCTTTCAGGTTTCTTTGTTTTAGAATCAAAAATGAGAAAAAGCTAAAGAATGAATGTATGCAAGTTAAATAACAATGTTTGATTTAAATTAAAATTAAAGAAAAACAAAAATTAAACAAATGACACATGGCTTGTGTTGTTAACACTTGTCAACCTAAATCTTAAATTACTTACGTATGTAAATTAAGCTTACATATGTCTTTTGAATGGGTTTGTTATTTAATTAAGGTTAAGAAAATTAACTTAATGAATGCATGTTCCTATTTTAAATTGTATTTTAAATTTCAAATTAAATTTACAAATTAAAATTATCAATCAATAATTTAAAAAGAATAACGCAAAAATTTTGTAACTTATTTTAATATTCAACCTTTAAGTCAAAAATGAATTTTAAACTAATTAAAATATTTTTATCATATTAAAAGTCATATAGTATTTTATTAAATATTTTTGAAAAGCTCAAACCCAAAGATAAATCACAATTTCTATTTTCAAAACATTAAAATTATGCTATACTAATTTATTTAAAACAACTTATCTATTTAAAATATATACAAATACATATACATTATTAAATAGAAAATAATTTATTAACTTACTAAAAATAATTTCACTAATTAAATATTTAAATAAAGAAGATTATTAAATCTCAGATTTATTAACAAAAATCATTAATTCAATTTAAATTTAAATCCAGATTATTAAATTTAAATTGTCCAAAATTTCGGGATATTACAATCCTTCCCCCTTAAAAGAATTTCGTCCCCGAAATTTAAAACAAAGTTAATTTAATAATCTATTTACAGATTTTATTTTAAAATATAGCATATGATAATCATATGCTAACAACCAAAGCAACCAATTCACACAATCAGAACAAATCTAATTATCCAAAAGAATTTTGGATAAAACTTTCACGAGTTTCCCCGGTACATATATATATCGGGATACTCGCTCTATAGAATCCAAACAATTCAATCAATACTACTAAGCTATAGAGCTCCTAACAACAATTCTATACAGAATATCAGACTGCAACCGAGTCTGCCTCATCAACCAATCCTAAACTGCTGGTTCTACAACCAGAAATATCGAACACGTACTCCCTCAGAGATACGTGATAACACTCTGAATCCCAGTTATCCAAACTGGCAATTCAACTCTAGAAAACCAAACACTCATCTAACCCAAGACAGAAGAAACCAAAACACTAAGGAGCTAGCTTCCCAAACTTATAGCTCTTTGGATCAGAGAAAAACTTATCCCAAACAAATCTCCGATTCCAGAATCCAAATTTCTCTGCCTCTTGTCCATAAAAACTCTTCTAATGATCCTAGGCTACCAACATCCATCCTGATCAGCTTAACTCTACGCTGATTCCACTAGAAACAGACTGAATCAAAACAATCCAATGATCTCCTCAAGATCAATCCAAAACCAAGAACACTAGCCCTGCTTCTCAACAACAGAAGATAGAACAAACTTCTTCTTATCCGGAAAAGAAAAACAGAAACACTCCAAACTGCTTCCGTTGCACAACTCTGATCCGAAACAGAAGAAAATGCTGAAGAACAGCACAAGCACAGACCAGACAACCCAACACAGAAATATGGTTTCACATATCCATAAAGAGAACTCAGATGTTCCTCCCAAACCTGAGTTGCTTCACCATCTTCTATCTCAAGGAACCATCCATCTACTAATTGAACCACCTGTTCCATTTCTGGAAAGAAAACTCGATCTCCAGATGCAGACACACTCTGACTTCCAGAAGACATCCAGACAATCTCCAGCAATCCAAAAGAACATACTATCGCAAGTCACTTTTGCGATCAACTCAGCCTAAATCCAAAGAAACTGCTCTCTCTCTACCAAACAGAACAGCTTATGCTGGCCTAGCCAACTCACCAGAGAAACGGATCCACTCTACTGCTTCTGAACTCCACTTCAGAAAAACTACTCAGCCAGAAGACTCCCTACCAGCTCAGAACATTCTGCTAAACTCAGCCACATCACCAAGCAGACTCACTTCTTACTCTTATTCCAAAGAAACATCTTCGGAAATATCCATAGTCACTGCATCTCATCACACAGCTACAACTTCCTGAGATATCAAAATACCATCACTCACTGACTTCTGTCCTACCGACAGATCCAAACTCAATTCTGCACTTCAAAGACGAACTCCGAACCTTAACAGGTTACCTTCAGAGATCGATGAAGTACTTACACCAAGCAAAACTCACTCGAGACAGTATTTGGTCTACAGTCTCGACAAATACACTTCCAACCTCATCCATTCAAACTCCAAACAATGGTAGTCGTGTTACACACACTTCTACCTCATCTACCTTTATAACTTATATTGGAAAACCCTGAACAGGTAATCCAACAAATAGGTAGAACCAATTATATATATATAATAAAAATACAAATACGCTCTCTCAATATAGACACTACTATAGAGCCTAGGTATTCACTCAACCTAATGCTCTGATACCAGCTGTGACGACCCGACTTTCCACTCCCGGAAAATCGCATCATCTTTAAGAAAGAAAGGGATAGAAAAGAGAAAAGAAAGAGGAGAAAGAAGAAACAACACAAGAATCTCAACAGCGGAATGAATAAATTATATTAATAACATAAGTATTACATAGTATACATCAAATATCAGAGTACACAGACATATACAACACATACTAGACAGTTATAAACACCTGTCTAGTTATTACAACTCAATACACAATACAGAAACACTCAGAGATACCAACACAGCGGAAAAACTATATAACTATGCGCAGAAGCCTCCTGCTCCATTTGCTCCTCCACAATACGTCAAAGCTATCCTGAATCCTAACCTGAATTCCCTTGGCTACTCGTAAAAATTTGAGTACCTAAGAGTTATAGAAAAACAGAAATAACTCCGGGTCAGTCATGGGTCTGGTGTGAGTAACAGGTTAAAGTTGCTTAACTTTGAAAACTTTTGAAAAGAAAAGGTATCACGTAAGACTTCCCACACATAAACATGGAAAAGTTTTTACCTTATGCTAACCAAAACATTTGATAGGAAATCCGATGATATTATAATAGTGTCTAGGGTTTTCAAGTAAATAAGAAATAGCCGAAATTGTTACATGATTACATTCCAGCTACTAGCCACAAAAGTGGCTAATACAATCAAAACCGTTGGCACTTGTTGGATTTTGGATTCCATCAATGGCTGGGCTACTGGGGTACCGCCCGTCACTGTACGTGGCCTAGATCACCGTACCGAGAATTACTCCCTTCATCCCCTGCAACACAAAGCCGGACCGTTCCTTACTGAACAGTTCCAAACAAGACAACCCCGCAGTTGTGATCAGCAACCGCACCACTAAGACGAAAATATAAAGGGACCTCTAGACAGGGATAAATCTTGCTCTCAAGTGGGTGCTACCCACGAAGCTTTGCTGCACCTCCCCTGTTTTAGCCATTCCCAGTTGATGAGGCTTGAGGTTTCGATTACCTTTATAGGACATATCACTTAGAATGCTCATCGTCCTCCTGACGATGTTCTAAAAGCATTCAATCCATACAAGTGCGTTCCGGGTTCGAACGAAACCGAAGGCATTATCTCGTTACACTCGTATTGGAATCACCCTCAGAGTTAACTACAATAACCCTTGCACTCTGAATCACCATCTCGAATCTATAAGTGCTATTCCGTCAAACTCATTACGGAATCACCCACAGAGTTATACTGACGTATAGCCCTTATACCTCGAGTCTTCGCTCGCTCCACTTGGATTAACGACCTAACGTTATTTGGAATCGATGTGGTTTTCGGATATCCAAATATGTAAACCCGATCCCGGTCTAATCGAAATCCAAAGCGTGTCTTTTAGGGTCCAAGTTGTTTTAAAGTTTAAAACAATTCAATTTAATTATCTAAATATACACAGATAGATAATTTATAACACAATAGATAATCAACACTATCATTATCAACAGATAATTCATATCATAATCAGATAATTCATATTATCATCCAAAAGCAACCAATGCATCCATACCACAACATTATTCATCTCATAGCTGAGATTACAACCAAACCAGCAACCAATACCAATCATCAAACATAAGCAACTATCTAATGATCACACTATTCATAATTAATTTAAAATGAATTAAATTAATTACTTAATCTCTAATTAATTTAAAATAAATTAAATTAATTACTTCATCATTAAAATTCTGCTTATCTTAATCATCAACTGATTATAAATCAATTTATAAATCATCATCTCAATATTCATTTCAATTAATCCTTACTGATTAACCATTTCTAATTACAATAAGTAATTAGCATTTAATATTAATTATACCTTAATTAATCAATTCCAAATTACATCATTAATTAATTAATGATTTCTGATTACAATTAATCAATCTCTAAATATAAATTAATTACATAAGTAATTAATCTTCAATTTAAACAACATATATATTAATCACTCATGATTAATAACCATTCAGTAATTAATTACTTTAATTACCCATCCCATAATTAATTACCCTTAATTAATTATCTTCATTAATCACTTGATAAATTTTCAAAGTAATTTAAATTTAAATTACTCCTTTATTACATCCTGTAATTATTAATTAATTACTTCCTTAAGTAATTACAATCCACAAATGTTTTAAATTAATTAAACTTAATTAATCTAAACTAATTACATTAATCAAATTAATTACACTAAGTAATAAATTCTTTAATTACTTTCATTAAGTAATTAAACATTTGATTATTATTAATTAATTAATCTAATTAATTATCAAAAATCAATCATATTAATTAATTGTTAAAATAATCTTAAGTTAATGACCTTCATTAACATTTCTTAATTACATAATTAAGAATTAACTTCAATTAATCATTATTAATTATCAATTAATTAATCTTTAATTATCATTTACTTAATCTCTAATTATTGATTAATTAAGTGTTAATTAAAATCTTAATTACCATTAATCACTTGATTAAGTAAATCTTAATCATAAATTAAAATTTAATTGCCATCCTTAATTATAGATTAATTAACCTTAATTAATTAATCTCAAATCTTAATTATCTAACTTAAAAATTGTTAATTACTTAATTAAACATCCACATTATAAATTAATTAAATAATTAATATTCCATTTAAATTAATTTAATAATTTAAATGAAACCAATTTCTTGAATTCTAAATTAAGAAACATTCTTCTTAATACAAAAGTATTTTAAACACTTTATTCAAAAATTCAATTTAAAATTTCTTTTAAATTTCAAACTGAATTACAAATTAAAATTTTATTTTAGATTCAAACTTAAAGATTTAAAACTTATTTACTCTTTCATCTCAGTTTTTAAATGCAAGTTATTTAACTCTTTCTAAAAATGGTTAAAACAAATTTAAATTTAAAAACTTATTTAAATTTTAAAAAATTATATTTAAGTAATATCCCAGGTTTTAAAACTAAATTTAAACTTAGTTTAAACTTATTTTATCAACTAAAACTTACAGTTTTAAATTCAATTCAATGTTCATTTATACTCTAAAAGTTTAAAAACTAAATTTAAATTCCTAGTTTTAAATTAAATTCAAACTTAGTTTCATTTGCTAAGTTCCAAATTTCAGATTTCCAGATTTTCAAAACTGAATTTAACTCATTTTAATTTCAGTTGCTCTTTTTAAAAATTTACTTTTCAATTTAAAACATAAAACAGAAAACAGTTTTCTGTTATAGTTTTAACATCTTAAATTTTAATTCAAAATGATTTCAAATCTCAGATTTAAATCATTGAATTCAAAAATTTAAGTTTCAGGTTTAAACATTACAGTTTTGATCTTCATCTTTAAGTTTAAATTCTTCTTTTAAACTTTCAAAACAGAAAAACAGTTTCTGTTTTAAAGTTTAAAACCAAACTTGGATTTTAAGACATTTGAAATTTAATTCAAAGATTTAAAATTTAAAACTTATTGAATACAAATTCAACTTCAGATTCAAGGCTTAATCCAGATTTTTGATTGCATCTTCCCTCACTGTAAATTTTTAATAAACCTGGAAAAACAGGTTTGAACAACTTTTTTAAAAAAAAAAAAACTACAGTGTTTACATTTTAAAAACTCAAATCACTTCAAAATAAACAGAATTCAAACTCTTGAATTCATATTTATATTCAGTTTAAATTTAATGCTTAGTTCAGGTTTTGATTTGCATTTAATCTTGCTTCTTAACAGAAAATTAAAATAGGTTCTATTAATTTTCTAAAACCTGAAATACTTACCCTTTTAAAAAAAAACTCAAATTATTATAAAAAAAATAGAATTTCAAACTTTGAATTCATATTTAAATTCCATTTCAACTTATACTTAGTTCAGGTTTGTGTTTATATTTAAATTCTTACCTTAATTTTTTTATTATAAGAACTGGGAAAACAGGCTCTGTTAACATGCCAAACCTGAAGCACTAAGACCCGAGCTTCCACAAACTTACTTTGGGGAAACAACATACTGGCTTCGAGTTTCCCTTCCCATTTACCCGAGAATAACCCGAGTACAAAAACCCTGCAACCACTACAACACTCATAAACCCCTACCCTGTAAACAAACACAGTTCTTCCCCCTCAAACCTGTCAACAGCGACCCTACACGCCTCCGGCCACCATCTCCACCAAAACTCCGGCAACAACTCCATCAACCCCTTCCCTATCCATACTCAAAAGAGCTTTGAACTCGATCAAATTTTGAAACCACATTACCAAATTTTCTTAAACCTAGTAAACTAGGGTTCTAAAACTGGAAACCCAAATTTCAACATCAAAACCCAATTTCAACTCAATCCAATAATTTTCCTATATCCTATGATAGCTATACTATCCTCAGAATCAAATACAATCAATTTAATTGCATGCATCATCTGAACCTGACCAAAATTGTAAAATACAGTCAAGTTAAAATTGCATTCTGTCCTTAACTCTAAAAGTTGAAATACTATTTTTTTTTAAAATCATGCTTTTGCATTATGATTCAATTTATAATCCTGTAACATTAAGTTATAAATGTTAGAGTTTTGTCTATTTTCAAACTTGCTTGTTTCTTTCAAATTTTAGAAACAGTTCACAAATTTTTATCTTAAGTAAACTTAGTCTAAAGTATGTGATAAAACAAATGAATATACTTTAAGTCTTGAGTTGTACCACAGACCAAATTGAAAGTTTTGAATTTTAAAATTAAACAGGAAGTTAAAACATTTTAATCAGAGGGGACATATAGATTCCACAGTCATGTATACAACATGCATAAGAGCATTCATCAATTAAACATTCCCAAAATATTCATTACATACAATAAACATGCAACCTGATTTTATAAAGATTCTTTTTATAAATAAAGTTACTCACCAGATATGAATGCAGAGCCCAAATTTAATTTGCAGGTTCCAGATTTGTAAGAAATTAATGAATGCAGACTTCCTTGATTTCAAATGCTATCAACTTTGAAAAATTTATGTATGCAGGCCTTTGTTTCAGCAAGAACATGCAGATAGCAAATCCCTCCAAGTTATAGATTGCAGGAAACAAAAATGCAGGCTTGTTCTATTTCCAGAGTTTTGAAAAGTGAGTGCATGCTTTAGTTTACACACATGCAGGTTGCAGATGTATGCAAACTTGAATTTTTCATTTTGAGGAGCTACAGGCTTGATTGTAATACAGGTTTTATTTTGGATGTAGATTGCATGTTTGAATGCAAATGCATTTACAGGTTAGAGGAGATGAATTTTTTCCTTTCAGGTTTCTTTGTTTTAGAATCAAAAATGAGAAAAAGCTAAAGAATGAATGTATGCAAGTTAAATAACAATGTTTGATTTAAATTAAAATTAAAGAAAAACAAAAATTAAACAAATGACACATGGCTTGTGTTGTTAACACTTGTCAACCTAAATCTTAAATTACTTACCTATGTAAATTAAGCTTACATATGTCTTTTGAATGGGTTTGTTATTTAATTAAGGTTAAAGAAAATTAACTTAATGAATGCATGTTCCTATTTTAAATTGTATTTTAAATTTCAAATTAAATTTACAAATTAAAATTATCAATCAATTATTTAAAAAGAATAACGCAAAAATTTTGTAACTTATTTTAATATTCAACCTTTAAGTCAAAAATGAATTTTAAACTAATTAAAATATTTTTATCATATTAAAAGTCATATAGTATTTTATTAAATATTTTTGAAAAGCTCAAACCCAAAGATAAATCACAATTTCTATTTTCAAAACATTAAAATTATGCTATACTAATTTATTTAAAACAACTTATCTATTTAAAATATATACAAATACATATACATTATTAAATAGAAAACAATTTATTAACTTATTAAAAATAATTTCACTAATTAAATATTTAATTAAAGAAGATTATTAAATCCAATCAGATTTATTAACAAAAATCATTAATTCAATTTAAATTTAAATCCAGATTATTAAATTTAAATTGTCCAAAATTCCGGGATATTACAACTAGTCAAACGAAGGTATTTGTGAACTCTATGGCTTTGATGGCTGAACGAATTCAACGCGTAGTTTCATTCCCAAAAAACACTATCCGAATCACTTTCAGGTCTCGGATGTTTTTTACCCTTCGTTTCTTCACGTGAATTTTATGATAAACCAGGATCAACATGGCTGGCCATCGATTTACATCGCTGGATAGTGGTGCACCATGGTACTATTCCGTTTTCAAATCCATGCACTCATTTGTAAAAGTCGTACGGTGCAGTTTCGGCATTATGGACGGATGCTGCACCTTGCACCGTAGATGTTGCCCCCTGGGGAAATTGATCCTTCGGACGACCATAATGGTTGACTTTTTTGGAGTTACGGGAGGCATAACCAGTCAAACGATGGTCTGTGAGATCTGCGGCTTTGATGTTTTAACGACGTCAATGCATAATTTCATACCCAAAAAACACTATCCAAATCACTTTCAGGTCTCAGAAGTTTTTTTACCCTTCTTTTTCTTCATGTGAAATTTATGGTAAAATGGGATCAACGTAGCTGGACATCGATTTACCATCGCTGTAGACTGATGCACCATGATACTATTCCATTTCAAATCCATGCACTCATTTCTAAAAGTCGTACGGTGCAGTTTCAGCATTATGGATGGATGTTGCACCTTGCACCGTAGATGTTGCGCCCAAGGGATATCGATCCTTCGGACAGTCATAACGGTTGACTCTTTTGGAGTTACGGAAGTATAACCGGTCAAAACGAAGGTCTCTGGGAGATCTATGGCTTTGATGGCTTAACGATGTCAAAACATAGTTTCATACCCAAATATCACTACCCGAATCACTTTCAGGTCTCGGAAGTGTTTTTTACCTATCGTTTTCTTCACATGAATTTTATGGTAAAATGGGATCAACATGGCTGGCCATCGATTCACCATCGCTGGAGAGTGGCGCACCATTGTACTATTCCGTTTCAGATCCATGCACTTATTTGTAAAAGTCGTACGGCGCAGTTAGTATTATGGACAGATGTTGGACCTTGCACCGTAGATGTTGCGCCTAGGGGATATCGATCCTTCGGACAGTCATAACGGTTGACTCTTTTGGAGTTATGGGAGCCATAACCAGTCAAAAAGAAGATCTCTATGAGTTCTACGGTTTTGACAGCTTTAAGCCATCGATGCATAGTTTTATACCCAAACGAACACCATCCGAATCATTTTCAGGAATCTGAAGTTTTTTTGAATTCGTTTTTTTCACGTGAATTTTATAGTAAAATGGGATCAACGTGGCTGGCCGTCGATTTACCATCGCTGGAGATTGGTGCACCATGGTACTACTCCATTTTGAATCCATGCACTCAGTTGTAAAAGTCGTACGGCATAGTTTTTCCATTACGGACGAATGTTGCACCTTGCACCATAGATGTTGCACCCAAGGGATATCGATCCTTCGAACGGCCATAACGGTTGACTCTTTGGGAGTTATGGGAGCCATAACCAGTCAAAACGAAGGTTTCTATGAGCTCTACGGCTTTGATGGCTTAACGACATCAATGCATAGTTTCATATCCAAAAAAACACTAATCACTTTCGGGTCTCGGATGTTTTTTTACCCTTTGTTTTCTTCACGTGAATTTTATGGTAAAACGGGACTATCGTGGCTGGCCATCGATTTACCACCATTGGAGAGTGGTGCACATGGCACTATTCCGTTTCAAATCCATGCACTCATTTGTAAAAGTCATATGACGCAATTTCGGCATTATGGACGAATGTTGCACCTTGCACCGTAGATATTGCGCCCAAGGGATATCAATCCTTTGGATAGCCATAATGATTGACTTTTTTGGAGTTACGGAAGCCATAACCAGACAAAATGATGGTCTTTGCGAGCTCTACGGCTTTGACCACTTTAAGCCGTCAATGCATAGTTTCATACCAAAAAAACACTATCCAAATCACTTTCAGGTCACGGAAATTTTTTTTGCCCCTCGTTTTTCTTCACATGAATATTATGGTGAAATGGATCAGCGTGGCTGACTATCGATGTACCATCGCTGGAGAGTGGTGCACTATCGTACTATTCCATTTCAAATCCATGCACTCATTTGTAAAAGTTGTAAGGCGCAATTTCGGCGTTATGGACTGTTGTTGGACCTTGCACCATAGATGTTGCGCCTAGGGGATATCGATCCTTCAGACAACCATAAAATTTGACTCTTTTGGAGTTACGGGAGCCATAACCAGTCAAAACGAAGGTCTCTGTGAGTTCTACGGCTTTGATGGCTTAACGAAGTCAATGCATAGTTTCATGCCCAAAAAAACACTATCCGAATCACTTTAGGACTCGGAAGTTTTTTACCCTTCGTTTTCTTCACGTGAATTTTATGATAAAACGGGATCAACGTGGCTGGCCATTGATTTACCATCACTGAAGAGGGTGCACCATGGTACTATTCTATTTCAAATCGATGCATTCATTTCTAAAAGTTGTACGGCGCAGTTTCGACTTTATGGACGGATATTGCGCTTTGTACCGTAGACGTTGCGCACAGAGGATATTGATCCTTCGAACAGCCATAACAGTTGACTTTTTTGGAGTTATGGAAGCCATAACCAGTCGAAACGATGCTCTTTGTGAGTTCTACAGTTTTGATTGCTTTCAGCCATCAATGCATAGTTTAAGACCCAAAAAAACACTATCTGAATCACTTTCAGGACTCGGAAGTTTTTTTACCCTTCGTTTTCTTCATGTGAATTTTATGGTAAAACGGGATAAACATGACTAGCCATCGATTTACCATCGCTAAAGAGTGGTGCATCATGGTACTATTCCGTTTCAAATCCATGCACTCATTTGTAAAAGTCGTACGGTGCAGTTTTGGCATTATGGACGGATGATGCACTTTACACCGTAGATGCTGCGCCTAGGGGATACCGATCCTTCGGACAGCCACAATGGTTGACTCCTTTGTAGTTACTGGAGCCATAACCAGTGAAAAGGCAGGTCTCTATGAGCTCTATGACATTGATGGCTTAACGACGTTAATGCATAGCTTTATACCCAAAAAACACTATCCGAATCACTTTCATGTCTCGGAAGTTTTTTTTAACCCTTCGTTTTCTTCACGTGAATTTTATGGTAAAACAGGATCAACGTGACTGGCCATCGATTTACCATCGCTGGGGAGTGGAGCACCATGGTAATATTTTGTTTTAAATCGATGCATTCATTTCTAAAAGTCGTATGGCGCAATTTTGGCATTATGGACGGTTGTTGCACCTTGCACCTTCCACCTTGCACCGTAGATGTTGCGCGCAGGGGATATCGATCCTTCGAATAGCCATAATGGTTGACTCTTTGGGAGTTACGGGAGCCATAACCAGTCAAAACGAAGGTCTCTGTTATCTCTATGGCTTTGATGGCGTAACCACGCCAATGCATTGTTTCGTACCTAAAAAATATATATCCAAATCACTTTTAGGTCTCGGAAGTTTTTTTACCCTTCGTTTTCTTCACGTGAATTTTATGGTAAAACGGGATCAACGAGGTTGGCCATCGATTTACCATCACTGGAGAGTGGTGCACCATGGTACTATTCCCTTTTAAATCCATGCACTCATTTCTAAAAGTCGTACGGCACAGTTTCGACATTATGGACGAATGTTGCACCTTGCACCGTAGATGTTGCATCCAGGGGATATCGATCCTTCGGTCAGCCATAAAGGTCAACTCCTGTAGAGTTATGGGATCCATAACCAGTCAAAACGACGTCTCTGTGAGTTCTATGGGTTTGACAGCTTTAAGCCATCAACGCATAGTTTCATACCCAAAAAATACTATCTGAATCACTTTCACGATTCATATGTTTTTTTACCCTTCGTTTTCTTCACGTGAATTTTACGGTAAAACGGGATCAACGTGTCTGGCATCAATTTACCGTCGTTGGAGAGTGTTGCACCATGGTACTATTCCATTTCAAATCCATGCACTCATTTGTAAAAGTCGTACGGTGCAGTTTCGGCATTGTGGATGATGTTGCACCTTGCACCATAAATGTTGCGCCCAGGGGATATCGATCCTTCGGACAGCCATAACAGTAGACTCTTTTGGAGTTATGAGAGCCATAACTAGTCAAACTGAAGGTCTTTGTGAGCTCTATGGCTTTGATGGCTTAATGATGTAAATGCATAGTTTCATACCCATAAAAACACTATCCGAATCACTTTCAGGTCTTCGAAGTTTTTTTACCCTTCGCTTTCTTCACGTAAATTTTATGGTAAAACGGGATCAGCGTGGCTGACTATCGATTTACCATGGCTGGTGAGTGGTGCACCATCGTACTATTTCGTTTCAAGTCCATGCACTCATTTCTAAAAGTCGTACGGCGCAGTTTCAGCATAATGGACGGTTGTTGCACCTGCACCGTAGATGTTGCGCCCAGGAGATATCGATCTTTTGGACAGCCGTAACAGTTGACTCTTTTGGAGTTACGGGAGCTATAACTAGTCAAAACGAAGGTCTCTATGAGATCTACATCTTTGATGGCTTAATGACATCAATGCATGGTTTCATACCCTAAAAAACACTATCTGAATCATGTTCAGGTCTCGAAAGTTTTTTACACCCTTCGTTTTCTTCACTTGAATTTTATGGTAAACAGGATCAACGTGGATGGCCATTGATATACCATCGCTGGAGAGTGGTGCATCATAGTACTATTCCGTTTCAAATCCATGCACTCATTTCTTAAATTCCTATGGCGCAGATTCGGCAGTATGGACGGATGTCGCACCTTGCACCGTAGATGTCGTGCCGAGGGGATATGATCCTTCGAACAGCCATAACAGTTGACTCGTTGGGAGTTGCGGGAGCCATAACCAGTCAAAACGAAGGTCCCTGTGAGCTCTACGGCTTTGATGGATTAACGACATCAATGCATAGTTTCATACCCAAAAAACACTATCCGAATCAATTTCAGGACTCGAAATTTTTTTTACCCTTCGTTTTCTTCACGTGAATTTTATGGTAAAATGGGATCAATGTGGCTGGCCATCGATCTACCATCTCCGGAGAGTGGTGCACTAGGGAATTATTCCGTTTCAAATCCATGCACTAATTTGTAAAAGTCATACGGTGCAGTTTCGGATTTATGGACAGATGTGGCACATTGCACCGTAGATGTTACGCTTAGGGGATGCCGATCCTTCGAACAGTCATAACGGTTGACTCTTTTAGAGTTACGGGAACGATAACCAGTCAAAACGAAAGTCTCTGTGAGCTCTACAGCTTTGATGGCTTAACAACGTCAATGCATAGTTTCATACCCAAAAAACACTATCCAAATCACTTTCAAGTCATGGAAGGTTTTTTACCCTTTGTTTTCTGCACGTGAATTATATGGTAAAAGGGGATCAACGTGGCCGGCCATCGATTTACCATCGCTTTGTCATGGTGCACCATGGTATTATTCCATTTTAAATCCATGCACTCATTTCTAAAAGTATTACGGCGTAGTTTCGGCATTATGGATGGTTGTTGCACCTTGCACCGTATATGTTGCATCCATGGGACATTGATCCTTCGGACAACCATAACGGTTGGCTATTTTGGATTTACGGGAGCCATAACCAGTCAAAATAAAAGTCTCTGTGAGCTCCACAACTTTGAAGGCTTAATGACATCAATGCAAAGTTTCATACCCAAAAAACACTAGCAGAATCACTTTCAGGTCTCGAAAGTTTTTTTAACCCTTCGTTTTCTTTGCATGAATTTTATAGTAAAATGGGATCAACGTGGCTGGCCATAGATTTACCATCGCTGGAGAGTGGTGCACTATTGTACTATTCCGTTTCAAATCCATGCACTCATTTGTAAAAGTCGTATGGTGCATTTTTGTAATTATGGGTGGATGTTGCACCTTGCATCGTAGATGTTTCACCTAGGGGATATCGATCCTTCGGGCAGCCATAACGATTGACTCTTTTGGAGTTACAGGAGCCATAACTAGTCAAAACGAAGGTCTTTGTGAGTTCTACGGCTTTGACGGCTTTTAGCCATCAATTCATAGTTTCATACCCAAAAAAACACTATCCGAATCACTTTCTGGACTCGGAAGTTTTTTTACCCTTCGTTTTCTTTACGTGAATTTGATGGTAAAGTAAGATCAACGTGGCCGGACATCGACTTACCATCGCTAGAGAGTGGTGCACCATGGTGCTCCTCCATTTCGAATCCATTCACTCATTTGTAAAAGTCGTACGATGCAGTTTTGGCATTATGGACGGATGTTGCACCTTGCACTATAGATGTTGCGCCTAGGGGATATCGATCTTTCGGACAACGATAACGATTGACTCTTTCGGAGTTACGAGAGCCATCGCCAATCAAAATGAAGGTCTTTGTGAGCTCCATGGCTTTGATGGCATAATTATGTCAACGCACAGTTTCATATCCAAAAAAACACTATTTGAATCACTTTCAACTCTCGGAAGTTTTTTTACCCTTCATTTTCTTCACGTGAATTTTATGTAAAACGGGATCAACATGGCTGCCCATCGATTTATCATCATTGGAGAGTGGTGCACCATGGTACTATTCCGTTTCAAATCCATGCATTTATTTCTAAAATTCGTTAGGTGCAGTTTCGGCATTATGGACGGTTGTTGCACCTTGCACCGCAGATGTTGCGCCCAGGGGATATCGATCCTTCGGACAACCATAACGGCTGACTCTTTGGAGTTACGGGAGCCATAACCCGTCGAAACGAAGGTCTCTGTGATCTCTACGGCTTTGATGGCTTAACGACATCAATGCATAGTTTCATACCCAAAAAAACATTATCCTAATCACTTTCTGGACTCGGAAGTTTTTTTACCCTTCGTTTTCTTCACGTGAATTTTATGGTAAAACGGGATCAACGTGGCTCGCCATCGACTTACCATCGCTGGAGAGTGGTGCACCATGGTATTATTCCGTTTCTAATCCATACACTCATTTGTAAAAGTCGTATGGTGCAATTTTTGCATTATGGACGGATGTTCCACCTTGCACCGTAGATGTTGCGCCCAGGGGATATCGATCCATCGGACAGCCATAACGGTTGACTCTTTTGGAGTTACGGGAGCCATAACCAGTCAAAATGAAGGTCTTTGTGAGCTCTACGGCTTTGATGGCTTAACAACGTAAATGCATAGTTTCATATCAAAAAAACACTATCCGAATCACATTCAGGTCTCAGAAGTTTTTTAACCCTTCGTTTTCTTCACGTGAATTTTATGGTAAAACGGGGTCAGTATGGCTGGCCATCGCTTTACCATCGTTGGAGAGTGGTGTACCATGGTACTATTCCTTTTCGAATCCAGACGCTCATTTATGAAAGTCGTATGGTGCAGTTTTGGCATTACGGACGATTGTTGCACCTTGCAGCGTAGATGTTGCGTCCAAGGGATATCGATCCTTCGGACAACCATAACGTTCGACTCTTTTAGAGTTACGGGAGCCATAACCTGTCAAAACGAAGGTCTCTGTGATCTATACGGCTTTGATGGCTTAACAACGTCAATGCATAGTTCCATACCCAAAAAATACTATTAGAATCACTTTTAGGTCTCGAAAGTTTATTTACCCTTCGTTTTCTTCACGTGAATTTTATGGTAAAACGGGATCAACGTGGCTTGCCATCGATTTACCATCGCTGGAGAGTAGTGCACCATGGTACTATTCCATTTCAAATCCATGCACTCATTTGTAAAAGTTGTAGACGCAGTTTCTGCATTATGGACAAATGTTGCACCTTGCATCGTAGATGTTGCGCCCAGGGGATATCGATCCTTCGAACAACCATAACGGTTGACTCTTTTGGAGTTAGGGGAGCCGTAACCAGTCAAAACGAAGGCAACTGTGTGCTCTATGGCATTTATGGCTTAATGACGTCAATGCATAGTTTTATAACTAAAAACACTATCTGAATCACTTTTTGGTCTCAGAAGTTTTTTGTATCCTTCGATTTCTTCACGTGAATTTTATGGTAAAACTGGATCAACATGGCTGGCCATCGATTTACCATCGCTAAAGAGAGGTGCACCATGGTACAATTCCGTTTCAAATCCATGGACTCATTTATAAATGTCATTCGGTGTAGTTTCAGCGTTATGGACGGATGTTGCACCTTGCACCGTAGATGTTGCTCCAAGGGGATATGGATCCTTCGGACAGCGATAACGGTTGACTCTTTTGGAGTTACGTGAGCATAACCAGTCAAAATAAAGATCTCTATGATCTCTATAGCTTTGACTACTTACCGATGTCAATGCAAATTTTTGTCCAAAAAAAACTATACGAATCATTTTCAGATCTCGAAAGTTTTTTTATCCTTCGTTTTCTTCACGTGAATTTAATAGTAACATGGGATCAATGTGGCTGGCCATCGATTTACCATCGCTAGAGAGTGGTGCATCATGGTACTATTCCGTTTCGAATCCATGCACTCATTTATAAAAGTCGTACGGCGCAGTTTCAGCATTATGGATGAATATTGCACCTTGCAACATAGAAGTGGCGCCCAAGGGATATCGATCCTTCAGACAGCCATAATGGTTGACTCTTTTGGAGTTACGGGAGCCATAACCTATCAAAACAAAGGTCTCTATGAGCTCTACGACTTTAATGGCCTAACGATGTCAATGCATAGTTTCATATCCAAAAAAACACTATCCAATCACTTTCAGGCCTCGGAAGTTTTTTTTAACCCTTTGTTTTTTTCACTTGAATTTTATGGTAAAACGGGATCAACATGGCTAGCCATCAATTTACCATCCATAGAGAGTGATGCACCATGGTACTCGTTTAAAATCCATGCACTTATTTGTAAAATTCGTATGGTGCAGTTTCATAATTATGGACGGATGTTGCACCTTGCACCGTAGATGTTGCGCCTATGGGATATCGATCCTTCGGGCAGCCATAACGGTTGACTATTTTGGTGTTATGGGAGCCATAACTAGTCAAAATGAAGGTCTTTATAAGCTCTACGGTTTTGATGCCTTAACTACATCAATGCACGGTTTCATATCCAAAAAACACAATCCGAATCACTTTTATGTCTCGGAAATTTTCTTAATCCTTCGTTTTCTTCGCATGAATTCTATGGTAAAACAGGATCAACGTGGCTGGCAATCAATTTTCCATCGCTGGGGAGTTGTGCACCATGCTACAATTCCGTTTCAAATCTGTACACTCATTTCTAGAAGCCATACGGCGAAGTTTCGGCATTATGGACGAATGTTGGACCTTGCACCGTAGATGTTGCGCCCAAGGGATATCGTTCCTTCGGACCGCCATAACGGTTGACTCTTTTGGAGTTACGGGAGCCATAACCCTTCAAAACGAAGGCCTTTGTGAGCTCTACGGATTTGATTGCTTAACGACATCAATGCATAGTTTCATACCCCAAAAAAACACTATCCGAATCACCTTCACGTCTTGGAAGTTTTTTTTACCCTTCGTTTTCTTCACGTGAATTTTATGGTAAAATAGGATCAATGTGGCCGACCATCGATTTACCATTGCTGTAGACTGGTCCACCATGGTACCATTCCATTTTAAATCCATGCACTCATTTCTAAAAGTTGTAAGGCGCGGTTTCGGTATTATGGACAGATTTTGCACCTTGCACCGTAGATGTTGCTCCCAGGGGATATCGTTCCTTTGGGCAGCCATAACAGTTGACTCTTTTGGAGTTATAGGAGCAATAGTCAGTCAAAACGAAGGCCTCTGTGAGCTTTAAGTCTTTGATGGCTTAACGATGCCAATGCATAGTTTCATACCCAGAAAAACATTATCCGAATCACATTCAGGTCTCGTAAGCTTTTTTTACCCTTCGTTTTCTTCACGTGAATTTTATGGTTAAACTGGATCAACGTGGCTGGCCATCGATTTACCATCGCTGGAGAGTGGTGCACCATAGTGCTATTACATTTCAAATCCATGCACTCATTTGTAAAAGTCATACGGCGCAGTAACGACATTATGGGCGGATGTTGCATCTTGTACCGTAGATGTTGCGCCCAGGGGATATCGATCCTTCGAACAGCCATAACGGTTGGATCTTTTTGAGTTACGGAAGCCATAACCAGTCAAAACGAAGGTCTCTATGAGCATTACGGCTTTGATGACTTAACGACATCTATGTGTAGTTGCATACCCAAAAAAACACCACTTTCCGGTCTCGGAAGTTTTTTTAACCCTTCGTTTTCTTCACGTGAATTTTATGGTAAAACGGGATCAACGTGGCTTGCCATCGCTCTACTATCGCTGGAGAGGACGCACCATGGTACTATTACATTTCAAATCCATGCACTCATTAGTAAAAGTCATGGACGCAGTTTCGGCATTATGGACAGATGTTTCACCTTGCACTGTAGATGTTGCGCCCAAGAGATATCGATCCTTCGAACAACCATAACGGTGGAATCTTTTGGAATTATGGGAGCCGTAACAAGTCATAACGAAGGTATCTATGAGATCTATGGTGGTGATGGCTTAATGATGTCAATGCATAGTTTCATACCCAAAAAAACTATCCGAATCACTTTCAGGTCTCGGAAGTTTTTTTACCCTTTGTTTTCTTCACGTGAATTTTATGGTAAAACGGGATCAACGTGGCTGGCCATCGATTTACCATCGCTGAAGAGTGGTGCACCATGGTACTATTTCATTTCAAATCCATGCACTCATTTGTAAAGGTCGTATGGCGCGCTTTTGGCATTATGGACGGATGTTGCACCTTGCACCGTAGATGTTGCGCCCAGGGGATATCGATCCTTCGGACAGCCATAACGGTTGATTCTTTTGGAGTTACGGGAGCCATAACCAGTCAAAATGAAGGTCTCAGTGAGCTCTACGACTTTGATGGCTTAACAACTTCAATGTATAGTTTCGTATCAAAAAACGCTATCCGAATCACTTTGATGTCTCGGAAGTTTTTTTTACCCTTCTTTTCTTTATGTGAATTTTATGGTAAAACGGGATTAACGTGGCTGGCCATTGATTTACCATCACTAGAGAGTGGCGCCCCATGTTACTATTCTATTTAAAATCCTCGCACTCATTTATAAAAGTCGTACGGTGCAGTTTCGTCATTATGGATGGATGTTGCACCTTGCACCGTAGATGTTGCTCCCACGGTTATCGATCCTTCGGACAGTCATAACGGTTGACTCTTTTGGAGTTACGAGAGCCATAACTAGTCAAAGCGAAGGTATCTCTGAGCTTTACGGCTTTGATGGCTTAACTACATCAATGCATAGTTTCATACCCGAAAAACACAATCCGAATCACTTTCAGGTCATGAAAGTTTTTTTACCCTTCCTTTTCTTCACGTGAATTTTATGGTAAAACGGGATCAACATGGCTGGCCATCGATTTACCATCGCTGGGGAGTGGTGCACCATGTTACTATTCTAATTCAAATTTATACACTCATTTCTAAAAGTCATACGACGCAGTTTCGGCATTATGGATGGATGTTGCACCTTGCACCGTAGATGTTGCGTCCAAGGGATATCGATCCTTCGGACAGCCATAATGGTTGACTCTTTTGGAGTTTCGGAAGCCATAACCGATCAAAACGAAGGTCTCTGTGAGCTCCACGGCTTTGATAGCTTAACGACGTCAATGCGTAGTTTTATACCCAAAAAAACACTATCCGAATCACTTTCAGGTCTGGGAAGTTTTTTTGCCCTTCATTTACTTCACGTGAATTTTATGGTAAAGTGGAATCAACGTGGCTGGCCATCGATTTACCATCGCTGAAGAGTGGTTCACAATGGTACCATTCCATTTCAAATCCATGCACTCATTTGTAAAAGTCGTACGATGCAGTTTTGACATTATGGACGGATTTTGCATATTGCACCGTAGATGTTGCGCCAAGGAGATATCGATCCTTCGGACAGTCATAACGGTTGACTCTTTTGGAGTTACGGGAGCCATAGCTAGTCAAAAAGAAGGACTCTGTGAGACCTAAGACTTTGATAGCTTAACGACGGCAATGCATAGTTTCATCCTCAAAAAAATACTATCCGAATCACTTTCAGGTCTCAGAAGTTTTCTTTACCCTTCGTTTTCTTCACGTGAATTTTACGGTAAACCGGGATCAGCATGGCTGGCCATCGATTTACCATCGTTGGACAGTGGTGCACTATGGTACCATTACATTTCAAATCCATGCACTCATTTTTAAAAGTCGTACGACGCAGTTACGGCAATATGGACGGATGTTGCACCTTGCACCGTAAATGTTGCGCCCAAGGGATATCGATCCTTTGGTCAGCCATAATGGTTGGCTCTTTTGGAGTTACGGGAGCCATAACCAGTCAAAATGAAGGTCTCTGTGAGCTCTATAGCTATGATGGCTTAACAACATCTATGCGTAGTTTTATGCCTAAAAAAACACTATCCGAATCACTTTCAGGTATTAGAAGTTTTTTTTACCCTTCGTTTTCTTCCCGTGAATTTTATGGTAAAACGGGATCAACGTGGCTGGCCATCGATTTACCATTGCTGGAGAGTGACGCAGCATGATACTATTCCATTTCAAATCCATGAACTCATCTGTAAAATTCATACGGTGTAATTTCGGCATTATGGACAGATGTCGCATCTTGCACCGTAGATGTTTCGCTCTGGGGATATCGATCCTTCGAACAGCCATAACGGCTGACTCTTTTGGAGTTACGCGAGCCATAACCAGTCAAAATTAAGGTCTCTGTGGGCTCTACAGCCTTGAAGACTTAATGAAGTTAATGCAAACTTTCATATCCAAAAGAACACTATTCGAATCACTTTTTGGTCTCGTAAGTTTCTTTTACCCTTCGTTTTCTTCACATGAATTTTATGGTAAAACGGGATCAACGTAGCTGGCCATCGGTTTACCATCGCTGGAGAGTGGTGCACCATAGTACTATTCCTTTTCAAATCCATGCACACATTTCTAAAAGTTGTACAGTGCAATTTACGCATTATGGACGGTTGTTGCACCTTGCACCGTAGATGTTGTGCTCTAGGATATCGATCCTTCGGACAGCCATAACAGTTGACTCTTTTGGAGTTAAGGGATCCATAATCAGTCAAAACGAAGGTCCCTATGAGCTCTACGGCTTTGAATGGTTAACGACGTAAATGCATAGTTTCGTACCCAAAAAAACACTATCCGAATCACTTTCAGGTCTCGGAAGTTTTTTTACCATTCGTTTTCTTCACGTGAATTTTATGGTAAAACGGGATCAATGTGGCTGGCCATCGATTTACTGTAACGACCCGTATTTTTACGTGTCGATAAATCGTAGAATTTACAGGTTGTTAGTGTTGTTTGTGTTGCTTCTAGCTTGAGTCGTTTAGAAGTTAACCCGGGTACAAGTGATGAGTCGTGACCGACTCATAGGGGACCGACTCAAGGAGGGGTAGCGGTTTAAAGTGTTGGCCGAGATAAGGATGGACCGACTCAAGAAGTTAGGCGACTCATAGGATGACCGACTCATAGAGGGCCGAGATAAGAAGTGTGGCCGAGTCAACGAGTTACGACTCATAGGGTTTGCCGAGTTAAGGAGTTAACGGGTTAAGGGTGTAGCGACTTAAGGGGTTTAGGCTTAGGTCGTGGATAATGAGTCGGCAGGGTTTTGAGTCGTAGGGCCTGATGAGTCGTGAGTCGGCATCATAGTTGAGTCGTGAGTGTGTATTGTTGAGTCGTCGTACGACTTAGGACTTGGGGAAAACGCGGCAGTGTCTTAGGTCGGAGGCTTTTAGGTCGTGACCGACTTATGTTGAGTCGGCACTGGTCTTGGGTCGTGAGTCGGTAGGTGTTGAGTCGGTTTGGGTTTGAGTCGTATGACCTTGTGCCTTGGTGTATTGAGTCGTTGGCTTGAGTCGGAAGGCTGTGCAGTTGAGTCGGCTAGGACTTAGGTCGGCCATAAGGCTGTGTTGTTAGGTCGTTTGCAACTGAGTCGGTAGGCACGACTTAACGATGAGTCGTAAGTCGTATGTGTCTTAAGTCGTGTGACCTTCTTGCTGTGTTGAGTCGTTAGGTCTTTGAGTCGGTAGAATTTAAGTCGGCATCTGGGTTAGTGTTAAGTCGGCAGTATATGTTGTATAGCTAAGTCGCAGGGTCGGCTGTGCTAGGTCGTGAGTCGGCAGGAGATGAGTCGTGGACGACTCATGATGAGTCGGGACCGACTCATGGGGCGACGACTCAGGGAGGTTCCAGCCTATAAATAGAGGGGTTCGGCTCACTTTTTGGCACCAGATTTCGAAGCGACGAAGTGCTGCCATTTTGAAGACTCGACTACAACATTTCTTCATCTTCTTTTCTCCATTCCAATCTAATTCTAACATCCATCCAAGATCGAAGATCGAGATCGAAGATCCAAGTGCCAAAGTTGAAGATCTTCATCCGTTCGAGCTAGAATTCATCGATTGGAGCGAGATATTGCCGGATCAAACCTTGATCTTCGCTGTCCAGATCTGAAGTGTGTAGTTTTTGTAGTGTTTGGGTGATTTGGTGAGTGGTAGTTATCTCTCACGCGGATCCAAGGGAGTATATTGGATTGGTGGCTTGTTTGAGTGTTAAAGTTAGAGATTTCATGCATTTTTCTTAGATCGAAGTCTAGATCCATGGTTTTTGGAAGATGTTTACTTATGCAAGTTTGTTTAATAAGCATTAGAGACAAATCCCATGTTTTATAATTGATAGATCTATGCTAAAAACCATGATTTCACATATGTTGGACTTTTGCTCGTTTATTTACGAAATTGCCATTATAGTTGATATTGCTTAAATTGCTTAATAGATCTTGTTTGAATGATTGATTATTTGAATGTATGATTGATTTGATTGTTTCCAAGTTAGCTAGTAGTTGATTTGGAACAAGATGATGAAAGAGGATTCAAAAGCTATGGAAGAAGGCTCTTGAATGGTGAAAGCTGCTTAAGGCATATGTAGCGGATGTTGAAGCTCATATGTATAGATTGGATGATGTTGAGATGGGACTTTGCCATGATTTGATGAGGCAAACCATGTTGTTGAGTTGAGACTTTGCTTTGATGCGATGAAGCGAAGTATGATGTGAGTCTTGGCTTAATCCAAGCAGGGATCATTCCAAGCATGTTGATAACTTGAAGAGTAGTTCAAGTTGGTTGATAATGGATTGTTCAAGAGGTAGCTTGAGCTTGTATGAGGATAGTCGTCAAGAAGGATGGCTAGGAGGCTTGGATCTCGTCGTTGTTGAAGGTTCTAGCATGCTCAAAAGCAGGAGTACATGGGGCGCCCATAACGACTACAGGTAGGTAGTCGGGACACCCAAAAGACTACAGGTAGGTAGTTGAGTACTCTGGGCAAAGTAGATAAGTCCTAGGCACAAGGCAGTGTGCGGAGTTATGGTTAGAACCGGGGTTACCATTAACCCTTGACAGATGGTCATTCAACTAACGGTGAAATCGAGGCAAGGATAACAGTGATAGCCAGAGTCATGGATGTTTGGTTGTATTATCATTCGGCTTCAAGAGCGGTGTTTTCTGGGTGCTTATCTGATCTTGGTTTAGGCCTTGGGGGTTTGTATTTGGAAAACATCGTCCTTGACTCGAGTGGTATTCGCTTTACCTTAATTGTCTATGTTGTTATGCTTGCTTCTCCTTAGTGTATGTCTGGGGCTATCACTGTAGGAAGAGGTGGAGTGGGATGGTTTGGTTCCTATTCCTTTTATCCTTTATGCTCTTTTGGTATGTTTGATAGTTAATTTACTGCTCACTAAGACTTTGTCTGACTCAAGGTTTTATGTCTCCTCTTATTACCTTGGGCTGTTCATCCATGTTGGGATGGGCAGACTAGGTAGCAGGTGACAGGTGCTGTGCTAGGAGTTCTACGATGAAGATGACGAAGACGAGCAGGAGGCTTTGCATATTAGTTTTCTTACTATATGTACTGGGTATCCGCTGCTGTATTTGGTTGAGTGATTTGTAGTGAGGCTTTCATGTATGGATTTGAGTAGATGATTGTATAAAACTACTGTGATGCTTATATGATGATGTTCTGTTCTATGGAGCTTCACTATATTATATTTCTCTATTGTATTTTATCCATGCGCTGTGAGTTGTACGATAGAGATTCTTTTGTTTTGTTTTACCCTGACTATCGTCCATGGCTGCCTGGCACGCCTTTCAGCGCATTATTTCCTTGTTTTGGTGCGGGAGTCATGGGCGGTCGTCACATTTGGTATCAAAGCTTTGGTTAATCGATTTTAGCCAACGCTCGCTGATGTAACTACGTAAGAGAGACGTAATTGTAATTTGATGGATGATTACTATATATAATATAGTAGTTTAGAAGGGTTTGAACTCCTTATGCAGTTGTTTCTTAAGGTGTTCTAATCATTCTTATTTACAGATATTAAGGATGAGTCGAAGTGAGAGACAAGCTGCGAGGGGTAGCCGTGATGCTAGGGAAGCTGTTGATTATGCTCCTATGTTTGAGGCCATGATGACTTCAATCATGAGGAGAATACCAGCTTCAGGATCATCTGTGGATGTGGGAGTTCAAGTCCAAGCTCCGAGACCGGTGGATTTTGCCAAGCTTTGCAAGGATTATACTGCTCTTGGAGGGAAAGTTTTCTTGGGGACGGAGTCGACTATTGAGGTGCAGAGATGGATTGATGCTTGCAAAAGAATCTTTGGTGACTTAGGGATTGAGGATGCAACTAAGAGGAAGCTTGCATCGAGACAGCTTCAGGGAAGAGCTGCTGATTGGTGGAATTCTATCACCATCGATACTCCAGAAGAAGAGATTACTTGGGAGCAATTCCAAGTTAGATTTGAAGCTAAGTTCATCTCTACTTCCCAGAAATCTGTCTTGTTTAAGAGGTTTGTGGAGCTCAAGCAAGGGGGAAGGCCTGTTCTTGAGTACATTTCTGAGTTTGAAGCTTTGTCTAAGTATGCCAGATCATATATTGATTCTCCCTACCAGAAGAATGAAAAGTTTGTGACTGGTCTGGATGCTTATCTTGGGAGGCAGTTAGTGGATCATCTGGACGATCCATTTGAGAAGCTTGTGGAAAAAGCTCTTAGGCATGAGAGTTTGTTTCCTAGGGAAAGTTCTGTTATTGCTGTAGCTAGGGAAGGATCTAAACCACAGCAGAGTGGCAATAAGAAGAGGAAACAACAGCAACAGAGGGGTAGGGATGGCCAGAAGAAGCCGAAAAGTGAAGTGACTTGCTATAACTGCCAGCAGAAGGGCCATCTTTACAAAGATTGTAAGAATCCCAAAGTGCCGGGAAAGTGTTACAACTGTGATAAGCTGGGACATATCAAGAAGAATTGTCCAGAACCGAGGAAAGATAGGCAGGTTGTGCAAGCCTATGCTTTGGGGGCTGTTCCATCGTCTTCGAAAGCTCCTACTGCTGAAGAGAAGGGGAAGAGTGTGGTTGTTCAAGGTACTCTTTCTATTTGTGGTGTTCCAGTTAGAGTGTTGTTTGATACTGGAGCGTCGCATTCTTTTGTTTGTGATGATTTGGTAAGCCGGTTAGGTATGAAACCGGATATTGTTGATAGGCCATTGGTTGTGACTAATCCGGTAGGGGGTTCGTCATGTTTGTGTATGTTATGTCGTGGTCTAGTTGTGTCGAGTCATGATTGCTCGTTTGTTTGTGATTGCTTTGTTCTGAACTTTGCGGGGTTCGGAATTATTTTGGGTATGGACTGGCTTAGGAAGTATGCGGCTAGGATTGATTGTGAGAGGCTTGAGGTGACAGTCGGGAATGTGGAAGGGCGAAAGGTTGTGATACGATGTAAGCATGAAGAAGGCGTCTTCATGAGCTTCATGTATTCGCTAGTTGTTCCACGGGATGGACTGTCATTGGTGCCTATTGTGAATGAGTTTGGTGATGTCTTTGAGGAAGTCAAAGGGTTACCGCCGCATAGGGAGATCGAGTTTCGTATCGATCTAATTGAGGGAGCCAGACCTGTTGTGATGCCTCTTAGGCGAATGGCACCGAGGGAGCAGCAAGAGCTGAAGGTGCAAGTTGATGACCTTTTGCGGAAAGGATTCATTCGGAGAAGTGTGTCCGAATGGGGTGCGCCCGTTGTGTTCGCAACCAAAACGGATGGATCGTTGAGGTTGTGTGTTGATTATCGTGAGCTGAATAAGGTGACTAGGAAGAACAAGTATCCATTGCCGAGAATAGATGACTTGTTTGATCAGCTTCACGAGGCTAAGGTGTTTTCTCAGATGGATTTGGCAACGGGATTTCACCAGTTGAGAGTGGCGAAGGATAGTGTGCCGAAGACTGCTTTCAGGACACCATCCGGGTTTTATGAGTGGCTGGTAATGCCATTTGGGTTGACTAACGCGCCAGCATATTTTGTGGATCTTATGAATAGAGTGTTCAGAGATCAGTCGAATAAGTTCGTGCTTGTGTTCGTGGATGATATTCTGATTTATTCCAGAACTGAGGGAGAGCACAAGACGCACTTGAGGATTGTTTTGGAAATTTTGCGGAAACATCAGCTGAAGGCTAAGTTTTCGAAGTGTCACTTCTGGAAGAGTGAAGTGAGGTTCTTAGGCCATGTTATCTCTGGAAATGGAATAGCGGTTGACCCCGCTAAGGTGGCAGTGATCCAGGATTGGGTTAGACCTAAGAATGCATCTGATGTGAGAAGTTTTCTTGGATTAGCAGGATATTATCGTCGGTTTATCAAAGACTTTTCCAAGATAGCTGCACCGTTAACAGGATTGACAAAGAAGAACCAGGTGTTCAGATGGGATGATAAGTGTGAGCAAGCTTTTGTAATCCTGAAAGAGCGATTGACGAGTGCTCCTGTTTTGACTATTCCAAGTGGGAATGATGAGATGGTGGTTTACACCGATGCATGTGGCACTGGACTAGGAGCGGTGCTAATGCAGAAGGATAAAGTTGTTGCGTATGCAAGTCGACAACTGAAGCCGCATGAAAGGAATTATCCGACTCATGATTTGGAGTTAGCGGCGATTGTGTTTGCTTTGAAGATGTGGAGACACTATCTATTGGGAGTTAGATTTGAGCTGTTTACAGATCATAAGTCGTTGAAGTATCTGTTTTCCCAAAAGGATTTGAATCTTCGACAGCAACGGTGGCTAGAGTTCTTAGCATCGTATGATTTTGGTATAGCCTATACTCCAGGGAAAGGTAACGCAGTGGCTGATGCGTTAAGTCGAAGACATGCAGGATTGGGAGCCATGTTTTCGGAATGGAAGAGTCTTGAGTATTTGGCTGGATTTGATTTCAGGCCTAGATGTGAATTGGAACCTGAGATGTTGGCAAACTTATCGATAAGGCCTACTCTTGTGGAAAGAATTGGTGAGAGGCAAAGGGGAGATGATAAGCTTGTCAAGATTATCTGTGATTTGGAATCTGGATTGGACCCGGAGAAGGATAAGGGATTCGAGGTCGATCGAGAGGGTTGGCTTCGAAAGCAAGGGCGAATAGTTGTTCCCGATGTAGATGGATTGAGAGATGAAGTTCTGAGGGAGAGTCATCACTCGAAGTTGACAATTCATCCAGGTGGAAATAAGATGTATCGGGATATGAAGAGAACCTACTACTGGGAAGGTATGAAGAAGGATGTTGGAAATTTTATTTCCAAGTGTATGAATTGCCAGTTGGTGAAAGCTGAGCAGAAGAAGCCCAGTGGATTGCTTCAGCCATTAGAGGTTCCTACATGGAAGTGGGAGCAAGTGTCGATGGACTTTATCGATGGTCTACCTAGGACAAGAGCAGGGAATGAAGGGATTTGGGTCATAGTAGATCGTTTGACCAAGAGTGCAAGGTTCATTCCTGTTCGATCGACTAGGACTGCATCGAAGTTGGCTGAATTATATGTGAAGTGGATAGTTCGTTTCCATGGTGTTCCGAAGAGTATAGTGAGCGATCGAGATCCATTGTTCACTAGTAGATTTTGGAAGAGCTTCCAGGAAGTTTTGGGAACTGAGTTGTGTTTGAGTACAGCTTATCACCCTCAAACAGATGGTCAGACTGAGAGAGTCAACCGAGTTTTGGAAGATCTTCTTAGAGCATGTGTTTTGGACTTCGGAGGATCATGGGAAGATCACCTTCATTTGGTGGAGTTTGCTTATAATAACAGTTATCAGTCGAGTATCGGTATGGCACCATATGAGGCATTATATGGAAGACCGTGTAACTCTCCGACATGTTGGTTGGAAACTGGAGAAAAGCTGATACTTGGGCCAGAGATGATTCGACAGACTTCAGATTGTATAGAGATCATTCGGCAACGAATGAAGGCAGCCCAAGATCGTCAGAAAAGTTATGCCGATAATCGTCGTAAGGATTTGGAATTCGACGTAGGTGATATGGTTTTTGTGAAGATTTCCCCATTGAAGAATGTTGTTAGATTCGGGAAGAAAGGGAAATTGACTCCGAGATTTGTTGGACCATTTCCGATTATCGAGCGAATTGGAAAGCTCGCTTATAGATTGGAGTTACCGGAAAAGATGGCGGGTGTGCACAATGTTTTTCATGTATCTTATCTACGGAAGTATGTGCACGACCCAACTACGGTGGTTTCTGCTGATAGCTGTGAAGACTTGGAGGTTGATCCAGTTGTTTCGAGACCTCGTAAGCCGCTTCGTATTGTTGAAACCGATACGAAACAGCTTAGGAGGAAGACGATTACGTTGCTCAAGGTACAATGGAGTGATGATGTTAACGACTGTACGTGGGAGGAGGAAGAGAGGATGAAGGCAGCTCATTCCGGACTCTTCGAGGTATTGCCCTAAAGTGTCGTGACATCTCATGAATTTGTAGCTTGTTCTAAGTCTTAGAATTCTGCATGCTAGGTTAGAATTGGTTGCATGGTTTGTTGATTGCTATGGATGGTAGGCATGCGGAATAATTGTGATTGCTGTTGTTTGCTTGGAATTTCGGGGGCGAAATTCCTAAGGGGGAGGGAATGTAACGACCCGTATTTTTACGTGTCGATAAATCGTAGAATTTACAGGTTGTTAGTGTTGTTTGTGTTGCTTCTAGCTTGAGTCGTTTAGAAGTTAACCCGGGTACAAGTGATGAGTCGTGACCGACTCATAGGGGACCGACTCAAGGAGGGGTAGCGGTTTAAAGTGTTGGCCGAGATAAGGATGGACCGACTCAAGAAGTTAGGCGACTCATAGGATGACCGACTCATAGAGGGCCGAGATAAGAAGTGTGGCCGAGTCAACGAGTTACGACTCATAGGGTTTGCCGAGTTAAGGAGTTAACGGGTTAAGGGTGTAGCGACTTAAGGGGTTTAGGCTTAGGTCGTGGATAATGAGTCGGCAGGGTTTTGAGTCGTAGGGCCTGATGAGTCGTGAGTCGGCATCATAGTTGAGTCGTGAGTGTGTATTGTTGAGTCGTCGTACGACTTAGGACTTGGGGAAAACGCGGCAGTGTCTTAGGTCGGAGGCTTTTAGGTCGTGACCGACTTATGTTGAGTCGGCACTGGTCTTGGGTCGTGAGTCGGTAGGTGTTGAGTCGGTTTGGGTTTGAGTCGTATGACCTTGTGCCTTGGTGTATTGAGTCGTTGGCTTGAGTCGGAAGGCTGTGCAGTTGAGTCGGCTAGGACTTAGGTCGGCCATAAGGCTGTGTTGTTAGGTCGTTTGCAACTGAGTCGGTAGGCACGACTTAACGATGAGTCGTAAGTCGTATGTGTCTTAAGTCGTGTGACCTTCTTGCTGTGTTGAGTCGTTAGGTCTTTGAGTCGGTAGAATTTAAGTCGGCATCTGGGTTAGTGTTAAGTCGGCAGTATATGTTGTATAGCTAAGTCGCAGGGTCGGCTGTGCTAGGTCGTGAGTCGGCAGGAGATGAGTCGTGGACGACTCATGATGAGTCGGGACCGACTCATGGGGCGACGACTCAGGGAGGTTCCAGCCTATAAATAGAGGGGTTCGGCTCACTTTTTGGCACCAGATTTCGAAGCGACGAAGTGCTGCCATTTTGAAGACTCGACTACAACATTTCTTCATCTTCTTTTCTCCATTCCAATCTAATTCTAACATCCATCCAAGATCGAAGATCGAGATCGAAGATCCAAGTGCCAAAGTTGAAGATCTTCATCCGTTCGAGCTAGAATTCATCGATTGGAGCGAGATATTGCCGGATCAAACCTTGATCTTCGCTGTCCAGATCTGAAGTGTGTAGTTTTTGTAGTGTTTGGGTGATTTGGTGAGTGGTAGTTATCTCTCACGCGGATCCAAGGGAGTATATTGGATTGGTGGCTTGTTTGAGTGTTAAAGTTAGAGATTTCATGCATTTTTCTTAGATCGAAGTCTAGATCCATGGTTTTTGGAAGATGTTTACTTATGCAAGTTTGTTTAATAAGCATTAGAGACAAATCCCATGTTTTATAATTGATAGATCTATGCTAAAAACCATGATTTCACATATGTTGGACTTTTGCTCGTTTATTTACGAAATTGCCATTATAGTTGATATTGCTTAAATTGCTTAATAGATCTTGTTTGAATGATTGATTATTTGAATGTATGATTGATTTGATTGTTTCCAAGTTAGCTAGTAGTTGATTTGGAACAAGATGATGAAAGAGGATTCAAAAGCTATGGAAGAAGGCTCTTGAATGGTGAAAGCTGCTTAAGGCATATGTAGCGGATGTTGAAGCTCATATGTATAGATTGGATGATGTTGAGATGGGACTTTGCCATGATTTGATGAGGCAAACCATGTTGTTGAGTTGAGACTTTGCTTTGATGCGATGAAGCGAAGTATGATGTGAGTCTTGGCTTAATCCAAGCAGGGATCATTCCAAGCATGTTGATAACTTGAAGAGTAGTTCAAGTTGGTTGATAATGGATTGTTCAAGAGGTAGCTTGAGCTTGTATGAGGATAGTCGTCAAGAAGGATGGCTAGGAGGCTTGGATCTCGTCGTTGTTGAAGGTTCTAGCATGCTCAAAAGCAGGAGTACATGGGGCGCCCATAACGACTACAGGTAGGTAGTCGGGACACCCAAAAGACTACAGGTAGGTAGTTGAGTACTCTGGGCAAAGTAGATAAGTCCTAGGCACAAGGCAGTGTGCGGAGTTATGGTTAGAACCGGGGTTACCATTAACCCTTGACAGATGGTCATTCAACTAACGGTGAAATCGAGGCAAGGATAACAGTGATAGCCAGAGTCATGGATGTTTGGTTGTATTATCATTCGGCTTCAAGAGCGGTGTTTTCTGGGTGCTTATCTGATCTTGGTTTAGGCCTTGGGGGTTTGTATTTGGAAAACATCGTCCTTGACTCGAGTGGTATTCGCTTTACCTTAATTGTCTATGTTGTTATGCTTGCTTCTCCTTAGTGTATGTCTGGGGCTATCACTGTAGGAAGAGGTGGAGTGGGATGGTTTGGTTCCTATTCCTTTTATCCTTTATGCTCTTTTGGTATGTTTGATAGTTAATTTACTGCTCACTAAGACTTTGTCTGACTCAAGGTTTTATGTCTCCTCTTATTACCTTGGGCTGTTCATCCATGTTGGGATGGGCAGACTAGGTAGCAGGTGACAGGTGCTGTGCTAGGAGTTCTACGATGAAGATGACGAAGACGAGCAGGAGGCTTTGCATATTAGTTTTCTTACTATATGTACTGGGTATCCGCTGCTGTATTTGGTTGAGTGATTTGTAGTGAGGCTTTCATGTATGGATTTGAGTAGATGATTGTATAAAACTACTGTGATGCTTATATGATGATGTTCTGTTCTATGGAGCTTCACTATATTATATTTCTCTATTGTATTTTATCCATGCGCTGTGAGTTGTACGATAGAGATTCTTTTGTTTTGTTTTACCCTGACTATCGTCCATGGCTGCCTGGCACGCCTTTCAGCGCATTATTTCCTTGTTTTGGTGCGGGAGTCATGGGCGGTCGTCACATTGATTTACCATCGCTGGAGAGTGCTTCACCATGGTACTATTCCGTTTCAAATCCATGCACTCGTTCTAAATGTCATACGGCGCAGTTTCGGCATCACGGATGTTGCACCTTGCACCATTGATGTTGCGCCTAAGGGATATAGATCCTTCGGACAACCATAATGATTGACTCTTTTGGAGTTACGGGAGCCATAACCAGTCAAAACGAAGGCCTTTGTGAGCTCTACGGCTTTGATAGCTTAACCACATCAATGCATAGTTTCATACGCAAAAAATACTATCCGAATCACTTTCATGACTTAGAAGTTTTTTCCCTTTGTTTTCTTCACTTGAATTTTATGGTAAAACGGGATCAACGTGGCTGGCCATCGATTTACCATCGTTGGAGAGTGGTGCACAATGGTGCTATTCCGTTTCAAATCCATGCACTCATTTCTAAAAGTTGTACGGTGTAATTTCAGCATTGTGGACGGATGTTGCACCTTGCACCGTAGATGTTGTGCCCAGGGGATATCGATCCTTCGGACGGCCACACTGGTTGACTCTTTTGGAGCCACGGAGATGTAACCAGTAAATATGAAGGTCTCTCTGAGCTCTATGGCTTTGATGGCTTAACGACGTCAATACATAGTTTTATATGCAAAAAACAATATCCGAATCACTTTCAGTCTTGGAAGTTCTTTTACCCTTCATTTTCTTCACGTGAATTTTATGGTAAAACGGGATCAACATGGCTGCCATTGACTTACCATTGCTGAAGAGTGGTGCACCATGATACTATTCCGTTTCAAATCCACGTACTCATTTGTAAAAGTCAAACGGCACAGTTTCGGCATTATGAATGGATGTTGCACCTTGCACCATAGATGTTGCGCCCAGGGGATATCGATCCTTCGGATAGCCAAAATGGTTGACGCTTTTGGAGTTAGGGGAGCATTAATTTGTCAAAACGATGGTCTATGTGAGCTCTATGGCTTTGATGGCTTAACGACGTCAATGCATAGTTTCATACCCAAAAAAACACTATCCGAATCACTTTGAGGTCTCGGAAGTTTTTTAACCCTTCGTTTTCTTCGCGTGAATTTTATGGTAAAACGGGATCAACGTGGCTGGCCATCGATTTACCATCGCTGGAGAGTTATGTACCATGATACTATTTCTTTTCTAATCTATGCACTCTTTTCTAAAAGTCGTATGGCACAGTTTCGGCATTATGGACAGATGTTGCACCTTGCACCGCAGATGTCGCGCCCAAGGGATATCGATCCTTTGGATAGCCATAATGGTTGACTCTTTTGGAGTTACAGGAGCCCTAACCAGTCAAAACGAAGGTCTTTATGAGCTCTACATCTTTGAAGGCCTAACGACATCAATGCATAGCATCATACCAAAAAAAAACTATCCGAATCAGTTTCAGGTCTCGTAAGTTTTTTACCCTTCGTTTTCTTCACGTGAATTTTATGGTAAAACGGGATCAACGTGGCTGGCCATCGATTTAGCATCGTTGCAAAGTGGTGCATCATGGTACTATTCCATTTCAAATCTATGCACTCACTTCTAAAAGTCTTACAGCACAGTTTTTGCATCATGAACAGATGTTGCACCTTGCACCGTAGATGTTGCACCCAGGGGATATCGATCCTTCAGACAGCCGCAACGGTTGAATCTTTTGGAGTTACGGGAACCGTAACCAGTCAAAATGAAGGTCTATGTGAGCTCTACGGCTTAAATGGATTAACAACGTCGATGCATAGTTTCATATCCAAAAAATACTATTCGAATCACTTTCAGGTCTTAGAAGTATTTTTTTACTCTTCGTTTTCTTCACGTGGATTTTATGGAAAAACGGGATCAACGTGGCTGCCATCGATTTACCATCGCTAGAGAGTGGTGCACCATGGTACTATTCCATTTCAAATCCATGCACTCATTTGTAAATGTCGTATGGCGCAGTTTTGGCATTGTGGACGGATGTTGCACCTTGCACCGTAGATGTTGCGCCAAGGGGATATCGATCCTTCGGACAGCCATAACGGTTGACTCTTTTGGAGTTACAGAAGCCATAACCGGTCAAAACGAAGGTCTCTATGAGCTTTACAGCTTTAATGGCTTAAAGACGTCAATGAATTGTTTCATACCCAAAAAAAACTATCTGAATCACTTTCAGATCTCGGAAGGTTTTTTTTACCCTTCGTTTTCTTCACATGAATTTTATGGTAAAACGGGATAAATGTTGCAGGCTATTGATTTACCATCGCTGGAGAGTGGTACACCATGGTACTATTCCGTTTCAAATCCATGCACACATTTCTAAATGTCGTACGACGCAGTTTCGGCATTATGGACGGACGTTACACCTTGCACCGTAGATGTTGCGTCCAGGGATATCAATCCTTCGGACAGCCGTAACAGTTGAATCTTTTTGAGTTACGGGAGCAGTAACCAGTCAAAACGAAGGTCTCTATGAGCTCTACGGCTTTGATGGCTTAATGATGTCAATGTATAGTTTCATATCCAAAAAAGCACTATCCGAATCACTTTCAGGTCTCGGAAGTATTTTTTTACCCTTTATTTTCTTCACGTGAATTTTATGGCAAAACGGGATCAAAGTGCCTGGCCATTGATTTACTGCCACTGGAGAGTGGTGCACCATGGTACTATTCCTTTTCAAATCCATGTACACATTTGTAAAAGTTGTACGGCGCAGTTTTGGCATTATGGACGGATATTGCACCTTGCACTCTAGATGTTGCGCCCAGGGGATATTGATCCTTTGGACAGCCAAAACGGTTGAATCTTTTGGAGTTCCGGTAGCCGTAACTAGTCAAAATGAAGGTCTCTGTGGGCTATATGACTTTGATGGCTTAACGACGCCAATGCATAGTTTCGTATCCAAAAAAACACTATCCGAATCACTTTCAGGCCTCGAAAGTATTTTTTTACCCTTCGCTTTCTTCACGTGAATTTTATAGCAAAACGGGATCAACATGGCTGGCCATCGATTTACCATCGCTGGAGAGTGGTGCACTGTGGTACTATTCTGTTTCAAATCCATGCGCTGATTTATAAAGTCGTACGGTGCATTTTCGGCGTTATGAAAGGATGTTGCACCTTGCACCGTAGATGTTGTGCCCAGGGGATATCGATTTTTCGGACAGCCAAAACGGTTGTCTCTTATGGAGTTACGGGAGCAATAACCAGTCAAAATGAAGGTCTCTACGAGCTCTATGGCTTTGATGGCTTAACGACGTAATGCGTAGTTTCATTACCAAAAAAACACTATCCGAATCACTTTCAGGTCTCGGATGTTTTTTTACCCTTCGTTTTCTTAACGTGAATTTTATGGTAAAACGGGATCAACGTGGCTGGCCATTGATTTACCATCGCTGGAGACTGGTGCACCATGGTGCTATTCCGTTTCATATCCATGCATTCACTAGTAAAAGTCGTACGGTGCAGTTTCGGTATTATGGACGGATATTGCACCCTGCACCATAGATGTTGCGCCCAGGGGATATCGATCCTTCGGACAGCCATAACAATTGACTCTTTTGGAGTTACTAGAGTCATAACCAGTCAAAACGAAGGCCTCTATGAGCTTTATGGCTTTGATGGCCTAACGACGTCAATGCATAGTTTCATACCAAAAAAACACTACCTGAATCAGTTTTAGGTCTTGGAATTTTTTACCCTTCGCTTTCTTCACGTGAATTTTGTGGTAAAACGAGATCAACGTGGCTGGCCATCAATTTACCATCGCTAAAGAGTGGCGCACTATGGTACTATTTCGTTTCAAATCCATGCACTCATTTCTAAAAGTCATACGGTGCAATTTTAGCATTATGGACGGATGTTGAACCTTGCACCGTAGAAGTTGCGTCCAGGGGATATCGATCCTTCGGGCAGCCATAACGCTTGACTCTTTTAGAGTTACGAGAGTCATAACAAGTCAAAATGAAGGTCTCTGTGAGCTTTATGGGTTTGATGGCTTAACGAATCGATGCATAGTATCATACCCAAAAAAATACTATCTGAACCACTTTCAGGTCTTGGAAGTTTTTTTACCTTCGTTTTGTTCACGTGAATTTTATGGTAAAACGGGATCAACATGATCAACGTGGCTGGCCATCGATTTGCCATCGTTGGAGAGTGGTGCACCGTGGTACTGTTACATTTTAAATCCATGCACTCATTTGTAAAAGTCATACGACGCATTTACGGCATTATGGACGGTTGTTGCACCTTGCACCGTAGATGTTGCGCCTATGGAATATCGATCATTCGGACAGCCATAACGACCGACTCTTTTAGAGTTACGGGAGCCATAACTAGTCAAAATGAAGGTCTCTATCAGCTCTATGGCTTTCATGGTTTAATGACATTAGTGCATAGTTTCATACCCAAAAAACACTATCTGAATCTCTTTCACGTCATGAAATTTTTTTTACCCTTCGTTTTCTTTACGTTAATTTTATGGTAAAACAGGATCAACGTGGCCGGGCATCGATTTACCATCGCTGGAGAGTGGTTCACCATGGTACTATTACGTTTCACATCTATGCACTCATTTGTGAAAGTCATACGGCGCAATCTTTGGAGTTACGAAAGCCATAACGAGTCAAAAAGAAGGTCTCTGTGAGCTCTACGGGTTTGATGGCTTAATGACGCTAACACATAGTTTCATACCCCCAAAAAACTATCTGAATCACTTTCAGGTCTCGGAAGTTTTTTTACCCTTCGTTGTCTTCACATGAATTTTATGGTAAAACGGGATCAACATGGCTGGCCATCGATTTACCATCGCTGGAGAGTTGTGCACTATGGTAGTATTCCATTTCAAATCCATGCACTCATTTGTAAATGTCGTATGGCGCAGTTTCGGCATTATTGATGGATTTTGCACCTTGCGCCGTAAATGTTGCACCCAGGGGATATTGATCCTTCGGACAGCCATAACGGTTGACTCTTTTGGAGTTACGGGAGCCATAAACAGTCAAAATGAAAGTCTCTGTGAGCTCTACAGCTTTGACGGCTTAAAGACGCCAATGCATAGTTTCATACCCAAAAAAAACTATCTGAATCACTTTCAGGTCTCTGATCTTTTTTTACCCTTTATTTTCTTTACGTGAATTTTATGGTAAAACAGGATCAACGTGACAGGCCATCGATTTACCGTCGCTGCAGAGTGGTGCACTATGGTAATATTCAGTTTCAAATCCATGTACTCATTTCTAAAAGTCGTACGACGCCGTTTCGGCATTATGGACGGAAGTTGCACCTTGCACTGTAGATGTTTCATCCAAGGGATATCAATCCTTCGCACAACAATAATGGTAGACTCTTTTGAAGTTACGGAAGCTATAACCAGTCAAAACGAAGGTGTCTGTGAGGTTTATGGCTTTGATGGCTTAATGACGTCAATGCTTGTTTCATACCCAAAGAAACACTATCCGGATCACTTTCAGGTCTCGGAAGTTTTTTTTACCCTTTGTTTTTTTCACTTGAATTTCATGGTAAAACGGGATCAACGTTGCTGGAAATCGATTTATCATCGCTGGAGAATGGTGCACCATGGTACCATTCTGTTTCAAATCCATGCATTCATTTGTAAAAGTCGTACAGCGCAGTTTTAGAATTTTGGATGGATGTTGCGCCTTGCACTATAGATGTTACGCCTAGGGGATATCGATCCTTCGGAAAGCCATAACAGTTGATTCTTTTGGAGTTACGAGAGCCATAACCTGTCAAAACGAAGGTCTCTGTGGGCTACGGCTTTAATGCCTTAATGACGTCAATGCATAGTTTCATACCCAAATAAACACTATCTAAATCACTTTTAGGTCTTGGGTGTAAAGTCCCGTTTTCCCATACTCTTCGAATCGACAATAAACCACACATGTCTAACTCAAATTGCACGAAAAGACGGATCTTTAAGGGTAAAAAAGAAAAGTAGACAGAACAAAATCTCACTCGAATGGAATAACATATAATATTGAACAAATATCTTTACAGCGGAAAACTTTTAAATACATATATCAGAGTCTAACCTAAATTCAGCTTGGACAGTTATAATTATCTGTCCTTACAATTGCCGACAAACATCAAACAAAATACACTAAGTACAGCGGATAATAGAATATGTCCATACGTCGATGAATATCTCCGGCTCTCCTCTCGAAACTCCAACCATCTTCGACTAAATCTATAACTACTCGGATCTGACCCAAGTATTGAAAATACCCAGATTAGGCTTGATAAACCAGCGTAACAAAAACTCAATAATAGATGACAGTGCCATATATCAGCCCTTTTATAAATCCTTTGAAAATAAAGAGTATCTCATAAGACCACTCCCACACATAAACACAGACGGGTTTTTACCTTATGATAACTAAATCACTTTTATATCAAAATGTTTGATATTATTCTTAATGATATCCCTTTGAAAACATTTGCAAATAAACTTATTAATCTTATCCGAAATGGTTACCCATATAGCATTTCGAGGCTATTCATTACGCCAATACAAACGAAACCGTAGGTTCTTATTGGAGAATGGATTTCCATACAAATGACCAGACACAGGATCTACCTTCCGAATGGGTACACCTCCATATGGATGTCCCGAGGACCATCATAGAGGATCCTCTACCAACACAAGACCAGCCCACCTCTTTAACTAGATGGTACCGAATATGACATCCTCCGGTCGTTACCGACCTTTATCGAGGGCCCTCTAGCATACAAACCACAATAATCAGATACACGATGTCATAGCGTGGAAAGATATATCCAGAAGAGGATGACCATATCCTAATTGGGAATGACCCACTTAGCCTCGCCGCATCAAATCTTGTTTTGGTCATTTCCGGCTTGATGGGGCTTGAGGCAAACGATTAACTTTTCACACATCACATATCACATCTTTGAATGCCACATTGCTATTTCCGTTTAACTACTAATTGCCTTCCACAAAAATACAACCCTTGAGCTCGTACGTCTCAAGGAGTGTGTTAAGCTAAGAGAAGTTGCCTTCTCCGCCACCACTGATGTTCGTTTGTAAAAATCAATGTACGTAATCGTTAGACAAAGGTCCATACAAGTTGTCCAGGAACAGGACAAACCGAAGGCACTCTCCTACTACCCCCAGTACCGAGTAGTCCTTGCAATCCGAAAAATCTCCACAATGAGGAGACCACTGCTATATATAACTCGGGAGCTACCCAAAGCAAGTCAACAAGCAGTCCTCGTGCTATAAAGATCCACGGTTTTCAATAGCCAACATCTTCAACATGTCTTCACGTTCGAACATATACATTGGTTCAATGTGGTTTTCGGATGGGATTTACCCAAATCTGACCCCGGTTCCTTCGAAATCCAATATCGATAGAAAGTGAATATGAGCATACGGGATTTATTAAGTCTCTTTTCACTTTAATTCTTTTCGGATGATTTCGAAATATCTTTCTTTTGACTTAGGATAATTTCTGAGAAATTCATTCTTTTGCTTTGGAAATATTTCAAATTTCCTTACTTAAGTCTTGATCCAAATTTCTTTACTTTTTAGTCGGCTCAAATACATTGTTATTTAAGACATCGTTTACGATAAATCCTAAATCAATCTTAGCAATATTTTTGAGTAAAAAAGATCATAGAAATCATTCTTTCCGGTGATTGCTTAACTTTTGGATAATACCAATCTTCTTTTATTTTGAAAAACTTAACAGAATCTTTTTATTTAAGAGCATCTTGGTTTTTCTTTTGATCTGTTCCACCCCTCGCTTATAAAAAGAAAACATAGGCCAGGTAAGTTCAAGGCACTAGTTGCTCCTTCCCTAACCTTAGTTAAACACCTTGTTTTATCTTCCCAGATCTCACAGGCGGGACAAATGTACTAGTCGTTTCCGCATACTCAAATTTTAAACTTTATTTTGGAATTGCTTATAAATATTCCAAATTATCTTTCAAAAACGCTTAATTATCCTGTTTAAAACAAGCACAATTTATTCTGAGAAACGTTGTTATATTTAAACTCATATTCCAAAAGTTATAGAATTCACAGCAGAAAAGTGCTGCGGAAAGTGCTAAATAGCTTATTTTCATTAAACTACTTTTATACATTCGATAATTCATATTTTCCAATCCAAATCTCTTTTAAATCATTTAAATAGATTTATCAAATTTATTCCATATTTTTCCACAGTAAAAAACATCCATTTAAATAGATTTTCTGTTACGGTCACTTAACTTCACTAGCGCGATTTTTTTAGAAAATTGATTTGGACTTATTTCAAAATCTATAAGACGAAACTTTGATTTTCTTTCTTTTTTTAGAAGATATAGATATAATAGTTCGGAATTTTCTTATCTCAAAGAATTCCGAGCTATATTTCACTCTACACATTCATTTGAACTTTTTGACGTGAAATCGCGAACTACCGTTGCGCGACACACCTAGTTTTAACTTATTTTTCAATATTTGAAATAATCTATTCAAATTGGTTTTGAACACATATAAAATCATTACAAATCATTTTAAATCAATATTTTCACTTTTTAAAGTATTTAAAATATATTTTCACTATTACCATATTATAATATTACTGTATTTTCATTATTTTAATATTAAATTTTAAATTCCAATTTTAACTCAATTTCAACTCTAATCTCAAATTAAACTCATTTAAAACTTAGATTTCAAATCCAATTTAATTTAAACTTCCATTCGACCTCAAACTAAACTTCACTTTTTTAAAATCGATTTCAATTTCAGTTTCATTATTCATCTTAATTTCAATTTCTAATTAACTATCCTTTTCAAATCCGTTTCACTTTAAATTTCAAATTCTCTTTTATTTTAACTTTAATTTCACTTCTAAATGGAAAGAGACTTGTTTTTCCACTATATATCATATTACTAAAATATGGTCTTTTTAAACAAAAGGATTACTTAATTAATAGGAATTTGATATCCAAATTATCATCACAACCATACAACAAATCATATAACATTAACATTTTCAATACGGTAAATATCATAACATTACTACGGGTCATCCAATATATTCAAACAATCAATCAAACATCCATATCATCAAATAGTGATTATCTAACATAACAATTAAGCATGATAATCAGTATAATTTAAAAAGCGGTGAGAATTTCTCACCTTCATATCCACTCCGTTAAACTTTAACGTAAGATTTCCATCTCTTGCTAACGTGCTATTTCCAACGTCTCGCCTTTTGCCGTTTCCTTTCCAAACACTTTTGTTTTTTCCTTTCTTTATCTTTTTCTTTTCTTCTCTCTCTTCTTTATTTTTGTTTATATGGAGAGGAGGGTACGACCTTGGGTAGGTGGATGTGGAGGAGGGTATGACTTGTAGGTGATCGTGTAGGTGGGTTTAGGTGAAGGTGTGGCTAGGTATTGATGATGTGGTGGTGATGGCTTGGAGGTAGAAGGAAAATGGAGGTGGAAGAGAGGTTGGATGCCATGGAAAAGGAGGTGAAGAAAAAGGAGAAAGTGAAGAAGAAGGTAGAGAATGAAGTGTGAAAAACGAAAGGTATGGATGCATATTTATACTTGAGCTTTGGATGGTAAATGACTAAAATGCCCTTCTCTACTTTTTGACTTTTAATTTACATTTCTACCCTTGATTTAACCCTTAAGGGCATGCATTTATGAAAGGAAAGGATGGCTCATTAATGTGATTTGAATTTGTGAAATGATTACTCCTTTTTTTCTTAAAGTTTGTATTTTGAAAAGAAGATTTTTGCTTGATTTGATTTGCATTAAATGGATTTGTAAGTATGCATTAATGGTGAGCATATGTGTCATTAATTCCTTTAGTTACTTATCTTTTCATACTTTATTTTGTTTGAATTTAAGATATTTAGTTCACGTCATGTATAGGAGAAAAGAAAATATGTAATGATGTTGTTTTATTTGTTTACTTTTACACTTTTTTGTCAAATCATAACTTTACATTTTTTTATTTATGTAAATATTTTCGAAGTAAACTCTTTTTGTTTTTAGTGCTAAATGTAGAATGTTTAAATAGTTTGTAAACTTGTATTTATAAGTCAGAAAATTTATCAAGTTGCAACAACTTGTCGACAACTTGTTTTGGTTGAAAACGGTGTTTTTGACGATAAATTTTACAGTCAAAGTTTGACGTTTTTATTAAGCTATATATTGAAGTAAACCAAACTTTAAAATGAACTTTTTACTTCTTTAAATAAATTAAAACATGTCTCTTTATATTTTAAAATCATATTTAATTAATATCAAAATCTCTAATTTTACAGTGTATGTAAAACTGACAAAATGCGACAAATTTTGGTTATTTTTGTGAAACGATTATTAACAAACTTTTAAATCTTTTAACATACTTTTATTATATTTATTAGATGTTTTAAATAAGATTTACCTTTCTAAATAAATATTTAAATTCATTTATTTAATCTTTGTTTATTATTAACAAAACTTAACTTTTGTCGATTTGTTCTAAAATCCAAATTTATACTTTTTAATTTATTAACTATAAGAATAGATAATTATTTATTATATATAACATATTTATTTTAAGATTTAAACTCCTTTTTAAATTTAAAACGAACGAAATCTCTCATTTCCAAAGTAGCGAAATTACGGGTCGTTACATTCTCCCCTACTTAAAAGCATTTCGTCCTCGAAATGAAATCAAAGGTAAAGGAATATATCCCATACTCATATCCTCAAATAATTTGATTTATTTCTACTGATGATAGAAAAGAAGAAGGTCGATATCATAACAACACTAAAACCAAATGACGTCAAACATACATACAGAGATTCTCCACACAAACCTGAGTATCTGTCACGTACTTACGGTTATATGTACATACATCAAGTCAAACTTCTATCCTACCCATCGTGGTGCGTACTGCACACTTAAGATAGAATATACAACCAAATAAGACTATTCATCCAAAAACAACCATATTGATACTATATCAACATAAATAAATACATCCACATAACTCATTTCCTGTCCTGAGCATGTACTATATCTGTGGTCTATATATATGCATACCAAAACATCAGTCCAACCACTATATCTTAGTGCCTACTATTTGAGATAACTATCCAACTACTAAGTAGACAGACCCCACACATCATACTGTATGTGATATTTGATTCGATCTATTATTCGAATCCACAACTTTTCTTTTGAACTAGTATCGATCCCTCGATTTTCTATTGCGGACATTGATCAGACTTCTTAATCATAAACTCGTGCTTTCCTTGCATAGCTCTCAACTATGATAGAAAACTCGTGTACATAATCGTAAACTCCCATCAATGCTCACCCTTAAGAATCGAGTGATAAATCCTTTTTCAGATTGGTGTAAACACCTCAAAGTTATGTTCTCAAACCTTAGATCAAAATTTATGTGCTGAAATGATTTATGTTTTACTTATGTACTTATTCACATTCATCTTTACCTAATACATTTCTTTAAAATTTCTATTAATCCAAATTTATTTCGCAACCATTTACTTTCTTCTAAATACATTATTACTTAAGCATACAGATATGACTTAGACTTGTAAAATATACCTTTACTTCTTAAGAGTACACATACATATCCCCAAACTTCAAATTGTTATTACTTCAACTAAGTGTTCAACTAATATGGAACTCTTCTATTATCTCAAATTAATAAGTTATAAAACTCAACCCTTAGTTTTCTTTATCTAAGGCTTTCATTTAGCTAATATTATTTATCCAATCCATATATTAATAAGGCAACTTTGCAAAGTGTACACCTTTTTCTCACTGATTCTATGATTAACTACTTAACTTATTTACCTATCCATTTTCTAAATCAAATTTCTTAATCTTAAATCCATCAAAATACCTTATAGTCAAATTATGAAACTTAATTCATGTGGTATTTGTTATTTAAAATTTTCATCCAACAATCAACCTATTAACCATATTATTCAAAAATATCCACTTCTATTCTTACTTCATTATGAATTACAAATGTTACCCTAAATGTATCACTAATTTAAAATTTTATATTAGGATGATATTTCTTATATCTTTTGTTCCTACATTTCACTTTGATTTTAACCTAGTCAAAGTGTCTAAATTTCAAATTAACTTAACTCCTTTATAAGTTATAGAACTTACCCTTTCATATTATATTTACCAAAAATTTCAATTTTTGGCTTATCTTTTTCTATTTTATTGACAATAGTTTTTTTTCTATGTGTACATTTTCTCTTTACATTTTCTAGTTACAACTTGTAGCTTCAATATTATCATCAAATATCTTACAGTCAAATTGTGAATTTTACTTCACAAGGTATTTGTATTTAGCTTTTAAATCCATCCATTATGATAATCACTTAATCATTATTATTTATTAATACTACATATTTAAGGGTATATGATTAAATTTCTAAATTCTAGGTTTTAACTAATTGATTCTATATTGAATATCTTATAGTCAAATTGTGCAATTCTAATCACAAGATATTCATATTTTAGCTAAGCTACATTACAACCAATCCTTAATTTCTAACCAAAAAATAGTAATATCCCCTTTGATATTTATAATATAAACCCAAGGTAAAAAAAATTCATTTACTAATTTCTTTTAAAAACAAAACCATTTTTATAAAATTAAAAAATATGCTCTCATATATATAATACTCTCATAACTCATTCTAGGGTGTTACTAACCCTATCTCTAATGAGTTACTCATCCTAGGATATTACTAATCCTATCTCTGATGAGACTTACCCCTATCAGGCTTCGGTGTTCGCTTAAACAAAAGCTCTGATACCAAATGTAAAGTCCCGTTTTTCCATACTCTTTGAATCGATAATAAACCACACATGTCTAACTCAAATTGCATGAAAAGACAGATCTTTAAGGGTAAAAAAGAAAAGTAGACAGAATAGAATCTCACTCGAATGGAATAACATATAATATTGAACAAATATCTTTACAGCAGAAAACTTTTAAATACATATTTCAGAATCTAACCTAAATTCAGTTTGGATAGTTATAATTATATATCCGTACAATTGCTGACAAACATCGAACAAAATACACTAAGTACAACGAATAATAGAATATGTCCATACGTCGATGAATATCTCCAGCTCTCCTCTAGAAACTCTAACCAACTTCGACTAAACCTGAAACTACTCGGATCTGACCCGAGTATTGAAAATACCCGGATCAGGCTTGATAAACCAGCATGAGATAAACTCAATAATAGATGACAATGTCATATATCGGTCTTTTTATAAATCCTTTGAAAATAAAGAGTATATCATAAGACCACGCCCACACATAAACACGGACCGGTTTTTACCTTATGATAACTAAATCACTTGTATATCAAAATGTTAGATATTATTCTGACATCTCTTTGAAAACATTAGTAAATAAACTTATTAATCTTATCCGAAATGGTTACCCATATAGCATTTCGAGGCTATTCACTACGCCAATACATACAAAACCGTAGGTTCTTATTGGAGAATGGATTTCCATACAAATGACCAGGCGCAGGATCTACCTTTCGAATGGGTACACCTCTAGATGGATGTCCCGAGGACCATCACAAAGTACCCTCTACCAACACAAGACCGGCCCACCTCTCTAACTAGATGGTACCGAATATGACATCCTCCGGTCGTTACCGACCTTTATCGAGGGCCCTCTAGCATACAAACCACAATAATCAGATACACGATGTCATAGCGTGTAAAGATATATCTAGAAGAGGATGACCATATCCTAATGGGAATGACCCACTTGGCCTTGCCGCATCTAATCCTGTTTTGGTCATTTCCGATTTGATGAGGCTTGAGGCAAACCATTACCTTTTCACACAGCACATATCACATCTTTGAATGCCACATTGCCATTTCCATTTAACTACTAATTGCCTTCCACAAAAATACAACCCATGAGCTCGTACGTCTCAAGGAGGATGTTAAGTTAAGAGAAGTTGCCTTCTCCGCCACCACCGATGTACGTTTGTAAAACCCAATGTACGCAATTGTTAGAAATGCAATGTCAGACACGTCCATACAAGTTGTTCAGGAATAGGACAAGCCGAAGGCACTCTCCTACTATCACTAGTAGCGAGTAGTCCTTGCAATCCGAAAAATCTCCACAACGAGGAGACCACTGCTATATATAACTCGAGAGCTACCCAGAGCAAGTCAACAAGCAGTCCTCACGCTATAAAGATCCACGATCTTCAATAACCATCATCTTCAACATGTCTTCACATTCGAACGTATACATTGGTTCGAAGTGGTTTTCAGATGGGATTTACCTAAATCCGGCCCCGATTCCTTTGAAATCCAATATCGCTAGAAAGTGAATATGAGTATACAGGATTTATTAAGTCTCTTTTCACTTTAATTCTTTTCGGATGATTTCGAAATCTCTTTCTTTTGACTTAGGATAATTTCTAAAAAATTCATTCTTTTGCTTTGGAAAATATCTCAAATTTCCTTACTTAATTCTTGATCCAAATTTCTTTACTTTTTAGTCGGGTCAAAAACAATGTTATTTAAGACATCGTTTACGATAAATCCTAAATCAATCTTAGCAACATTTTTGAGTAAACAGGATCATAGAAATCATTCTTTCTGGAGATTGCTAAACTTTTGGATAATACCAATCTTCTTTTATTTTGAAAAACTTAACAAAATCATTTTATTTAAGAGCATCCGGGCTTTCCTTTCGATCTGTTCCACCCCTCGCCTAAGAAAGGAAAACATAGGCCAGGTAAGTCCAGGGCACTGGTTGCTCCATCCTTAACCTTAGTTAAACACCTTGTTTTTTCTTCCCAGATCTCACAGGCGGGACCAATGTACTAGTCGTTCCGCATACTCCGATTTTTCAACTTTATTTTAGAATTGCTTATAAATATTCCAAATTATCTTTCAAAAACGCTTAATTATCCTTTTTAAAACATTCACAATTTATTCTGGGAAACGTCGTTACATTTAAACTCATATTCCAAAAGTTATAGAATTCACAGCAGAAAAGTGCTGCGGAAAGTGCTAAATAAGCTTATTTTCATTAAACAACTTTTATACATTCGATAATTCATATTTTTCAATCCAAATCTCTTTTAAATCATTTAAATAGATTTATCAAATTTATTCCATATTTTTCCATAATTAAAAACATCCATTTAAACAAATTTCCTGTTACGGTCACTTAACTCCACTAGCGCGATTTTTCTAGAAAATTGATTTAGACTTACTTCAAAATCTATAAGATGAAACTTTGATTTTCTTTCTTCGTTTAGAAGATATAGATATATATCTCGAAGAATTCCGAGCTATATTTCACTCTACACATTCATTTGAACTTTTCGGCGCGAAATCGCGAACTACCGTTGCGCGACGCACCTAGTTTTAACTTATTTTTCAATATTTGAAATAATCTATTCAAATCGGATTTCAACACTTATAAAATTATTACAAATCATTTTAAATCAATATTTTCACTTTTTAAAGTATTTAAAATATATTTTCACTATTACCATATTTTAACATTATTATATTCCCATTGTTTTAATATTAAATTTTAAATTCCAATTTTAACTCAATTTCAACTCTAATCTCAAATTAAACTCATTTAAAACTTAGATTTCAAATCCAATTTCAATTTAAACTTCCATTCAACCTCAAAATAAACTTCATTTTTTTAAATCGATTTCAATTTCACTATTCATCTTAATTTCAATTTCTAATTAACTACTCTTTTCAAATCCGTTTCACTTCAAATTTCAAATTATCTTTTATTTTAACTATAATTTCACTTCTAAATGAAAAGAGACTTATTTTTCCACAATATCACATATTACTAAAATATGGTTTTTTTAAACAAAGGGATTACTTAATTAATAGTAATTTGATATCCAAATCATCATCACAACCATACAACAAATCATATAACATTAGCATTTTCAATACGATAAATGTCATAACATTATTACGGGTTATCCAATATATTCAAACAATCAATCAAACATCCATATCATCAAATAGTGATTATCTAACATAACAATTAAGCATGATAATCAATATAATTTAAAAAAGGTGAGAATTTCTCACCTTCATATCCACTCCGTTAAACTTTAACGTAAGATTTCCCTCTCTCGCTGACGTGCTATTTCCAACGTCTCGCCTTTTGTCGTTTCCTTTCCGAACACTTTTGTTTTTCCTTTCTTTTTCTTTTTCTTTTCTTCTCTCTCTTTTTTTCTTTTGTTTTTTTATAGGGAGAGGAGGGTACGGCCTTGGGTAGGTGGATGTGGAGGAGGGTATGTCTTGTAGGTGATTGTGTAGGTGGGTTTAGGTGAATGTGTGGCTAGGTATTGATGATGTGGTGGTGATGGCTTGGAGGCAGAAGGAAAATGGAGGTGGAAGAGAGGTTGGATGCCATGGAAAAGGAGGTGAAGAAGAAGGTAGAGAATGAAGTGTGAAAAATGAAGGTATGGATGCATATTTATACTTGAGTTTTGGATGACAAACTACTAAAATACCCTTCTATACTTTTTGACTTTTAATTTACCTTTCTACTCTTGGTTTAACCCTTAAGGACATGCATTTATGAAAGGAAAGGATGGCTCATTAATGTGATTTGAATTTGTTAATTAATTACTCTTTTTTTTCTTAAAGTTTGTATTTTAAAAAGAAGATTTTGTTTGATTTGATTTGCATTAAATGGATTAGTAAGTATGCATTAATAGTGAGCATATGTGTCATTAATTCTTTTAGTTACTTATCTTTTCATACTTTATTTGTTTGAATTCAAGGTATTTAGTTCACATCATGTATAAGAGAAAAGAAAGATATGTAATGATGTTGTTTTATTTTTTTACTTTTATACTCTTTTGTCATATCATAACTTTTACATTTTTTTTTATTTATGTAAATATTTTCAAAAGTAAACTCGTTTTGTTTTTAGTACTAAATGTAGAATGTTTAAATAGTTTGTAAACTTGTATTTATAAGTTAGAAAATGTATCAAGTTGCAACAACTTGTCGACAACTTGTTTTGGTTGAAAACGTTGTTTTTGACGACAAATTTTACAGTCAAAATATGACTTTTTATTAAGCTATATATTGAAGTAAACCAAACTTTAAAATGAACTTTTTACTTCTTTAAATAAATTAAAACATGTCTCTTTATATTTTAAAATCATATTTAATTAATATCAAAATCTTTAATTTTACAGTGTATGCAAAACTAACAAAATGCGACAAATTTTGGTTATTTTTGTAAAACGATTATTAACAAACTTTCAAATCTTTTAACATACTTTTATTATATTTATTAGATGTCTTAAATAAGATTTACCTTTTTAAATAAATGTTTAAATTCATTTATTTAAGTCTTTGTTTATTATTAACAAAACTTAACTTTTGTCGATTTTTCTAAAATCTAAATTTATACTTTTTAATTTATTAACTATAAGAATAGATAATTATTTATTATATATAACATATTTATTTAAGATTTAAACTCCTTTTTAAATTTAAAACGAACGAAATCTCTCATTTTCGAAGTAGCGAAATTACGGGTCGTTACATTACGAGTTTTTTTACCCTTCGTTTTCTTCACGTGAATTTTATGGTAAAGCGGGATCAACGTGGCTGGCCATCGATTTACCATCACCGAAGAGTGATGCACCATGACACTATTTCTTTTCAAATCCATGTATTCAATTGTAAAAGTCATACGGCACAGTTTCGGCATTATGGATGGAAGTTGCACCTTGCACCGTAGATGTTGCACCTAGGGTATATCGATCCTTTGGACAGCCATAACGGTTGACTCTTTTGGAGTTACGGAAGCCATAACAAGTCAAAACGAAGGTCTTTGTGAGCTCTACGGCTTTGATGGCTTAACGACGTCAATGCATAGTTTCATACTCAAAAAACACTATCCGAATCACTTTCAGGTCTCGGAAGTTTTATATCCTTCGTTTTCCTCACATGAATTTAATAGTAAAACGGGATCAACGTGGCTGGCCATCGATTTACCATCGCTGGAGAGTGGCGCAACATGGTATTATTCCGTTTCAAATCCATGCACTCACTTGTAAAAGTCGTATGACACAGTTTCGACATTATGTACGGATGTTGCACCTTGCACCGTAGATGTTGCGCCCATGGGATATCAATCCTTCAAACAGCCATAACGGTTGACTCTATTGGTGTTCCGAGAGCCATAACCAGTCAAAACGAAGATCTGTGTGAGCTCTACAGCTTTAATGTCGTAACGACATCAATGCATAGTTTCATTCCAAAAAAACATTATCCGAATCACTTTCTGGTCTCGGAAGTTTTTTTACCCTTCGTTTTCTTCACGTGAATTTTATGTAAAAAGAGATCAACGTGGCTGGCCAACGATTTACCATCACTAGAGGGTGGTGCACCATGGTATTATTCCATTCAAATCCATGCACTCATTTCTAAAAGTCGTATGACACTGTTTTGGCATTATGGAGGGAAGTTGCACCTTGCACCGTAGATGTTGCGCCAAGGGGATTTCGATCCTTCAGACAACCATAACGGTTGACTGTTTTGGAGTTATGGGAGCCATAACCAGTCAAAAAGAAGACATCTGTGAGCTCAATGGCTTTGATGGCTTAAAGACATGAATGCATATCTCATGCCCAAAAAACACAATTCGAGTCACTTTTGGGTCTCAGAAGTTTCTTTTTACCCTTCGTTTTCCTCACAATGAATTTTATGGAAAAACGGGATCAATGTGGCTGGCCATCGATTTACCATCGCTGGAGAGTGGTGCACCATGGTACCATTCCGTTTCAAATCCATGCACTCATTTGTAAAGGTCGTACGACACAGTTTTGGCATTATGGACGGACGTTGCACCTTGCACCGTAGATGTTGCGCCCAGGGGATATCGATCCTTCGGACAGCCATAACGGTTGACACTTTTTGAGTTAGGGGAGCAATAACTTGTCAAAATGAAGATCTATGTGAGCTCTATGGCTTTGATAGCTTAACGACGTCAATGCATAGTTTCATACCTAAAAAAGTACTATCCGAATCACTTTCAGGTCTCAGAATTTTTTTACCCTTCGTTTTCTTCAAGTGAATTTTATGGTAAAACGAGATCAACGTGGCTGGCCATCGATTTACCAACGCTGGTGAGTGGTGCACCTTGGTACTATTCCGTTTCAAATCCATGCACTCATTTGTAAAAGTCATATGGCATAGTTTCGACATTATGTAAAGATGTTGCACCTTGCACCGTAGATATTGGGGCCAAGGGATATCGATCCTTCGGACAACCATAACAGTTGACTTTTTGGAGTTACAGGAGGAATAACCAGTCAAAGCAAAGATCTCTATGAGCTCTACGGCTTTGATGGCTTAACGACGTCAATTCATAGTTTCATACTCAAAAAAACATTATCCGAATCACTTTCAGGTCTCGGAAGTTTCTTTTTACCCTTCGTTTTCTTCACGTGAATTTTACGGTAAAACGAGATCAACGTGGCTGGACATCGATTTATCATCGCTGGAGAGTGGTGCACCAAGGTACCATTCCATTTCAAAACCATGAACTCATTAGTAAAAGTCGTACGATGCAGTTTCGGCATTATGGACGGATGTTGCACCATACACCGTAGATGTTGCGCCCAGGGGATATCAATCCTTCAGAAAACAATAATGGTTGACTCTTTTAGAGTTACGGGAGCTGGGAGCCATAACCCGTCAAAATGAAGGTCTCTGTGAGCTCTACGGCTTTCATGGCTTAACGATGTCAATGCATAGTTTCATACCCAAAAAACACTATCTAAACCACTTTCGGGTCTCGGAAGTTTTTTTACCCTTCGTTTTTTTCTTCTCGTGAATTTTATGGTAAAACGGGATCAACGTGGCTGTCCATCGATTTACCATTGCTGGAGAATGGAGCACCATGGTACTATTCCATTTCAAATCCATGCACTCATTTATAAAAGTCGTATGGCGCAGTTTCGGCATTATGGACGGATGTTGCACCTTGCACCATAGATGTCGCGCCCATGGGATATCGATCCTTCAGATAGCCATAACGGTTGATTATTTTGGAGTTACGGGAGCCTGACCAGTCAAAAAAAGGTCTTTGTGAGCTCTATGCATTTGATGGCTTAACGACGTCAATGCATAGTATCATACCTAAAAAACACTACCGAATCACTTTTAGGTCTCGGAAATTTTTTTACCCTTCGTTTTCTTCACGTGAATTTTATGGTAAAACGAGATCAACGTGGCTGGCCATCGATTTACCATCGCTGGAGAGTGGTGCACCATGGTACTATTCCGTTTCAAATCCATGCACTCATTTGTAAAAGTTGTACGGTGTAATTTCGGCATTATGCACGGATGTTGTATCTTGCACCGTAGATGTTGCATCCAGGGGATATCGATCCTACAGACAGCCATAACGGTTGACTCTTTTGGAGTTACGGGGGCCACAACCAGTCAAAACGAAGGCCTTTGTGAGCTCTATGACTTTGATGGCTTAACAATGTCATTGCGTAGTTTCATACCCAGAAAAACACTATCCGAATCACTTTTTGGTCTCGGAATTTTTTTACCCTTCGTTTTCTTCACGTGAATTTTATGGTAAAATGGGATCAACGTGGTTGGCCATCGATTTACCATCACTGAACAGTGGTGCACGATTGTACCATTCCATTTCAAATCTACGCACTCATTTTTAAAAGTCATACGGTGAAGTTTCGGCATTATGGACGGATGTTACACCTTGCACCGTAGATGTTGCGTCCAGGGGATATCGATCCTTCGGACAGCCATAATGGTTGACTCTTTTGGAGTTGCGGGAGCCATAACCAGTCAAAACGAAGGTCTCTGTTTTCTCTACGGCTTTGATGGCTTAACGATGTCAATGCATAGCTTCATACCCAAAAAAACACTATCCGAACCACTTTCAGATCTTGGAAGTTTTTTACCCTTCGTTTTATTCTCGTGAATTTTATGGTAAAACGGGATCAACGTGGCTGGACAACGACTTACCATCGCTGGATTGAGGTGCACCATGGTACTATTCTATTTCAAATCCGTGCACTCATTTGTAAAATCGTACGGTGTAGTTTGGCATTATGGAAGGATGTTTCACCTTGCACCGTAGATTTTGCGTCCAAGGGATATCGATCCTTCAAACAGCCATAATGGTTGACTCTTATGGAGTTACGGGAGCCATATCCAGTTAGAATGAAGGTCTGTGTGGGCTCTACGAATTTTATGGATTAACGACGTCAATGCATAGTTCTATACCCAAAAAATACTATCCGAATCACTTTCAAGTCTCAGAAGTTTTTTTTACCCTTCTTTTTCTTCACCTGAATTTTATGGTAAAACGGGATCAACGTGGCTGGCCATCGATTTCCATTGCTGGAGAATGGTGCACCATGGTACTATTTCGTTTCAAATCCTGCACTCGTTTGTAAAAGTCGTACGGCGCAGTTTCGGCAATATTGACGAATGTTGCATCTTGCACCGTAGATATTGCGCCCAGGGGATATCGATCCTTCGGACAGCCACAACGGTTGACACCTTTGGAGTTACAGGAGCCATAACCAGTCAAAACGAAGGCCTCTGTTAGCTCGATGGCTTTGATGGCTTAATGACATCAGTGCATAGTTTCATACCTAAAAAACTATCTGAATCTCTTTCAGGTCTTGGAAGTTTTTTTACCCTTCGATTTCTTCATATGAATTTTATGGTAAAACAGGATCAACATGGCTGGCCATCGATTCACCAATGCTGGAGAGTGGCGCACCATTGTACTATTCTATTTCAAATCCATGCAATCATTTGTAAAGTCATACGGGACAGTTTCGACATTATGGACGGATGTTGCATCTTGCACCGTATAAGCTGCGCCCAAGGGATATCGATCCTTCGGACAGCCATAACGGTTTACTCTTTTGGAGTTACAGGAGCCATAACCAGTCAAAATGAAGGTCTCTGTGAGCTCTACGGCATTTATGGATTAATGAAGTCAATGCAAAGTTTCATACCCAAAAAAACATTATCTGAATCACTTTCAGGTCTCGATGTTTTTTTTACCCTTCATTTTCTTTACGTGAATTTTATGGTAAAACGGGATTATCATGCCTGGCCATTGATTTACCATCGCTGGAGAGTGGTGCACCATGGTATTATACCGTTTGAAATCCAAGCACTCATTTATAAAAGTCGTACGACACAGTTTTGGCATTATATACGGATGTTGCACCTTGCACCGTAGATGTTGCGTCCATGGGATATTGATCCTTCGGACAGCCATAACGGTTGACTCTTTTGGAGTTACGAAAGCTGTGACGCCCCACCTCTATATTCATGCTAGCCAAGGACACTACGGAGTAATGCCGTCAACTAGTGCGAATAATAAGGCTGTTGAGGAGCGACCATCCGTGTAATTGCTTTGTGCGAGCACCGATATGTCAGATAGTATGACATGCATTTCATTTCAAGAGGAAATCCGACATGCCAATACAAACTCAAAGCTACTACACAGTGGCTATATGGTCTTCGGAAACAAACATAAAAATAAACATAACATAAATCAGTCACAGATATTCATATCACAAAGGCAGAAACAGATATGAATATAACACATATAAGTGTACATCAGAGTAGTGGTCAAATAAGATCCTCGATATCACAAAAGAATATATACAAGTGCAACATCAAAGAGTATGTATAGATCAAGGAGTCTCTATCTCGAATGTATAACAACAAAAACTACCAATCTAATGTAGTCAGACAAAAGTCAGATAATGACGATCCTAGATAAGGAGTCGAGAAGAAGCACCTCTAACATCTCGGTCTGACCCGAGTATTATTTAAGAAGAAAATAATAAACGGATCAGTCTAGCTATAAATATCAAATAAAATGAGATAGGATAATAGATGCGGATAAAACGTATGGTAACAAAAATGTCATACTATAAAAGTATACATTAACTAACAACAAAAAACATATAATATCACAAGAAATCTCAAAGCACTAAAAAGAATGTCATATTCTTTATTTTATTCAACAAACCACAAATATTGACAATCATATCAATGCCAATCGGAAAAGTTAGCGAAATACAAATTCATCAATGCGCAAAAATTGATAAAGCTTATCAATGCAATTCACGAAAATTAGTGAAACACAAAGTCTAGAAATCATCAATAGAAATCCAAAAATCACAAAAAGGGGGAAAGAGTCCTATCACAAAACAGAAGCATTAAAACTCACCAACACGTGTATCACAAAATGGAACGCTATTCCATGGTTGCTAACAATCAAGTTTGAGCCGAAGCTCCACAAAAACGGCCCGAAGACCTTTGAGCCGAAGCTCCACAAAAACGGTCCGGAGACTATTGGTCGCTACCCTACCAAGCCGAAGCTCCACAAAAAAGGGGTTTAGCCTCCCTCGCAGACAAAGAGACATCGCACATTGCTAGTCTAAATTACAAAATGATCATCATTAATCGATAAGTGTAAATTACACTAAGCTAGTAAATAAATGAGTTTACCCTCATGTCCCATAACCACTGGCTTAACTTAATTATTTACGAACAAATTGTAGACTTCCACTCGAGAATAAGTGTCAATTACACTAAGCTAGTAAATATATGAGTTTAGCCTCATGTCCCATAACCACTAGCTTAACTTAAATATTTACGAACAAATTGTAGATTTCCACTCGAAAATAGTCACAAGAGATTCAATCGAACAAGTCCAAGAATTAACCGACGAAGTAAACGCAAGCGTTTCATACCACTTGTTTTGCTAAGTCGTTTAATTACGAATGAAGTAAAGGTTTGTATATACTAGTAGTTTGGAAAACGGTTTAAAAATGAGCTTTGTATTAAGATAGTGTTGAAATTGTTTTGATGAAAGAGTTTGAATATTTACTACTAGTATGAAAACCTTTATATTTTTAAAGTGACAAATCACAGAAATGATCGTGGAAACAGTAAATCACCAAAATTTACATTCGAAGCTGTGAATCAAATCCTTAGAAATCAATACTGAATCCATCAAGATGGACATGCCTAAAATTTTCAAAAAAAAGAAGTCATCAAAGTCGATAAATGATAGTAATAAGTCGGATCAACCTGAATCGACTAAAATTGGAAACCCAAACAACTTAGGTAAATTGGGCTGAGTTAAGCAGATTCAGACGTCTGAAATTAATGATTCAGACGTACGAATCTGGAAAATAAATGTTGTCCAGAATACTATTTTAGACGTCTGAATCATTAATTTCAGACGTCTGAAAATGGCTAATTTTAGCATATTTCCTCTCGGGTTGAACACGAGCAATTTCATACGTCTGAAATTTCTAATTCAGATGTCTTAATCTGGGAAATAAATGTTGTCCAGTAAAAGATTCAGACGTCTGAATCATTAGTTTCAAACGTCTGAAACTGAAGCTTTGGGAATTTTCTTGCCTAGGCCAATGATGGCCAAATCATATTGAAAGCGATCGGATGAGTGACGATTACCAGCGGTTTACGCCAAACGACTACCCAACCTTAAAGACTCACCAACATACTCCGATCAACATGTCCAACATCCATATAAGGTTTTTCATAGATTTTTGTTTCAAAACACCAAAAATTGGAATATTCACCAAATCAATCCAAATCAAAATCAAATGAACACGTAAAGATGTTAGGAATTCATACCTAACAATCAAAGATAGTTATAGATTTAGATGTGAGATAAAAATCTCACCTTTTTCAAAAAAACAAGGATGAAGAAGCTATATAGCAAGACAAGAACAATCACTCTTCAATTCTAACCCAAGAAGCTTGAATCTAAGCTTAAAAGAAAAAAACATTTCCTAAGTTAGGGTTTAGGAATTTTTGGAATTGAAGGGAGCATGATTTAGAGAAGAAGAAGAGAATGCTTACCAATAGCTTTTCTTGAATTATGGAGCTAGAACTTGAATTTGCAAAGAACCTAGGGCTTAGGATTTTAGTTTCCAATCTCTTCCTGTATTTTTTGATGAAGCTTGAGGGTTAGGAAATGAAAGTGATGTAATGAAGTGAAGAGGGGGTGGAGTAATGATATAAGATGAGTTGGGTTAGTAGGCTGAACCCAAACCCAAACCCAAACCCAAAGCCCTAAGTGAAAAATAGCAAAATTCACTCAACTAACATAACGATGTTTATACTCAAAAAGGTCGCAAACGCCATTTTAAACTCAATGGGAGCGGCCTCGAGTTCAAATTCGATTGTTTGCAAAAAGTAGTTTTTCGGACTATAATCCGACTAACGATGCTATATTTAAATAAAATATTTAAATATACGATCGCTAAATATGCGGATTGTTACAGAAGCCATAACCGGTCAAAACGTAGGTCTTTGTGAACTCGACGACATTGATGGCTTAATGACGTCAATGCATAGTTTCATACCCATAAAACATTATCCGATTCCCTTTAGGTCTCGAAAGTTTTTTTCACATGAATTTTATGGTAAAACGGGATCAACGTGGCTGGCCATCGATTTGCCATCGCTGGAGAATGGTGGACCATGATGCTATTCCGTTCCAAATCCATGCATTCATTTGTAAAAGTCGTATGGCGCAGTTGCGGCATAATGGATGGATGTTGCACTTGTACCGTAGATATTGCGCCTAGGGGATATCGATCCTTCAGATAGCCATAACGATTTATTCCTTTGGAGTTACGGGAGCCATAACCAAACAAAACGAAGGTCTCTGTGAGCTCTACGACATTGATGGCTTAACAACGTTAGTGCAAGTTTCATACAAAAAAAACGTTATCCGAATCACTTTCAGGTCTCGAATTTTTTTTACCCTTCGTTTTCTTCATGTGAATTTTATGGTAAAACGAGATCATCGTGGCCTGCCATCGATTTACCATTGCCGGAGAATGGTGCACCATGGTACTATTCCATTTCAAATCCATGCACTCATTTGTAAAAGTCGTACGGCGCAGTTTCAGCATTATGAACGGATGTTTCACCTTGCACCGTAGATGTTGCGCCTAGGAGATATCGATCCTTCGGACAGCCATAACGGTTGACTCTTTTAGAGTTTCGCAAGCCATAAACGGTCAAAACGTTGGTCTCTGTGAGCTCTATGGCATTGATGGCCTAACGATGTCAATGAATAGTTTCATCCCAAAAACCATCATCCAAATCACTTTTAGGTCTCAGAAGTTTTTTTACCCTTCGTTTTCTTCACATTAATTTTATGGTAAAACGGGATCAACGTGGCTGACCATCGATTTACCATTGCTGGAGAGTGGTGCACCATGGTACAATTCCATTTCAAATCCATGCACTCATTTTTAAAACCCATACGGCGTAGTTTCGGCATTATGGACGGATGTTGCTCCTTGCACCGTAGATGTTGCACGCAGAGGATATCGATCCTTCGGACAGCCATAACGGTTGACTCTTTTGAAGTTACGGGAGCCATAACTGGTCAAAACGAAGGTCTCTATAAGCTCTATGGATTTGTTGGCTTAACGACGTCAATGCATAGTTTCATACCCAAAAAACACTATCTAAATCACTTTTAGGTCTCGGAAGTTTTTTTACCCTTCGTTTTCTTCACGGGAATTTTATGGTAAAACGGGATCAACGTGGCTGGGCATCGATTTACCATCGCTGAAGAGTAGTGCACCATGGTACTATTCTGTTTCAAACCTGTGCACTCATTTTAAAAGTCGTACGGCGTAGTTTCGGAATTATGGACGGATGTTGTACCTTACACCACAGATGTTGCGCCCAGGGGATATCGATCCTTCGAACAGCCATAACGTTGACTCTATTTGAGTTACGGGAGCCATAACTAGTAAAAAAAAGGTCTCTATGGCTTTGATGGCTTAACCAATTCATTGCATAGGTTCATACCCAAAAAAAACAATCCGAATCACATTCAGGTCTCAGAAGTTTTTTTAACCCTTCGTTATCTTCACATGAATTGTATAGTAAAACGGGATCAACGTGGTTGGCCATCGATTTACCATCGCTGGGGAGTGGTGCACCATGGTACTATTTCGTTTCAAATCCGTGCACTCATTTCTAAAAGTCATACGGTGCAGTTTCGGCATTATGGACGGATGTTGCACCTTGCAGCGTAGATGTTGCGCCCAGGGGATATCGATCCTTTGGAGTGCCATAACAGTTGACTCTTTTGGAGTTATGGGAGCCATAACCAGTCAAAACGAACATATTTGTGATCTCTACGGCTTTGATGGCTTAACGCATCAATACATAGTTTCATACCGAAAAAACTATCCGAATCACTTTCAGGTTTCGGAAGTTTTTTTTACCCTTCGTTTTCTTCACGTGAATTTTATGGGAAAACGGGATCAACGTGGTTGGCCATCGGTTTACCATCGCTGGAGAGTGGTGCACCATGGTACTATTCCATTTGAAATACATGCACTCATGTAACAACCCGCATATTTTAAGATTGAGTATTTAAATATTTTATTTAAATATTGCGTCATTTGTCGGATTATAGTCCGAAAAACTACTTTTTGCAAACAGTCGAATTAGGACTCGAGACCACTTCCATTGAGTTTAAAATGGCGTTTGCGATCTTTTTAAGTATAAACATTGATATGTTTGGAGTTAGCTAGAATTTTGACATTTTCACTTAGGGCTTTGGGTTTGGGTTTCAGCCCATTAACCCCAACTTAAGACTCTAGCTCAACCCCCACTCCTCTTCATCATTTCACTTTCATTTCCTAACACTCCAAGCTTTGATAAAAATGGGGGAAGAGAAAAAGAATTAAAATTCCTAAGCCCTAGTTCCATTGCAAATCCAAGTTCTAGCTCCAAATTCAAAGAGAAGCCATTGGTAAGCATCCTCTTCTTCTTCTCCATCTCGATCTCTCTCTAATTTCAGAAATTCCTAAAACCTAACTTAGGAAATGTTTTTGTTTTAAGCTTAGATTCAAGCTTCTTGGGTTAAAATTGAAGAGTGATTGTTCCTGCCTTGCTCTATAGCTTCTTCTTCTTCTTTGTTTTCGGGTTTAAAGGTGAGATTTTTATCTCACATCTATGTCTATATCTATCTTTGTAGTTAGGTATCAATTCCTAACGCTTACTGTATTTGCTTTTGATTTGGTGAATGTTCCAATTTTTGGTGTTTTGAGGTCAAATCTTTAAAAATCCAATCTTTGATGTTCGAACACAATAGTGGGGTGTTTCGAAGAGCAATACAAGGCTGGGTTGTTGCTACGCGTAAATCCTTAGTCGTCATTGCTCGTTCGTTCGCTCCGTTTCATGTTATGGGTTTTGAACAAGGGGGCTAGGCTGAATGTGCTTCAGTAGCAAGTTCTGTCAACTGGACCAGAAGGTCAGTCGACTGAATAGGAAGATTTTTTTTGCTTAGAAGCAGGTTCAGTCGACAGGACCAGAAGGTCAGTCGATTGAACCGGGGGTACAAATTTCATATCCCTGTGTCAGTCGACTATCCCTCTGGTCCAGTCAACTGACCTGCTTGTATAGGCCCAATTTGCCTATTTTGTGTTGATTTTCAATTTTAATCGATGCGTGATTATCCGATTTATTGTTATCATTTATTATCGACTTTGATGACTTCTATTTTGGAATTTTTGGATATATCCATCTTGATGGATTCGGCATCGATTTCTATGGATTTGATTCCGTCTTCGTATGTGAATTTTGGTGATTGATTGTTTCTACAATCAATTTTTGGATTTGTCACTTTAAAATACAAAGGTTTGATACTAGTAGTAAATATCAAAACTCTTTCATTTAAAACGATCAACTCTATTTTCAATACAAAGCTCGTTTATAAAACCGTTTTCCAATCTATTAGTATAAACAAACCTTTACCTCATTCGTTTGAGAAATCTAATTAAACGGCTTAGTAAAATAAGTATTTACAATTTGTTTGTAAATACTTAAGTGAAGCCAGTGGTTATGGAACATGAAGCTAAACTCATCTATTTACTAGCTTAGTGTAATTGACACTTCTTGATAATCGGTGATGGTTATTTTGTGATTTAGACTAGCAATGTGCGATGTCTCTTTGTCTGCGAGGGAGACTAAACCCCGTTTCTGTGGAGCTTCGGCTCAAAATTGGTGGGGTAGCGACCCATGGTCTTCGGGCCATTTATGGAGCCTCGGCTCAAAATTAATGGTTAGCAATCATGGAATAGCTTTCCGTTTTGTGATACACGTGTTGGTGAGTTTTCATGCTCCCGTTTTGTGATAGGCCTCCCCCTTTTATGATTTCTGGATTTCTATTGATGACTTCTAGAATTTGTGTTTCACCAATTTTCGTGATTTCATTGATAAGTTTTACCAATATTTGTGCATTGGTGAACTTGTGTTTCGCTAACTTTTACGATTAGCATTGATATATTTGTCAATATTTGTGGTTTGGTGAAAGTGTTAAAGAATATGGCATTCTTTTTGGTGCTTTGAGATTTATTGAGATATTGTATGATTTTAGTTGTTGTTAAATGTATACTAGTCACAGTATGGCATTATTGTTATCATACATTTTTGTCGTATCTCTTATTTTATCTCATTTTATCAGATATTTATAGCTAGACTGATCCGTTTATTATTTCTTATTAAATAATACTCGGGTCAGACCGAGATGTTACATGTGCTCCAGCTTGACTCCTTATCAGGGATCATCATCTGACTTTTGTCTAACTACATTAGATTTGTAGTTTTTGTTGTTATACATTGGAGATAGAGACTCCTTGATGTATGCATATTCTTTTGTCTAGCACTTGTATCTATTCTTTTGAGATATTGTGGACCTTGTTTGACCACTACTATGATGTACACTTTTATGTGTTATATTCATATCTGTTTCCGCCTTTGAGATATGAACATCTATGACTGAATTTTGTTATGCTTATTTCTATATTTGTTTCCGAAGACCACATAGCCACTGTGTAGTAGCTTTGAGTTTGTATCGGTATGTCAGAATTCCTCTTGAAACGAAATGCATGTTATAGTATCTGACATATCGGTGCTCGCACAAAGCAATTACACGGAGGGTCGCTCCTTAACAGCCTTATTCTTCTTGCTAGTTGACGGCATTACTCCATAGTGTCCTTGGCTAGCATGACTATAGTGGTGGGGCGTCACAGCTTGATATCAGAGCCAAACTTCGAAACAATGTAGAATAATCTAGCAAGGATCATCGTCCTAAGTCCATCTTAGGAGTCGTGCCTTAGGATTTTATTCGAGTCATTAAACCCGTTCTATCCCATTTTCTTTGTGATGCCTTTTTTTATCGGTCATAATTGTTTGATATTCATTCGGAGAATAACGTTTTCTTCTTCTTTCTTTCTTTCTTTCTTAAAGAAGAGAAATGGTTAGATCTAATCGACCCAGTGCCGGTCAATCCAGTGCTACTCCCCAAGATGGAGTGTTTATGTCTGCCCAATAGCTTCTTGATCTTGTAAAGAATGCTCAAGCTGTCGGACCTATTCCAAAGCCTACTCACCCTAAATCTGGGTTTGCATGCCTGTAAAGAATGCTCAAGCTGTCGGACCTTGCACCGTAAATGTCGCTCCCAAGGGATATCGATCCTTCTAACAGCCATAATGGTTGTCTCTTTCGGAGTTACAGGAGCCATGACCAGTCAAAACGAAAGTCTCTGTGAACTCTACGGCTTTGATGGCTTAAAGACATCAATTCATAGTTTCATACCAAAAAAAACTATCCGAATCACTTTAAAGTCTCGAAAGTTTTTTTACTCTTCGTTTTCTTCACGTGAATTTTATGGAAAAAGGGGATCAACATGGCTGGCCATCGATTTACCATCGCTGGAGAGTGGCGAACCATGGTACTATTCCGTTTCAAATCCATGCACTCATTTCTAAATGTCGTACGGTGCCGTTTCCGCATTATGGACAGAAGTTGCACCTTGCACCGTAGATGTTGCGCCTAGGGGATATCGATCCTTCGGACCGCCATAACGGTTGACTCTTTTGAAGTTACGGGAGCCATAACCAGTCAAAACGAAGGTCTCTGTGAGCTTTATGGCTTTGATGGCTTAATGACTCAATGCATTGTTTCATACCCAAAAAACACTATCCGAATCACTTTCAGGTCTCAGAAGTTTTTTTACCCTTTGTTTTCTTCACGTGAATTTTATGGTACAACGGGATCAACGAGGCTGACCATCGATTTACCATCGCTGGAGGGTGGTGCACCATGGTAATTTTCCGTTTCAAATCGATGCACTCATTTCTAAAAGTCGTACGGCGCCGTTTCGGCATTATGGATGGATGTTGCACCTTGCACCATAGATGTTGCGCTCTTGGGATATCGATCCTTCGGACAGCCATAACGGTCAACCCTTTTGGAGTTACGAGAGCCTCAATCAAAACGAAGGTCTTTGTGAGCACTACGGCTTTGATGGCTTAACAACGTCAATACATAGTTTCATACCGAAAAAACACTATCTGAATCACCTTTCAGGTCTCAAAAGTTTTTTTGCCCTTCGTTTTCTTCACATGAATTTAATGGTAAAAGGGGATAAACGTGGCTGACCATTGGTTTACCATCGCGGGGGAGTGGTGCACCATGGTACCATTCCGTTTCAAATCCATGCACTCATTTTTAAAATTCGTACGGCGCGGTTTTGGGATTATGGATGGATGTTGCATCTTGCACCGTAGATGTTGTGCCCAAGGGATGTTGATCTACGGTTCACTCTTTTGAGCCATAAACGGTCAAAAAGAAGGTCTCTGTGAGCTCTACGGCTTTGGTGGCTTAATGATGTCAATGCATAGTTTCATACCCAAAAAAACTATCCGAATCACTTTCAAGTCTCGGAAGTTTTTTTTACCCTTCGTTTTCTTCACGTGAATTTTATGGTAAAACAAGATCAACATGGTTGGCCATTGATTTACCATTGCTGGAGAGTGGTGCACTATGGTACTATTCCATTTCAAATCCATGCACTCATTTGTAAATGTCGTGTGGCATAGTTTCGGCATTACGGATGGATGTTGCACCTTGCACCGTAAATGTTGTGCCCAAGGGATATCGATCCTTCGGACGACCATAATGGTTGACTCTTTTGGAGTTACGGGAGCCATAACCAGTCAAAACAAAAGTCTTTGTGAGCCCTACAGCTTTGATGGCTTAAAGACGTCAATGCACAGTTTCATACCCAAAAAAACACTATCCGAACCACTTTCAAGTCTCGGAAGTTTTTTTACCCTTCGATTTCTTCGCATGAATTTTATGATAAAACGGGATTAACGTGGCAGGCCATTGATTTACCATCACTAGAGAGTGGTGCACCATGGTACTGTTCCATTTCAAATCCATGCACCCATTACTAAAAGTCGTTTGGCGCGGTTTCGGCATTATGGACGTAGGTTGCTCCTTGCACTGTAGATGTTGCACCCAAGGGATATCGATTCTTCGGACAGCCATAACGATTGACTCTTTTGAAATTACGGGATCTATAACCAGTCAAAACGAAGGTCTCTATGAGCTCTACGGCTTTGATGGCTTAATGACGTCAATGCATTGTTTCATACCCAAAAAAACTATCCGAATCACTTTCAGGCCTCGGAAGTTGTTTTTACCCTTCGTTTTCTTCACGTGAATTTTATGGTAAAATGGGATCAATGTGGCTGGAAATCGATTTACCATCGCTGGAGAATAGTGCACCGTGGTACCATTCCATTTCAAATCCATGCACTCATTTTTAAAAGTCGTACAGCGCAGTTTCAGAATTTTGGATGGATGTTGCACCTTGCACCGTAGATGTTGCGACTAGGGGATATCGATCCTTCGGAATGCCATAACGGTTGATTCTTTTGGAGTTGTGGGAGCCATAACCATTCAAAACAAAGGTCACTATGAGCACTACGACTTTAATGCCTTAATGACATCAATGCATAGTTTCGTACCCAAAAAAACACTATCTGAATCACTTTTAGGTCTTGGGAGTTTTTTTACCCTTCGTTTTCTTCATGTGAATTTTATGGTAAAACGGGATCAACGTGGCTGGCCATCGATTTACCATTGCCAAAGAGTGATTCACCACGGTACTATATCGTTCCAAATCCATGCATTCAACTGTAAAAGTTGTATGGCACAGTTTCGGCATTATGGACGGATGTTGCACCTTGCACCGTAGATGTTGCACCCATGAAATATCGATCCTTTGGATACCCATAACAGTTGACTTTTTTAGAGTTACGGGAGCCATAACATGTTAAAACGATGGTCTCTGTGAGCTCTACGACTTTGATGGCTTAACGATGTCATTGCAAAGTTTCATACTCAAAAAGCACTATCCGAATTACTTTCAGGTCTCGAAAGTTTTTATATCCTTCGTTTTCCTCACGTGAATTTTATGGTAAAAAGGGATCAACGTGGCTGGCCATCGATTTACCATCGATGGAGGGTGGCACGACATGGTACTATTTCGTTTCAAATCCATGTACTCGCTTATAAAAGTCATATGGAACAGTTTCGACATTATGTACGGATGTTGCACCTTGCACCATGGATGTTGCGCCCAGGGGATATCGATCCTTCGGATAGCCATAACGGTTGACTCTTTTGGTGCTCCGGGAGCCATAACCAGTCAAAACGAAGATTGTGTGAGCTATACAACTTTAATGGCTTAATGACATCAATGCATAGTTTCATTTCCAAAAAAACACAATCCGAATCACTTTCAGGTCTCGAAAGTTTTTTTACCCTTCGTTTTCTTCACGTGAATTTTATGTAAAAAGGGATCAACGTGGCTGGCCATTGATTTACCATCACTGGAGAGCGGTGCACCATGATGCTATTCCATTTCAAATCCATGCACTCATTTCTAGAAATCATACGTCGCTGTTTTGGCATTATGGATGGAAGTTGCACCTTGCACCGTAGATGTTGCGCCTAGGGGATTTCGATCCTTCGGACAACCATAACGGTTGACTCTTTTGGAGTTACGGGAGCCATAACCAGTCAAAACGAAGGCCTTTGTAACCTCTATGTCTTTAGTGGCTTAAAGACATCAATGCATAGTTTCATACCCAAAAAAACACAATCTGAATCATTTTCGGGTCTTGGAAGTTTCTTTTTACCCTTCGTTTTCTTCATGTTAATTTTATGGTAAAACGGGATCAACGTGGTTGGCCATCGATTTACCATCGCTGGAGAGTGGTGCACCATGGTACCATTCTATTTCAAATCCATGCACTCATTTGTAAAAGTGTACGACGTAGTTTCGGCATTATGGACGGATGTTGCACCTTGCACCGTAGATGTTGCGCCCAGGGGATATCGATCCTTCGGACAGCCATAACGGTTCTCTTTTGGAGTTACGGGAGCCATAACCAATCAAAATAAAGGTCTCTGTGAGCTCTACGGCTTTGTTGGCTTAATGACGTCAATGCATAGTTTCATACCCAAAAAACACTATCCGAATCACTTTCAGGTCTCGGAAGTTTTTTTACCCTTCGTTTTCTTCACGTGAATTTTATGGTAAAACGGTATCAACGTGGTTGGCCATTGATTTACCATCGCTGGTGAGTGGTGTACCATGTTACTATTCCGTTTCAAATCCATGCACTCATTTGTAAAAGTTATACGACATATTTTCGGCATTATGTACGGATGTTGCACCTTGCACCATAGATATTGGGCCCAGGGGATATCTATCCTTCGGACAACCATAACGGTTGACTCTTATGGAGTTACGGGAGGCATAACCAGTCAAAACAAAGGTCTCTGTGATATCTATGGCTTTGATGGCTTAACGATGCCAATGCATAGTTTCATACTCAAAAAAACATTATCCGAATCACTTTCAAGTCTCGGAAGTTTCTTTTTACCTTTCTTTTTCTTCATGTGAATTTTATGGTAGAACGGGATCTACATGGCTGGCCATCGATTTATCATCGCTGGAGAGTGGTTCACCAAGGTATCATTCCATCTCAAATCCATGCACTGATTAGTAAAAGTCGTACGGCACAGTTTCGGCATTATGGACGGATGTTGCACCTTGCACCGTAGATGTTGCGCCTAGGGGATATCAACCCTTCGGACAACCATACTGGTTGACTCTTTTGAAGTTACGGGAGCCATAACTAGTCAAAAGGAAGGTCTCTATGGGCTCTACGGCTTTGATGGCTTAACGATGTCAATGCATAGTTTCATACTAAAAAAAACACTATCCGAACCACTTTCAAGTCTCGGAAGTTTTTTTACCCTTTGTTTTCTTCTCGTGAATTTTTTGGTAAAACGGGATCAACGTAGCTGGCCATCGATTTACCATTGCTGGAGAGCGGAGCACCATGGTACTATTCCATTTCAAATCCATGCACTCATTTGTAAAAGTCATATGGCGTAGTTTCAGCATTATGGATGGATGTTGCACCTTGCACTATAGATGTTGCGCCCACAGGATATCGATCCTTCGGACAGCCATAACGGTTGACTCTTTTAGTGTTACGGGAGCCATTACTGGTCAAAACAAAGGTCTCTATTGGCTCTATGGCTTTGTTGGCTTAACAACATTAATTCATAGTTTTATACCCAAAAAAGCACTATCCAAATCACTTTTAGGTCTCGGAAGCTTTTTTTACCCTTCGTTTTCTTCACGCGAATTTTATGGTCAAACGAGATCAACATGGCTGGCAATCAATTTACCACCGCTGGAGAGTAGTGCACCATGGTACTATTCCATTTCAAACCCGTGTACTCATTTGTAAAAGTCGTACGACGCAGTTTCGGAATTATGGACGGATGTTGCACCTTACACCATAGATGTCGCGCCCAGGGGATATCGATCCTTCGGACAGCCATAACGTTGACTCTTTTTGAGTTACTGGAGCCATAACTAGTCAAAACAAAGGTCTCTGTGAGCTCTACGGCTTTGATGGCTTAACGACATCATTACATAGATTCATACCAAAAAAACACAATCTGAATCACATTCAGGTCTCGGAAGATTTTTACCCTTCGTTATCTTCATGTGAATTTCATAGTAAAACAGGATCAACGTGGTTGGCCATCGATTTACCATCGCTGGAGAGTGGTGCACCATGGTACTATTCCGTTTCAAATCCATGCACTCATTTCTAAAAGTCGTACGGTGTATTTTTGGCAATATGGACGGATGTTGCACCTTGCACCGTAGATGTTGCACCCAGGGGACATCGATCCTTTGGAGTGCCATAACGGTTGACTCTTTTGGAGTTACGGGAGCCACAACCAGTCAAAACGAAGGTCTTTATGAGTTCTATGGCTTTGATGGCTTAATGATGTCAATACAAAGTTTCATACCCAAAAAACACTATCCGAATCACTTTCAAGTTTTGGAATTTTTTTACTCTTCGTTTTCTTTACGTGAATTTTATGGGAAAACAGGATCAACGTGGCTGGCCATCAGTTTACCATCGCTGGAGAGTGGTGCACCATGGTATTACTCCATTTCAAATCCATGCGCTCATTTCTTAAAGTCGTACGATGCAGTTTTAGCATTATAGAAGGATGTTGCGACTTGCATCGTAGATGTTGCGCCCAAGGGATATCGATCCTCCAGACAGCCATAACGGGTGACTCTTTTAGAGTTATGGAAGTCATAACCAGTCAAAATGGACATCTCTGTGAGTTCTCAGGCTTTGATGGCTTAAGCAGTCAGTGCACAGTTTCATACTCAAAAAAACACTATCCAAATCACTTTCAGGAGTCGGAATTTTTTTTACCCTTCCTTTTCTTCACGTGAATTTTATGGTAAAACGGGATTAACGTGGCTGGCAATTGATTTACCATCGCTCGAGAGAGGTGCACCATGGTACTATTCCATTTCAAATCCATGCGCTTATTTGTTAAAGTCATATGACGCAGTTTCGGCATTGTGGATGGATGTTGTACCTTGCGCCGTAGATGTTGCGCCCAAGGGAATCGATCCTTCGGACAGCCATAACGGTTGACTCTTTTGGAGTTACGAGAGCCATAACCAGTCAAAACGAAGGTCATTGTGAAATCTTGGCATTGATGGCTTTAAGCCATCAATGCATAATTTCATACCCAAAAGACACTATCTGATCACTTTCAGGACTCGGTAGTTTTGTTACCTTCATTTTCTTCACGTGAATTTTATGATAAAACGGATCAACGTGGTTGGCAATCGATTTACCGTCGTTGGAGAGTGCACCATGGTACTATTCCATTCCAAACCATGCACTCATTTGTAAAAGTCATACGGCACAGTTTCGGCATTATGGACGGATGTTGTACCTTGCACCGTAGATGTTGCACAAAGGGGATATCTATCATTCGGATAGCCATAACGGTTTACTCTTTTGGAGGTATAGGAGCCATAACCAGTCAAAACAAGGATCTCCGTGAGCTCTAAGGCTTTGATGGCTTAATGACGTTAATGCACAATTTCATACCCAAAAGCCCACTATCCGAATAACTTTCATATCTAGGAATTTTTTTTACCCTTCGTTTTCTTCACGTGAATTTAATAGTAAAACAGGGTCAACATGGCTGGCCATCGATTTAACATCGCTGAAGAGTGGTGCACCACGGTACTATTCTATTTCAAATCCATGCATTCATTTGTAAAAGTCGTACGGCACAGTTTCGACATTATGGACGGATGTCCCACCTTGCACCGTAGATGTTGCGCCCAAGGGATATCGATCCTTCGGACAGCCATAGCGATTGGCTCTTTTGGAGTTACGGGAGCCGTAACCTATCAAAATTAAGGTCTCTATGAGCTTTATGTCTTGGATGGCTTAACAACATCAATGCATAGTTTCATATACAAAAAAACTATCCGAATCACTTTCAGGTCTCATAAGTTTTTTTACCCTTCGTTTTCTTCACGTGAATTTATGGAAAAAGGGGATCAACATGGCTGACCATCGATTTACCATCGCTGGAGAGTGGTGCACCAATGTACTGTTCCATTTCAAATCCATGCACTCATTTCTAAAAGTCGTACGGCCTAGTTTTGGCATTCTGGACGGATGTTGCGCCCTACATAATAGTTGTTGCACCCAGGGGATATCGATCCTTTGGACAACCATAATGATCGACTCTTTTAGAGTTACGGGAGCCATAACTAGTCAAAACGAAGATATCTGTGAGCTCTACGGCTTTGATGGCTTAACGACATTAATGCATGGTTTCATACCCAAAAAACACTATCCGAGTCACTTTCAGGTTTCGGAAGTTTTTTTTACCCTTCGTTTTCTTCATGTGAATTTTATGATAAAACGGGATCAATGTGGCTAGCCATCGATTTACCATCGCTGGAGAGTGGTGCACCATGTTATCATTCTATTTCAAATCCATGCACTCATTTGTAAATGTTGTACGATGCAGTTTCGGAATTATGGACGGATGTTGCACCTTGCACCGTAGATGTTGGTCCTTTGGACAACCATAATGGTTGACTATTTTGGAGTTACGGAAGCCATAAGCAGTCAAAATGAAGGTCTCTGTTATCTCTACGACTTTGACGGCTTAACGAAGTCAATGCACACCGAAGCCTGATAGGGGTAAGTCTTATCGGAGATAGGATTAGTAATATCCTAGGATGAGTAACTCATTAGAGATAGGGTTAGTAACACCCTAGAATGAGTTATGAGAGAATTATATATATGTGAGCGCGTAATTGTTAATTTTATAAAAACGGTTTTGTGTTTAAAAAAATTAGTAAATGAAATAATTTTACCTAGGATTATATTTTGAATCTAAAGTATGTATTTGGAAAAGTTGTATAGTTAGAAACCAAGATCAGTGAAATTTAGATATGAACATCTTGTGATTAAAATTTCACGATTTGACTATAAGGTTTTTGATAATAAGATTGGTTTAAGGAATGAACATATAAGATAAAAATGTATTTAAATAATAGAAAATGACTGTGTAAAAAGGAAAATATAAAAGGAACGAAGGTTTAAAATTCGAGTAATTTAAAAGAATTGTGGTAATTTAAATAAAGTTAATTAATATAAGATAAATTTGTAAAATGAATTTATAAAATAGGTTTTATAAAGTAATCTCTAAAGGATTTTGAAAATGTTATTATTTCAAATAAAAAGAGGTATTTTATGATAACTAATTTGATTTACTCGAAAATAAACTAAAAATGGACAAGGGATGTGTTCGGATGGTAAGCACTTCACTTAAGTATTACTCTTCTTGTTAAGAGGAGATATGATACTATTGGTAGAACCCAGTTCCTTGGATTGTTTTAGAGTTACTTGATCAATATAATTTTCTTAAGTTAATAAAATAATATGAACCATTGATTAGTAATCTTTATAAAAGTGTTTAAAGTAAAGACAAATCTGGAATCGCCTATTGCTAAAATAAAGCAGAATTTCCGATGATTTTGGATAGTCGAAAATTTATGAATCGCATCAAACTCAAAGCTAAGGAATTTATGGAATATTCTTTTAAAAGATAAACCATTGTGAAATACTCTGAGTAAATGAAATAAGATAAGGATAATTTATTAATCTGATACATAAAGAAAAAAAAAGATTTAAGAGTATAAGGGTTTAAATACGGGTGGTTTTAAAATTTGTTTTTCAAAGCTAGAAAATTAACGATAGTACTAAAATAAGTTTTATAACTTATGAATTTGAGATAAGTAAATTACAACAAAGTCTAAGTTTGTTAGACAGACGGATTTAAGTAAAAGAAATTTGGAATTTGGGATTTGTATATACTCTTAGGATGTAAAGGTATATCATACAAATGTAGATTTAAATAATGATCTATTAAGTAAAATAATAACTCCTCAAAAAAGGTAATTATAACCTGGAAAATGTTTTATTAATGAATTCCAGCATTAATTAAGAATTTTGACTTAAGTCTTTAAAAGTGATTGATTTACATAAGTTGTAAGATGTAATAAACTTAAGTAATAGATTTATAAAATGGTTCATAAATAATATTAGTGTTAAATGAAATATACTGAGTTAAAAGATTGTGGGAAGACTTTTTAATAAAGATAAATTATCTTTTGAGTGAAAATTGGTTTCTTTGGAATATATTCCTTTAATAAAAATATTTGGAAATAAATAATTAAAGGGATTACATAAAAAAAACACCTTTATAAAGTGTTTTCAGCTTAAGGTAAAAGTTTATGAAATTTTTGAGGGTTAATAAATACACATGTTATATGTAGATCATCTCATCATGCAATTTTGATCTAAGATTCGAGTTCGGAACTTTGAGGTGTTTACACTGATCTAGAAAAGAATTTATCACTCGATTCTTGACGACGAACATTGATGAGGATGTTTGGTTAGGTACTTTAGTTTTCTATCATAGTTGAGCACTATGCAAGGAAAGCAAAGGTTTCTAAGCAAAGAGCCTGATTAAAGTCCGCACTAGCGGATCGGGGGATCGATACTTGTTCGGCAATGAAGTTGTGTATTCGAATAGAAAATCGAATAACATATTTCATACGGATGATCTGTGTATCTTATATGGAATTAACTTTAAGGATAAATGTTTTAGGTAAACTTTTGTTTGGGTAATTTTGAGGACGAAATTCTTTCAAGCAGGGGAGAATGTAACGACCTAGAATTTGACCGCTTTAAAATATATTGTTTAGAGTGATTTTAAATATAAAATATAAAAGGTTTTATGATTTAAATAATATTCGATAGGATTTGGAAGTAGAAATATACATAAAAATAGTAACATTTTCCTATATCGACAAAAGTGACAAAATGCTGATTTTAGAAAAGTATGTTTACTGACAAGCAAAAAGAAGTCGAAGAGCCCAAACCTACACCCAACAAACGCATTGCTAGAGATGAGCAGTTTAAGGTAGACAATGAGATTCATAATGAACACAACCCACAAGAATTAGACAAATATCAGTTACCAAATGAACCAAAAAACAATGTTCAACTATAAGACAACTCACAAATAGACGAAGACAATGCAATTCAACTGGAAGAAAATTCCAAAGGTGCAATGAATGGCGAGAGACATATGCATGGTTGCATGCATGTCAAAATATGGGGAAAAAAGTAGAGGGCCAGCTAAAGCTATAAGGTTTCCATTCAACTCTCTGGAGGTAATCGAAGTTGAATTTAATGGTGCCGGTGAACCAATAGGAGATGGGTCGATCAAATTATCTTGCTTTTTAGGACCGCTTGTACGAGAAGTGGTTCCGGTCACATTAAATGATTGAGGCACCTTAGTGATGATTTGAAAGATGTTTTATGGGAAAGCATTCAGGTGACATATCTTTCTTTAGCATTTCATTTTATATGCTTATATGTTTTTTTATTCATTTCAACTAACCTATCAAGATAATTTTAAATAGTCGTATATTTCTGAATTAAATAGTCAATAACAAGGTGATCGGTTTGAAATTTGGTAGTCACAAGAGATACTCCATATTTTTCTTTTTGTTATTGTTAACATTGGTCAGCATTGGTTTAAACAGTATTTATGTTATCTACAGACATACTATTATCTAATCAGTTATTTGAAATTCAACATTTATTAGTAACGATAATTATTATATGAGTTATAATATATTAATTTACCGATCTGCGACTTGTAGACTTACATAAGAAACTTGTTGTAGTTATGTACTAATTCAATTTGATTTAATATTGATTTCTCTATAATATTATGTGAGTAGCTACAATAAAGCAATAATTTTTCCAGTAAATGGAAAAGAAATGGCAGTAGCATTGGTAAAATGTTTTTATGTAACTGGTTGTTGTCATTAAGTGATATTTTCATTCTATATATCTTGCATTGTCTTCAGATATATTAGCATCCATAAATTATTTATCGTTGAGCTTAATTTGTTTTTCAACTTGGAGAATTTAACTCAATGGTTTCTTAGTTTGCTTCTGTTGTCCAAATTTAGCATTTTTTGGATGACTATGCACATTTATTTTAGGTACTACTACCTGTAGTATTATATATGTCTTGGGTTGGTACTATCTAAGGGCACATCAATAAAATTCTGTTTTTTTAAGCAGCATTAAATAAATTTAAGATTAAATGCATCATGCTTATTTTTTCTTTGTAGAAATACCCTTAACAGATTGATTTTTCTTTATTTTAAATATAACCGCTTTAGCTCTTTCAATTTTTTGTAAAATTCAAAGCAATTCTAAACTAATGAATAAAGATTTCTAGTATGCTTCATCCTTGATTGGGAAATTTTATTTTAACCAAACTTTGAGTTGATCATTATGTCAAAGATAATGGGGAGTAAACCAAGAAAATGCAGAGTAAACGAAAAGTTGAATTAATCAGTCGATTGGTCGCTGTAGACAATAGTAAAAATATGTCGGTTGCTGGAGACAGTAGTAAAATATATTATTAAGGTAGCATAATTTGTTTATATACCTGATTTTCAAATGTTATAGCTGGCTATTAATATAAACCTTTGCACACAATATTAATATATTTTTGAAATTTTACTTGTAAATATCATTAGATGTAGATTGTTTATGCATTTCCACCATGATGCACTTATTGGTTGTGGAACTGCAAATTGTGATTGTTCAACCTGTCTGACTAAGTTTGCTTAATAATTTTTGAACCAACATTATCTAACCTATATGTAAACCAAAAATTAAATTAATTAGTCGATTGGTCGCTGTAGACAGCGGTAAAAATATATTATTATGCTAACATAATTTATTTATGTACCAGTTTTTCAAATGTTATAGCTGGCTGTTAATGTAAACCACTGCTTATAATATTAATATATTTTTGAAATTTAACTTGTAAGTACCACTACATATAGATTGTTTGTGGATTATCACTTTGATCACTTTCTGGTTGTGTATCTGCAAATGATGATCATTAAAACTATCTGCCTAAGTTTACTCAGTAATTTTTGAAACAACACTACGTAACCTTAGTTAGGTCATGGGTAGCTTGTATGAATGTATTTAATAGTTAGATAAATGGTAGTTACTTGATACGGGTCTTGAAAACCAATGCTAATTTGCCGTTACTATTACGTTTTCTTAAAGATATCAACAATTACTATAATATTGTGTTCTTATGTCTAAGAATATTGACACTTGTTGTGAAAAATGTTGCAAGCGAGGTTTAAACTAGATGCAAATTGGCAAAAAACACTAACATTTAAGCACATGGGAGGCGGGTGTCAAAATGTAGACTAGTTCGCCAAATAGTTAAATCAAAGTCCATGGAGAAAAAGTTTCAGTTGAAGCCAAGTAACATCAAAATTGTAAATGAGTGGAAGAAATTTATAAAGTCAAAAACAAGTTTGGAATTTTATGTAATTTTTTATTGTTGCTGTTTATTTCTTTGTATGAAATATAAGAACATAAAGGGTATAAATAATGTATTTAAATCTCTTATTTAGGTAATAAGCGTGAAGAACAAAGCTATTAGAGATAAACAGTTGCCACATACATGCATTCGTAAAGGAAAGTGTAACGACCCGCAAATCTGTACCCCTTGAGTCAACACTATTCTACATCAATCAACTCAAGTTGAACAGAAATACAAACCATTTGGGTTAAATAAGAAGAGGTAGAAGGAGAGAAAACAGGAAATAACAACAGAATCTAACCAACGCAGTGGAATAAAATATATATATAATAACAGATCTTTACTCAAAAGAAAACTATATCTGTTTATATATTGAATCATCAGAGTATATCAATCACAGTTCAACATCAATAATATACAACTGGAAACACAGCGGAATAATAATCAAGTACGGAAGTACGTATCGCCATCCAGCTCGTCTCCTGAGCTCCACAACATCATATCTTGTATCCTATAATACTCGGTCTGACCCGAGCGTTACTGTTAAATAACACCTGAGTCAGTCTGGATATACCAGCGTGAGAAATCACACTCAAATTGATTATTAAAGTTTCAAAATCCTTTGAAAACAAAAGCATCTCGTAACACGACGCCACAAATAAACATGTCGGGTTTTTACCTTACAATAGCTAAAACATTTTTATATTAAAATCCTCTGATATTATAATAGGGCCTATATACAAATACTTATTAAAATAGCAGAAATTGTTACATTCATTAAATTCCAGCTACTAGCCACAGAGTGGGTAATACAAACAAAAATCGTAAAAGGCGCGTAGGGAGAATGGATTTCCAACTAATGACTAGGCACTGGGGTACCACCTGTCACGGTACGTGGCCTAGATCACAGTACCGAGGAGCCACCCTAGCTCCCCTGCAATACAAGACCGAAACCATCCCTTACTGTATAGTTCCGAGTAAGATCACCCCATGGTTGGGATCAGCAACCGCCACTAAGCTGAAATAAAAAGGGGCATCTAGATAGGGATGACCTTACCCTGAAATGGGTGCTACCCACCTTGCCTTGCTGCATAACCCCTGATTTTCAGTCATTCCCGGTTGATGAGGCTTGAGTCTAAGCGTTGCCTTTTTAGAACATATCCCTTAGAATGCCCATCGTCCACCTGACGATGTTCCGAAAGCATTCATCCATACAAGTCCGTCCCGGGTTCGAACGGAACCGAAGGCACTACTCCTACTACATCCATTTTGGAAATATCCTCAGGATTAGTAGCGAATAGCCCTTGCACTTCGCTGCTCCAACTTCGAATCCAAACTCATTTCCCACGAAATGTACAAACCGGATCGAAGTGGTTTTTGAGAAATAAATCTCGATCCCGATCTCTTCGAAACGATCAACGCATTTTTCCAATATTGATAGTCAATGATTTAACTATCAATTAATATTCACAACATCCATCACACAATAAATAATTTCCCAAATTATTTATTTATCTCAAAATATCTTTCAAGATATATTTCCAATTTCAACCCTTTGAAAACAGTTTCAAACTATCTTCCTTTTACAGAATAAATTTCCCAAATATTTTCTATTTCCTCTGAGATCACCAAGCACAAAACTTAGATTTTAAAAGTAATTTAAAAACACTTTATTGTAAAATATGTTTAACATTTAAATTTAGAAAAATTACTTTAATACTTAATTTAAAATAATACTTAAGAAATAATTAAAATAAGGTTACTTTATAAATATAAACTAGATTTTCTTCTTTAAACCAAAATACCAAATCATCTTTTAAATAATTATTACGATAATAATTTTTTTTAAAATACTTTCTTTAGAATTTAAACATTTAGAAATAATAAATTTTATAAAACATGCTTTTTAAAACAACATTAAACTATTATCTTATATTTAAAAATTTACTTTGAAAACGTACTTGGCTATCCAGAGAAATATACTTCTCTTCACATTCTTCTTTAATTTTCAATTCAAACACTTGAATCAATTTTCAAATTGATTTCCGATTCACTACCTTTTATTCCAAAATCCATTAACTTCAGATTTTATTCCTTAATTATGATTTAAAATACTTTTAACTGAAAATACCAATCTTAGATTTCTCAAATTACTTCTTATTCCTCTTAAAAAAATTTAAACATTAAATTTTAAAATAATTATTTATTCCTTTAAATTAATATCACTTAATTTTACAATTCATTCATTTCTGTTTATTCAAAAATCTTTTTCTTTTCATACTCGAAGTTATTTATTAGTATTTTAATATTGCTTTCATTTCTTTTCAATTCATTCTTAATTTATTCAAATTTCTATAATTATTTCGCTTACAAATTCATTTCTTTATTTTCTTTCAAAAATCCAATTTATATATTTTTGGTAATTCATTATTCCCAAATATACCTAATCAAACCATAGCATTCAATATTCCAATATAATTCATCATAGAATATCAAATAATCACAACAGAGAATATTAAATAATTTAAATAAATGTTGAGGAATCCAGTTGGATCCCTCCAACCTGTTTTCCTTGCATCCACAGACGTTAGCACAACATAAATACCAATTCCACTTCGAGGTGGAATATCGTGGTATGTGGGGTTAATATAAATCATCCGCTATTATGCGGCGCATAGGGTCTCATCCGCTATATAATGCGGGAAATCAACCATTCCAAGATGTAATATATACTATAGTATAGCATTTCAAATCAATTCAACCATTCAACCAATAATTTAAATTTAACCATTTAAATTTAAATTAACCAGATGAGTGAGATTAACTTACCTTTGCTTTTATTTGCAATCCATTCCAATATTACCTTGATTTCTTGATTTTTGACCTTAAATAAACATATTATGGTTTTATTAATATTTGCACCAGTCTAAAAATAAATTACCATTTAATAAATTTAATCTAAACTAATAATTTTGTTTTAAACTAATAATTAAATTTTAAACAAATTTGCTTTAAATAAAATATTTTAGTGGCTGAAATAATTAAATAAGTTTATTAAATAGATTAGTCAACATAATACATTATTTTTTTAAAATAACTAATTGCCTCGAAATGTGAATATGTGTATTTATCTCTCCCTTGAAACAACATATATATACTTCTAAAATAAATTATAGTTTCCAAAAATCTATTTTCACATAAACCCTCAAATATTTTCAAATTCGAAATTGTTTTTCCAAACCTTATCTATAAATATATATTTTATGTTTATCTACCTATTTATTACTTTTAAACTAAGACAGAAATTTTATAACTTACTGTAAATATCAAAACAATAATTTCCCGTTACTCTAGAATCAAATACAGAGTTATATATTTTTTTCCTTTCTCTGTTTAAACACATTTGTTTTATATTTAAATTAAAAACAGAAACGAGCAAAGAATTTACCCTACTAGAGCAAGAAGTAGCTACTCGAACCCCTTGAGCACATCACCTTTCCCGACCTAGCTACGACACCGGCAAATCCACCGCGAGGCCTCTGCCTTGCTCGCAAGCGCCATCGAGCTCGAGATTGAAATCGCGACACTCGCTCTCTCCCTTGCACCGGCCTTCAAATCAAAATCGTGGTCGTGACTCTCGCGAGCTCCTCTAAAACAGGCGCACGCGGAAAAGCTCCTTACTCTATCCCACGCGAGTCGCTCTTCCTCGCGACCAAACCCTTAGGTCATCGCCGTCGCACGCATTCGACTCGAACGAAACTGATTTATCCCCCTTTCGTTCGCCAATTACTCAGAAGGATTTAGTTTCTAAATTATGAAATTTGTTTTTCGAATTAGGAGAGCTTGGCCGATTATTTATGTAATCGAACGATTCAATTTTAGAAGAGGGAAAAAGGTTTTGGTTTTCGTTCACCAATTTTTTTAAGTTCTGTGTATTTTTTTTTATTTTTTTGGTGAGTTTTATCTTAAAAGGAGGTCGGCTGGATTGTTTTGGAAGCACAAGGAACGTGCTTTGAAGGGAGGGTTGCATGTGGAATTAGATTAGGAATTGTAATTGAGGCGAAAGTATAAAGTTCTGATGTAAATAGCAGTTTGACCAGTCAACCATGTGTATAAATTATTTAAATTTAAATTTGAATTCTCTCGAAATCACCACTTAAAATTTTGACTTCCTATCGAGGCATGCCGCTAGGCGGTTATAATGTTATACCCCTATTCCGGACGCATTGGAAAAGGTTTCGAGTCCTAATTCGATCGTATGGGGAAGATAGCTTTTTGAACCAGTTATTATACTGAATTTACGATATAGATTTAACTGTGCCTCGGAAGACTATTTTAAAATTCAATTTAAACTATAAAATTTTAAAACTGAATAAACCACTGTTAATTTCAATTTTACAACCTCTATTATCCTCAGTACTATCAATATAAATTTTACAAGTCTTCAAATTAGTTTTAATAGGATTAAAACTCCAAATTCAACATTTTACCCAACTTCAACTTATTTAATTTAATAATTCAATTATCAAATAGATAGTGATATTCGAATTCAAGTTAAAAATTATTCTATTGAATATTTAAAATCAATTAAATATTCCAATTTTAAATGCTCAAAAATTCCGGGTCGTCACATTCCTTCCCCCTTAAAAGAATTTCGTCCCCGAAATTACTAATTAGGAAGAATGGACCAAACCCGTTCACTCTTTTCCCCAAAACGAAACAGTTTCTAACAATTCAACATCTTACCAATTATCTTTTTATAAAAGACCCATTATTATTCTTATTAACTTTCCAAACTTTTCCATAGTTCCCAAACAACTTTATTTATACAATCATTCAAATTACAATTCAAAACCAAATTTTGAATTATCAAAATTTTCTCAAAAATTTTCTAACTCCCTAAATTTCCGAAAAATTTCGCCAGCGTCTCCTTTGCGCGGCTAGCCCGGTACAACTACAAAAGGCCTCTACGGGCTCCCAAATTCCAAAAGAAAACAAAAGGCCAAGTGGCTCGATCAAAAACCCAATCAAATTTCATACAGAAATTTAAACACATACCTTTTTGTCGAGCAATTCAAATTTATCTTCTGAAATCAAAACCAATTTCCCTTTTCCTTTAAAATACCAGTATATCCTACATAGCAATAAGTCCAATCACAACATTCAAATACATTTTATTGACTTCCTTACAGAATGTCAATATTTATTCATTCAAATATTAACTTGAAATATATTTTTAATATCAATTTCTAATTAAGAATTCACCATTCCCTTCTTAAGTTTAGTATAAGCATTTTACATGTTTCTTTATTTATTTTCACTTCACCACTTTAGTTTATATCTATTTCTATTCACATTAGTTCTTCCATTTCCATATGAATTTAATTTATTTTCAACTCTGAACATTTAGATTTTATCTTCTATTTATACTGATTCATATTATTATTTTAAAGTAGTTTCATTCCCTAATTTATTTCGATTTTCAATTTGAAATATTTTTGTCGTTAAAGAAAATTTTTACCAAAAATTTTCAAAAAAATTTCTAACTCCCAAAATTTTGGCAGAGACTCCTTTGTACGGAGGAGATTTTGCAATTTGACAAAAGATATAAATATATATACATCGACCCACGGTCGGAAAAACCAAAAACAGTTCATATTTCCTATTTTTATTGCGTAGGCGTACCTTTATTTAGCATTTTTAAGCAACTGGCTTATTATTTTAGCATTTAGCGCGATCAAATCCATCCATACGGCTTCCTTGAACCTGTACTTACTCAATTTAAATATGTAAGTACTAAATATATGCAATTTATTAACATTTCACTTACATTCAAATAACTAACACATAGTTTTCATAAGTAATGCATGTGATATACATTCATAAGTACATATGCAAGGTTTCAACGCTAGTTTTAAATTGTTTGCATCCAAATTACATACCATTCCATTCAATTCATTTTTAAACGAAATGAACTCATATTCATTTCAATTGATGCCAAAATCATCTCATTTCACTTCTAATAACTCATACAATTGATCTAACCCCGTTTACATCAAACGATCCATTTCTTACGCAATTCGACGATATTAATGTGAATAAATAATTACTTAAGCTTTACAACCATATAAATTGATTCCCGCTCAATTTACACTTGATTCCATCCCATTTTAATTTTTTTCACAAACTTTCATTGCATTTTCTTTCATTTCTTAAAAGTTTGATTCCAAACCATTTTATTACACTCGACATCATCCCATGCTTCTATTAGTTTTAAACTTAAGTTAATTTACTTCAATTCACCACCATTTCATAACTTAAGTTCATTCCCATTTTAATTTATTCATACTCGAATTGGATTTATTTTCATCTCAAATCATTTTATTTTAATCCAATTCCATACAACTTCAATTCATATTTAATTCACTTACAATTCTAAGTTGAATTTCTATTTATAACTCAAGCTTCATTTCTAAACTCAATTACCTTGTTGCAGTTCAATTCTAAGTTAATAATTTCAAGTTCCATTTCCATATTACATCAACTAATTTATTATCTAATTAGTTCTCCCCTGGTTTAAATTCAATACTTGTTTTTAATCTCTGAATCTCTTTATTAAATTTCTTAAGTGCAATTTATTTTATAATTCAGGTTTGGATTTTTCGTTTTATTTTCTAATTCATCAAAAATATTTATTTTTGGTTTTCTAGCCTACCTCTCAATTTTATAAGTCACAACTTATATTCTTACACATTTCCATTCATTATAGGCTTGAGTATATTCATCTTTTTTTTAATTCAAGATTTAGCTTATTTATAGCCCAAGTATATTTTATTCTAAGGATTTTTAATTCTTTTACAAATTATTCTAATTTATTTATTCCAGCTTATTTCTTATCCAACTTACTTCCATTTATTCAGGTGAGAATCTATTTGCATTCAATAACACCCACAACTCAATTGAATTTTACTCCAATTCAATTCTATTTAACTTAATCCCAGTTAAATCTTGTTACGTACCATTCCTTTGATTTTTGTCAAGCGAGGACTTAATTCCATTTAATATCATTCATGACACAACTGAATTTTGATTCAATTCAATCCAATTTTAACTAAATTTTATTTCCCAATATATGAGTTCAAAACTTATTTATCTACTTAACAACTTATATTGCTTATTAGAGTCATTTCTTCTTATAACCACAATTTCAGATTATATATATAACACTTACTAGCTTAAGGTATAAATTTTCATTTCATAATTATAATCATCTTACCCTTCAACTTTATATCCAATTTAATTCAATTTCAATTTCAATCTATTAAACTTCCTCGGGTTAAATTCAAATATATTTTCTTCCATTTCATTCACTTAAGTTAAATTTTAATTTCCGGATTAAAATTTCCAATTTCTTCTTATTAATATCAACTTTACTTTATAAGTTCAATAGTTGATTCATTTAAACTTTTCACGTTATTTAAATAGAATTTCTTAGAATTCAATTGCCCGGTTTCATTTCCAAAACCATTTGAAATGATAACTACACATACCCACTTGGTATATCAAATCAAATCTCCAGATTCCAAACACTCGTTTTTTACCAAAACAAAATTTCCTTTTGAAATTTCTAAAACAACCTGTATACCCAACAAGCCCAAACAATATCATAAACAACTATCTTGGTAGCAATCCATCACTTTAGAAACTCGAAAATGAATACTGATGATGTGGCCATCATCATCAGGATTATTTTCCAGCGACTGAAGTGAGTTCAATGCTTTTATCTCTTTTAAAATCCTTCAAATATTTTTAAATTCCAAATCTCTCTAGATTTTCAAATCCGATTCAAAAATATTTCTCACATTAATATTATTATTTTTTCCAACCTTAGGAATCAATTCCAAATTCAAAGGAATCTAAATTTCCAAAATCCAAATCCCAAATCCTTTAAATTTATATTCAAACATTACTTTGAAATTTTATCTTATTTTAATTACTAATCATCACTATAATTCACATTTATAGTTAAATTTACAAATTTCATTTGTATATGAATTTGTTTCTTAGTTTTTAATTATGGTTTCAATTTCTTATTCAATTATAAATCACATTTACAAATTCTATTTATTTATTAATTTATTCCTTAATCTTTGGTTATTATTTCAATTTCTTATTCAATTTTACATATTAATAATAATAATAATTTAATATTACCATTCCTAACAACCAAGCATCCATATATAACTATAACAATTTACGAAAAATCATTTCTTTTATATACAAAAATAATTTTGGGTAAAATTATTTCATTTACCCTATTTAAAAGAATACTGTGTCGGTTTATCTTGTTTAAGAGTTTAGAAATCCTTATCGATAATATGGCGTCCCACACATCGACCGGAATCCATAAACACTCGACCGATAAACCAACACAATATAAAAACAATTTTATATTCACTAACAAATACGCGCTCATATCTATTAATACTCTCAAACTCATTCTAGAGTACCATAGACTCTATTTTATGAGTAATTCCCACCAGAGCCAAGGTTATCATCAACCTAAGCTCTGATACCAAGTGTGACGACCCGCAAATCCGTAACATCAAAACTGTAAATGAGTGGAAGAAATTTACTAAGTCAAAAACAAGTTTGGAATTTTAGGTAATTTTTTATTATTGTTGTTTATTTATTTGTATGAAATATAAGAACATAAAGGATACAAATAACGTATTTAAGTCTCTTATTTAGGTAATAAGCGTGAAGAACAAAGTTATTAGAGATAAACAGTTGCCACATACAAGCATTCGTAAAGGAAAGTGTAACGACCCGTAAATCTATACCCCTTGAGTCAACACTATTTTACATCAATCAACTCAAGTTGAACAGAAATACGAACCATTTGGGTTAAAGAAGAAGAGGTAGAAGGAGAGAAAACATGAAATAACAACAGAATCTAACCAACACAGCGGAATAAAATATAATATATAATAACAGATCTTTACTCAAAAGAAAACTATACCTGTTTATATATTACATCATCAGAGTACATCAATCATAGTTCAACATCAATAACATACAACTAGATACACAGCGGAATAATAATCAACTATGGAAGTACGTATCGCCATCCAGCTCGTCTCCTGAGCTCCACAGCATCATATCTTATATCCTATAATACTCGGTCTGACCCGAGCATTACAGTTAAATAACACCCGAGTCAGTCTGGATACACCAGCGTGAGAAATCACACTCAAATTGATTATTAAAGTTTCAAAATCTTTTGAAAACAAAAGCATCTCGTAAGACCACGCCACAAATAAACATGTCGGGTTTTTACCTTACGATAGCTAAAATATTTTTATATTAAAATCCTCTGATATTATAATAGGGACTATATACAAATACTTATTAAAATAGCCGAAATTGTTACATTCATTAAATTCCAGCTACTAGCCACAGAGTGGGTTATACAAACAAAACTCGTAAAAGACGCGTAGGGAGAATGGATTTCCAACTAATGACTAGGCACTGGGGTACCACCTGTCACGGTACGTGGCCTAGATCACAGTACCGGGGAACCACCCTAACTCCCCTGCAACACAAGACCAGATCCATACCTTACTTGACAGTTCCGAGTAAGATCACCCCGCGGTTGGGATCAGCAACCGCCCACTAAGCCAAAATAAAAAGGGACATCTAGACAGGGATGACCTTACCCTAAAATGGGTGCTACCCACCTAGCCTTGCTGCATAACCCCTGATTTTCAGTCATTCCCGGTTGATGAGGCTTGAGTCTAAGCGTTGCCTTTTTAGAACATATCCTTTAGAATGCCCATCGTCCACCTGACGATGTTCCGAAAGCATTCATCTATACAAGTCCGTCCCGGGTTCGAACGGAACCGAAGGCACTACTCCTACTACATCCATTTTAGAAATATCCTCAGGATTAGTAGCGAATAGCCCTTGCACTTCACTGCTCCAACTTCGAATCCAAACTCGTTTCCCACGAAACGTACAAATCGGATCGAAGTGGTTTTTGAGAAATAAATCTCGATCCCGGTCTCTTTGAAACGATCAATGCATTTGTCCAATATTGATAGTCAGTGATTTAACTATCAATTAATATTCAAAACATCCATCACACAATAAATAATTTCCCAAATTATTTATTTATCTCAAAATATCTTTGCAAGATATATTTCCAATTTCAACCCTTTGAAAACAGTTTCAAACTATCTTCCTTTTACAGAATAAATTTCCCAAATATTTTCTATTTCCTCTGAGATCACCAAGCACAAAACTTAGATTTTAAAAGTAATTTTAAAACGCTTTATTGTAAAATATGTTTAACATTTAAATTTAGAAAAATTACTTTAATACTTAATTTAAAATAATACTTAAGAAATAATTAAAATAAGGTTACTTTATAAATATAAACTAGATTTTTTCTTTAAACCAAAATACCAAATCATCTTTTAAATAATTATTACGATAATAGATTTTTTTTTAAAATACTTTCTTTAGAATTTAAACATTTATAAATAATAAATTTTCTAAAACATGCTTTTTAAAACAACATTAAGCTTGTATCTTATATTTAAAAATTTACTTTGAAAACGTACTTGGCTATCCGCAGAAATATACTTCTCTTCACATTCTTCTTAATTTTCAATTCAAGCACTTGAATCAATTTTCAAATTGATTTCCAATTCACTCCCTTTTATTCCAAAATCCATTAATTTCAGATTTTATTCCTTAATTATGATTTAAAATACTTTTAACTGAAAATACCAATCTTAGATTTCTCAAATTACTTCTTAATCCTCTTAAACAAATTTAAACTTTAAATTTTAAAATAATTATTTATTCCTTTAAATTAATATCACTTAATTTTACAATTCATTACTTTCTTTTTATTCAAAAATCTTTTTCTTTTCATAATCGAAGTTATTTATTAGTATTTTAATATTGCTTTCATTTCTTATCAATTCATTCTTAATTTATTTAAATTTCTATAGTTATTTCGCTTACAAATTCACTTCTTTATTTTCTTTCAAAAATCCAATTTATATATTTTTGATAATTCATTATTCCCAAATATACCTAATCAAACCATAGCATTCAATATTCCAATATAATTCATCATAGAATATTAAATAATTTAAATAAATGTTGAGGAATCCAGTTGGATCCCTCCAACCTATTTTCCCTACATCCACAGACGTTAGCACAACATAAATACCAATTCCACTTCGAGGTGGAATATCGCGGTATATGGGGTTAATATAAATCATCCGCTATTATGCGGCGCATAGGGTCTCATCCGCTATATAATGCGGGAAATCAATCATTCCAAGATGTAATATATACTATAGTATAACATATCAAATCAATTTAACCATTCAACCAATAATTTAAATTTAACCACTTAAATTTAAATTAACCAGATGAGTGAGATTAACTCACCTTTGCTTTTATTTGCAATCCATTCCAATATTGCCTTGATTTATCGATTTTTGACCTTAAATAAACATATTATGGTTTTATTAATATTTGCACCAGTCTAAAAATAAATTACCATTTATTAAATTTAATCTAAACTGATAATTTTGTTTTAAACTAATAATTAAATTTTAAACAAATTTGCTTTAAATAAAATATTTTAGTGGCTGAAATAATTAAATAAGTTTATTAAATAGATTAGTCACCATAATACATTATTTTTTTAAAATAACTAATAGCCTCGAAATGTGAATATGTTATTTATCTCTCCCTTGAAACTACATATATATACTTCTAAAATAAATTATAGATTCCAAAAATCTATTTTCACATAAACCCTCAAATATTTTCAAATTCCAATTTTTTTTTTCCGAACCTTATCTATAAATATATATTTTCTGTTTATCTACCTATTTATTACTTTTGAACTAAGACAGAATTTTTATAACTTATTGTAAATATCAAAACAATAATTTCCCCTTACTCTAGAATCAAATACAGAGTTATATTTTTTTCCTTTCTCCGTTTAAACACATTTTATTTATATTTAGATTAAAAACAGAAACGAGCAAAGAATTTACCCTAGTCGAGCAAGTGGCAGCTACTCGAACCCCTTGAGCACATCACCTTTCCCGACCTAGCTGCGACAGCGGCGAATCCACCGCAAGGCCTCTGCTTTCTCGCGAGCGCCATCGAGCTCGAGATTGAAATCGCGACACTCACTCTCTCCCCTTGCACCGGCCTTACCATCGAAATCATGGTCGCGACTCTCGCGAGCTCCTCCAAAACAGGCGCACGCAAAAAAGCTCCTTACTCTATCCCACGCGAGTCGCTCTGCCTCGCGACCAAACCCTTAGGTCGTCGCCGCCGCACGCAATTCGACTCGAACGAAACTGATTTTTCCCCCTTTTGTTCGCCAATTACTCAGAGGGATTTAGTTTCTAAATTATGAAAAAAAATTCGAATTAGGAGAGCCGATTATTTATGAAATCGAACGATTCGATTTTAGAAGAGGGAAAAAGGTTTTGGTTTTCGTTCACCATTTCTTTTTTAAGTTCTGTGTATTTTTTTCATGAGTTTTAACTTAAAAGGAGGTCGGCTGGATTGTTTTGGAAGCACGAGGAGCGTGCTTTGAAGGGAGGGTTGCGTGTGGAATTAGATTAGGAATAGTAATTAAGGGGAAAGTATAAAGTTCTGATGTAAATAGTAGTTTGACCAGTCAACCATGTGTATAAATTATTTAAATTTAAATTTGAATTCTCTCGAAATCATGACTTAAGATTTTGACTTCCTATCGAGGCATGCCGCTAGGCATTTATAATGTTATACCCCTATTCCGGACGCATTGGAAAAGGTTTCAAGTCCTATTTTGATCTATGGGGAAGATAGCTTTGTGAACCAGTTATTATACTGAATTTACGATATAGATTTAACTGTGCCTCGTAAGACTATTTTAAAATTCAATTTAAACTATAAAATTTAAAACTGAAAAAACCACTATTAATTTCAATTTTACAACCTCTATTATCCTCAGTACTATCAATATAAATTTTACAAGTCTTCAAATCAGTCTTAATAGGCTTAAAACTCCAGATTCAACATTTTACCCAACTTCAACTTATTTAATTTAATAATTCAATTATCAAATAGATAGTGATATTCGAATTCAAGTTAAAAATTATTCTATTGAATATTTAAAATCAATTAAATATTTCGATTTTAAATGCTCGAAAATTTCGGGCCGTCACAGAATGACTCGACTGGCTGAATATGGTAAGAAAAAGAGTAATTTTATCTACTGTAATAATTATGAACTTATTACTTAATGCAATTTGTTATTTGATGTTCTTTTGAATGTAGAAAAAGAAAAATGGTGATTGCTCTTCCATCACTAGAATTCAAGTTTGGATCAAACCTCGCACACGAAAAATGGTGAACCAGTGAATATGACAGTTGCAGATACTATAGTAAGTTGATCAAAATTTCTTTTTCCTTCTAAAATTACAGTAAATTGATTTTGACCAATAAGTTTATAAAAATTAACTAAATTATTGCTGTTAATAATAATAATATAGTATTAACCAAGTTAACTAGAACTTAAGTAAATTTATATGATAACAATAATAATAAGGTGACAACCTTTTAAAAGGTAATTCGTGAAGTATGGAGTGTTGTCTCCATATGATACCGATTTAGATGCACATCATTTCTATTATACTAGCTGCAATTAGTTCATCCTTAGGACCTTACGTAAGCTTTTCTCTAATTCCATGCTTGAGTCTTAATCAAAACCACACCACTTCATGAATCAAACATTCAGGCAGTGTAATGTTACACATCGCCACAAACAAACACTTGGATTTGTTTATGAAACTATACACACACCACTTTTGTATATGTATGTATCCTCTTTATAAATTAACAACAATTAATTCAACTTCATCAATATTCGGGCTTATTTATTACTTCCTGTACTTTTAAAACAAAAGTTGAATAAATTTTCAAGAAGCTGACAGTATTTTTCTCTACAATCGTACTACTATAAAACTTCCTCTTACAATTCCTCATCTTCTCTCCATCCAGTAAATTTAATGTCTTCAGTCTTTAATATCGATTGATTTTTAATGTATGGGTTTGATATCGTAATCTCATCAGCACTTACTGTCCAGCTCCGACAAGAAGCAAATTTGAACTTTCTCAAATTTTTTGATATCGATTTTTTTAGAAGACGACCTCATTGAACTACCCTTCAAGTGTATCAAATGATGTAATTTTTTTATGAGGCATGCTTTCTAAAACTGGTCTGCTATAATTTAAAATTTGATCCTCATTTATACTGGTTACCATAATGCACTTTAAATTCATTTAAAGCATAATTTAGCTAGCAAAATTAAACTACATAATAGGTGTTAATAAAGAAACTGACTTTATGATCACATTGATTTGTACCTTGACATATTTTGAAACATTTTAGGCTTTTTTAATTATATGATTATTAGATAATATGGAAGATATTGTACGTGAGTTGTGTGCGAGGACTTGATTTTGGGATTAGTAACATGTGTTATATGCGATGTTTTTAGTTTTAGGATTTTTGATTCGGTTTTTAAACTAAGAAAAAAAACTCTATTTGAGTCAGCAGTAACTCGGTTAAAACTAAGTTAAGTGGCTTAGTATTTAAGCCAAGTCAATGTAAATACTGACTCGGGTTTTGAATCAAATTTGAAAACTCAATTTTTAAAACTAAACCGGTATAACTACTGATGCAGTGTCTAAACTGAGTATTTTAGCTCAATTTTTAATTAAGTTATTTAATGCAATTTAAAAATAAGTGAAATAACTCAATTAAAATTTGAGTTAATAGACTTAGTTTTTAAACTCAACTTTGATTTCCCTATTTCCATACTTCCTCGACTTCTTTTTGCAATTTGATGTTAAGTAATGGGTGAGATTTCTTAATTTTTTCAATTAGATATTAAATTATGGGTGAGATTTCTTTGCAATGTGATATTAATATATTTGAAAATAAAAAAGTTTCTTGAAACAACTAGTCTTAGAATAATGATTTTTGATTCATTTAAGTGAAGTTAGTACCTTCTGTCATGAAAGCTACAAATACCATGATGTTAAGTTACAATACCATGATGTCAAGTCACAAAAGCATGAATATACAAAAAAATGAGTTGATGCAACTAAATATAATAGAAAATTTAGACAAATCCTCTACTGGTCGGAATATAAGGCTATTGAAATTGAGCTGCTGCAACTGCGGCTAAGTTTGTCAATGGATAAGCAACTTTTATTCTTATGAATATTCAATGCAACCATGGCATTTTACTTCTTTCAACTTCAGATATATAACTTTCTTAGAATATAAATTTATCATTATATAATCTATGTGCGTTAACTTTTGTAGACAAAGATAAAACAAGTTGAAAGTGTTCCATAATCAAGCTCGGAAGATGCACTTTCTCAAGTACTGGGACAAGATAGACCGGGTCGATTAAGAGTGATGGGAAGGAATATGAACATCACTAGGTAAACTTTAGCACATGTTAAGGATAAGCAAACAATGCAACTTGAAAGAAAAGTTTTAGATTTAGATCAAAAATTTCTTGTGATGATGAAAAATCAGGTAAAATACTCTTGTCTATTGAGGATCGATGCCAATATTTGCTAGTTGTTCTCATAATTGTATTCATGTCATTATAATTGAGCATTGAAGGGTAAACTAATGTTATAACAATTTATTTTGCTGGTTTTGCAGGGGTAGAGACAGTTGGATAGAAGTAAACACACACCTCATATATGTTGTATAACTGGTTTCACATCATTTTAATTTTTATTTTTTCCAGTAATTAATATATTATTCCTCTGATTAATTGTAGTGCAAGTATGATAAAATCCTCCAAAACTGTGATTTGTTGGATTGGCGAGGGAATGAAGAAATTGTTGCCAAAGGAAGAGTTGTGTCGAAGGATCCAGACAAGCTTATCAATAATATTCCTTTAGGATCAGATACGATGGTAATTCTAATAGACTTACCAAAAAAGCTAGATGTTTTTTTATGGAGGACTACATCTATTTTCATACTTATTAGGGAAGCAAAGGATGATCTAGTTGCATGGCCAGCGAATAGAGTTGTTTTACATCAAAGTGATCACCTTAAAGAAGAAGAGGAAGTGACAAACATTTATCTTTCGCAATTGACGTACTATTTTAAAATATTTAAGTTTTACTGAATAAATATATTTTGTCTCGAATAGAGTAAAAGTGGCAAATTAGAATGCAAATGCAAGATTTATGATTGGGGAGGGAGTAAAGAATTAATGGCTGAATGGCGATTACACTGGAGTGACTCAAATGAAATTATTAATGATCTTCCTTTTGGATCATGCGCCATGATTGTTAGGATAGATAATCAAATAAAACAAGATGCTTTTTTATGGAGGCCAGCCGCTGCTATGATACATGTTGAAGAAGCTATCAGTAGGAAGGTAGCATGGCCTAAGTCCTGAGTAGTTGTTGAGATGGTTAATGTTCCAGCATCTCCTACGCCTTAGACCATAGTGCAAACATTTATGGTACTTGATTTTTATGCACTGGCGTATCTTTTAAATTATGATTTTACAATTATTAATCAATATATTTTATTAACTTAATGTAACAACCCGCATATTTATCGATTCTACATTTAAATATTTTATTTAAATATTTCATCGTTCGTCGGATTTTAATCTGAAAACCTACTTTGGGCAAACAACCGAATTAGGACTCGGGACTACTTCCATTGAGTTCAAAACGCCGTTTGCAACCTTTTTGAGTATAAGCTTCGATATGTTTGGAGTAAGTCGAATTTTGACCTTTTTCACTTAGGGCTTTGGTTTGGGTTCAGCCCAATGTTCTAACTTAATACCCAAATCTGAACCACTTCTCCCCATTCACTCTCACTTCCTCCTCTTTTCAGTTCTAAAGCAAAAATGGTGGAAGAGAATGGAAAATAGAAATCCAAAACCTTAGTTCATTTGCAAAATCCAATCTTTAGCTCCAAATTCAAGAGAACCCATTGGTAAGCCTTCTCTTCATCTTCCCCAACTCATTCTCTCTTTGATTTTAGAAAATTACTAAACCTAATTTGAGAAATATTTCTCTTTTAAGCTTAGAATCAAGCTTCTTGAGTTGGGATTGAAGAGTGGTTGATCCTCCTTTGTTTTCAAGCTTCTCAATCTTGTGCTTTTGGGTTTAAAGGTGAGATTTTTATCTCACATCTACGCTTATATTTATCTTCGATTGTTAGGTATGAATTTCTAGCACTTATTCTTGTGCAATTGCTTTTGCTTTGGATTGATTTGGTGAATATTCCAATTTTTGGTGTTTTGGGTTCAATTCTTTAAAAATCATAGCTTTGATGTTTTGATCATGTTTTGGTGATGAATCGAAGAGCTTCTATGGCCGGGTAGTCGATTGGCGTAAACCCTTAGTGTCGTTGCTCGACCGTTTGCAAATTGAGGGAGTTTGGACCTCTTTTGAAATAGGGTAGGAAGTGCAAGAATACAGGTTCAGCCGACCGAACTCAGTGGCCGGTCGACCGGCCTGCTACCCGAGCACTTCCTCCCTCTGTTTTGGAAGTGCAGGTTACAGGCTCCGGTCAACCGAGCTCAGGGTCCGGTCGACCGACCTGCTACCCGAGCACTTCCTGCCTCTGGTTCGGTGAACCGACTCAGGGAGTCCGGTTGGCCGACCTGCTCCTATTTGCAAGTTTTGCCTATTTGCCTATTTGCTTGAGAATTCCAACTTCAATCGATTCGTGTTGATTCCCTTTTTGTTATTAGCACTTATTATCAACTTTGATGACATTTTCTTCGTGATTTATGGGAATATCCATTTTGATGGATTCAGTATCGATTTCTTTGGATTTTATTCACGTCTTTGAATGTGAATATTTATGATTGATTGTTTCTACAATCACTTCTATGATTTGTCACTTTAAAATATGAAGGTTTCAATACTAGTAGTAAATATCAAAACTCTTTCAACAAAATGATTTCAACTCTATTTTCAATAACAAAGCTCGTTTTCTCAAACCGATTTCCAATCTATTAGTATATACAAACCTTTACCTCACTCGTATGAGAAATCTAATTAAACGACTTAGTGAAACAAGTGGTATGAAACGCTTGCGTTTACTTCATCGGTTAATTCTTGGACTTGTTCGTTTGAATCTCTTGTGACAATTTTCTAGTGAAGATTTACAGTTTGTTCGTAAATATTTAAGTTAAGCAAGTGGTTATGGGACATGAAGCTAAACTTTTATATTTACTAGCTTAGTGTAATTGACACTTCTCGTTGATCATGACGATCATTTTACGTTTTAGACTAGCAATTGTGCGATGTCTTTTTGATTCGGTTCATCGGACGTTACGCTGTACGACGTCGTTGTTCCATTTTACTGTGTGTTGGTTCATTGGACATTATGCTGTACGACGTCGTTGTTCCTTTTTATTCTGCTTTGGATCATCGGACGTTACGCTGTACGACGTCGTTGTTCCGTTTTAATTGTGATTTGGTTCATCGGACGTTACGCTGTACGACGTCGTTGTTCCTTTTTATTCTGCTGTGGTTCATCGGACGTTACGCTGTACGACATCGTTGTTCCTTTTTATTTTTGATTTGGTTCACCGGAGTTACGCTGTACGACGTTGTTGTTCCCTTTTATTGTGCTTTGGTTCATCGGGCGTCACGCTGTATGACGTCGTTGTTCCTTTGTTTTTGGATCATCGGACGTCACGCTGTACGACATCGATGCTCTGAAATTATTTGACCTCTGGATTTCTAATGGTTGATTTCTGGAATTTAGGTTTCACCAACTTTTACGATTGGCATTGATATGCATGTCATTTCTGTCGCTTGATGAATGAAATAAAGAATATGATATTCTTTTTGGTGCCATGAGATCCTTGAGATATTTGTATGATTTTCCTTTGTTGATTTTTCTATGTACACTTGTCGCAGTATGACATTTTTGGTTATCATACGTTTTTACTACATCTCTTCTTATATCTCATTTTATCTGACAATTATAGCTAGACTGATCCGTTTATTATTTTCTTCTTAAATAATACTCGGGTCAGACTGAGATATTGCAGGTGCTTCCTCATGACTTCCTATCTGGAACCATCATCTGATCTTTTGCTTAACTACTTTAGACTAGTAGCTTTTGTTGTATACATTCGAGATTTAGACACCTTGATGTATACATATTATTTTGCCTAGCACTTGTATCTATTCTTTTTGATATTGTGGATCTTTTTGACCACTACTCTGATGTACACTTTCATGTGTTAGTTATATATTCATATCTATTTCCGCCTTTGTGATATGAATTATCTGTGACTGACTTATGTTATGCTTATTTCTATATTTGTTTCCGAAGATATCATAGCCACTGTGTAGTAGCCTTGTGTTTGTCTCGGAATGTCGGATTTCCTCTTGAAATGAAATACATGTTATACTATCTGACATATCGGTGCTCGCACAAAGCAATTACATGGATGGTCACTCCTCAACAGCCTTATTCTCCTTGCTAGTTGACGGCATTACCCCGTAGTGTCCTTGGCTAACGTGGGTATAGAGGTGGGGCGTCACAGCTTGGTATTAGAGCCAAACTTCGGAACAATGTAGAATATTTTAACAAGGATCACCATCCTAAGTCCATCTTAGGAGTCGTGCCTTAGGATTTTATTCGAGTCTTCGTACCGATTCATCCTATTTTCTTTATGATTCCTTGTTTTATCTATCAAGATTGCTTGATATTTATTTTGAGAATAACTTTTTCCTCTTCTTTCTTTCTTTCTTAAAGAAGAGAAATAGTTATACCTGGCCGTCCCAGCGCCGGTCAATCTAGTGCTACTCCCCAGGATGGAGTATTTATGTCTGCTCAGCAGCTTCTTGATATAGTGAAGAACGCTCAAGCTGCCGGACCCAATCCAGAGCCTACTCATCCTAGATCCGGTTTTGCACACTTGTGCAGAGACTACACCGATTTGGGTGGAAGGCCATTCAAGGGATCCGAGAGTGTTATAGAAATTCAAGCTTGGCTCAAATCATGCGATCGTATCTTTTCTCGCATGAACCTTATTGATCTACATCGAGTCCAAGTGGCTTCTAGCATGCTCCAAGAAAGAGCGTTAGATTGGTATGAGCTCTTGACTTCGGAGATTATCGAAGCGGATCTTACTTGGGAGCAATTCCGGGAACGTTTCGAATTAAAGTTTGTGCCGGAAGCTGAAAAAGTAACTTTAGCCCGGCATTTCATAGACCTTGTTCAAGGTGAATCTTCTGTGACAGACTATGTCGCATCTTTCGAATCTATTTCTAAATACGGGATTGAGTATATTAATACCCCGATGAAGAAAAATCAGATGTTCGTCTATGGGTTGAATAAGAACCTCAAGAAGCCATTACTTCTGAAACTCGAAGTTTCTTTTGATCAGCTTATTGATATCGCTCTTCGTCTTGAAGAGGCCGATAATGAAGGTGATGTTGAAGTTGTGCGTGCCCAACAAAACTTCAACAACAACATGAAGAGGCCTATTAAATTCAAAGGCCCCAATCCCATCAAGAAAGGGAAGCAACAAACTCCGGTAGAAAAGACTCCTACCTCTAGTCGTGGTCGATGCTATAATTGTGGTTCCACGGACCACTATGCAAAGGAGTGCTCGAAACCTCTCTTTTGTCGTTATTGCAAAAGTTCAGGTCATCTTATATCTACATGTCCCATTCTTCAAAGTAGGAGAGAGGGAGAGCTGAATATTATGCAAACTCCTAGTGACATTTCTCTTGGTCAAGGTATTTTTCACTCAATCCTTGATGGAATTGTTTTATTTCGTGATCTTCTTATTTGAGCTCATTTTAATATTGGTTCCATCTCACTATTTTATATCAAAAGAACTTGTTGATTCTTTTTCTTTAAAAATATTTTGGGCTTGATGACTTCTTTGAGAGTTGCGAATCCGGATGGTAGGTCCGCAACACTCAATTTGCTTTCTATTGATGTCGAAACTATTTTATGTGATTGTTCTTTCCGAGCCGATATTTTTACTTAGGCTTCGGAATTGTTTTTTTTTTGTAAGGATTGGCTTAATTGTGAAGCCCATATCCTATTTTCCGTGTGGACTATTCATCTTCGACATTTTCTATCTGTTAAGCAGATTTCTGTTTTTCTTGTGATTCCGATTTCAAATTTTTGAAGGCATCATTTTTATTCTTTAAACCCTCATGATGAGGAAAGTTTTATTTCTCTCATCCAAATAGTTTGTGAAATTTTCCGGTTTATTTGGACTTGTCTTAGGATTATCACCTAAGCAATATCTTGTGTGGTGATAAGGTCTTTTCAGCTCGACCTTGCCACCGATTTTCATTTGGCTACTAGTTGCGTGAGTTCGCATTCCACTTACCGCATTCCACACTCGTTACGATTCTTATGAATGACTTATTTTTTCATTCAGTTTGTCCAGCTTATTTCATCCATTTTATAAATCGAATATTCTATGAATATTTCGATGAGACCATTCTTGTATTTATTTATTTTGGATGAAAATAGAAATTTAAAATTTTGTAAATCTTTTCCATAAGATTTATTTATAAGTACGATTTGATTTTGCTCTTAAGCGAGCAAAGAATATTCTTAAAACTTTTTAAAAGATATTTTTATCATATAGAAGATGATTTTGTGATTGTATTGCCCGTTGAGTGCTTTAAGAATTCTGGTCGATGCGCTTGATCAACGTTATCGATAGGAATCTCCTAAACGCTTTGATGAGACAGTCAGACACGATATATTGACTTGTAAGAATGTAACTTTTTCTAGAAAGATTTTCACATCGTGATAATTGTGATTTTGAAAGTTTTAGCTTTTCGAGAAAGAAAATTATTTAGAAGAAGTTCTTTCTTTTCGATACTTCTATTCTTGTGATTCCCGATGGGAACCAAGACTTTATCTTTTGTACCAATGCTTATCGTATTGGTTTATATGTCGTTCTCTTGCAAAAGATGACGTGTTATCACTTGTGCTTCTAAATCATTAAAAGCCATTGAGACTAGGTATCTCATGATCTAGTGCTCGCGGCTACTGTTTTCGCTTTTAGAATTTGGCATCATTATTTTTAGGGGAAAAATTTGTTCTCCACCTCGATCATAAATCTTTGGAATATTTATTTTCTCATAAGGAACTTCATATTGGCTTAGGTTCCTTACATCTTATGATCATGATATTCTTTATACTCCCGGAAAGGAGAATCGTGTTGCCTATGCTCTTATTCGTAAGCAACAGGTGGTTGTTTCTTTGTTGATGACCAAATGAAATTATCTTTTTACCAAGTTCATTGAGCGTTTTGATGTACTTCGTTTTACTGAGTTTCATCTCATTTCTTTTATAGACTTGCGTATGATGTTCTTTTATGGTCTTCGGATCATTGGACGTACCGTTTTTGTACTACGTCGTTGTTCCGAAATTATTTGAGCTTTGAATCATCTGCCGTACCGTTTTTGTACTACGCCGTTGCACTAGCTCAATTTTCTGCTATTCTTGACGTTTTCCGCGTCTTTTAACTATGGAAATGCTTTTAGGTTTCCTATTTTTATTCTTGAGCCCGGTATTATTGAAGAAAGTGAAGTTTCACCAGATTTGACTTCTGAGCAACATTCTATTCGCATCATTGCTTCGGAGGTTGAGCGTCTTCGGAATAAAGATGTTCTTCTTTTGATAGTTCAATATTTCTCAGATCCTAAGGATTGCTCTTGGGAATCCAGAGAATTCATCGAGCGAACCCGTTCAAGCTTACTCTTTCATGCTCCTTATGGTGAACTTCCTATTTCAAATTTCTTTTGTGTTGATATGCTTCTATGGTTGTTACTTCTTATTTTCTTCTTAAGTATTGCGAGGACGCAATTTCTTTAAGGCGGGGAGTCTGTAACAACCCGCATATTTATCGATTCTATATTTAAATATTTTATTTAAATATTTCATCGTTCGTCGGATTTTAATCCGAAATGCTACTTTGGGCAAACAGCCGAATTAGGACTCGGGACTACTTCCATTGAGTTCAAAACGCCATTTGCAACCTTTTTGAGTATAAGCTTCGATATGTTTGGAGTAAGTCGAATTTTGACCTTTTTCACTTAGGGCTTTGGTTTGGGTTCAGCCCAATGTTCTAACTTAATACCCAAATCTGAACCACTTCTCCCCATTCACTCTCACTTCCTCCTCTTTTCAGTTCTAAAGCAAAAATGGTGGAAGAGAATGGAAAATAGAAATCCAAAACCCTAGTTCATTTGCAAAATCCAAGCTTTAGCTCCAAATTCAAGAGAACCCATTGGTAAGCCTTCTCTTCATCTTCTCCAACTCATTCTCTCTTTGATTTCAGAAAATTCCTAAACCTAATTTGAGAAATATTTCTCTTTTAAGCTTAGAATCAAGCTTCTTGAGTTGGGATTGAAGAGTGGTTGATCCTCCTTTGTTTTGAAGCTTCTCAATCTTATGCTTTTGGGTTTAAAGGTGAGATTTTTATCTCACATCTACGCTTATATTTATCTTCGATTGTTAGGTATGAATTCCTAACACTTATTCTTGTGCAATTGCTTTTGGTTTGGATTGATTTGGTGAATATTCCAATTTTTGGTGTTTTGGGTTCAATTCTTTAAAAATCATAGCTTTGATGTTTTGATCATGTTTTGGTGATGAATCGAAGAGCTTCTATGGCCGAGTAGTCGATTGGCGTAAACCCTTAGTGCCGTTGCTCGATCGTTTGCAAATTGAGGGAGTTTGCACCTCTTTTGAAATAGGGTAAGAAGTACAAGAATACAGGTTCGGCCGACCGAACTCAGTGGTCGGTCGACCGACCTGCTACCCGAGCACTTCCTGCCTCTATTTTGGAAGTGCAGGTTACAGGCTCCGGTCGACCGAGCTCAGGGTCCGGTCGAACGACCTGCTACCCGAGCACTTCCTGCCTCTGGTTCGGTCAACCGACTCAGGGAGTCCGGTTGACCGACCTGCTCCTATTTGCAAGTTTTGCCTATTTGCCTATTTGCTTGAGAATTCCAAATTCAATCGATTCGTGTTGATTCCCTTTTTGTTATTATCACTTATTATCGACTTTGATGACATTTTCTTCGTGATTTATGGGAATATCCATTTTGGTGGATTCGGTATCGATTTCTTTGGATTTTATTCATGTCTTTGAATGTGAATTTTTATGATTGATTGTTTCTACAATCACTTCTATGATTTGTCACTTTAAAATATGAAGGTTTCAATACTAGTAGTAAATATCAAAACTCTTTCAACAAAATGATTTCAACTCTATTTTCAATAACAAAGCTCGTTTTCTCAAACCGATTTCCAATCTATTAGTATATACAAACCTTTACCTCACTCGTATGAGAAATCTAATTAAACGACTTAGTAAAACAAGTGGTATGAAACGCTTGCGTTTACTTCGTCGGTTAATTCTTGGACTTGTTCGATTGAATCTCTTGTGACAATTTTCTAGTGAAGATTTACAGTTTGTTCGTAAATATTTAAGTTAAGCAAGTGGTTATGGGACATGAAGCTAAACTTTTATATTTACTAGCTTAGTGTAATTGACACTTCTCGTTAATCATGACGATCATTTTATGTTTTAGACTAGCAATTGTGCGATGTCTTTTTGATTCGCTTCATCGGACGTTACGCTGTACGACGTCGTTGTTCCGTTTTAATTGTGATTTGGTTCATCGTACGTTACGCTGTACGACGTCGTTGCTCCATTTTACTGTGTGTTGGTTCATCGGACGTTACGCTGTACGACGTCGTTGTTCCTTTTTATTCTGCTTTGGATCATCGGACGTTACGCTGTACGACGTCGTTGTTCCGTTTTAATTGTGATTTGGTTCATCGGACGTTACGTTGTACGACGTCATTGTTCCATTTTACTGTGTGTTGGTTCATCGGACGTTACGCTGTACGACGTCGTTGTTCCTTTTTATTCTGCTGTGGTTCATCGGACGTTACGCTATACGACGTCGTTGTTCCTTTTTATTTTTGATTTGGTTCACCGGACGTTACGCTGTACGACGTCGTTGTTCCCTTTTATTGTGCTTTGGTTCATCGGGTGTCATGCTGTACGACGTCGTTGTTCCTTTGTTTTTGGATCATCGGACCTCACGCTGTACGACATCGATGCTCCGAAATTATTTGACCTCTGGATTTCTAATGGTTGATTTCTGGAATTTAGGTTTCACCAACTTTTACGATTGGCATTGATATGCATGTCATTTCTGTCGCTTGATGAATGAAATAAAGAATATGATATTCTTTTTGGTGCCATGAGATCCTTGAGATATTTGTATGATTTTCCTTTGTTGATTTTTCTATGTACACTTGTCGCAGTATGACATTTTTGGTTATCATACGTTTTTACTACATCTCTTCTTATATCTCATTTTATTTGATAATTATAGCTAGACTGATCCGTTTATTATTTTCTTCTTAAATAATACTCGGGTCAGACTGAGATATTGCAGGTGCTTCCTCATGACTTCCTATCTGGAACCATCATCTGATCTTTTGCTTAACTACTTTAGACTAGTAGCTTTTGTTGTATACATTTGAGATTTAGACTCCTTGATGTATACATATTATTTTTCCTAGCATTGTATCTATTCTTTTTGATATTGTGGATCTTTTTGACCACTACTCTGATGTACACTTTCATGTGTTAGTTATATATTCATATCTATTTCCGCCTTTGTGATATGAATTATCTATGACTGAGTTATGTTATGCTTATTTCTATATTTGTTTCCGAAGATATAATAGCCACTGTGTAGTAGCCTTGTGTTTGTCTCGGAATGTCGGATTTCCTCTTGAAATGAAATACATGTTATACTATCTGACATATCGGTGCTCGCACAAAGCAATTACACGGATGGTCGCTCCTCAACAGCCTTATTCTCCGTGCTAGTTGACGGCATTACCCCGTAGTGTCCTTGGCTAGCATGGGTATAGAGGTGGGGCATCACAGTTAAACCAACTACATCATATCCTTTTTGTTAATTTACAGACGGCAAATTCAAGATTGAACAACAGATGCAATCTGATGGATTTATCCAAAAAGGAAAAAATAGTTGCTATAGGACGTCTAGAGTCAACTGATCCAAAAGCACTGGTCCATTTTAAACTACTAGGACCAAATGCTATTAAAGTTTGGATAGAGACTGTCAAAGAGCCAACTGCGGTGCTATGGAGACAAACATCTGACTTACAATACATGGAAGACGCTATTGGTTCTATAATAGCTTGGCTTGCTGCGCACGTTGAAATGACATGAACTATCAATAAGTATAATCTACTTTGTTTATAAACATATTAATTTTACATCATCTTATAAAACCAGATCTCATATAGTTATCCAATCTAAAAAACTTTACTTCCATGTCTACGAGGAAGCTTTGAAGCACGTGGCCTAAGAATGAGATAAGGTTTAATACTAGTAATTAATAAACAATAACCTAATCTTATTCGTTGTTTGTCATATATGCAGCCAGTTGACTCTAGATATTTCAACGTTAATCTCCAAAATGGAACAACATGATAGATTTTTAGATCTATTAAAATATATCTTGTTAAAGTAGAAAATAGGTAGCCCTATCTGTAATAAATGTTCTAGGATTTCGTTTGACCAGAAAATATTACAATAAAACCATCAAAATACTTTAGATGCCATAAATTCAAACCTAAAGGATTACTTGTTATGAATAAAAATTTACTAAAATGAAAAGGTTAATTAAACTATACTGTTCCATTGGTGAAACCAAAATAAAATTAGTTAACTCCATTATAAGAAGATTTGATACAAATTGGTTCTCTTTATAGGTACGACCATGCATAGAAGTGTATATAGTTTTATATATGCACTCTTTCGGTACTTCCAAAAGTCATTTTATCCAAAGGAATAGCTTATTAATGAAAGCAGTGGATCCATGTCGGCTTACAATTATGTTTGGATTAGACCGATGCTTTCTATTTTTTCTTTACATAAACTATTTCTTGGTTGATGTGGATAAGTATTAATGGGTGGGATGTCTACAATCAAAGCATGTGTTGGATAGCTTTCCATGTTCTATACTTAATTACTTGCTAGTTCAACTTATGTACAATTCTAAATTTTAAAGTAAGGGGGAGGGGTGTGTGTGTATGTAATTTCCGAGATGATATATTAATTACTCAAACATATGTCGTAAGTAACATAGTGGAATATTTAACATGAGTTGGAATAAAGATTAGTCATTTCATAATTAAGTAATTATGTTGCGTTTGTATCGCATACTTTAATACTAAACAGTAAATATGACAAAAAATTCTTTTTTCAAAAAACTTCGTATCTTTCCTTATTTCTGCTCTATCTTCTCAGGGTCAACTAAACCATACGAAATCAATTTAATTTATTATAAGGATGATGAACAGTATAAAGATGGTTCACATGAAAAAAGAACTTTTGGTCATGATGGTATAGAACCATGTAGACTTAGGGTACCGTGTTAATTATAATAATATTATTTAATAGACATATAATACAATTTTTGTATTATACTAATCGGCCATACTTAATATAATTGGTCTACAGTAGAGTAGACAGCAAGTAACTAAGTACTCATACATGTTTAGGCAATTGAGTTTAGGTATTATAAAGTATAAATACTTATACATGTGTAACTTTCTAATAAGTCACAACAAAATTAAAAGTCGGACAAAAGTTAAGCTATGTAATAATAAGATATCAAAATAGTAGATTGATAAAGGTCAGGAGTAGTTAGGCTAACTAGGATTGTAGGATTCTTTAGTGATAAAGAAAACAAATTTTAGATGGAATATCGACAAGTAATTTGGGAATTAGCGTTACTGATTTTTCAAAAAAGAAAATGAAAGATGGAATCTAACATGGGACTTGGCAGTTACATGACAAATCTTAATTATCGATGATTAATTATGTAGATCGATAGGTTCTTGTTACTGATAACTTTATTAGACACAATTATTTTGTTTATTTAATAAATAACTACCGTAAATATGGAAATACGACATCTATGCAATGTTGCTTTATTAGCAAGTTTCCCATGATCAATAAGATGATTTCAGTGGGATAGTAGTAATGATGGGTTGAATTGGTGATAGTTTGGGGATTTGAAGGAGATAGGTTGAATTGCAGTTTTGTGACGTTTGACGAAATTGATGAGGGGAGAGTTGCAAAGTGATGCAGTTTTCTGGAATTGTTTTGTTTGTAGAATAAGGAGTTAAAGGAAGTTGAAATTTTCGAAGGAGGTCGCGTGACTTGCTCGAATTTTGTTTGAAGATCGCGGAACTTGTTTCAGGTTAAGGTAGAGTTGATGAAGTTGCAGGAGGAGGTAAGGCTGGCTATGTAGTTGCACATGGTGATCTATGCAAAAGATGGAGTGCATATGGTTTGTTGTTTGCTTGTTCTATGTTTGAGAAGGTGGTTGTCGAAGTCTGAGGAAGTGAGGAGGATGTTGATGTGTAGAGAGGAATTTGAAGGTTGATTTGATTGTAGCATAGTGGTGGAAAACAAAGATTGATGGTGTATGTTTGCGAGGGATTGTGAAGTGTGGTAGGGTGCAGTTTAATCGAGAGTGTATTTGGTGGTTCTATTTTGGTTGTTGGTGGCAGAAGTTTGTGGTGTTGATGGTTGATGAGAGGATGCAGCCCCATGGCCATGTTAATGTGACCACGAATAAGTTAACTAAAAATCATAAAGTAATTAAATAGCATAAGTTATAGATCAATATAATAGTGATCACCGTATCAATATAGCTGGCACGAGCTCAGTTATTTACAATGTCATATTGGTTATAATAATTCAGTTATAAATTAATTACTGCAAAATGCAAGGCATAGTCTATATTAAAAAGCAAAGAAACAAATAGGCTAACCACACAAGAAACTCATGAGTGACATAGTATTATGTTCACGAACAATAATAATTTAAATATGATAGATGGGGAATCATTATCAGTACAACAACTGCAAAGACTGATAGAATAGAAGATGCATTTTATTGAAAGTAGAACTAAACTTAGATAGTTTCGTACATTTTTTCTTTCATAATGGTAGAATTACATACTAAGAACATAGATATAGACTGTTTAAACACGCAAATCAATAAATTATGTTATAAACATAGAAATAATTCTATACGTGGAGAAAATGAAGCATAACAAGTGGAAGGTGAAGACAAAAGTTATATATTGAGATTTGATATATTGTGAGCATGGCAGTTTGAATTCATCAATCTTCCTTCATATTCGTTCCAAATATAAATATTTATCTTATTTGTAGGTGTGTGAAAGAAGAAGGATGCGAAATTTATGGTCTTCTTTTTAATGCAAACAACAAATATGTACTTGTTTTTTTGTTTAACTTTGCTACTATTTTTTAGGGTGTGCTTAAAACATTTGCTACTACATTTTAATTTATGTGGTTTAATCTATAAGATATTATGTGTATGAATATTTCATATGTTTAATATATGTGTTAAATCTCTACATTTATTATCTTTTCTGATTCTTGCGTTATTTAAATGATTTTATGTTTAAAATGATTATTATTGCGCATTCTGATATTGGTATTTAATACTGTAGTTTATGAATAGGATGCAAAAAATATTTGGATTGTGAAACTAAACAATAGCACTTGAAAACCACTGTAACGACCCGCAAATCCGTACCCCTTGAGTCAACCCTCAATCAACTCAAGATGAACGGAAATACGAACCATTTGGGTTAAAGAAGAAGAGTTAGAAGAAGAAAGTAGAAAAACAACATCAGAATCTAACCATCGCAGCGGAATAAAATATAATAGAAAATAACAGATCTTTACACAAAAACAAATACTATATCTGTTTATACATACATCATCAGAGTACATCATCAGAGTTCCACATCAATAACATACAACTGGATACACAACAGAATTATAATCAAACACGGAAGTACATATCGCCATCCAGCTCGTCTCCTGAGCTCCACAGCATCATATCTTGTATCCTATAATACTCGGTATGACCCGAGCATTACAGTTAAATAACACCCGAGTCAATCTGGAATATCAGCGTGAGAAATCACACTCAAATTGATTATTAAAGTTTCAAAAATCCTTTGAAAACAAAAGCATCTCATAAGACCACGCTACAAATAAACATGTCGGGTTTTTACCTTACGATAGCTAAAACATTTTTTTAATTAAAATCCTCTGATATTATAATAGGGTCTATATACAAATACTTATTAAAATAGCCGAAATTGTTACATGAATAAATTCCAGCTACTAGCCACAGAGTGGGTAATACAAACAAAACTCGTAAAAGGCGCGTAGGGAGAATGAATTTCCAACTAATGACTAGGCACTAAGGTACCACCTGTCACAGTACGTGGTCTAGATCACAGTGCCGAGGATCACTCCCGACCCCCTGCAACACAAGACCGGGACTACCCTTACTGGATAATCCCGAGTAAGATCACCCCACGGTTGGGATCAGCAACCGCACCACCAAGCCGAAATAAAAGGGACATCTAGACAGAGATGGCCTCACCCTGAAGTGGGTGCTACCCACCTAGCCTTGCTGCATAACCCCTGATTTTCAGTCATTCCTAGTTGATGAGGCTTGAGGCTAAGCGTTACCTTTTAGATCGTTTCACTGAGAATGCCCATCGTCCACCTGATGATGTTCCGGAAGCATTCGTCCATACAAGTCCGTCCCAGGTTCGAACGAAACCGAAGGCACTGCTCCTACTATCCATTTTGAAAACATTCTCAGGATTAGTAGCATTAGCCCTTGCACTTCACTGCTCCATCTTCGACTCCAAACTCGTTTCCCCACGAAACCTACAAACCGGATCGAATTGGTTTTCGAGAATTTAATCCCGATCCCGGTCTCTTCGAAATGATCAGCTCATTGGCCAATATAGATAGTCGGTTATTTGACTATCAATTAACATTCACAAACAACCATCAACCATAAATTATTTCACCAAATTATTTATTAACCTCAAAATATCTTCGCAAGATATATTTCCATTTTCATTCCTTTTTGAAAATAGTTTTCAAATCACATTTTCTTATGGAATAAATTCCCAAATATTTATTTCCACTAAAATACCAAGCACAGAACTTTAGATTTTAAAATTATTAAAAAAACACTTTATTGTAAAATGTGCTTTAACATTTAAATTTAGAAAAACTACTTTAATACTTTATTAAAAATAATACTTTAGAAATAATTAAAATAATGTTACTTTATTAAATATAAAACTAGCTTTCTCCTTTAAAACAAAATACTAAGTCACCTTTAAATAATTATTACAATAATAGATTTGAAAAACATTTACTTTAGAATTTAAACATTTAGCAATAATAAATTTTCTCAAAAACATGCTTTTTAAAACAACATTAAACTTTTAACTTATATTTAAAAATTTACTTTGAAAACGTACTTGGCTATCCAGGGAAATATACTTCTCTTCACATCCTTTAAAAATAAATCACTATTTATTTTTAAACAAATTTTCTCATTCCTTTAATAAATTCTCATCATGAATTTATTCTTCCAAACATCCAATTTCAAACACTTAAATCAATTTCCAAATTTATTTCCTATTTTACCCCATTTGAAATAAATTTCTTTACTCAATTTCATCTCAGAATACATTTATAGACTTTATATTTTCTTTAGTTTTGATTTTAAATCTTTTAACTAAAACATACTAATTTCAGATTTTCCAAATTTCTTCTTTATTCTTTTCAATAATTTAAATCTTAAATTTAAAATAAATGCTTTATTCTTTTAAATAATAACACTGAAATTTAAAATTCGCTATCTTCCTGTTTATTCAAAATCTCTTTTTCATATACGGAATGTATTTATTAGAATTTTAAAACCACTATTGTTCCTATCCAGTTCATTTCTTAATTTATTTACATTCTCTATAATTATTTCACTTTAAATTCTCTTTCTTTTATTTTCCCTTCAAAATCCAATTCTATATATTTTGATAACACAGCGTACCGAAATATATTCAAGTAAACCATAGCATTCAATATTCCAATTATCAATAATATTCATACAGAATATCGAATATTCATAAAAGAGAATATTAAACAATATAAATAATTTGAGGAATCCAGTTGGATCCCTCCAACTTGTTTCCCTGCATCCACAGATGTTAGCACAATAAAATACCAATTCCACTTCGAGGTGGAATATCGCGGTATATGAGCTTTAATATAATATCATCCGCTATTATGCGGCTCATAGGGTCTCATCCGCTATATAATGCGGGAAATCAATCATTCCAAGATGTATTATATACTATAATATAACACATCAATCAATTCAACCATTCAACCAATTATTTAAATTTAACTATTTAAATTTAAATTAAAACAGATGAGCGAGATTAACTCACCTTTGCTTCTATTTGCAATCTATTCCAATATTGCCTTGGTTTCTTGATTTTTGACCTTGAATAAACATATTACGATTTTATTAATATTTGACTAATTGCACAATTTATTACCCATTTTAAAAATTTTAATTAAACAATAAATTATTTTAAACTAATAAGTCGGGTTTAAACCAATAAATTTATTTTTAAACAAATTCTTTTTAATAAATATTTTTAGCAACTAAGATAAATCACATAATTTCAATAAATACATAAATTTGTACTAAACACGTATCCTGATAAAATAGTCCATATAAATTCCATAACCTTTATATAAATATATTCCTATAAATTAATCTATACTACCTTTAAAATTCCTATTCTCTAAATCTTGTCTATAAATTATTCTCTGCTTACCATATATATATTTAAACTAAAATACGAATGTGAATATATTTATTTTTTTACTGTTCAACATTAACAATTTATATTCTCAAAAACTTATATATATATATATTCATATATGTATTATTTTAAATTGATTCAAATTGAAAGAAATAACTAACGATTACCTCACTGCTCGACGTTGCCATCACCACCGTGCCCTACCACCCAAAACCGAACCCTAGACCTACTCGCTGACATTCCAAAAGCTGTCGACATCACACTGCTACGAATCAGAATCGCCTCGCGTCGAAAGCTACCAGAGCCACTGTGCTCCGCCATCGCGATGCCGAGCGACCCTCCACCCTTGAACGCGAGCGCGCAACACCTTCTAACCCCAACTCGATCGAACGAGATGCTCGAGAACGAATTCCAACACTGCCGCCTTCCCTCGAATGCTCTCTCGGTAGCCTCGTCAGAGTCGCCGCCCTCTATCTCGTGCTCACGCGATCAATTGTGATCGATTTCGAATTTTTTTAAAAATTCAGTAGATCTCGATTTAATTTGAAGAAAAAGGGGGAAGCTTGGCTGCTTTTAAAAAAGAAAAGGGGGAGAAGGGAGTTGTAGGTGATTTACTTAGTCGGCCATTATTTTGAATTTCGTTTGTTCTCGTCCTGCCTTGTTTTGAAATTGTTTGTGATTTGAATTGAGGTTGAAGGTTGCGTGAGGAAGACGCCTTGCTACAGTGACGGAAAAGAAAGCAAAAAGTTAGATGTGAAAGAATACGGTTGGACTTGATAAATAAAATTCTAATATTGAAAATATCTCGTTTTAGCAGCTTAACATTTTGACTCCTATCGAGGCGTGCTGCTAAGCATTTATAATGTTATATCCCTATTTCGAATGCAATGGAAAAGGTTTCGAGTCTTAATTTGATCGTATGGAGAAGATAGCTTTTCAGATTCAGTTATTAAATTGAATTTTCGATATAGATTTAAGCGCGTTTATATATAGTACGCTCACACAAAACTCCAAACACTACAAAAATTAAAATCCAATAATAAAACACTATTACGGATCCAACGAAACTGGTTTCGTCAAATTCCGAGACTGTGTCTCATAAGGCTATTTCAAAACGTCAATTTAAACGATATGTTTTCAAAACTTAACAAAGCACTTCCAAATTCAGTTTTAACACCTTTACTATTTTCAGTATTATCAATATAAAATTTACAAGCCTTCAAATTATATTTTAACAGGCTTAAAATCACAGATTTCATATTTTACCCAATTTCCAATTATTAAATTCAATAAATAAATAGTGATATTCGTAATTCAAGTTAAAATTACTCTATTGAATATTTAAAATCAATTAAATATCCCAATCTCAAATATTTAAAATTCTAGGTCGTCATATTCCTCCCCCCTTAAAAGAATTTCGCCTCCGAAATTACTAGTTAGGAAGAATGGTCCAATACCTGTTTACTTTTTCCCCAAAACCAAACAATTCAACATTTTACCAACTATCTTTTTATGAAAGTCCCATTATCATTCTTACTAACTTCCCAAACTCTCCCATTAGGTTCCTACCAATATCATATACCCAACCATTCAAATTTCAATTTAAATCTAAATTTCAAAATTTCTCAAAAATTTTCTAACTCCCTAAATTTCCGAACTTTTTTGCTATCGTCTCCTTTGCGCGGCTAGCTCGGTACAACTACAAAATGCCTCTACAGGCTTTCAAATTCCAAAATAAAACAAAAGCCAAGCGGTTAGATCAAAAGCCTAATCAAATTTCATACAGAAATTTAAACACACACCTTTTTGTCGAGCAATTCAAATTCATCTTCTAAAATCAAAACCAATTTTTCTCTTGCTTTTTAAATACCTGTATATCCCACTTGGCAATAATATCCAATCACAACATTCAAAATCATTTACTTGACTTCTTACAAAATTTCAATATTTATTCCATTTAAGCCCGTACGATGTACCTATATCATTCGTACGCAATACCGAATCCGATCGCCTACTCGATCACACAATTTCGCTTTCGAACTAGTATCGTCCACCCAACTTTCTAGTGCGGACTCAGATACGGATCCTTGATCAGAAACCGTCATTCTCCTTGCATAGCCATAACTATGATAGAGGAATTCCAGAATCAATCATAATCCATATCCGGGGTTCGCCGTCGAAAATCGAGTGAAAAATCCTAACTCGGATCGATATAACTATCTCGAAATTCTATGCTCGAATCTGAATCAAATCGCTATGCGAATAAAATAAATATACGTACATCCTATTAATTTATATCCATCAATTATTTACTATATCAATTTTCTTTTATTCACATTATTTTTATTTTTATTCACTATCCACAATTATCCCATTTCACAACTTTCAGTTTTAATCTTCATTCAATTATTCACCTAGAACAATAATTTTTTTTCAATACCAAATTTACTTAAGGATTTCCCCACTCATTTCTTAAGTTTAATATAAATATTTTACACACCCTTTAAATTTATTTTCACTTCACTACTGAAGTTTATATCCATTTCTATTCATTTTGCCTTTTGAATTCAATTTTCCTTCAAACTTTGCATATTGGATTTTATTCACCTTATCTCCACCCATATTTAATTAACCATTTCCTTTTATTAGTTCCACTTGCTAATTTATTTAAAATCTCAAATAAAAGTTTATTTGCAAACTTTTTCTTCCTTTAGTTTCTTTAAACAATTTCTTCGATTTCACCTTACTTTACATACACAATTTTAAATTAGATTTCAATATTCAGTTTCATATCTATTTGCTTACCAATTTTAAATCTTTTGCCGTTAGTGAAAATTTTAAGAAAAATTCTTAACTCCCAAAATTTTTGAAAATTTTCGGCAGAGTCTCCTTTGTACGGAGAAGCTTTTGCAATTTGACAAGATATATAAATATATATACATCGACCCACCCGGCCGGAAAAACAAAAACAGTTCATATTTCCTATTTTTATTGCGTAGGCGTACCTTTATTTAGCATTTTAAGCAAGCGGCTTATTATTTTAGCAATTTGCGCGATCAAATCCAGCCAAACGGCTTCCCGGTACCTGTACTTACTCAATTCAAACATATAAGTGCTAAATATATGCAATTTATTAACATTTCACTTACTTTCAATAGCTAACACGTAAATTCACATATAATGCACGTTATATAATTTCCATAAGCACACATAGGGTTCTAACACTTATTACAATTGCTTACAACCAATTCTCAAACCATTTTATTAAACTCGACAACCAATATATTAAATAACCATCTCACAATTTACTTAAGTTATTTATTTTCTTCAAACTATTCCACCCAATAACTTAAGTTTATTTTATTCCACCAACCTCAATTTAAATCTTTGATTTGACTTTCCTTTGATCAAATCCCAACCATTTAACTAATTTATTTGACTAGTTTATTCTTTTATCCATTTTTAAATTTTAATTCACATTAACAATTCATTATTGAATTTATTAATAATAAGGTCATTCAATTTATGCTTGAATTGGATTTGTTTACAACCCACACCAAATCTATTTCAATCCAATTCAATTTCGTTCGACCACACTTTCAATTTATAATCCCATACTTTTTTTCATCTATCTTCAAAACCATTTTGTTAAATTTCTTGAGTTCAATCTTAGGTAATATCACAAGTTTGGATTTTTTTTTTCATTTCATTTTATTTCCAAAATACCAATACTTTTATTCCGGCTTATTTATTTCCTTTTTAAATTTTTATAAGCTACTCACTTGTTAATGTTCATACACAAATTCATTTCAATTGCACACCATATAAATTAATCAGTTACTTACTAATTTTAATCTCAAAACTTTGTTTTATTTAGTCCAATTCGACTAATTTTTCCATTCAAACTTAAGTTCAACATTCATTTTCAATTCCCTTTTGCTTACACGTTTAAACTCATTACTAAAATGTTCAAAATCCAATTTTTAAATATATATATATATATATATATATCTAAATCAAATTATTCCTTTGCATTTTCAAAATCAAACCAAATTTCACAAGCAAACATTAATCCAAAACATCCAGGTAGCAATCCCCCTCTTGGAAACTTGAAAACGAACACCAATGATGTCGTGATCATCATCGAAATTATTCTCCGGTTACCGAAAAAAATTCAATGCTTTTATCACTTTAAAATCCCTTCCAATATTTTTAAATTCCAAATCTCTCTAGATTTCAAATCCGATTCAAAAATATTTATCATATATATATTATTTTTCCCAACTTTTTGAGAATTATTTTCAAATTCAAAGGAATTTAAATTTCCAAATTTTCAAATTCCAAATTCTTATTTATATTCAAACATTACTTTGGAATTTTATCTTATTTTAATTATTAATCACACTATAATTCACATTTATAGTTTACATTTACAAATTTCATTTGTATATGAATTTGTTTCTTAGTTTTTTTTATGATTTCAATATCTTATTCAATTTTACACATTAATGATAATAATTTAATATCATCATCCCTAACAACCAAGCATCCATATATAACTATAATAATTTACGAAAATTCATTTCTTTGTATACAAAAATAATTTGGGTAAAATTATTTCATTTTCCCTATTTAAAAAAATATAGTGTCGGTTTATCTTGTTTAAGAGTTTAGAAACCCCTATCGATGACATGGTGTCCCACATATCGACCAGAATCCATAAATATTCAACCGATAAGTCAACACAATATAAACAATTTCATATTCACTAACAAATACGCGCTCATATCTATTAATACACTCAAGCTCATTCTAGAGTACTATGGACTCTATTTAATGAGCAATCCCCACCAGAGCCAAGGTTATCACCAACCTAAGGTCTGATACCAAGTGTAACGACCCGCAAACCCATACCCCTTGAGTCAATCCTATTCTACATCAATCAACTCAAGATGAACGGAAATACGAACCATTTGGGTTAAAGAAGAAGAGGTAGAAGAAGAAAGTAGAAAAACAACATCAGAATTTAACCGTCGCAGCGGAATAAAATATAATAGATAATAACATATCTTTACCCAAAAACAAATTCTATATTTGTTTATACATACATCATCAGAGTTCCACATCAATAACATACAACTGGATATACAGCGGAATAATAATCAAATATGGAAGTACGTATCGCCATCCAGCTCGTCTCCTGAGCTCCACAGCATCATATCCTGTATCCTATAATACTCGGTTTGACCAGAGCATTACAGTTAAATAACACCCGAGTCAGTCTGGAATACCAGCGTGAAAAATCACACTCAAATTGATTATTAAAGCTTCAAAAATCCTTTGAAAACAAAAGCATCTCGTATGACCACGCCATAAATAAACATGTCGGGTTTTTACCCTACGATAGCTAAAACATTTTTTTATTTAAAGTCCTCTGATATTATAATAGGGTCTATATACAAATACTTATTAAAATAGCCGAAATTGTTACATGATTAAATTCCAGCTACTAGCCACAGAGTGGGTAATACAAACAAAACTCGTAAAACGCGCGTAGGGAGAATGGATTTCCAACTAATGACTAGGCACCGGGGTACCACCTGTCATAGTACGTGATCTAGATCACAGTACCGAGGATCACTCCCGACCTCCTGCAATACAAGACCGGGACTACCCCTTACTGGATAATCTCGAGTAAGATCACCCCAGGGTTGGGATCAGCAACCGCACCACTAAGCCGAAATAAAAGGGACATCTAGATAGGGATGACCTCACCCTGAAGTGGGTGCTACCCGCCTAGCCTTGCTGCATAACCCCTAATTTTCAGCATTCCCGGTTAATGAGGCTTGAGGCTAAGCGTTACCTTTTAGATTGTTTCACTTAGAATACCCATCGTCCACCTGACGATGTTCCGGAAGCATTTGTCCTTACAAGTCTGTCCTGGGTTCGAACAAAACCGAATGCACTACTCCTACTACATCCATTTTGGAAACATCCTCCGGATTAGTAGCGACTAGCCCTTGCACTTCACTGCTCCATCTTCGACTCCGAACTAGTTTCCCCACGAAACGTACAAACCGGATCGAAGTGGTTTTTGAGAATTTATTCCCGATCCCGGTTTCTTCGAAACGATCAGCGCATTGGCCAATATTGATAGTCGGTTATTTAACTATCAATTAACATTCTCAAACAACCATCAACCATAAATAATTTCACCAAATTATTTATTAACCTCAAAATATCTTCGCAAGATATATTTCTATTTTCAATCCTTTTTTAAAACAGTTTTCAAATCACATTTTCTTATGGAATAAATTCCCAAATATTTATTTCCACTGAAATCACCATGCACAAAACTTAAGATTTTAAAATAATTAAAAAAACACTTTATTGTAAAATGTGCTTTAACATTTAAATTTAGAAAAACTACTTTAATACTTTATTAAAAATAATACTTTAGAAATAATTAAAATAAGGTTACTTTATAAAATATAAAACCAGAATTTCTCCTTTAAAACAAAATACTAAGTCACCTTTAAATAATTATTACGATAATAGATTTGAAAAACATTTACTTTAGAATTTAAACATTTGGCAATAATAAATTTTCTCAAAAACATGCTTTTTAAAACAACATTAAACTTTTAACTTATATTTAAAAATTTACTTTGAAAACGTACTTGGTTATCCAGGGAAATATACTTCTCTTCACATCCTTTAAAAATAAATCACTATTTATTTTTAAACAAATTTTCTCATTCCTTTAATAAATTCTCATCGTGAATTTATTCTTCCAAACTTCCAATTTCAAACACTTAAATCAATTTCCAAATTGATTTCCCATTTTACCCTATTTGAAATAAATTTCTTTACTCAATTCATTTCAGAATCCATTTATAGACTTTATATTTTTTTTAGTTTTGATTTTAAATCTTTTAACTAAAACATACTAATTTCAGATTTTCCAAATTTCTTCTTTATTCTTTTCAATAATTTAAATCTTAAATTTAAAATAAATGCTTTATTCTTTTAAATAATAAGACTGAAGTTTAAAATTCATTATCTTCCTGTTTATTCAAAATCTCTTTTTCATATACGTAATGTATTTATTAGAATTTTAAAACCACTATTATTCTTATCCATTTCATTTCTTAATTTATTTACATTCTCTATAATTATTTCACTTCAAATTGTCTTCCTTTTATTTTCCTTTCAAAATCCAATTCCATATATTTTGATAACACAGTGTACCGAAATATATTCAAGTAAACCATAGCATTCAATATTCCAATTATCAATAATATTTATCACAGCATATCGAATATTCAAAACAGTGAATATTAAACAATATAAATAATTTGAGGAATTCAGTTGGATCCCTCCAACCTGTTTCCCTGCATCCATAGATGTCAGCACAATAAAATACCAATTCCACTTGAAGGTGGAATATGGCGACATATGAGTTTTAATATAATATCATCCGCTATTATGCGGCGCATAGGGTCTCATCCGCTATATAATGCGAGAAATCAATCATTCCAAGATGTATTATATACTATAATATAGCACATCAATTAATTCAACCATTCAACAAATTATTTAAATTTAACTATTTAAATTTAAATTAAACTAGATGAGTGAGATTAACTCACATTTGCTTCTATTTGCAATCCATTCCAATATTGCCTTGATTTCTTGATTTTTGACCTTAAATAAACATATTACGATTTTATTAATATTCGACTAATTGCACAATTTATTACCCATTTTAAAATTTTAATTAAACAGTAAATTATTTTAAACTAATAAGTCGGGTTTAAACCAATAAATTTATTTTTAAACAAATTTCTTTTTAATAAATATTTTTAGCAACTAAGACAAATCACATAACTTCAATAAATACATAAATTTGTACTAAACACGTATCCTAATAAAATAGTCCATATAAATTCCATAACCTCTATATAATTATATATTCCTATAAATCAATCTATACTACCTTTAAAATTCATATTCTCTAAATCTTGTCTATAAATTATTCTCTACTTACCATATATATATTTAAACTAAAATACGAATGTGAATATTATTTTTTTACGGTTCAACATTAACAATTTATATTCTCAAAAACTTATATATATTCATATATGTATTATTTTAAATTGATTCAAATTGAAAGAAATAACTAGCGGTTACCTCACTGCTCGACGCTGCCATCACCACCGTGCCCTACCACCCAAAACCGAACCCTAGACCTACTCGCTGACATTCCAAAAGCCGTCGACATCACACTGCTACGAACCAGAATCGCCTTGCGTTGAAAGCTACCAGAGCCACTGTGCTCCGCCATCGCGATGCCGAGCGACCCTCCACCCTTGAACGCGAGCTTACAACACCGTCTAACCCCAACTCGATCGAACGAGATGCTCGAGAACGAATTCCAACACTGCCGCCTTCCCTCGAACGCTCTCTCGGTAGCCTCGTTAGAGTCGTCGCCCTCTATCTCGTGCTCACGCGATCAATTGTGATCGATTTCGATTTTTTTTTTAAATTCAGTAGATCTCGATTTGATTTGAAGAAAAAGGGGGAAGTTTGGCTGCTTTTAAAAAAGAAAAGGGGCAGAAGGGAGTTGTAGGCGATTTACTTAGTCGGCCATTATTTTGATTTTCGTTTGTTCTCGTTCTGCCTTGTTTTGAAACTGTTTGTGATTTGAATTGAGGTTGAAGGTTGCGTGAGGAAGACGCCTTGCTACAGTGACGGAAAAGAAAGCAAAACGTTAGATGTGAAAGAATACGACTGGACTTGATAAATAAAATTTTAATATTGAAAATATCTTGTTTTAGCAGCTTAAAATTTTGATCTCCTATCGAGGCGTGCCGCTAAGCGTTTATAATGTTATATCACTATTCCGAATGCGATGGAAAAGGTTATGAGTCTTAATTTGATCGTATGGAGAAGATAGCTTTTTGGGTTCAGTTATTAAATTGAATTTTCGATATAGATTTAGGCTCGTTTATATATCATACGCTCACACAATAACTCCAAACACTACAAAATTGAAATCCGATAATAAAACACTATTACGGATCCAACGGAACTGGTTTCGTCAAATTCCGAGACTGTGCCGTGGAAGGCTATTTTAAAACGTCAAGTTAAACGATATATTTTCAAAACTTAACAAAGCACTTCCAAATTCAATTTTAACACCTTTACTATTTTCAGTATTATCAATATAAAATTTACAAGCCTTCAAATTATATTTTAACAGGCTTAAAATCCCAGATTTCATATTTTACCCAATTTCCAATTATTAAATTCAATAAATAAATAGTGATATTCGTAATTCAAGTTAAAATTACTCTTTTGAATATTTAAAATCAATTAAATATCCCAATCTCAAATATCTAAAATTCAAGGTCGTCACAACCACTATAAATATTTAAGAGCGCGGAATGACTGCTATTAAATCTGTTAGTATTAAAGATGCACAACAGCAAAAGTGCTATGGTATTATAAAAAGCTCTGTGGTATTATGAAAAGCGCTATAAAAGAACATATCATAACGGAGTATAAGCGCTATTGTAGCTGAATCTTTATAGTGGCATAGTGGTGTTGTGACAAGTTAACATCTACAATAACGTGTCCACATACAACGCTCATAATCCCCTATTAATATTTTATATAGCGAATTATTAGTGCTCTCTTAGAAAAAACAATAAATATATTGTGGCTAATAATGAATTTCATAGCGGAAAAATAGCACTATTATAGCAATCAATAACACATAACAGCCTGCTATAAAATGTTTAAAATAGCGGATTTTTTACACTATTATATTAGCACTTTTTATAGCGCTTATTATGTGATATAAATTGTTCATTATTTTTATTAACATGTCGTTATACAACATTTATTAAACCTCTATTATAGGATTTAATAGTGTTTCTTGGTGCTGTCTTAGAAAACAAAAAATATTTTGTGGCTAATAATGAATTTCATAGCGGACAAATAGCGCTATTATAGTAATCATTAACACATAATACACCGCTATAAAAAGTTTAAAATAGCGGATTTTTTGCGCTATTATATAAATATTTTTTATAGCGATTTTTATGCATTGTAAATTGTTCCCAGTTTTTAATAACATGTCATTATACAACGTTTATTAAACTGCTATTATAGGATTTAATAGCGTTTTTTGGCGCTATCTTAGAAAAAATAAAAAAATATTTTGTGGCTACGAACGAATTTCACAGCGGAAAAATAGCGTTATTATAGTAATCAATAACACGTAATTTGCCGCTATAAAATGTTTAAAATAGCGGATCTTTTGCGCTATTATATTAATACTTTTTTAGCGCTTTTTGTGCGATATAAATTATTCCCTTTTTTTAATAACATTTCGTTATACAGCGTTTATTAAACCGCTATTATAGGCTTAGTCTTTTTTTGGTGCTATTGTAGGATCTTTTTGTTGTAGTGTACGAATATAGCCGAAATTATTACATTAATTAAATTCCAGTATAATAGGTATACAGTTAAAACCATAAAGGCTCGTATTGGAAAATGGATCCTATACAATGACCGGGCTACTGAGGTACCGCCTATTACGGTGCATCTTTAGACGTATAACACCGAGGTCGAACCTATCGACCCCTGCCATCACAAAACCAGCCTACCCTATATTGGATAGCACCGAATAAGATCACCCCTCGGTTGGGATCAGCAACCGCACCGAAGCATACATGAGTTAATAGTAGGGACTCTAGGTAGGGATGACCTTACCCTCATGGGAATGACCTACCTAGCCTTACATCATCTCCTCTGTTTTAGTCATTCCCGATTGATGAGGCCGGAGGTTACGTTTTACCTTTCATATAGCACTTCCCACGTGGAATTATAATCCTACTTTCCAAGCAACAATGCAATATCAGCATTTATCCATACAAGTCCGTTCTGGGACTGAACAAAACATTTGAGAGCTCCGTCTCTAATTTCATCTCCTTTAAGATATATTCACTTCGAAACACAATCGTTGGATCGAAGTGGTTTTCGGATAAAATACCCAATTCCAGTCCCTTCTAAACAATATTTGATAATTTCCGGTAAACTCAACCTTGCTTCTTTACGAAATAAACAATCAAAGATAAGATTGGAGATCGGCTCCTAACCGTTAATGGACGGATTTCCTTATCATTATCCAAGGAGAAGAAATAAGGTTTACATGCCTAATACAACATTATCAGAGATGACTGTGCCATATAACTCACTGTTTCCCCTAAATATTTTTGAAGTTATGTTTGGGTCCAAATTCGATAGTTGCTTATTTAACTATCGAATAACAAACATTCAATCAGGGATTTATTCCAAAGGGAAAAAAACAACATTGGTTCAGCATATAAGCAATCAATGGCCTCCTTTTATAAATCTTCATAAATAAAACCATTTGTAAATTACTTGTATAAGAATACTTTTACAAAGATATGTCCAACAATTCCTATTCTTTCAATACTTATAAAATATCCATATTCTTGTCTCAACAGTATAAGTATATTCAAACTGCGAAAGATTCCATTTTTATTTGATTCAAAAACATTCATAAACTCCTTATAATTCTCTAAAACCATTTATAGATCATTTTATAAAGGTTTTAGAACCATTTGTAAAACTTCTTTTATACATTTCAATCAATTATAAATCCTCTTTGTACATTTCTAAAACTCATTTATGAATCCTTTATAAATCTCTAAACCATTTATAAACTTCTTTTATTAATCTATAAACCCGTTTCTTAAGTTCGCTTGTAAATATCTGACCATTTATAAAACTCTTCACCTTGTAAATAATATTCCTTCTGCCTACAAACCATTTTATAAGCTCCTTTATAAAATCCAAGTCTTTCAACTCTATTCATGGGTCTCGAACATATTTATAAATAAATAAATATCATTTACTTCTAAAACAATATTATATAAAAATAATTATTAAAATTAAACATTATGAATAAATGAATAATTTTTATTAGTCTTAAACATCTTAAAATAATAATTAATCTTTACCCATATTATAATAATAATATTTTATTTGTGAAACCTTATTAATAAATCCTTATTATTAATTTCAAACAATAATCATCCTTAATTAATATTTTTTCACGATATTAACATTTTTATAAATACCTTAAAACAATATTAACTATAACGAAATAATTTTAAAATAATTTTTAAAACAATATTAACTATAACTAAATAATTTTTAAAACAGTATTAATATAATTAAATAACTTTAAAACAATAATAGTATAGTTAAATAACTTTGAAACAATATTAATATAATTAAACCACTTTAAAAGGTATTAAATATAAATACAAAAATTAGACAAATTTAAATATAAATAAATAATTTTAACAACAATATATTTTCAAAATCCAATTTTAGATTTAAAAACCATATCTTATCTCAAAACCAATTCCAACTCAAAGGTAATTATAGCATTTTAAAAACACAAATTTGAGGCCAATAGCCACCAAACACTCAACCAATATTAATATTGATTTTCTATTACTACGGTTTTTAGTTTTTTTTTATATAACGGTGTCATAACCTATATTTCCAACAAATCTGGTTTATTATCCAATAATTCATATAAACTTGAATATTATTGATACCAATTCAACAATAGCGAGGAATCCCGTTGGATCCCTCCAACCTGTTCCTCTACATCATAGCTCATATATATATATATATATATATATATATATATATAAACATTTGTGAGGAATCATGTTGGATGCCTCCGACCTGTTTTTCCCTGCATTACGAATGTTATAATCAGAAAATATAAATCAACAGCTTCGAGGCGGAATTCATATTCAAAGGGTCATCTGCTCTTACATGGGAACATAATAGGGTCTCATCCGCTCCAAGGGCGGGAAATATATCCAAACCATCTAATAATTATAGTAATTCATCCAAACAATCATTCAATCATTTTATTAACTATATATCGTAGTAGTAACCAAAAAATGTGAAATTAACTCACCAAAATTTTATGTTGTCGCCTAGGCGTTTCGGTTTGGAACTAAAAACAAACGACATCTGATTTTAGCCCAAATTTCGATAGTCTCCAAATTCATCCCTACCAGTTCCATTGCAAAGATGTCGACGACACGAGTCCAATACAAAAATGACGTTCGAATCCGATTTCGTAATAGCAAGGAATTCAAATTTTAAAACTTCGAGTTTAATAATATAAATGATCTTATAATTACATCATTAATAATTCTATTTAATCTTAACCTCTCCTTCCTCAAAAGCACGAATGCGACCCGGAACAAAACGCTCCCACCTCTGCTTCTATCACCGCCTCCACACCTCTGTTTGCCGCTGTGCATAAGCCCATGCCACGACACCGTCGTCGAGCCCTAAATCCCAAAAAATACGTGCCCATTTAAACCCAAACTGCCGCATCCACGTCGCTTCATTCACCACCTTTTTTTGGCCGAAGCTAGCTTCCATCCCTATGAAGGTTTCATCTTTACAGCCCATCGCCCAAAAGTCAACGAATTCGTCGAAATTAGCAAATGAACAAATTCTGTTCATTCCCTAACCATGGCCACTGCACTCTAATCTACCCCCATCTAACAATTGACCTCACTCACCTCACCGAGCTCTACAATTTCCAAGTTGGAACCTTTTCCAGAAAAGGTCTTTGGTGGCACCGCTGAACATGGACTATTGGATTTTTCCATGATTTAAATTTAAAATTTTTGGAACCTCCTCCCGGTTCTTTGAACAAGAATTTATATTGAGGGAGGTATAGGCTTCCTTGTGGTGGTGTGGCTGAGAGCATGGGTAGTTATGGTGAGAAGCATGGTTAATAAAATAACATATATATATATATATATATATGTTATTTAAAATTTAAATTGTCAAGCTATAAACCATCCAAAAATCTCGAACTTCAAACGAGACGTGCCACTTGATGTTCTATATGTTATACCTATATTCCAAACATAATGGAACTTGTCCCGAGGTGTAATTCGATCATATGCAGAAGATAGGTTTTTAGACCCAGTTATTATATTAAAATTTGGAAATTAATTTCAACGCTTTTCTCTCTTGCACCACCAAACCATACGTCCAATCGTTACGAAACTTGATAGTGTACAATAATTATCTATTATGGATCCAATGAAACAGGTTTCGTCGAAATCCGAGACTGTACCTCAAAAGACTATTTTCACTCTTAAATCAGATGAGTTATTTTAAAAACCAAATTAACCACTTTTAATTTTTCACTAAAAGTTTTATGATCTTCATTCTTATTAAATAGAATTTAAATAAGCTTTGAAATTGCTTTTATCCAACTTAAAACCCAAGATTCAATTATTTAAACAATTTCAGCTATTAAATTCAACAATAAATTATCCAATAAATCGCTATATTTGAAATTCAAGTTATTTAACTTATAAAATTAAATTTTCAATATTTAACTCAATTAAATATTCCAATCTCAAATGACTAAAATTTTGGGTCGTTATATATACCTTAGTTCTCGATGGTGATTAACAGTTGTACCTAGAAAATAACAGGCTACATCCTCATATTTGAATTCCGTTTAGGCAAAAGCCACTTTTTTTGTTCATCCTGTAATAACTTCTTCGTACTAACTCAGAATCAGGTGAGACTTTGACCGACGAACTCTCGCCTAAATTATGGATAATATGGAACATTTTCATACTTCATCTCTTGAATGCACGCTGTAGCTCTCCAAGGTGACTAACAGTTGTATTTAGAAAATAATAGACTACATCCTCATATTTGAACTCTGCCTAGGGAGAAGCTGCTATTTTTTTTGTTCATACCGCAATAACTTCTTTATACTAACTCGAAATCAGGTGAGACTTCGACCATTGAACTCCCACATAAATTACTGACAACATAAAACACTCAAAAACTTTAGCTTATGAACATATACTATAGTTCTCCATAGTGATTAACAGTAGTGATTAGAAAATAACATGCAACATCCTCATATTTAAACTCCGCCTAGGCAGAAGTTGTTTTTTTGTCCATACGGCAATAACTTCTTCATACAAACTCGGAATCAAGCGATAATTCAATCGATGAACTCCCTCCTAAACTATGGACAATATGGAACACTTGAATACTTCATCTTTTGAATGCATACCATACCATGGTGACTCACAGTTGTACTTAGAAAATAACAAGCTACATCCTCATATTTGAACTACGCCTAGGCAAAAGTTGCTATTTTTTAGACTGCAATAACTTCTTCATACTAACTCGGAATCAGGCGAGACTTCGAATGATGAACTCCCATGCAATTTATCGATAATATGGAACACTGTGATACTTTAGCTTATAAACATATGTTGTATTTCTCCATGATGATTAACAGTTGTGCTTAAAAAATAACAGGCCACATTCCCATATTTGAATATCGTTTCTCTATGAGATGTAAAAGAGTGTATCTGGAATCTCAAAAGACATCGAGTAATTTTTTTTCATTGAATTCACTTTATTAGTAGTAAATATGATAGTTAATTATTGTTAATCATAATTTGTCTATAATTAAAAAGTATCAGACATGCTTAAATAATCCAATAACAAAAACATAATTGTCTATGACAAAACAAATGAACTGATATAATAATTTAAAAAAATAAACATTTATATATAAATTCAATAATACAAAATAGAAAATGCATTTAGCGAAGTGTTGTGACAATTATTTCATTCTTTTTTCTATCTTGAACAAAAGTCATATCATTTCCATATGAAATTGTGAAATTGTGAATAACCATTGTAACAACAGCCAATTTATCTTAAACTGAAAATTGGTAAGTTGGTACTTTTTTGATAGAAGGTAAGTCGGCATATTAATTATGATCGTGATTTTCTTTATCATATTTTGAATGTTCTTTTGGTTATCATACATTAATGTGCATGGTAAAATTGGAAATTTTATTGTTCGATTTTGGTTCATTTTGAGTTTTACAAGAAAATAGGATATGGTACCTTACATTTCGATATGGAGGAATATAACCATCTACTAGGTGATATGCTGAATCAACTAAACAATACTGACTCGGTGAAGGATGTGAAATATTTGAGTTTCTATTGCTTATTACATAAATGAATATTCTATTATCATGTGTTGTTCCTTCTCAACCACTCATGACATATTTATATGCCATATCACATGAACAGATTGTCATAATATTTTGTGTGGCATATACTTTTTGGCCAGTAAATGGTTGTGTACTACTATTAGGTAAGTGTGTAATAATCTTTATATCGTCTATTACTCTGATACCATATTTGAAAAATGGGCACTATTGATTATAACTTCTAGTTTGACCATGAGCATTATTAAATTGTGGATTATTTATTTTAATTATATCTTTGGACATTAACCTATCAGCCTTTTGAATAAAATGAAAATAAACACGAATAGTGATATCTGACCTTTGAAACATTTTCGCAACCTGATGCATTGGAAGAGACAAACAATGATGTATAAAAAATATCGCGATAATTTCTCTAACGCAGATTTCTTATGCGAACTACAATCCAAAAGATTCCAAACGATCACACAACACAATGAAGCACATTTTTTCATTTGACGGTTCTTTGAAAACGCCCTTGACGTATGGAAAGAACATGTTAATCTAATGCATGTCGGTAAAGCTGAAGTGTGAATTGGCTTATACTGGATTTTTTCATTAGAAGATTAATTTATTATGATCAAGTCTTTAAGATCTTTATAGTGGGAATCGCCATCTCACATAGTGTAAGATAGAGTTTAAGGAGTTTAAAGTAGAGAAGTAAATGAATTGTGGTTAAGAAATGAGTAATGTAAATTATATATAAGGGTATTAGATTGTTTGAGCATGACGTATTGAACGGCGTAGGACGCATGAATTAAGCTCAAACCGTCCAATTTTCCTACGCTCCATGAACCGACCAAAATAAGCTTTGCCTAATCTGGGTAATTTCTTATCTACGAATGCACCCACAAAATATACGACCTATCTTAAACTTATACACTTTTAAAAACTTCTCTTTCCTTTTTACACTCCATGAAATTATCAATCTATAATCCTACATGTTATCTCTTGGTTACATTACCTTATTTTTAAAATTAATTCTATTTGAACCTTGAAATATACTCGATATACCCAAGATATTTTGTAGGACTTATATATAACTATACCAAGTATATCCTCTTATACCCTACGAATATCCTTGAAATTACATTTATATTTTTGTTATTTAAGAGATAATTCAAAAAAAATAGTTAAACAACAATTTGCATCAAGAGTGAAATTCGTTGTCTGACGTTCAAAATTATTCTCCTATTTGACAATGCATTATAACTTCAAACATCTCAATTCTCCTATGTCATGTCATGGCAACTTGAAATTTTAGCATTCCTCAATTGATTGTTCTCTTTGCATATCTTAGTTTTTAGCAAATATATTTTCAATTTGTAATGATTTTGTTCTTATTTCTAGGTTGTTTGGAAGAAATGAGTTAAGATAAACTAAAAGATAGAAGAATTTATGGATAATCATTCTTTTATTTGACAAGAGGTATACTTAGTAAATTTGAGGGTTCATATAGAATTTTTCACATCTTAATTTTATAATCCTAAAATATTGAATTTCTTTTTCGCTGGAATAGTTTAAACTCGAATCTTTAATCTATGTTTACCATTTAATCGACAAGTACATTGCTGAATATATGAATTTTACGTATTATCATTTTGATTTTTTTCTGTGTTTTGAGTTAAATTAGAGATTTAATTGCTATGAGTTTAGATTTGGAAAATTTTTGAGTTATAAATATTTTTTGCAGCACAAAATCATTAAATTTTAGTAGTATAATTGGTTAATATGTTAGATATTTCAATTTGCGGGGATTTTCAAAGAACATCGACGAAATTAGTAAGTGAGGTCGCGCTACTCTCTTATAGTATAGGTATGACATATTCTCGGTATGGTACTTTTTGAATGACAACGTTTCCGAGCTACACCATTTTGTTTCCATACAAATGATTCTAAAAGCATAAAAAATATATCATAATGGAAATGTTATAGTTTTGAAAAAAAAAAAGATGTTAGATTTTAAAAACGGGCTTATAATTACTTGTTAACTTAGCAATTTTAAATATATACCTCAATAAGATTGTTAATTTTTTTTAAACATGTATAATATATATTAATTTGAGTTGCAAATATTCGTAGTCAAAGAACAACTAAAGGGACTGACAGAAAATTGACGATAACTATGAATTAAAGAGCATAAGCACGAGCTAGAGAAAAAGTATACCGAGAAGAAGAAAAAGAACCATAGTATCATGAACTACTCACTAGTATGACATTTATTTTTCCTATTATAGCTTTGAGTCACAATGGCCGGATCCAAATTAAGGTGGTTTAGCATATAAATTATTATTAGCAACCTTAAGTCTAAATAGCTGTTTGGAGTAGAGTGATATACATTATATTATTTATTACACTTTAATTATGCATTTTTAATTCTTGTTTTACCTATGAAAACATTTATACATAAACATAAGTCTCTAACTCATGTCAATCATGGTACTGTTATGTTTTAGTAGATTCCATATAATACTTTTAAATTCTTAGCACTTCTAAAGTTTTCTAGAATATTTTATTTAATGAGCATTCCCTTTTGAATTATAAATAGAATGTTGATTTTTCCATTGTGGAGGGATGATATTTAGATTCCAACATTTTCCATTTCTTATTATGCAAGATGGTTCTTACTTTAGATGACGTTTCTTTATTATTACATACTCTCATTGAAGGCAAAGCTACTAAAGTTTCATATCATAACATTTACCAAGCTTTTCATGTTGTATAATGAGATAGTTTTTAATTACAAATAATTTATGGATATATGTGCATAGGTAGGCATAGTGGATTCTTGGAGAAAAAAAGTGTCTTTCTAGAAGGACAAAAAATTGTTACGAGTTGCATAGTTAAATTTTTTAAGATCGGATGATCAAATAGTTTGTAGAGTATAAAACCACATGAAAAATTCATCCTGGGACACTATCAAAAAAGCTGCAATATTATGTACAGTCAGAGTAAGAAAAAAGTGATGAGTCGCATGGTCGAAGAGTTATTGTAATGCTCCTATGTGTAGTATGACCATAAAGCATGCATGTGAATTAATTAAATAAGTGAAAGAAAGAAAATATTCAAAACTCTAATTCTAACCTTATAAATACTATAGTTATTATAACCGACATGACGTCCAATATCGTTACTTCTTTTTCTTTAAGAATAAAGATTAAACTCGTCTATTCATCAAAGACTCCCTCCATTCTCACTCTTTAAACAATCCACTATTATGTTATTCACCACTTGTTGGAGATCATCGGAGATGGCTAAGAGAAAGATGAAGGTTATTGGACCACGTACATTAAAAGTGTAGAATGAGCGAATTTAGAAAAATATCCCCCTTATTTAATCTAAGCACAATGAAGTAATAATTGTAAATAATGGTTGCTAATATTAAGCGTTTTAATATGATTGAATATTTCTATTTTGTATATGATATTTTAAATTTGATCTTTTAAAATTTATATTCAGATTTTGGATTTTGAATTATAGAATTTAAATTTCGATTTAAATAAATTAATACCATTTAATTTATTAATTTGATTACCTTTATTTTCTATGTAACATTATCACAAAGATCATATGTTCAATGAATAAATGGGATGTACAATAATAACCATATAAATATCTAAAATGAATGTGTGCTAATATGGGAGTGTAAATGTGATGGACATAAATATATAAGCATTTGTATATTTATACATACATATAAATATAAGTATTAATTTAATTTGCATATATATATACGTGTGTGTGTGTGTGTGTGTGTCTGTGTGTGTGTGTGTGTGTTTATGTATATTCATATAGACAAAAATATGTGTTTAAAATATATATGTCTATAATAATTATTTAATAATTTTTGAAATTGTATTAAAATATATCTAGATATTTTAGAAATAAAATTATAATCTTTTAAAGTAAAAGAAGGCCTTTCGTAACTAAATTAAATTATAATGATATATTTATATTCAAAAAGACTTGTTTAATAAAACAGTGTATATAACATTTTTTAGAGGCGTAAACAATTAAAAATTAATATGTATATATTTATATAATTATATTAATATGTGTATATATAATTTAAATACTTTCAAATATGTTAAAAATGTTCTTTTTCAAAAAAAATTAACTTATGTATAATTTATTTGATATATAATTGCATAATCATATACATATACATATGTATATATATTATTTAATCTACCTATATATTTATTAATAACTCTAAAATAGCTTTAATAATAAGTAGTAAAAAAATTCTACCTAATTTATTATCGTTAATAATTAAATTAAATTATAGGATTATTACCTTGATGTAATACCCTTAGTTATCACCTTAAGTATCGACATTTCCTTCTCGAAACAATTTAGACATTGGATTGGTAGATGTAGCTTCCTTCCAAGCTTTCTTATTAATGGAGTTTTCTCCTTTTTTTGGGTAGACTAATGACAAGGAGAGTCTATATTTATAGGAGAAAGAGGGACACAAATATCCTAAAATATCTCCTTAAAAGTGGAACACACATTTTACCATTTAATATATAATGTTGAGGTCGAAATTAATCAAAATTAAGTAAATAATATGCAAACTAATATTTTTAAATATATATAACACATATTTTACAGAAATAAATAAATACATTATTTATTTAATATATTTGAAGGTTGTGTTTAATTAAATAAATAAATAAATAACGGTTACATGTTTGATTAAATAAATATTTTATCATTACAATATGTATTAATAGTATATTTATATGAATATTGCTCCATTTATATAATTTATAACATTTATATAATTTATAACATTTATAAATTATATTTCAGTTATTTCAGAATGCATCGAAAATTTATTATGAGATTCTCAGGTGTAAACTTGGTCCACGGTTAATATTTAACAATTTAAACATGTTAAGGTCTGTACAAGCTTTGATTAATTAAGGTATTAAAAATGAGTTGAATGCTTATAGATCATCTAGGCAAAATCCTTATTTTTATCCATTTAAAGTGCCACCCATGTCATGTCTGTTTCCTATTGATCATCACTATGCTACTAAGACATTTGGAGTTTAGGTCGTGACACTACAATAATAAGAATCATAGTTAGTTGTGAGGTCCGAAATTATCTGGTTGGAGACTTTGACTTTAAGTTGACTCCTAATTATAGTAGCGCTAACCCTCTGTATTGAAGAAGATAAATCCTCTCTTGAGTAGCGTCTCACTTCTTGCGCTTTAACACGCACCTTAAAAATGGTTGTAACCGGGACTATTAAACTTCCATAATCAAAGCAAGGCTTTGCTATAAAGGATCCACAATACCCTCAAGTCGAAAGACCACTACACATCATCATATGAGATCCTCTATTTGACTTAGATACAATAACTTATAGAGAACTATCAGTGAGTCTATTATGTGATTGTTCCAAACAAACAGTACGTAACCTTTTGCTTTCCAGTATGATCATGAGTAACCCATCGTCCATGCTGTGGAGAGACTTACACACATTAGTCTTAACGGATACATTGATATCCCTTACCTAATGTACCTTGAGTATGAAAATTTAAGAATAAAAGATTTTGATGATTCGGTTCAATACTCATGGTCACAAACTTATTTATAACTACGATTGATCATACACTTTTCCTAGGGATTTCTATCTATATGTTTTTAAATGTTCTTATAACATTACTTACAAATTATAGTAACATGTAATAGAAATATAGCCAAACAACATACTATTATTTCAAACAAGTTTCTCTATAAGAATTAACTGTATACATATACGTAAAAAAAAAATCATATAATTGCCCCTAGTGCACATCCCTTAGCTATATCAATCACCCACTTACAGTTGAATCCAATTATGGTTTTTGCATAGCCATACTCTAGATCAGTCTTCGTACACAAGTCTGAGTAATAGCCTTAGTGAGTGGATCAGTAATATTATTCTTTTATATCAACATGTTGATGCACATCTCTTGGTCATTAATAAACTATTTTATCACGTGATGTTTATGAAAATTTCTGAACCTCTTAGGAGCTCTTATTCCTTTTATAATCTGTCTTGTATGATTGATATCGTTATATATTATTTAATTCTCAATGGTAGGAATAATCTAAATTTTCGTATACATATTGCTTTCACTACGACACCATTTAGTTGACGTTCTTAACCTTTACAGTTGAATTTGTCACAACTCTTGTTAGGAACTTTTCTATTGACTAGTCAACCTCGGAATTATAGTTGAGATTTGATATTAGTGGAAGCTAATCATTAATGCCTTGTTTAAAAAATTTAAAATATGGAAATAAGTAGGCAATAAGTAAGGAAACATAAGATTTAGAGTTGTTCAATCTAAGTTAATCCACATCCACTATGAGTATTTCTTATTAGTTTGCTTCTCTTATAATAGCTTGCAGCACAAGAGACAATGGTAAGAAAATAAATGCTTAGGAGTTTGAGATGTTCCATGTGCAAATGCATAGTAGGTTGTATTAGGAGCGGTTGGAAACTATATTAGACGACTAAAATTGCACTTTTGAAGTGCGGGAATCACTTTTGGTTGTTGATTAAGGCATTTGGTTAATACACATGCTAGCTTGGATGCCAATTGGATTGTATGGCTAAGATGATTACCAGTTGGCAGTCTGTACTTGTGCATGCCTTGGTCAGGGACTTACAGCATAAGATTAAGGAGTGGTCGTGTAGAGTGGCTTTGCTAGGGTGGTAGTGAAAAATACAATGAGTGGTTATCACACAATTCTGCTTTTGTCAAATGTATAGTGTCATGTGTGCCAGTCTTTTCAGAGAGAGCAGAGTCGTTGCTTCATTTTGGAATGGCTATTATGCATCTGTGGACAAAGCATGTTGGGTTAAGATAAGAGGACATTAGAGGGTTCAAGCGGACTAGATGGAAAGAAAGCGATGACTCCTTCTATGGGTGGGCCATTGTCCAAGGGTGCTCGACTGTTAAGGGCCAGTTTGCATGTCAGGCCGCTATCTGTTGCCATTATTTGTCGATGACCAAGTGGGCTTTCTATGGTTTATGTGTGCCTTAGTGTCCATTGAGCTGCTTTATTAGGGGAACTAAGAAGTTCGAACAAGATACATGCTTCTAGAATTATGGGGTCCAGTGTACGAGCTTTCAGAACCATGCGATCTGAGATGGGAGCTAGTGAAATCATATGGGTTGGGATGCCGGCCAGGTTGCAGGACAAACTACTGGCAGTTGAAACCATGCAGGTTGCCCTGTTGTTTATTACGAATAAATCTTGCAATATTTAACCCCTAAGTTCATGCCTACGAGAAGGGGCAAACTTGTTACTTATGCATTTAATGTTGTCGATACATGTTTTTATGTTATTAGCGATGGCACTTGGTTTCTCGAAATGTTGCCGAAGCAGTTTAGGACATGGCTATTGATTTACTTGTGTAATTAATGAAACTTAAGCAGTTTAGACCATCTCCTACATAGTTGATCTAATGGCTCAAATCGGCTATCATTATCTATAAACACCCCTTTCCTTCTCCTCATTAATCTTTACTGAATCTTTACAAATTTCTTCCATTAAAGAGAAAAGATTCGACCTCTTTGTCTTCAACCAACAACTTTAAATTTTGATCTTAGTCATTAAGTGTTTCTTTTATTGATTTTGATTTCGATGCTTTATTGAACTCTTCCCTGTAGTTGAATGTTTAGATCATGGCTTGAATATTAATTTTTCATTGCCTTTCCGACCGCTATTGTTTTACTTTTAATGATCTCAATATCACCATTGCACTGACAAACTTCTTTGAAGCACAGCGTTAGACACTTTCATGACCACTTAAAAGACATTAGTTGTGTCAATATTACTGAACTGGCCTATCACTATATTATAAAGCTTATACATCGAGAATTGCCCAGTAACTATAATTTAAGTAATAAATTTGTTAGTGTGCACATGCCATATAATCCGTTTAGGATTAGGGATAAGGCATAGATGGATTAAGTCGGGCAACTCCATGTCAAGGAGAAAATTTGTCCTCGGGTTTAACTAACCCTTAGGCCAGTCAAGGTGGTTCAATAGTTAGGTTGTTTGCTTATTACAAATGACCAAAGTAGCATCGACTAGCGGATGGACTTTCTGTTTGGACTCATCCAAGGGCCGGGAAGACCGGGTTGACCCTATTGGCTCCTCGATGCATTATGAATCTATAAGGATGAAGCCTCTGTACCCCTTGGCCACTAATAGAGCTGAACAATCCCTAAAAGGCCATATCACATGGTCGCTTGCCCATATAAGGGGTGGGGTGACACTTCCTATCAATCCTTTCTTCATTCGGTTCCTCAATGTTGATTAGATGGCGCTTGAGTCCCCAAATAGCTATACCTTCTTGGTCAGGCTGTTCGTCATTTTCCATGACTCTGGCTTCCTTGAAATAAATCCAACTTTTGTTATATTAGTCTTCAAATTGCATAAGCAGTCAAAGATTCTAAAGAGAAACTACTACCATCTTATAGGAATCGACAAGCCTCCACTTTTTATGGCTTTTGGGCAAATGTCGAGCTACCAAGACCACTTCTTATATGTGTCCGTAATTGTCAACCCAAACCTTATAACACGAGCCTTTAATGTTCTAGATATGCTTCATTTCCAAATATCTTTCTTTTAGTCTGAACTTACTCATTATTGATGTTAACTTTGCCTTGCTACCATTGTAGCGACTCCTACTAGCATCATGTTGCACGTGGCCATCTATGAGGAACATCTTCGATGGGTCAGGGAGCCACTTGAAAGGGCCAGAAATACGGCTATGACTTTACCAGATGAGAATCTCTGCTATATGGGATTTTAGGGTCGAACCAGAAATGAGAGGGGGTAAGTGGTTGCATGAGCCCCAACCAGGAAACCGATGAGGCCCATGAGGGTGGTCATTAGGGAGCTAGTTTTCCTAGTGTCGGTGGTGGATTTCGAAATGAGATTATAGAGTCTAACCCTGGCCACGATGAAGGTGAGTAGGAGGCTTATGATCTAAGGCTTTTGGAGGATGTTGTGGTCCCTGACAATATTGTCACATGGTCTTCAAGTTATTCTAGCACCAATAAGTCAACCGAGGCAGAAAGGATGGGCACGTGCATATGGGAGCTAGATAAGCCGATGAGCGCAGGCTCCTCCTCTGAGACACCTCATTCCTATGGGTCTTCAACTATAGTATCACGCACCGTGCTTCTCATCACAATAACTTCTATTGGGGAACGATCTAGCAGTAACAACACGATGTGACCTTGCCTGCCTTTAAATAGAAGGTGGCGATGGGTTAGTCTGATGATGATAGATTTAATTATTGTAATATTGTCTGTTGTCATTGAAAACTTTCTAACTCTCCCTTTTTGTGTTTTACAGTGGTCCGCTAGAATTTCACATAGTTTGTGGGCATAGTTGGATCCTAGGGAACTTCATAATAATCATTACCACAACAAACAACCCCAACTTCTTAGTTGGGCCGTTTTGAGGGAAGCATTTTCCCTATTATTGATCTTACGCTATAAAAATAGCCTTCGATGGATGTTACCTGGGGCAGATAAGGGTTTGGAGAGGGTGCAGCCCAGAAGGCCTTATAAATAATAGTTGTTAGTCCATGAGATGATGGTTTTGATGACAAAAACCTTAGAATAGGATTATAAAATATAAATACTAACATTATAGTTTAGAAATATGTGTATATGCAGGATTTAACCATGTAGGTAACAAGAATGAAGACTGTACAGTATAGAGATTCAAGATATCAAGATTGAAGACTCATGAGTATCAAGAATACCAAGATTATCAAGAGTTCAAGATTTCAAGTAATTTATTTTTTAATTAATTAGGAATTTTGTTAAAACTCCTAGAAAAACACTGGCATCTTAAAATTCAATTTATTCGCGTAATGGAATCCACTTCGAGCCTGTTAAAGGGATGGAACCCTAAGTAGGATGGAACCTACGAAAAATCTAGTGGAACATTATTTTGTATCCGCTAACTTTTTATTCAAAATGATTTTACAAAATTATATCTTGTTTTCAAAATGTTTTCAATTGATTCTTTTTAAAAGAATCAAAAACATCTATCCGGATTTTAAATTCTTTTAGCCTCAAAATAATCTTTAATTTCAAAATCAAATTATCCTTAGTTTTAAACTATCTTTAATAATAATATATTTAATTTTTAATATATATACTTAGATATAAAATTATAGTAAAATTTTGTATATATCAAAATATTATTCTCTATATTTATTTAAGTATTTTAACTATAGTTAAGTACATTTATAAAAGTTTAAAATAGTTTTAATATAAGATAAAAGTTATTTTCAAAGAAAAACAAACCATCAAAATTTCCTTTGGGATGTCGACATACTCAATATACCCATGTCGACATAGTGTCAGTTAATTTCAAAATTTAAATTTCAAAAGAAGTGTTTATTCATCATATCTCTTCACGAATGGACATGGCTGTTGTTCTTCTATAAATAGAGGCTTCTTTCAACGAATTTTTAATCATATTTTCTGGTTTTCATTTCTCTTCTTCTTCCACATTTCTTTATACGTATTCCTACCATTACTCTGCCGAAATCAACATTGAATCTAACTAGATTATCTCTGGTTTGATTCTCTATCACTATCTCAACAAGATCCTCAGTGCTATTCAGAGTTATAGGCTTCTTTGTAATCAATTAAACGAGAGAAGGTGTGATTGTAGCCTTGAAAATCAATCAACTAAGAAAAGGTGTGATTGTAGCCTTGGAAATCAATTGGGTGAACTTGATGCCCATGAAATCAAGTATCTCTACCCAGAGGATTGTGAATCTGGAGGGTGTACCTCGTAGCCTTGAAATCGAGGGTGTAATTGTACAATTGCTTTTGAAAGGAAATCTGCACTTGTGTGCGGGACTGGATGTAGGGTAACTCCGAACCAGTATAAAATCTAGCATGTTCTTTCCTTTACTGCTTTTAATTTATTTCTACATCTGTGTTTGATTCTGTGATCATATCTGTGTCTGAATATTGCATACATTTGTGTTCAAATTAACAAAAACTCAAAAAGATTTAATAATTTTTTAGAACACTATTCACCCCCTCTAGTGTTTATCCTAGCCTTAAGATCCATAATCCGCATTTCTCACATTTGGTATCGGAGCAAGGTTTTCAAAGTTTCATAATCTGAATTTTGAAAAGTTTTCAAAATGGCTACCAACACTGGTACTGTTACTAACACTATTATCCCTGTCACTAGTTTATTTATAGAAGGTCAGTCTATTATCAGACCACCACTTTTTAATGGCAGTAACTATGCATATTGGGCATGTAGGATGAAAATATATTTACAATCTGTAGGATTAGACACTTGGAATATCACACAAACTGAATATTCTGAACCCACAACTGATTTTGCACAGTGGAGCGTTGAGCAAAAGACTGTTGCACAAAATAGTTCTAAAGCAATGAATATTCTGTTTTGTTCACTTGATATAAATGAATTAGTAGAGTGTTAGTTTGTAAGTCTGCATATGAAATCTGGAAAACATTGCAAGTTACTCACGAAGGAACAAGTAAAGTTAAACAGACCAAAATTTCCATGCTCACAAATCAGTTTCAATTATTTAAAATGAATTCTAATGAGTCTATTTCAGATATGTATAGTAGATTTTAGGATATTGTGCATTCTCTAATATCCTTGGGAAAGCAATTTTCGAAAGAAGATCAAGTCAGAAATTTTTTAAATTCTCTTACTCCAAAATGAGATCAAAAGACACTTGCGACCGAAGAGGCAAATGACATCAGTACCTTAAAGATTAATTGGAAACCTAATGTCATTTGAAGTCCAAATGATCGGGAGAAGAGAAAGCAAAGCATCTGAAAAGAATTCAATGGCATTTAATGCGTTGACTGATGGATCAGACTCAAAGAGCGATAATGATGAAGAGATAGCCTTTATGACCAAGAATTTTTGAAAGTTTCTGAAATACAGAAAGATGAATAATCTCAAGAGAAACAACTATAAGAACTTTGGAAATCAGAATGTAGTGCCAAACAATGTCAAATGTTTCAACTGTGATGAATCTTGCCATATAAAAAGAGACTGTCCGTATCCAGAGAGGCACAATCCATCTATAAACAATGATTCATTAAAGAAACGGAAGCGTGCATTTACTGCTACTCTAGATGACTCAGACTCATCCTCAAGCGATGATGATCAGAAGATAGATAATTCATTTTTTTTTCACGGCAGTTCACAACTTCGACGAATTCAGAAAAACGGACTCAGAAAAACGTACACATTTACAATACAATTGGTTGAAATTGCATGCTTAGAATTAGATGCTTGATTGATTGATTGATTTTGAATTAGTGTGTTATTTGAATTTTAAAATATTTTTACTAATTATTTTATTATTATTTTTTTATTATTATTTTATTAGTATAATAATATATTATGGAATATACTATAATTCTAATAATATTCCAGATACATATAGACATTAAAAATAATAAGTATATGTATACATATTAGAGTACTTAGGAAAAATAAATCATAGATATTCAAAAGCACATGTCGACATGGTCCCTACCATGATATCACATGGGTACAGAATTTGAAATTCAAAATTTGAATTCAAATGGTTGAATTTCCCTCCACCTTTTCACTTCATTCAATTATCTGAAAAGACATCTTTTGACCAGAGAACGTGTCCTTTGAGAATCTATTTATTCACTATCTTTTATCACATCTTTTCATTCTCATTTTCAAATTCAAACTCTCTCTTCAAAACTTCAAGCTCTCTACTCTCTACTCTAATGGCTTCTTCAAGCAACCCCTCCACCATGAGAATCCAAAAAGATAAAAGAGCAACTCTTCGTTGATCCGGAGGCTATAAAAGCATACATCAATTATGCTAACTATGCAAAAGTCCATCCCGAAAAGTTTGCTATATTTTAAGATTTCTCTTCTTATGAAATTGATTCTCTTTTTGCAAACAATCAAATTCTTAGTCTTGTTGATGCTTCTCAAAATGATTTTGTTTGTTATCAAAATCTTGTTAAAATATTCTATGCAAATTTAAACCGTGGTTTTTATATTGGAAATGATAATGAAATTTGGAGTAGTGTCAATGGCACTAGAATTGTTTTGAATTGTGATCTTTTGGGTAACATTCTCAATTGCAAGAGTACAGGAATGGATCTTTCTAATTTTAAAATCGATGAAAATGATCATGAGACATTTCATCACATTTTCGAAGGAAATGATAATTTTGAATTCAAAAATCAAAACTTTCTACCAAAAGCTAGAATTGTCAATCTTCTTTTACAACATACTTTGACCCCAAGATCGGGAAATTTTAACAATCCTACTTCAAAAGTTTGCAAAGCACTTTTTGCTATTTTTGGAAATTATGATATTAATTGGCCGCAAGTTATTTTGGATGAACTTCGTCCCAAAAATCTTGAAATGGTGAGAACACTTTGTACCATGGAATTTATCTCACTCGGATTTAACTACTTTGGAGTGGATTTCAAAGGAGAAGAATTTGTTTCTAGAAAAGTTCTCAATCATTCCAAAATTTCGCTTATGAAAATTTCATTTGTTCTTCAACCTTATGAGACTCTTGCCAAAAAAGAAGAGTGTTTGGCTCATGAGGAGATGGAAGAAGAGGAAGAGGAAGAAAAAGAAAAAGGGGATGAAATGGAAATTGAAGAAGAAGAAGAAGGTGAAACTTCTTTGGAAAGCATCGACTATCCTCCTAATCCATCCAACAAAACCCTTCTCAAAAACCAAAAGACCATTGTTGAGAATCAGTGGATTCTTAAACGATCCGTTAGCAAGAAGTTGGACAAAATTTCATCCAAGATGAATAAGTTTATTTGCAAAGTCAGCAAGAAGCTTGGATTATCTTCATCGTCCTCATCCTCTAACTAGTTCTACCTTTTCATATATCGTTGTATTAGTTTTAATTTATTTTGATTTGAATGTTCATGTAGTTCTTTGTGTTTAATCATTGTATCGTGTTATCGTGAAATGAAATTGAATTCCTTTTCTGTTATCTAGCTTATCTTATCTCCATAATAAATGTTAGTATATTATATATATATATATATATATATATATAGACACACACAATTATTCACAAAATCAAAATAAGTCATCAAAACTCACTGGACCATGTCGACATCCTCCCTATGACCATGTCGACATGTACCGGTCAGAAATGACATTTCATTTTGAATTTGAAATTTGAATAACTACCTTATGTTATTCATTTCAAACGAATTTCTACACCTATAAATACCTATTTCTTCTAGAATTCATCACTCAATATTATTTCTTATCCACTTTGTCTCTCATTCTTCTCACAAACTTGAATATGGCCAATCCAATTCATAATTTATCCGAGAATCTTGAATAAACTCTTAATTCTGTCAAGAATATTCTTTCGTTCATTCTTCATAACCAACGACACTTAGAATTGAGTCAAATGCAGATGATTAAAGAGCAAGAAAGCATTTTGATGCAATACGATGGATGATTTCCTCCCTGCACAAAGACGATAACGAAGCACATCCTCCAGTCTCTCTCGCTAATGATAATGAAAATTGGGATGCCATTAAAGCAGACCCTATATTTGGAGAAGAAGGATGGGTGGAAGTTCCTCGTAATATTTGATTTGATTGGTTTGTTTAATTTGGTTTGTTTGATTTGAATTGTTTGATTTGATTTGATTTGGATTGATATTTGGTGTGAAAAACATGTATAAATATGCATTAATATTTATATGATCTTCAATTAATTATCATGTCTATCAGTATAATTATCTCTTAATCTATCTATTATATACTCCATTTGTATAGTTTATTAATGCGGGTACTTTAGTCCAAGAATGAGCGGGAGTTATAGTTATTTTTTATTGATGACAAAGGGGGAGAAGTATAAAATAGGATAGTTAGGCATAGATTAATGGGGAGTTATTAGGATAGAAGTAATATTTTATAAACAAAAAGGGAGAGATTGTTAGTCCGTGAGATGATGGTTTTGATGACAACAATCTTAGAATAGGATTATAAAATATGAATACTAACATTATAGTTTAGAAATATGTGTATATGCACGATTTAACCATGCAGGTACCAAAAATAAAGACTGTATAGTATAGAGATTCAAGATATCAAGATTGAAGACTCATGAGTATCAAGAAGAGTTCAAGATTTCAAGTAATTTATTTTTTAATTAGTTAGAAATTTTGTTAAAACTCCTAGAAAAGCACTGGCATCTTAAAATCAAATTTATTTGTGGAGTGGAATCCACTTCGTGCCTGTTAAAGGGATGGAACCCCAAGTAGGATGGAAACTACGAAAAATCTAGTGGAACATTGTTTTGTATCTGCTAACTTTTTATTCAAAATGATTTTACAAAATTATATATTTTGTTTTCAAAATGTTTTCAAAACCTTCCTTTTAAAAGAATCAAAAGCATCTGTCCAGATTTTAAATACTTTTAGCCTCAAAATAATCTTTAATTTCAAAATCAAATTATCCTTAGTTTTAAACTATCTTTAATAATAATATATTTAATTTTTAATATTTATACTTAGATATAAAATTATAGTAAAATTTTATATATACTAAAATATTATTCTCTATATTTATTTAAGTATTTTAACTATAGTTAAGTATATTTATGAAAGTTTAAAATAGTTTTAATATAAGATAAAAGTTATTTTCATAAAAAACAAACCACCAAAATTTCCTTTGGGATGTCGACATACTCAATATACCCATGTCGACATATTGTCAGTTAATTTCAAAACTTAAATTTCTAAAGAAGTGTATATTCGTCATATCTCTTCATGAATGGACATGGCTGTTGTTCTTCTATAAATAGGGGCTATTTTCAATGAATTTTTAATCATATTTTTTTGTTTTCATTTCTCTTCTTCTTCGACATTTCTTTATACATATTCCTACCATTACTCTGCCGAAATCAATATTGAATCTAACTAGATTATCTATGGTTTAATTCTCTATCACTATCTCAACAAGTTCCTCAGTGCTACTCAGAGTTGTAGGCTTCTTTTTAATCAATTAAACGAGAAAAGGTGTGATTGTAGCCTTGGAAATCAATCAAGTGAGAAAAGGTGTGATTGTAGCCATGGAAATCAATTGGGTGAACTTGTTGCCCGTGAAATCAAGTATCTCTACCCAGAGGATTGTGAATCTAGAGGGTGTACCTCGTAGCCTTGAAATCGAGGGTGTAATTGTACAATTGCTTTTGAAAGGAAATCTGTACTTGTATGTGGGACTGGATGTAGGGTAACTCCGAACCACTATAAAATCCGACGTGTTCTTTCCTTTACTGCTTTTAATTTATTTCAGCATATGTGTTTGATTCTGTGATCATATCTGTGTCTGAATATTGCATGCATTTGTGCTCAAATTAATAAAAACTCAAAAAGATTTAATAATTTTTTAAAACACTATTCACCCCCCTCTAGTGTTTATCCTAGCCTTAAGATCCATAATCCGCATTTCTCACAATAGTTAGAGAGCTCTAGCAGTGGTCCATCCTTTAAATTTTCAAGGGAGGTGGATGTGATCGGGGCCTTGCTATGGGAAATCAGTTTTAGGTTATGGGTTCAGCCACTGTGAATATGGTCGAGGAAAGTGATGAGGTCGGCATGTAGATGCTAATGCAATCACTGGCTTAGATGGCCTTGCTAGCTCAATCAGACCATCCCAAAACAGGGCTGGGGCTTTACTCTTTGTAGGCAGCAGTGGAAGCCCGGCTAATGGATGCCTATATGGTATGGATTCTCAAACTTAAGCAGTTTTTTTGGTACTAATACTAGATTTATTGTGTAGGCTGGGTCTCTCTTCCTCCGCATTCATGCTAGCCTACAAGCTTCGAGGAAGAAGGTTGAGGTTGAGTCTATGGCTCATCGGTAGGTGGAGGAAAGGATTACAGAGTTCGAGAGTCAAGATCATGAGGTTAAAAGGGGTAAGACATATGGCGAAGATGGCTAGAGTCACTACTATAATGGAACAAGCGAAAGAGAAAGATAAGCTCGAAGGGGAGCTTCATTTTCTTTGTATGGATATGGAGGTCATCCATAAGGAGGCAGATGAGAAGAGGTGGACCTTGCAGCTACATTTGTGTCGTGCGATGGGTTAGGAATATGCAGGGCAAAAGCTGCCTTAAAGGAGGGTGGAACGGTAGACTGATGACCGTACCGAAGATGATTTCTGATGTGAACTTCCACCCCCCTTAATTGTAAGCTTCCTCCCTTTGGAAGACTTTACTGAAGTTCGTTAAGAGGTATTGGTGGAGATAGTTGTTGGCCTGACTCCCATGTCAATTTTGACTCCTTAATAGATCGCATCCTTAACCAACGCCTCTAGCGAACCACCCACAAATGTCTCTTAGGAGGTAGAGAAGCAGATGACACATAGTCATGGTTTCCATGTCACTGGGCACTTCTTAACCCCATGAGCTAGAGTAGATGGCTCACCATTTACTTCTCTTTGTATAGGTTTTGTTGATAGGGCGAAATTCAAAAGGCTTATAATGAAAAATGTTATAATTTGACTTTTTTGTCGTTGTAATGCTTATTCCTGTTTCTTACCATTCCCCTGGTATTTCATACACATGCCTATCACCGTTTTCATTTATATCTGTATCATTATTCTATTTTTATGTCTAGTGACTTAAGCGCTCCCCAACTTGTTAAGGGAATATGTATGTTTAAGAATTTATGCATATCATGGCAAATAAGCAAAAACAAGGAAAAAACAAGTAAAAAAAAAATCAAGTTTGCCTTTTAGCTGAGATGATTTGTTCCCCGCTAGCATGTTAAGGTGAGCATGAGCTGTAATGAGGGTCCGTTTTTGAGATGGTTGGTAGCACTAAGTCAGAGTCAAGGTTGCCTCATGGGCAATCGTGCACATCTTGGCGCTAGTGCCCCAACCCATTGGAGGGACAGGCAATATCAAGGGCGAATGAATCAGAATTATGGCATGGATGGTTGCGCCATCTATTCATCGATGCCTTTGGCATGGAAGGGAGTGTTGATTGGCTCATGCATCCTCACAGCGTAGTACACTACAGGTGCAAAAAATCGAGAACACAACGTAGGTAGTGTGGTATACATGTAACGATGTCTCTAACATGAAAGGAAGCATTAATTGGCTTGCACAACTTCACGGGAAGCACTTGATGCAATTTTAGGATTACTTTATAGGTAATCACACCTATCTTTACACCAGTGCAGCATCTCGTTTGAGGGACGTGTATGATCATAGGCAAAAGAATCATGACCACTAAGTGGGTGGTTACACCATCTGTTTGTCGATGACTTCAGCATAAAAGGAAGCGTTGATTGGCTTGCGTATCCTCATGGTTTAGAACATTATGAACCCATGAATCAGATCTACAACATTGGGGGTTGCACCATCCACATGATGGTGTCCCTAGCATAGAAGGGAGAATGAGTGGCTCCTGCATCCTCATGGGACCATTTAGGCATTCTCGGGTGGGGTAAGCAATGTTGCTTGGCATGACCCCATCAATTAGCCTCGTTTGACAGCATTTGTCTACTAGAAAGAGAGCATTGTATGGCTCTAGGTAGCCATACTGTTGATGTTTACATTATATGATGATCACTTAGGAATATCCCAGGGCATTACTTTGCAAGACCTCGCCAAGTAGCCTTGTTTGACAGCATTTCCCCACTAGAAAGAGAGCATTGTAGGGCTCTGCATAGCCCTGTTGTTGATGTTGACATTGTGTGATGATCGCTTAGGAATATTCCTTAGCGTTGCTTGGCATGACCCCGCTAAGTAGCCTTGTTTGACAACATTTCCCCACTCGAAAGAGAGCATTGTCCGGATAGCCCTGCCATTGATGTTAACATTTTGTGATGATTGCTTAGGAATATTTCTTTTACATTTCATACAAATAGAATATTTATGTGTATTTGCCTTATAATTGTGGCTTACAAGATTTCCTACATATAGTAGGTTCGAAGGTGCTCTGGGTTCCAAGTACGTGGAATATAGGTGCCATCTAGGTGTGAGAGCTAGTATGTACTATTGGCCAACATCGCACTGACAACATATAGACCTTCGCAGTTTAGTTGGGTTTTTTGTGTTTACAAAGACCCAACGTAGAACTAAGTTACCGACAGTGAATTGGCAAAACTTTATTCTAGCGTTGGAGTGCTTATCTATCTTTCTCTTATATGCCTTGGTGTGGAGCTTTTCGTTTTCTCTTCTTTCTTAAGGCATCATTCCCAAGTCTTAATGGTTATTTATTTTTCATAGTGTCATTAATGAGGTGCCTAAGAGATGGGGTGTCCACTTCGATAGGTAACATGGCTTCATGTCCATATGCCAAGGAGAAGAGGGAGTGCCCAGTTCAAGTTCGGCTCAAGGTTCGGTATGACCAAAGCACGAGTAGGAGGTCTTTGGCCAAATTTCTCTTTGCATTGGTGATGCACTTTCTCGTGTTGACTTAGTGGCCATGTTCATGGCCTTAACCTACCTATTTGCTTGTGGATGTGTGATTAAGAAAAAATACTTCTTGATCTCATTCCTATCATAGAAACTTGGATCAGCTTGCTTTTTAACTGTGCGTCGTTGTCTATAATGATCTTCTTCAAGAGTTCAAAACAGCAGATGATGTTCTAGCTCATAAAATTTAAAATCTTAGGTGCAGTGACCTAATTAAGGGCTCTGCCTCAATCCACTTTTTGAATCAGTCAATGGCGATAATGTGTATTACATCCTCCTTTAGCATTAGAGAGCTTCCCGATTAGATCAATCCCCCATGTGTCAAATAACTATGGTGATGTCATGATTGTTAGAATATTTATGGAAGCTTTAGGGATCTTGGCAAACTGCTAGCAAAGGTCGCATTTCTTGATGTAGTCCATTCCATCTATGATTGTGATTGGCTAATAGTTAAGTATAGTGGGTAGGCTTTTTTGCTAGGCTTCGCCCTCCAGCGTGGTCTCATCAGATGCCCTTATGTAGCCCTACCATCATATGGTCGGCTTCTTCATTTGTTATACAACATTGAACGGGTCTCCTCAGATGCCCTTATGTAGCCCTACCAGCGTATGGTCGGCTTCTTCATTTGTTATACAACATTGAACGAGAATAGGGTACTCTATCGATATAGCTTCCTATCAATGGTTATGTAAGGGTTCCTTAAGATCCTTCTATGCTTCTTTTCTATCCATGAGAAAGTTACTGCCTATAAGATATTGCAACAATGGGGTCATCTAGCTATTAGTCTAAAGCATCATCAGTTTCCATGGTGGCTCCCCCTACTCAAAGCAAGAGGAGGTTTGCACCTCTAGCGAGACATAAGGGATGCTCTCTTTAGTGTCGCTTACCTCTTAGCCAGCTGGTCGGCCTTAGCATTCTTTTCATGTGGAATCTTTTCCAACTCAAAATTTAAGAATGCTTAGATGCATTTTCTAGCTTTTTTAACATATAGGATGAATGTCTTGCCCTTAACCTAGAATAGCTGGCTAATCTAGTTGATGTTGAGGATAAGTCATTACACACATGTAAGGACTCTATCTGTAGTTCTTTAGTTAGCCTGAGATCGGCCAGGATGGCTTCGTATTCGAATTTATTATTGGTGGCCTTGAAGCTAAGTCGGACTGCGAAGAAAAATTCTTTCCTTTAGGAGTGACTAGGACCATGTTGGCCCAAGCTCATTTCTTATCAAATGCATTGTCTATATATAGCTGCCATATTTGCTAGTTGGAGGTCATTTCTTCTTTTCCATTGTCCGAGCTTGAGCACAATGCTATGGACTCAACTAATTCGTGACCTTTAATGGAAGTGTGGAGATAGAAGGTAATGCGGTGTTGTTTGATTTCCACGGATCACTTCAAGATTCTGTCCTCGTATCAGGTTGATTTAGTACATGCTTTAGTGGTTGGTTTTTGAGAACCTTAATCTAATAAGCCTAGAAATATGGAAAAGTTGTCGGGTCACCATTAGAAGGAAAAATGCTAGCTTTTCCAACTTGGTTTATCTCATCTCTAGGCTAATAACCTCTTGCTGTCAATATATGTCGACCATTGAATTTTCTCTTCATCTTGAACTAGGGTGGCACTGATAATGTGGTTAATCATTACGAAGTACAAGTACAGGTCTTCCATATCCATAGGCTTAGAAAGTATAATGGGAGTTATTAGATGTCACTTTAGATCTTCAAATGACTTAGTCACTCTTCGACCAAGGCAATCGACTTTCTATTCTTGATGAGGTTGAAGAAGAGTGCACACCAATCTATTGCTTTTGTAATAAAGTGATTAAGTGCCACAATCATCCTGTTCAAGCTCTACACTTGCTTGACCATGCAAGGGATTTGCATAACTAGGATTGCCTAAATCTTTTTGGGCTTGGCTTCAATTCCCTAGGCACTCAATAAGAACCGAAGAAACTTCGCCGATCGGATAGAGAAGGAACATTTCTTGGGGTTGAGTTTCATATATTATTAACGAAGGATATCAAAAGCCTCGGCCAGGTCTTCACATGCCCCCAGCCTTTCGGACTTTGCTAACATGTTGCACATGTACACTTCAATGGACAGGCCAATCTATTCCTACAAACATTCTTTTAATAAGGCAATGGTAGATTACACTGCATTAATAAGCACAAATGGCATGGCTCAATAGTAGTAAATCCTCACATTTATGATGAGAGAAGTGTGTTATTGGTCCACACCATGCATGGTAATCTGGTTGTATATAGAACAATGTCCATGAGTGCAAGGAGCTCATGCCCGTTGGTCGCATCCACAAGTTGATCGATGTGAGATAGTGGGAAACTATTTTAAAGCAGGCTTTGTTAATGTCTGAGCAATTAATGCATGTTCTCCAGGCCCCGCTCAGTTTGCGAACCTGCACTAAATTGGCTATCCTGATTGGATTCTATGCTTTACAGATGAACCCATTGGAGATGATCTTTTCTACCTCTTATTTGAGCACTATTTATCTTTTTATTTTGAGAGGTCTTCATTTCTGTTGAAAGGGTAATCTTTTGAGTCGGTGTTAAGGGCATGGCAGATGATTCATGGGGTCTATTCCACTTATGTCGAAATTTCCCTAGGAAAACATGTCCTTACTTTGCTTTAGGAAGTAAAGTAGCTCATTCCTTATTTCTAGGCTCATTTCCATTATGTTTCGGATGATGTTGTTGGTCGTCATTGTCAATTCATATTGCTTTGAGTAGAGTTGTCATCTCACCATTAGGGATTGAGTCTCATATACGAGGGTCAAGTGGATTATCATCATTTTCTTTGGAACTTATCTACAGATCACTTTAGTCCAGCATGATATCATGCACTCAATGAGTTCCACGGTCGGGACAAACATCCATGCTCGAACCTAGGAGCTTTGGTTGCCCCTGGCTTCTATAAATGAGTCCGTCGGTGGTGAAAGGGAAGGGGTTATAGTGTCCACTGCTCCTTGCAAATATAAGTGAGCCTACTCATTCCATGTTGTTATAAGCTCCTTTGCTTTTCATGGATTAGAAAGGAAATATGGCCCCCACTAACATTATTGACTCGGCCCCGGACATGAATGGTAGCATTGAGTGGCTCGTGTATTCTCTCGAGGGAGGTAGTTGGTGTTGATGCTTCTTCGACGACTTCAATGGTGTAGGTGGCCCTGGGATAAATAGGAGCGTTGATTTGCGCTTGCGTTCTCTTAGGTTTACTACCATTAAGCACGGCTCGTTCTTGCTATAGTATGAGAACTCCCGTCATTGCTTTATGTAGCGATATGTTGTAGAAGCCTCTGGCAGCCTACTGATTGTTGCGAACAAATCCTATGCACCCCTTGATTGAGAAATTCATTATAAGCCACTGATAAGCTATGATCACATCTAGGTTTGCCAATGATGGGCTACATATTGAGGTATTATAATCAAATGGGCAGTCTACTACCATAAAGTTTACCTAAATTTTTACTGCGAGAGGTTTTTGTTCGAAGATGGCTACTGGCGAGGCTGTCCTTAGGGGTACTATGCCAGCACCCTCAAATCCATAAGTAAGCAGTGTGCAAGGAGTATAGTAGGAGGTAAGTAGCTTTATTTTGTCAAATATCGGCTTGAACATCACATTCAAAGAGCTACCCCAATCGATGATGACCTGATGCACTTTTGTACTGGCCATAATAATTGAGATGACCATGGGGTAGGGCTGAGGAAATCTACTCCCCACTTGTTCTCGGTGGTCAAGGCGATTCATGTTTCTTCTACTTCAACCCTAGGGTCTAGTGGATCTTGGTGCTCGGCTGAGTATATTTAATGGCTTGGCCCGAGTTTTCTCCTGTAGCAGGCTTGGGCCCCTATGCTGCATTAGACCACATGTATGCCTTCACAAAGGGAAGATATTCCTAGTTTGCTAGTGGCCACATTGTTGTTATATGCCCACCACAACTGCGTAGGTGGATTGGCTCAAGCTTAACTTGCCGTCTTATATACTACGCTACTATGTCCTTGCAGATCTATCACTCTATCTCATCCTTAAAATGTCGACACTCATTGGTGGAGTGATCATTGAACTGGTGGAATTCACATTACTATCCATTACTCCTGGGCTACTGCCTCTACCCGGATCGAGAGGAGGTGGCTGATGAAATAGCATGTGATCTCACCTGGCGAATAGATGGTTTCTAAGTCACGATTCAAAGTTGTGCAGTTTATGCACCTAGGATTGAAGTATGAGCCCTCTTTAGAGTGCTTCTTATTGTTTTCCTATTAATTGTTCTTTTAGCAATTGCTCGCTTCCCTAAGGCTAGCTTTGTTGTTTCATTTTCTCTCGTTATTACCATCAGAGATGTTGATTCTCTTCCACTCTCATAATCTTATTTCCACTTTAAAGAAAATTGGTTATGGAAGAAGAAGGTTGTTTCTGTAACTCTTTCAATATTCGAGATTGATACCTCACTTATGAACATGAGGCAACTACCAGACTATTCTTTTTTGCTCTTCTCACAAGGATAGATTCTTATAGAAATGGTTCAAATAAGAGTTGAAAGTCTCATTTAGGCCTTTTTTGATATTTACCAATTCACTTGCTATCACCATCCTAGTTTTCGATGCAAAAAAGCGAGTTTTGAAGTCTGGGCATAGCTAGGCCCATCAGTGTATACTATTGGCCTGAAGGTGAAGCAACTAATGAGAAGCCAATTCGGTCAAGGTTGATGGGAATAAAATACATCTGGCATTACTCGAAAGCTATCCAACATGGGTCATTGAGTTGAAAACTGTAATATGGTCAGAAGGGTCGGCATTACCATCGTACTTGTTAATGGTAGGTAAAGCATACCTCTGGTGGATGTAGGTGTGTAGAATTTCTTTGGAGAAGGACCTCTTTTCCATCGGTAGTGGACCCTCTCCGTTAATGTTCCTGGCTTAGACCCAGAGCATTTGCTAGCGTATGACTACCATTTCTTCTCGAGGATCGGCCTACACATGCCGCAAGTAGAACTGGCCCCTAGCTAGGGATGGACTCCCCGGTGTTTAGGTGCTGATGGGGATCTATAGGGATGATAAGGCAAATGAGAATGATGATGATGGACCAAGGTAGAGGATTTCATCTTGATGATTGAAGGTTTATAGACTAACATGTCCGACTCTCACGGGACTAGGTCAGGGTGCCTCCTTTTAGGACTAAGAGTATAGCGATGGTTCTCTGTGTCCAAGATGTCTAGCATGCACATCATCGCTTAGTTGATCAGAACATAGGTTGCACACCCTACCTGCTACCCATAGGCAATCAAATGCGCGCAATCTCTCTATAGAGAGGAAGCAACGATTTGCTTGGGCTTCTCGATACATGACTAGTTTGAATATCAAGTAAAATCCTAACGAACATTATCTACGTTTAAAGTCTCGTAGATGAAAGACATAATATATAATACATAGCCAAGCTCGTAGTCACATTACCATAACATGTATGAAATGTAAAATACACACCAATCCAAACCCATACATAGAATCAAATCCAAGTACAACACTAATATACACCATGTACACAACATAATATAATGAATCTCCATATCTTATACCATCCAATCTCTAAGCTCCATCAATCAGACAATTATATGTATGTATGTGTATATGTGTGTGTGTGTATATATATATATATGCATGTGTGTGTATGTATGTATGTATGTATATAAGTAGGAGTGGGTTATACATAAGTCTAGTGAGTGAACCATACTCTACCTTAGTAAAAAAATTAATACTATAACATTATATGAGCCCATTGTCTAGCCACCTACATTCCTTCACCATTCCATACCTAACGGTCACATACATCTAGTCATATCACATTACATCTATGCAAAATCACTTCTTTGGACTCGCCTCATGCATTGTAGGGTCGCCTACTGTCTATCATTACGTCAATCACATATAGGACTCATGCCCTAGACTAGCCTCATGCCTTATAGGGTCGCAAGTTGTCCTCATGCTACCTGATTGGATTCATGCCCTAGACTAGCCTCATGCCCTACAGGGTCGCTTACATCCACTCCTCCACTTCGCCTACTGGAGCACCAAAGTGGAGCAATGTGTCATGCCTAGTTCAGCCAAATGTGTCATAGATTCGCATACACACTCTGATCCATTTATCTTATGCCCTAGAATCATTCTTATCTATATTCGCCATTGCATCATAATATCTTATCATAACACATATATAAATATTCACCTTATATAACAACCAAACCAGACATATACCCATCCATTCCGTAGCACTGTCACTCATCTCATCACACTTCAGATCAAATTCAAGAATTCAATTGAAAATATAAGTCGAAGTTTTATGTTATTTATTTATATAAGCCTTTAGGTCGAGATTCATCCTAGCAAATTTACATACATCAGTGGCTATGGATCGATGCATCAGTGTGCATTTTTGTTTCAGTTTTAGGATTTTGTAGTTTTTCGCTACTGTTCTTGGTTTTGGCCACCGCCGCTTCATCTTTGATCATCAAAAATGTACCTAGACCTTAGCCCTAAGTCCTTAAGTCAAATTTGGTCATTTATTTCATGAATTATAATGTAAAATTTCTAGATTTTATCCAAACTTATTTTCTAACCATCTATATCCATGAAATCCATCCCAAACCTTTGTAATTTTGAAATTAAAGTGTATATATAGAATACTACACTAATATAGCCTATAAATCAATTTATAGCATTAAAATTGCATTGTACAAGGAGGAAAGCATATATCACTCATAAAAATGTTGTTTCCAGTCCAAAGCCTCACAGTCCTGGGTTGCAGTGTCTCCTTTATTTGAATTTATGCATCCTAATTATCATTGGGTCGTAATCTCATCTGTTAGTTTTACATTGCTTTTGATTTCGTTCGATTTAGTAAAGATTTAAGTGAGCAATGTCAATATGATCATAAAGGGGTTTGTGGAAGAAAGGAGGAAGAAGAAAACACCATGGAGTTAGTTCCTAAAAATTGAGATCATGAGATATATGCTTTCATTTTTGAGTCGAACGAGTGAAAATTCAAGTGTCTACCAAAACTTGAATTTCAAATAAAATTGTATAGCATTCGTTCAACTCGACGATGTTTCCGACCATATCTTCTTCACATGACTTCTAAATGAGATAAATAGATATACTACATAAATCAGGAAAACAAGACAGATGCAGTGGCATTAATTTCCGTTAGAACCTCCATTCTACAATTTCAATGACAACAACTGTACAATCATATACACAAGATATATCTTATCATATTACAGGTATCTATTAGGAGAAGATCATGGTGCATAATAAAATCATGGCTCAAAGACAATTGCAGAAAGATGGATCATGCTATTTAAAAGTAAGGTCATATTATTGTATTATAGTCATAGATATATGTTGTACAATCATCTGAGTGATCTTAACACACATGATTTCATATCGACAAATCATAATAATAAAGTGCCCAGGTTTTACTTTTGAAACACTGATAGACGTCTATCCTTCTTCCATTGACATCTGTGACAAAGTTTGGTTTATTATTTTCAGGCATCCACAGACGTCTATGACATAAGGGTAGATGTACGTGGCATGTCTCGGCCTGTAAGCGTGAAACTACAACTGTCACATTTTGAATAGGCACTTCTCTGTACTTTGAACAAACCTTTTCCGTCTTCAACAGTTGCAATCATTGATCAAAGAGCAATCTTTCAAGAAGTCATAACTTTTCAAATACAACTCTTTGATTTTATAGTTACTTCAGTCGACTGAGATTTTAATTAAACTTGATTTACTATTCTCCAACTTCTATATTCATATTCTCTTATGCAATCATTGACTTAATATTCTTAATCACTTTTAACCGAAATCTATATATTTTGGTTATATTATTTTCTATAAATCAAAGAAACTCACACTCACTATCACTCAAAGGAGATTATACGAAGAATTGTACTAGCAGTTAATATCTATGTTGTATTGAACACAAGATTGTCAAAAGGATATTTTTGTACTAGCCAGTTTCTTCGGGCGAAGCGAGGGTTATTGTTTAGTGAAATACCGAAGGGGAGCTTTAGGACTGGACGTAGGATGGGAGATCCGAACTAGTATAAAAACTCTAGCGTGCTTGTTTTTTACTTTGTTTTTTATACACTGCTACATTGCTATATTTAGCTCATATATTGGTATATACTCACATACTAATACACAAGTCATATTAGATATGATCCACTAGACTTACATTTGACATCAGAGCACGGCCATATCAATTTACAGTAACACATGATTGAAAACTTTTTAATATGGAAAGTACATTTCAAGAAGGTCAATCAACTGTTCATCCTCCACCATTTACCGGTTCTAATTATACTTATTGATCAACACGTATGCAAATTTTTATGGAAACTAATGGTTTAGAAATCTGGCAAACTACTCAAACTAGATATGAAGCACCTACCACTGATATAAGCATTTGGACCGATGCATAAAAGAATACGGTAGCTAGTAATGCCAAAGCCAGGAATGTTTTATTTTATTCACTTGATAAAAACAAATTTTGATGACTTATGCTCTGCACTACTGCATATGATATATGGCATATTTTACAAATTACTCACGAAGGCACGACAAAAATCAGGCAAACAAAATTTCTATTTTAAATCAATTTTCATCGTTCAAAATGAAAGCAAATGAATCTATTATAGACATGTATGCTAGATTTCAAACTATAAAACATGATCTTATGGCACTTTGGGTTAAATTCATTGATTTTGATCAAGTTGTACGAATCTTAAATTCTTTGACTGTCGAATGGGAAAGAAAAGTTTTAGCCATTGAAGAATTTAACGATCTCTCTCAACTCAAATTCGAAGAACTAATAAGAAATCTGATTTCATATGAAGCTAATTTGTAGGCAAGAAAGGAGCAAAATCAAGAAAAGATGAATATCAATTTAAAACAAATAATGACAGTTCCTACTTGGACAAGGAAGAAATTGTGTTCATAGTCAAGAACGATAATAATTCATGAAATTCAAAAGGATGACAAAATTTCAGAGTAGTGGCAATTAAAACTTATCAAATCAAACATCAATCAAATGTTATGGATGTGACAAGTTTAGCTATATAAAGAAATATTGTCCACGACTTAATAATGACAAAAAGAAAAGAAAATTCAAGAAATTCAAAACGAAGCAAAGAGCCTTTCAAGTAACTTAATATGATTTGGATTCTTCCTCTTCCTATGACAGTGATAGTGAAAGCGACTCTGAACAAGCTAATGTCTTTTTTATGGATGATATTGATGAGGTAAGCCCTGAATTAACATATGATGAAAATTTGAAAATTTGCATAGAATTAGACGATAAATATAGAGAATCTAAGAAATTAAAGAAGGAATATATAGGAAAGTTAAATAAAGAAGAGCTAGAAATTGGTTTATTAAAAGATGAAAAACAATGTTAGAAGAAGAATTAGAAATGGCTCAAGAAGAATATAAAAAGTTATCTTCTCAAAATAATACTCTACTACATGAATTAGAAAATTGTAAATTTGAAAATACCAAACTTGAAAAAAGAAAAACTAGAACTAAAGGCAAGTTTAGATTCTAGCAATATTAAAATTTTTACCTTAAGAACAAATTGGATAAAATAACTAATAATGTATTGAAATTTAATAAAGCAAAATAAAACTTAGAAAATTTGATAAAAATATCAAGATCATTAGGAAATCGAAATGGATTAGGATTTAAAGCTAAACAAAAACATAGAAACTATAACACACTATATACTAAGTTCAAGAAACCTATCTCTAAAATTAAGGTTAATATTCCTAATATAAGTAGTATTAAAATACAGATTGCTAAATCAAATAACAAATTTATTAAGCAAAAACATATAAATGAATACTAGAAAAATATTGTTTATAATAATAATTATATTTTTAAAGTTCCCAAACCCACTTTGATAAGGCTACCTTCTCGTATTCACACATAGGACCCTAACCAGAGGAAGTATGTACCAAATAAAAGTTTACTATTTTACATGTACCCAAAAATAAAGTTAAAAACAAGGAGAAATGGATACTCGATAGTGCATGCTCCAAGCATACGACAAGAAATGCAGATATGTTATCATATAACATATATCGATGGCGGCACCTTGACGTTTGGTGATAAGTTAAAATGATTTGTCATCGGCATTGGAGACATCTTCAATGTCAGTATATCCATTTCACCTCTTATTACTAATGTTTTTTTAGTAGAAAATTTAAAACATAACTTATTAAGTATCGGTCAATTATATGATAAAGGATTTAGAATCAATTTGAAAAAGATAAATGTAGCATATTTGATCAAAATAAAATTTAAATTTTTGAAGGATTAAGAAAATGAAATATTTATGTTTAAATATTAGTATTAAAAACAATAGTGATTTATGTCTTACCGCTAATCATAATGATCCATGGCTGTGGTACAAACATTTTTGTCACATAAATTTTAAATATATTAGATAAATTTAGAAGATTGATTTAGTAAGAAGATTACCATCATTAATTATAAAGTTAAAAATCTACGTAATGCTTGTCAACTTGGAAAATTAAAGAAAAGTTCTTTTAAATCTAAGAAAGAAATTACTACCAAACAACCACTTGAATTACCTCATCTAGATTTGTGTGGTCTAACTCAAGTAGGATCAATAAATCATGACAAATATATATTTGTTATCATCGATGATTTTTCACGATACACTTGGACATTATTTTTTAAACATAAAAGTGGTACATTTGAAATGTTTAAAATCTTTGCTAAGGGAATTAAAAATTTAATGAACTTAAAAATTAAAAGTATAAGAAGCGATCACGGCGGAAGTTTGAAAATGATATTTTTGAATATTTTAGCAAAAAAAAGGAATTAGTCATAATTTTTTATTTCCACAAACACCACAACAAAATGGCATAGTAGAAAGGAAAAATCGAACAGTACAAGAATGTGTATGAACATTACTAAGTAGCAATAGTTTACCAAAGATTTTGTGGGCTGAAGCTATTGCTACCGCATGTTATGTATTAAATCATGTAACACTCCGACCTATGAATACGAATACATGTTACGAATTTTTTTTCGAAAAGAAATTTAAAGTATCATATTTTTGTATTTTGGGATCTATACGCTTAGTTTGAATACTAAAGATAATCTTGGATAATTCAATCCAAAGTCGATGAAGGAATTATTATTAGATATTCGAATTGTAGTAAGGCATACAAAACTTTTAATAAATGAAATAACAATATTGAAGAACTCTTCATGATTCTTTTGATGAAGATTTTAATAACAACAAAATGGCGACGATGACGAAGTTTTAAATAACAATAGTTTTAATAATACTTCTGTAACTAAAAACAATAATACCATAAATAATAATGATAATCTTTTGAGATCACCACCTTGAATCTCAAAAGATCATCCAACCAATAATGTAATTGGTGATTCAAACACAAGAGTTTCAACTAAAAATCAATTAAATCAAATAAGTTATGTTGCATTTATATCTAATTTTGAACCTAAAATTTATAAAGAAGCATCAAAAGACGATTTTTGGATTATCGCAATGCAAGAAGAACTTAATCAATTAGAAAGAAATAATGTATATGAACTTGTATGAAGACCAAATGATCAATCCGTAATAGAAACTAAATAAGTTTTTAAAAATAAAGCGGATGAAAATGGAAACATTGTTTGTAATAAAGCAAGATTAGTTACTCAAGGATACAGCCACGAAGATGGAATTGATTATGAAGAAATGTTTTCTCCTGTAGCAATCTTGAAGCTATACGAACAGTACTTGCTTTTTAATGTCATCATAATTTTAAATTATTTAAAATGGCTGTTAAAAGTGCATTTTTGAATGGTTTTGTAACATCCCCTATCTAGAGGCTCAAAACTAAGCACTACAGATGCTACCGTCATCTATAGCATTAGCTTTCTGCAACTAAATATGGCTATGTTAATGGTATCAATAATATCAGAAGCACTTGAATATGAAACAAAACATACATTTCAAAAAAAACACATTTACTTCATTTAACGACCCACCATTTTGGACAATTTAAATCGACATTAAACCACACATATCAACTCAAACCATTCAAAAGGGAGGATTGTTAATAGGGTAAATAAGAAAATAAGAGAAAAGGAAGGAGAAAACAAACATAGAATCTCACAGCGGAATGATAAAATATAATAATCAAATAAACAGTTCATGAAGCTGCTTATATAATACATTTGATTATAATCCATACAACATTTATCAGAGTTATATTTACATCAGGGATAAATAAATAATGCAGCTGACAATACAATGTAGGAATACTAATAGTAATAATATACTAAATCTTCGTCTTCATCCTCGAGAATGAATCTTCAATAAGCTGAAAAACTCAGGGCTGACTCGAGCGTAATGAAAAGACAAAACACTCGAGTCAGGACTAAAATATCCTTATGTAAGTCAAATCGATATCACATATAACATGAGTGTGACGACATCATAGATGTTTACTGGATTTCACATCTCTTATCCAGTGTATAACGTGCGTGTAGTGACTCAAGAGATGTTACAGAATTTTCCATCTCTTAAGGATCCGTCAAAATATTTATATGTAGTGGAATACGCTACAAATATTATGTCTAGTCAATAAAATAAATATTAAAATAGCGTTAAGGCTTTGTTAATCACCCTTAACACGTTTTAGGCATTGTCGTACAGTTTGCATATAAAACACCAGTTAAACGGTCGGTGGATAGGGATGCATCATGATACGACAACACTAAACTAAAATTTATGGGTCTCGTTTAAGGATAAAAGTATGACAAGGCACGTGAGGCAATTCCCAAAGTAGGATACTACCAGTTTACCTTTCCCGGCTAGTGGTAACGCATCATAGCCATGATCGCCCACCGCGTCCAACACTCCCATAATCCGAAAGGTGCGCACCAATCAATCACAATGTAAATGATGGTATTTCTAAGAAGTGCGTCTGCTCGGGGTAGCTAGTCCACTTGGCCGGTACAGCTCCTATTTTAGTCATTTCAAATTGGCACAAGTGCCAGGCTAATCCATCATCGTTCTCTTTCTTCAAATCCAGCAAATGACGCCAAATACAACCACTTCATTCTGGATCATCACTCCACATACACAGTTGTCAAAGTGGTTCCGGTATCGACATAGAGTATGCCCATATCCAGCTCCGGTCACTTTAACAACCAAACATCGTTTTGCACACCGGTTGGTAATTTTACATTTCGAAGACAGTTCATACTTGATATCAAAATATCATATTATCTTCGAAATGAAATCCATGTCAAAATCATTATTTACTCAAATATATCATTCAGTTCATTTTCTTCTTAATATCCCGATTTCGATTCCAAAATTGTTTCGAATTTCAATCTGGGTTATAACTTCAATTAACCCAATTTATATTTAATCCATGATTTAAAAATAAACATTCTACCCTTTACTAGTTTGAATCTTTGAAAAATAGTTTGAATAGTTTTAAAATAGTTTAAATAATTAAAATTACTAAAACAGTTTAAATGGTTAAAATAGTTTAAATGGTTGAAATAGTTAAAACAGTATAAATGGTTAAAAATAGTTTAATATAAAATAGTTTAAATACTAAAATAGTTTATATAGTAAAATAATTTGGAAACCAAAATAATTTGTATACTTAAGAAGATAGCTTTTAAATAGTTTTATATTAAATTATTTATTTAAAAATAGTTTCAAAGTCAGACCGGTCCTATTCCAACTTCCCAATCCAATCAATTTCAATTTCCATTCAGCCGATTCAATTTCGATTGAATTCAAACCAATTTCAACTTCGATTTCAAATTAATTCAATTCCCAAACCCACATAATTCAATTTCAGTTTCAGTTTACTGATTTCGAGCTCGATTTTCGAATATCGATTTAAAACACTTAAACAAATTGTCCTTCAATATTCAATTTTAAAAATCCAATTTTCAAATATAATTCAATTTCGAGCTCAATTTCGAAATATCAATTATACCGCTTTTATTTAGCAATATTTAAAGTTCGAATAAAAATCCAATCTTTTATAACAAGTCGATTTCCAAAATTCAAATTTTATTTCGATTATAACTTCAAAATCTCAACTTCGATTATTTAAACAATTTTGATTACCAAATTTAAATTTCAACATTCAGAACTCAAGCTCAAAAATAATTTGATTTCTATAAATTTGATTTTCATTTCTTTTAAATCAAAAACATTCAAATAATTTCAAATTTCTAAAATCATTTAATTTAACCAATCCGCTATTTGTATATAATTTTCTATCCTATGGCCAAGTGATCGGTTATTTCAATTTAATTTTAGGAATGGATATATATCATCTCAATCAAAATCTCAAAGTCATATGTATGTATCATTTCAACCTATTACTTAGTTTATTTGAAATAATTCAATTTACAGTTTTATACACTGTAAACAATATACAGGGTGATAACCATATATATATATATATAAACAAATAAACATCCAAACATCCAAACATCAACCAATTTGCATCCACCCAATAAATTATACAAAAAGATAATATAATTCACAGCAATTCATAGTTGTCAATATTTGGTAATTTACTGGCAATTAAATCCTAATTTCAATTTGACTGTCAATTTTAATTTTTAATAGTTAATTCAATGGAAATCTAAATGACAATTAAATTTATCAAACAATGACCAATAAAATTTATATCACTTCATAATACAAATTTTAACTAGCACAATAATATTCTAGAACGTTGTGAGCGTTACAAAACACTTACCTTGAGTTTTTGTTATCGCGAACAATGTCCGATTTTAGCCCAAATTTTTACTGTCTCCAAATCTTTCCAAACCAGTTTCATCGCGAAGCTCTCGTCATCACGATCGCAATGCAAAAAGTTTCATCAAAAATGGATCTTCTTCCCTAAAATATCACCTGTACGCTCCATCCAAAGCAAAGCCGTGCACGTACAACCCGATACGGAACTTCCCTCGATGCTTCCTCCAACCGACGACGAAATCGAACTCCTCATCAAAATCTCCTCCCTTCTGTAACCAAATGGTCGAGTTCACCCCCTCGTTCGAATCGTGACCTATGCTCTTCCCTCGCGCCTGCTATGGTGACATGTAACTCAAAAGGTGGTCGAGCTTCATAAAAAATGGCGCCTAGAAGCTAATCTCCACCACGAATCCAAATACGACCATCAAATCCAAGATCGAGGCTTCAAATTTTCACAAACTCAAACCCTAGCTTCCATGGTCGTTTGACCTTCATTGTCGAGAACTCCAACTACCACCATACCTTGCAAATGGCACATCAGATCGAGGACCGTGGCAAAAATCGATTTTTAAATCCATTTTTGAATTTTTTAAACAAGTAGATTTCGAGAATTCAGAGTTTTCATTTTTTTTTTGACTGTGTAACTTGCATGCTCGGTTGGTCATACAAGATGAAGGAGGAAACGTGTTTGAGTAAGTAAAGTCAAATCCTAGGTGGCTAAGAAAAGAAAGAAAGTAAGTTGATGTGAATATAGTCAAGTCGATCAATATATATATTATTTAAATTTTCAAACCGTCTCGATTACGTAGCTTAAAATTTCGAACCCCTATCGAGACGTGCCGCTAGGCGTTCATAATGTTATACCCCTATTTCGAACGTAATGGAAAAGGTTTTGAGTCCTAATTCAATTGTATGAAGAAGATGGATTTTTGAACCCTAATTATTATATTAAATTTTCGATATTAAATTCAACGTGTTTCTATCACATCCAACCAAATGATAACTCCAAACGCTATGAACTTTGAAATCCGATAATAATATACTATTACAGATCCAACGGAACTGGTTCGTCGAATTTCGAGACTGTGCCCCAGATCGCTATTTAACATCTCGATTATAATATAAAATTCCCAATTATTGACTATTCACTTTTAAATCCAATTTTAAATGTCAAAATTTTCATTATTGTTTAAATAAGATTTACATCAACTTCCAGTATCATTTTCATTCGTATTAAACTCAGAACTCAATTATTCAGATAATTAAAATATCAAATGTAATCAATTTGGATAATTTAATAAATCGCTATCCTTTGAAATATTAGTTAATGAACTTATAAGATTTGACTTTTAAAACGATTTCAAATTATAGAACAACTATTTTTATTTTATAATTATTTAATTCCTGTTATTCAATTATTCTAATAATTTCCAATATTAAATTTGAAATTTTTTAATTTTCCACTATTCAAACAAATTTCAATACTAGATTTTAAATGAGTTTAGTTTATCATCAATTACTTTATTTACATGTAATAAATTCCACCATTATTATTTAATCCAACTGTTGATTGTAAACTCATTTAATACATAGCATTACCTTTCATTACTTGTTATTACTTAAATCTTCAGAGTTAGTTTATTTCAAAATTTTATTCAAGTTCATATTCGATGACTTACATCAAAATCATTGAATCTTTATTTTTAACCATTTTCATTTGATAATTACATTGAATTTAATAATTTTAAAATAGCTAAAAATACGGGTCGTTACACTTCATTACATTTCAAAATCAAATGTTTCACATTCACAATACACAATCCCCAAATCATTCCCAGGCACAAATCAAATATAATTATTATAAATTAGGCCAAGAGCAGTATATGAAGATACTCTTTTGATTGTTCAGTCTTATGGTCATAATAGACCTAATACAAACAACACAGCGGAAAACCCATCAAAACATAACAAGTACTACAGATCCTAAGTAGTTATATGTTTGCCTCCTTCATGCCTCTGGTAGCCTTATTTGTCAACATTCGAAAACCTGGAAAGGACTTAACTTCTCAGCCTACTCAAATTAATTTTGAGCAGCCAAGAGTTTAAGGGGAAACATAAACTTCGAGTCAGACATAAAGCGTGGTATGAATAATACTATGCATCCTAGTTAAACTTGTTAAGTAAGACAATGCCACTTAGCGGAATGGGTTTCCCCTCACTAACATCCTTTTTAAAACATATCTTTGCAAAACCTTTTATAAAACCATATACTGTTCTCCTGCATCCACAATGGTTAAATACTGTAAAGCAATCATTATGTATACATACATAAATCTCAGGTAATAATGAACTATCTATTCAAACACATAAGTTTTGTTTGGATAACTTTTAACCATTGGCTGATTCAGGCCTACCAGACAATATAATCAAAATTAACCCAACACCTATTAGATATTGTTCTTATGGATTATTTATCCTTAACTAACTGTTAAACATTTCATATCTGGACGGTCTGTCCTTAAATATCTATTAAATACTTCACTTCTGGACTTTCTGTCCCTAACTTAATCATCTCATGTGTCTTCCCAATCCTAATGGCTTTTCGGAATCACCAATAAACTATCCATATACAAGCATATACTCCTTTTGGTGTGTAACCACAATTTTAGTCAACCTATGACAAAACCCTACACACTGGAATTTTGGACAACAATTAGCTGGGGCTATTAACTAATATATAGGGTGCGACCCCATACTAGCCCATCTGTTATTTGAATATCTGAGTCATTTTCACTTAAGGATCCACTCCCATACTTTTTGTTGAAAATATTTTCAAAACTATTTAAACATTCAAATCAAATTTTAAAAAGGAAAAGTATATAATCTTTACACTTTACTCAAAATCATATCACCATGTTATATATATACTCTTTACTCTAACTTTAGTTGATGAAAACATTTAACCGTTTGAAAGAATCTCTTTCTATACTTTTGAAATCATCCATTTCAAATTCAAACAGCAAACCTTTCGAAATTAAACCTTTCGAAAACAATAAAACTTTAGACATCATTCTTCAAAATCTCTTTAAAACAATGCCTTAGAAGAACCTTGGAAAACCTTCCATATCAAACCTTTTGAAAACAATCACTTAAACCTTTCGAAATCATTCAATTAAAACTTTCGAAATCATTCATCAAACTATTCGAAATCAGTCAACTAAAACCTTTCAATACCATGGATTAAACCTTTCGAAATAAACCTTCAAACCTTTCGAAACCATTCAACTAAAACATTTCGAAACCATTGAATTAAACCTTTTGAATTCAACCTTTAAACCTTTTGAAATCATTCAATTAAAACTTTTCGAAACCATTGAACTAAACCTTTCGAATTCAATCTTCAAACCTTTCGAAACCATTCAATAAACCTTTTGAAACCGTAACCTTTCAAAACTATTGAACTAAACCTTCGTAAGTCAATCATCAAACCTTTTGAAGACTTACTGGTTTCAATTTGAAATAAGTGGAATATCTTTATTTAAAACCTTCTGAAGACATTGGAAGCAAACTTTTGACTAAGTCGAAAGCTGTGCTTCGAAAGCTTAGTTATACTTCACTTAAAAACAAGGATAAACCACCTATGTTGAAAGTTTCCTTTCGAAAGCATTGAGAGAAGCGACTGGTTTTTAAAAAAAACAAGTAAACATTTCGCCTTTGCCGAAAGGTTTAAAACAAAACATTTATAAAGCGGCTGTAACCCTTCGACTGTGTCGAGAGGTTTTAAAACATAATAGTGTTAAAACAGAAGTAACCTTTCGACTGTGTCAAAAGATTTCAAACCTTTATATTTGACCTAGCCGAAAGCAACCAAGTCGAAAGCTCTTATTAGAAAGCAAAGAAGGTGAAAGCTTTTGGTTTATAAAACAAACATACCCCAACCTCTTTGGCCATTAACCTTTCGAATTAGAAACTTTCGACCTTGTCCAATTCATTATGTACTAGGTAACTTGATACCATATGCATTGCTTTGGCCTTGTTGAAGGCTTTAAACCTCTCGGCTTTGTTAGAAGGTCTGGATCGGAAGGCTTGTTGCTGTAAAGGCTAAAACATGCTAAAAGTATGTTTTCTTTGTTTTTAACTTAAAAATGATAACTTTTCAACTAACCTGCCTTTGTTTGTCAATTTTCATTGGTTAATAAATTCTTTTCAGCAATATGTTGCCACTATTTTCAGGATTAAATAATAATTTCATTTTATAAAATGCCCATTCTCCTTAATTAAATATGTAAAACATTAAAGTCTCATACCTTAAATAATTTTATATATTCATCAAATAACTTAGGAAAAATCTAGAAAAATCCCAAAAAATATATTTTAATATGTTGCCTAACATATAAAAATTTCAACCCAAGTAATTATTATTTTAGCTGAAATAATTTATAACCCAATAAACGATTTCCTTCACTAGAAAAATTAATATAAAATCCATATTAATTCAGAATATGAAAATCAAAATCCATCTCTAAAATATCATTTCTGACCTATATTTAAATTTTCAAGGCATTTGGATGTCATTAAGTAGGAGTTTCATGTCAAACCACTACAAGAAAAAACACTTTCCACAGCAGCTATTCTCAGCGTCTGTCCCATAAATGCGGTGGACCAAATTCTGGAGGGAATTTTTTTACGTGTCAACGCTAAGAAAACCTAAATAATATAACTTCGCGCCTCATTTTCACTTCGCCTTTTTACGTTTATCGGCCTTTCATCTCGTTAACACCTCCATCACCTAATCAAACCTCTCTTCCCATCACCGAAATCCGTCTTCATCACTGCCGCTTCATCGTTCAAACGTCTCCTTTCACCATTATTTCGATTTCGAATCCAAATCATCACCGCTAGCTGCTCTCTCTACAGGTACTTATTTTCAACTATTGGTCGATTTTATTTAGGTTTAAAATGGGTTCTTCAATTAGTTTAATCATTCATCAGTTTTGATTTTGTTAGTTCAGTACGTGTTTCTTCGATTGCCCTAAATCAAAATTTATTGAATCGATTTTGTTACTAAATTGATGTTAACGAGTTTATTACTACTGCTGTATGTTAATAAGTTTATTAAGATTGTTGCATGCTTTTGCCTGATTTTCATTAAATCTTCTTGTCATTACATAGGCAGCATATAATTCATTGGTATATTTCTTCCTAAATAAAAGCAGTTTGATTGCAAGAACTATGAACATTCAGTAGTACTTTCATCGTGTTGCAAATGACATTGAAGTATTTTGTGTAAAACCTTGCAACAGGATATAGGTCTAAATTCATAAATTGAACTCACATTAGAGGATTTAGGCTCTAAAGTGATATGTGGTTGTAGTGGTGGGTTTGCTTTGGTTCAGGGTTGTTTTGAGTGTGTTCATGCAGTTTGGAGAAGGTGGTATGGAGGTGCGGAAGGTTGTAGGAGGAGATGTAGATGTATGTAAACGGTGACTTGGATGGAGAAACTGTGGTGTTATGTATGTAGTGATGCTTGGCAGAATTGAAGAGGTTTGGTGCTCTGGAGTATTGCTGGAGGTCAGTGATGGACAGCAAGAGAGTAATGTATGGAGTGTTGTGACATTAGATGATGTAGTGGTGAAGCACTGGTGAATGGTAAATGATGTCGGTAATGTAGTTGAGATGGTAAAGGAAGAGGAATGGCTGTGGTATAGAGGTGCTATGCAAGTTGTTAATGTTTGGAGTTGGTGAACTGATAGGTGATCGCATGCAATGAGCAGGCTAACGTGCAGCAGAGAATGCCAGAGGTAGGATTGTGATGGAGCAAGCAACAGTTGTGGTTGGTTGTATGCTGGCACAATGATGACTGTGTTTAAGGTGACAGTGATGTATTGGTTGCTACTGGAGGATAGTGTTTGTTTGGGTTAGTTAGAAGGCAGAGCAAAGAGAAGTTGTAATGCTGGATGAGGTTTCCATTTTTCAAAATGTCGGTTTCAAAACAGTAGCATGCTAAGCCAAGGAACTGCCTCACATAAAAACTGAAACATGCCTCAGTTTGTTTCAGTCAGATACAAACTGGCAATGTTCAATGTCTCGGGTACAAACTGAGGCAGACCTTAACTTGATATAAGTACGGACTGAGGTAATGCCTCAGTTTTTTTCTAATTATAAGCTTAGGCGATGAATGCCTCAGTTATAAACTGAGGCGATGAATTCCTCGGTTTAGATATAGAACTCTATAATGTAAACTATTTACAAAATTTGTATAATGCAAACTAATTTCCAAAACCTGAATAATGCAGTCGCTGTTCTCTTCCACATGATTCAACAACTAAATAAAAAATTCATTCAACATAATGAATATTGTTCTTCTGAATTAACCCAACTCTCTGTGTCATATAAATAAAATGAAGCACAGATATATATAATAATTATATAAGAAATGAAAACGATACTAGCAAACTAACTTGGTCTTCTAGCAGTGGATGGTGTAGTCTGTAAGCATGGTTTGTAGATTAAACGAGAATGTCTACAACGATTCCATCTATTTTAGATAACCATTTGCGATTCAATCCCTAACAAAAACAAAGCATGTTAATAACAAAAGTAATCTAAATATTTTTGAAATTAAATGATTCTTTCATTATGCTGAATGCTTTTACACCACGTGAACTATAACGTACTGTCTGTTTTTGCATTATGATGATTTTATTTCATTACCTGTGTAGAATAGCATTCAGTAGAATCTATGGGTTGGCGATTTGGGTTTGAGAGGAGGAAGGCGACAGTAAGAAGGCGATGTGGTTGGGTTCGCAGCGTTTATAAGTGAAGGCAATATGGGTTTGGTGATTTGAGAATGGTCACAGGCGATAGGGTTGCGAGCGGGATTGGTCGTTCGAGGTTGGCGATGATCGTGTGGAGTGAAACCAATTTCGAGTCTAATTTGAATTATTTTCTATACGTCTCAAGAAGAAACTCATAATGAGTATTCACATTTAAAAAAGCTAACTAAAATGCCCAGATTCTCTTCTAGCATTCATTACTTGTTTAAATAGTCTAATTTCTAATTACTATTTTTCATTTAGATACTTGATTGCTTCCATATTATATATGATGATGGAGAAAGACTGGTTGCGTCTACACAGGTAATCATATAAAAGTAAATTTACACATAAGTTTAGACTTAACATGTTTTGAAAATGAAAACTAACATTCTTGTTGCTTTCAATTTTAAACATAGAACCAGTAAAGAGTATGAAAAAGGAGCTCAAAATTTTGTACGTGTTGCGAAGAAAAAGTTAGGGGAATTAGAGAAAATTTTGTGTCCTTGTTTAGATTGTCGAAATCTTAGTCATCATTATGGTGAAACCGTCATTGAGCATTTAATTATAAAGGGAATGGATCCTAAGTACAAAGATGGTAGGTGGTATAATCATGGTGAGCAATTAGATGTTGAAAATAATAATAAAAAGAGTGAGGCGTACGACTTACTCAAAGCAATTCACTATGAAGATGAAGACTACTTTAATCATAATTTTTTTGGTGATGATAAAGATAAGGATGATGCACAGAGACGACATGATGATTTACTTAAGAACTTGGAAGATGCAGAAACCCCATTATATCCTGGTTGCATAGATCATACAAAGTTATCTGCCATCACTATTTTGTATAACCTTAAATGCGAAACTGGATTATCCGATTCTGGTTTTGATAAGCTTCTTAATGTGCAACAACTGTTTTTGCCAAAGAATAATGTACTTCCTAAGACTTTATATGAAGTAAAGAAATTCCTCAAACTATTTGATATGGGGTTTGAAAAGATTCATGCATGTGAGAATGATTGTTGTCTTTTTCGTAAAGAGTATAAAAATTTGAATAACTGTCCGAAATGTGGTTCCTCAAGATAGAAAATGAATCAGGATACAAATGAGATTATGCAGGGTATCCCGGTTAAGGTGTTGAAATATTTTCCAATAATTCCAAGATTCAGAAGAATGTTCAGATCTGAAAAGATGGCAGAAGCATTAAGGTGGCATTTCAATAATAAAAGCAGTGATGGAAAGATGCGACATCCCATACATTCTGTAACATGGAGCACAATTGATGAAAATTGGAAATCATTTTCAGCCGATCCACGTAGTCTCAGATTTGGTCTTGCTACAGATGGGTTTAATCCATTTTCCATGTTGAGTTCCAAATATAGTTGTTGGCCAGTAATGCTAGTGACATATAATTTGTCGCCTATGTTGTGCATGAAGAAGGAAAATATTATGCTAACACTTCTAATTCCAGGTCCAAAGCAACCGGGGAATGATATTGATGTATATATGGCGCCATTAGTAGAGGATTTGCATTACTTGTGGAGTAGTGGAGTTGAGACGTACGATGCATTTAGTAAGACACTTTTTAATATGAGAGCTATTTTATTATGGACGATAAATGATTTTCCAGCTTATGGTAATCTTGCTGGATGTTGTGTAAAGGGTAAAAAGGGTTGTCCATTATGTGGTGTCAATACTCATCATCGATGGTTGAAATATAGTCGAAAGAATGTTTATATGGGTCATAGAAGATTTTTGCCTATTTCACATCCGCTGAGGAAAAAAAAAAGCTTGGTTTGATAACACTATAGAGGATGGAAAGATGCCTAGAATTCTAACAGGTAAAAACATCTCTCTTATTTTGAAGGACTTTCCAAATGATTTTGGAAAAGAGCAGATTAAGGGAAAAAGTAAGAAAAGGAAGATCGATGATAGTAGCGAGGATGAAGATAATGAAGATGATAATTCTGTAAAAAAGGAGCTATCAAGGTGGAAAAAAAGATCAATTTTTTTTGACTTGCCATATTGGGAGGTTAGTATTCAAATCTCATTTTTATTTATTAATCTAAAAAAAAGAATATATAGAAAATTTAAATGCTAATTTTTTTTCGTAGGAACTTCCATTACGTCATAATTTGGACGTAATGCATGTTGAGAAAAATGTTTGTGAAAGCACACTAAGTACAATGTTGCATGATAACAAATCAAAAGATGGGATTAATTGTAGACATGATTAAGAGGATTGGGGTATTCGGCATGGTCTTTATGCACAACCTCGTGGAACCAAAACATATCTTCCACCAGCTCCGTATACATTATCAAAATTGGAGAAAAAAATATTTTGCAAAAGGTTGTATGATTTCAAAGGCCCCGATGCTTATTGTTCAAATTTCAAAAAATGCGTATCGTTGGTGGATTGTAAAATCAGTGGTTTGAAGTCTCATGATTATCATGTTTTAATGCAACAATTATTATCGGTTGCAGTAAGAGGTTTATTGCCAACCAGACCCCGAAATGCAATAATTCGTCTATGTTCATTTTTCAATAAAATATGTCAACGTGTTCTTGATAGGGAGAAGTTGCAACAACTTGATGATGATATCGTTAAAATATTGTGTGAACTCGAAAGATATTTTCCACCCTCATTTTTCGATATTATGATACACTTGACAATTCATCTGGGAAGAGAAGCACGATTGTGCGGACCAGTTCATTCTCGTTGGATGTATCCTTTTGAAAGGTATATGAAAACACTCAAAGACTACGTAAGAAATTATGCACGACCTGAGGGGTGCATTGCAGAATCATATCTTGCCGAAGAATGCATGAGATTTTTTAGTGAATTTTTGAGCAAGTCGGTAGATATTGAAAAAAAAGATCGAAATGAAGATTATGAGGATAACGCAATACTTGAAGGGCGTCCAATTTCAATGTCCAAATCAATTACATTGTCTTCCAATGAGAAAGAAATTGCTCATTTAGCTGTGTTAATGAATATGGTATGGTGGAACCATTTTTAGAGTGAGTATATGTTATGTCCCACTTTCATTGATTTGATGTGCTTGTATTGGCAACTATAATTTAACATCACTTTTATCGTACTAGTTTGCATTTGGAGGAGTTGCAAAATTCAAACAAGCGCTTAGAAAAAAATGCAACCTTACTGTGGAAAACCCATAGAGATAGCTTCGCTGATTGGATTAAAAGGAAGGTTTGTTAAAGAATTTCAATATTTTCATATATGAATTAATGAAATTACTTTTAAAATATGTTTGAATATTTTTTTAGATACCTAATGACTCAAAGGATCATGATAAAATATTAAAATGGATTGCATATGGTCCTAAAAAGACGGAATTCTCCTACAACGGATATATTATTAATGGACAACGATTTCATACAAAAGATGTTGATAGAGAAACCCAGAATAGCGGAGTAACTTATGACGCGACTACCATGTGTAGAGCAAGTGCAAAAGACATTTCTCAAGTGGTTGATGTGGTTACGTACTATGGGATACTGACTAAAATAATTTTACTAGATTATAATGTTTTTTATATTCCCGTTTTTAAGTGTCATTGGGCGAACATAGGAAACGGGATAAAAGTTGAAGATGGATTCACTCTTGTTAATTTACATCAAAGTCAGGTCTCATTTTCAAAAGATCCTTATATCCTCGCATCTCAAGCGAAACAAGTCTTTTATTCAAGAGAAAATGATTCTTCTAATTGGTATGTTGTCATGAAAGCACCGCCAAGAGGTTTTCATGAATTAGAGATAGATGATTTTGTTGAAGAAGCTAACTATGTTGCGAGCGGCCCTGAAGAAAACGATATGGATGCAGATGATTTAGTTGAGAATGTTAGTTATGTCAGGGAGGATTGCGAAGGCATACTTGAGTAGTTTTGATGTCTTGTTTTCTTATGAGAAGTTTAAGTTAGATTTGAAGTCTTATTAAATGTTGAAATCTGAAATTTTGGTTTGAACTTTGATGTATGTATATGTATATGGAGATTTACATATGGTTTATTGATATTTTAGAACTGTTATCGGTTCTGTCATGATTTGGTTTTGGAATGCTGACATTATATGTGTGTGTGTTTTAGTATTTGCGTCTGTTTTTCTCTACTTGATAATGCTGTTCCACAAGTTTATGATGTATGATTTTTAGTGCAGTAGCTCGTATTTTGTCATTTTACCGTAATTTTGTTATGATGCTACTGACCATGTTCAAAATCGCATGTAAGCAGTTGAATTCGAAACTTGCTTGTCTTCTTCTCGAAATTTCTAATAAAAGAATGAGAATGCATTTTCCGTAAGTAGTCAGTAGTGTAAACGTTGAAAAAAGAACACAATTATTGTTTGATTAGTTTTATTTCACTACATTCTCATAAACAATATTATTTTTAATTATATAATAATCTTAATTAAGTAAAATGTCAATTTTAACTGATGTAATTTTACATTAACATTAATTAAAAGGAATCAAAATTTCAATCACACAATCATTCTATCATAAATGGAAGCTGCATAAAAACTTGCACAAACATTAAGCTATCATTCTATCATATATATTTTCATATGCATGGCTTTATATTTAAGAAAGTTGCCTGAAAACAATTACTTCTTATCAGTACCACCTCTAAGAGACTGCCAAAAAACAGGCCAGTTCTTTCTAGCCTCATTCCACCTCTAACTATGCAAACTGCACATGGTAAGTAATTTTGTGACAGTACATAGCATTTTCAGTCTCATCACAGCAATATGTACCTTTTCTGACAATCAATTCCAGGAAAAAAATTAAAGACAGGGAGGGGGAAAAAATAATTTCTAAATTATATTCATATGTCGATATGTTATACTTGCAGAAAATGGTTAGAAGTACGAAAAAGACAATGGATAAGAGGATTACGCGCAATCAAAAAAGACTCGAACAATCCACATATGCATTCGATGGGTCTAATGCAATAGGAGAGCATATTCAGCCACCTTTGGAAAACAATGATGTTGGGAATGCAAACAACTCAATCGCAGACACTGCTATGCAAGTCGATGGAAATCCTGAAACAGCAATGGAAATCGATAGAACAATTGAAGACATTGATGCAAATCAGATTTCGAAAAAGAAGACTAGAGGCCCAACCAAAGTGAAAAGACTTCCTTCAGATGTTGCAAGTCGAATCGAAGTCGAGTTTAGCTCATCGGGCGAACCGATAGGAAAAGGGTCGATGAAGCTATCTTCTTATCTGGGGCCACTTGTGCCTGAGCATGTTCCATTTACACTTGAGGATTGGAGGCAACTTGGTGAAGAATTGAAATCAGTTCTATGGGAATCCGTTCAGGTTTGCTTATCTTGCAATGTTCTTAGTTAATATAATAGCAAACTTTTGATACAAACTTTTGAAAATAGAATTTTGTTTGCTCTTATTTATTTAACTTGTATGTTCTCATTGTCAATCTACACCACAATAGTTTCACAATTATATAATCAAAACCATGCCACCAAGTTTTACATCGGAATGGTAGATGACAATAATATAACAAAGAGTATTCAGTTATTGTTGTCTTATTGTAGCTAAACAACTGTGGCACAGATACATAATTTTTGAATCATGATGCGTTGTTGTAATTACAATCATGATATGGGCGATGATGGATGAAGTTGGCATCAAATTTTCGTTTATTACTCCATTTATTATATTTGTAAAATCAAGGTTTATTATCATATAGGATTATTATTTCTATTAAGCGAATCTGTAGTAACCATGAGGTTTTTGTTGTTGGTTTAATTTTAACTTTTGACGGCACTGGCCATTTTATCTATGTCTTGGATTTGAATCATGTATTTCTTAGAGGAAAAAAGATCTCTGCATGTCTTAATTTCAGCTATCCATTTTTATGTTACTTCATCAATCTGTAATTAAACGGAGTCTGCCCATGTTTTATGTGTACCTAAGCTACATTTTTTATGTTCTACAGTCCACTACAGCTCCTACAATGAGTTGGTACTTGTGCTTCTTACCTCACTCTGATCATGAGTATTTTAACTGAGTCATGTACTAAATGTAGGAAGACCAGGAAACTTGTCTTTGGCAGCCTCTATATAGTTAACCGGTTTATCAAATGTTTTTTCATAAAATTTAAGTTTGGGCAACTGCGGAATCCTCCCTCTAACCTACATCGTATTGTCTGATTTCTAGTGAGGTTGAAAGGGTGGTATATATTTTGTTTGTCGTCAATGATGAAGTCGGTAATTCATTAGAAGTGTTGATATGTAGTCCATGGCTAATGTTGATTATCAAAATTTTGCGATCTTATTAATTTCTTTATTCAGTTTTTAAATAAAGTTACTATATTTTGATATTTTTCTTTGTTACAGGCTAGATTTAAACTGGATGAAGAATGGCAAAAGGTTCCCATTCTTCGGCAAATGGGATGTATTTGGAGGTGTTCAAAAAGCAAACTAGTTAACAAATTTTTAAAGGCAAAAACTACGGAGGAACGGCTTCGACTAAAACCAGATAATGTCAAAACTATGAAGGAATGGAAAAGGTTTGTTGAGTCCATAACTAGTAATGAGTTTAAGGTAATTATATAGTAATTGTTTTAATCATTTATATATATAAAATATAAGTGCACAAAGAATGCAAATTAACTAATAAATGTGATAAATGTTTATAAATTGTTACGAAGCGAAAAATTCAAATCCATGAGGGGCAAACAAATGCCACATATTTGTAGTCGTCGAGGGATGGCACGATTAACTGAAGATATGGTGAGAAAAAATATTTGATTAATTTACTATGATTAGTTGTTTTATCTAATGTTATGTCATTTTTAATGCAGAAAGAGGAAAGTGTAAGTCCTTCTTCCATTTCTAGAGTTGATGTTTGGGTTAACTCTCACACTCATAAGAATGGCGAACCCGTGAATGCACATGTTGCCGAAATTGTTGTGAGTGCTTTTGACCTTTTTTAAAGTAATTATTTTGAAAATAATGTAAATTAGAACTCATATTTAAAATATATTTTTTGTAGGAGAAAATAAAAAAGGTGGAAAATGAATCACAATCTAGCTTAACATGTAATTTCAAAGATGATGCTCTCACAAGTGTTAGGACAAGATAGACCGGGACGACTACGTGGAATGGGAAGAGGCATGACTGCGGCCAAGGCGGTTCTCTCACAAATCAAAGATACTCAAGTAGCTCAATGTCAACATAGTGTTTCAGAACTAAAGCAAGTGGTTTACATGTTAATGAAGCGTCTGGTACGACTTTTAATTTATAATTTAAATGTTTTTGGGGTTCAGAAATTTCGAGAATGATTTACTATTTACTCATAAAAGCTTCCTCTGTTAATCTTATTGTTTCTCCTACAAAGAGTGCTCCTATTTGATTTCTGTTTGTTCCGTACGAAAATAACTGCATCTTCCCGTGAGTTGCAAATATCTTACCAGCTTAAAATGGTAGCATTGGGACATCTTCAATGGAGTAAGGGCCTTAAGTTTACTTTTATAGTCTTTGGGTGGATTTAAATAAGTTTTTTTTTTCTTTTCTAAAATCAAAAGCAACTCATTTTGGCTTTTAAAAAACCAAAAAGTAGTTTATTTAAAAGAAGTATCTTCCACTGCCTCAGGCTATACAGGCTTGATGTTGATTTTCATAAAAGTTTTATCAGAAGCCTAAATACTAACTAGTATGGTTCGATTTAAAATTTGATTACAAGAAATGGACTCAAGTTATATCCCCAAGTACCTACTTGTTGAAATAAATCTAATTGTAGACATAATGTTCAAACTATTTTCTAGTGAATACTGTAGCATAACTTAATGTTCAAGCCTACTACTTATACGGTACACTACTTATTATGTGTTATATAAAGCATTAACCATTAGCAGATGAATTAAGCCAACATATGCAAATACTACACTCCATATGTCTATGTCTAGTTCAGAAACTCATCTATGACCTAAGTTCATATGACATACATATGAAGAAAAAAAATAACTTACCATGTGTCTGAAAGCCATATCAACCGAGTTCTTAGATATGTTCCTTCCAAATCCTGCATCAGCCTTACTAATCCTTCTAACTCCACTCTCCACCACAGTTTTCTGCGTCTTCCCTTGAGGCAAATTCTCAACAAAGTTACTATGGACTATACCAGAAACTGCATTGAGTGGATTATTTTATTTACTGGTCAAATACTGTAAATTTGCAATAAGAATGGATTGCCTCAAAAAGAAATAGTTAGAGGCTGTTAGGATGGCTCTTTGTTGATTAAATAATAGTGTTAATTGATTAAATTTCAAACGAAAAACAATTGATGCCAGGAAAGCTAAATTTACTATTTACTCATAAAAGCTTGCAAATAATATAATATGTTTACAATAGAACAGGGTGTTGGTGAGAGTGAGGTTTTTCTTTTGTTTTGTTTTGTTTGTTTGTTTGTTTGTTTTTTTTAATAAAAAAGTTACTAAAATATAATATGTGAGTATAATTAGAAGTTGTTATAATATATTGGCTATGCTCCGATGACATGTCCATATTATATAGCATTCAATCGAATAAAAACACTAAGTTGAAACATCTTCTGTTGATTAGTCAGTGCAATGTCAGAATATTTATTCAGAATATTATAAGTTTCTGTGATTATTTTTCTGTGATTATTTTACCTTTAATTTGCAATATTATTGATTTGGCAGGATAAAGGAAGTTGGGGAGAAGAGAACACATCCGTAGTGGTAAAAATCAAACGGTTGCAACATCATACATAATTTGATATCTAAATCAATAATCAATATAATCTAGTTTTGGTTAATTGCAGAGTAAGTATAGTCAAACAGGTGATAATTGTAGTTTACTGCCTTGGCATGGAGATGACGACGAGGTTGTCGCCGAAGGAAAAATTGTGTCAAGCGATCCGAAAGAACTGTGCAATGAAGTCCCTATAGGTCCAAATGCCAAAAAAAAATTGATTGTCCATCCAAGAAAATTAGATGTTTTCTTGTGGAGGCCTTCTCCTGGTTTGGTATATATAAGAGATGCCAAGGATGAGATAGTAGTATGGCCAGCTGATAAAGTTGTTATACACAAAAGTGAGGACTCCAAAAAACAAAACGAGGTAAGTTTAACACTAATTAGCATTTTTTTTTTAATATGTAGGGCCATCATGGATAATAATCTCAATGCATAAATTTAGCATTTTATGGTAGTATGGTAGTATGGTTTAGCGCTTTTTTTTAATGATAGTATGGTTTAGCATTTTATGGTCCACCGATCATTTTCATATGTCAGTTTAGAGACTAGATACAAAGCCAGTTTATTTGAAAATTAGAGACTAGATTACCCCTAATTTCTATTGCTACAATGCTTTAAAGATGTATTACTGAAATTTGTGCAATGTTTTTGTATATTTCTATGTTCAACTTAAACAAATGTATTTTTTTAATAGAGTAAAACCAATAGCATGGAAACCAATTGCAAGCTGTATGATTGGGGTGGGAGCAAAGAACTGGTTGCTGAAGGACGAGTGTACTCAAGTGATCCAAATCAGATAATTAATGGTATTCCTCTTGGACCAGATGCCAAGATAGTTTGGGTGGACAATCCGAAAAAAGAAGATGCATTTTTATGGAGGCCTATAGTTGGCATGACATGTATTGGAGAAGCTATTGGTAAGAAAATAACATGGCCAGAATCAACAGTGGTTGTTGAAACGGCTAACGCTAGCACATGTCCTGCTCCTATGATCAATGCTCCAACATCTCTTATGGTAACATGTTCATATTGCTAATATCCTCTCAAAGAATTGTTGATAGCGTATTACCATTTTTTTTGTTATGTGATAGAGTGCAAATTTTTCTGAAAATACCAAATGCAAGTTGATTGATTTAGAGGGTACGGGGAAAATAGTAGCAGAAGGAACCGTGTCTTCAAAAGATCCAAATGCTTTGGTACATTCTGTTCCACTGGGACCAAATGCGATAAGAGTTTGGGTGGATGTTGTAAAAGTTCCAAATGCACCTCTATGGCGACCTACATCCTTCATGGAATGCTTATCAGATGCTATTGGCTCGACTGTAGCATGGCCTGTTGCGAATGTTAGAATGGGCTCAACTTCCATGTAAGTTTCAAATCTTGTTTATATGCAATAGACAACAAAAAAAACTACTATGGTTTCATTTGATTAAATATGCTAGTGTAAATGAGCATTGATTGGCTGTGAGCGGTTTTATTAAATCTCATAAATTCAAATCCATTGTTAATTCTCCTGACTTTGGGAAAAAATGTCCATTTTTTTTTTGGGAGTGAAGTGAAGTTTTTGTGTACAGTAAGGTTGTGTGTACAGTTGTTTGTGATTACCAACAGCAAGTTTGTTGGAGGAAGGAATGGCAGTAGTGGTGCGATAGAATGCTTGTTGTTGTATCAGTCAGTGATGATATGGCAATGTATCTATCAGTCAGTTGAAGGAGGGTGGGTGTGACAGTGGGGATGGTTGTTGTGGTCAGGTGTGAAGGCAGATGTATGGTTGCTGGTTTGAAGGAGAGTTTGAAGGCAATGTTGTTTTGGATAAGTCAGTGACAGGAAGGTGTAGCAAGTTGGTGATGGAAGGAGGACAGGGAGTGGTAGGCAAAGGTTGATGCGGTAATGGCAGTAAGGGCAGAGGAGTTGATGCCTTGTGAATGGCAGTGAAGTGAAGTGAATGAGGGATGAATGTTGAATGTAGGTGGGTGGTTTGTGAATGTTGAATGTTGTGTAGGCAGTATTTACCAAGCAGTAAATGAGAAATTTTATGTAGCAGTATTTACAGAGAAGTGTAGGATGTTTGAAGGGTTGTTATGGCAGATGCAGAGGTAGTCAGAGGCTAGGGGATGCGTTGGTGCACTGTTATGGGAAGTTAGAGAGGTAGTGGGGTAAGTTGGTTCAACTGGGGTGGTGATGTATGGCTACAAGTAGGATGTAAGTAGTGATAGTGATGTCAGTAGTGGAGTTTGATGTGGATGGTAACAACTGGCAGTGGATAGAGTGGCATTTGTTGCATGCAGATGGGATGGTATGGTTTATTTGGTGAGGAAGCCGCAGTTTGTATGTTTTGTGGAAATATTTTTTCAGGCAGTGGTCAGTTTATGAAGCTGAACTATATGTGAAGGGATTTGTGGTTGGTAATTATAAACTGTAATCAAAGTGAAGGGATTATGTTAGTAATTATAAGGTTGGAAATGATTAGAGTTGTGTGCTGCACATAAGTGAGGAAAAGATTGGGTTGGTTGGATCTGCTGCTTTATATGATGGTGATGTTGATAGCATAAACTGTAATACCAATGAGGTAAGTGTAGATATACACATAGATGGTGATGTGCACGAGAGCATTCTCACAGGGTATGATATGTATGAAATTGAAAACTCACGTGTATCTCTGATTTGCGCTAACAAAGTGTGCATTTATGAGGCTCATTCACTTAGATTTCTCGATATTACTTATTTTTCTAAGTGACAGATGGGTGTAAAACTCGCTTTTTATGCCTACGCTGAAGCATATTGGGACAGAATAGTAATTCCAAGACTATCTTTTCATTGGTCAAGTTACCCACTTTTGCACTAAATGCTTTTTACCCACTTTTGCACTAAATTTTTAGATGGCGTTTACTCACTGACGTCAAATTTCTTCATTGCAGGTAATTAAAGATGGCGATGACACATTCTTCTTCCGTAGCAAGTAGCAAGCATATGAAACTTTTTAGATGCATTGTTGTTGGCATTTGGTGCGGACTTACTATATTGATATTTTGTGCTTAACATATAACGTGTCTTTGTTTAACAGAATTTGTGGTAACTTGGTTTACTTTGTTATTTTTGTTTATGGATATTATTGAAACTTGGTTTATGGATGTCTTTTGTTTATTAATATTGTCTTAACTAGTTTATGTAATCAATTAATAGTTATTAGAACCTGTTATATATACTAGTTGCTTGAATATACTCAAAATATAGTTCTGGAATATTCAAAAATAGAGTGGAATATTAAAGCTGTTATATAAATAGAAGACATCGTTTGATTAATGCTGTCAATGAAGAAACAACAGCGTTCAATTCGTGCTGTAATTATCTTGAAATAGTCAATAACAGCGTGTAGTACATGATGTCGAAATAGTTGATGATTCAATAACAGCGTTTATAAAAAGCTGTTGTAAACAGTTAAAGTAGAATTAAAACATCTCCGACAACTAAATTATTAACGCTGTAAAAACATAATGCAGCATGTTTGAAAACACTGTAAAAACATTATTGACAGCTTGTAATAAACGCTGTCAAATGGATGTTTCAACAGCGTTTATAGGAAAGCTGTTGTAAGTTCTGTACATACGACAGCATGTCATTATACAGCGTTTGTACTAACGCTGTTGTATCGTATTACAGCGTTTTACAAACGCTGTTAAAAGCCTTTTGTGGTGTAGTGAACATATCAAAAACTAACATAAACATATATAATCCATCAACAATATATATATATATATATATATATATATATATATATATAATTTAATCATCAAAACATGGCATATACTTGTAAAATCATTTTGGGTCTAACCATAAAACCGAAAACCAAAATAAAATAGGATGTAGTAATTATTCACCTTAGCTTTGAGATTATATATATGAGATTTGATGTTGATTTAGTCGATTGTTTCCCTTCCCTTATATCCTAACTTTAATCTTCTTCTTGAGAATGATAATGGTGGTCGGCCTAAGTATTTTTAGTTTTAGTTAAATGAAATGAACGTGAATTACATTCCTAAGGTTTTAGGGTATAAGCCTTACATATTTCCCATATTGCCCTTCTAATATCCTAACACATTAACTTAGGTTATTTCATTTTAATTAACACACTAAAATGACATGGCTACCCTTTGTTAACCAAATCTCAACCTTTTAATCTTCACATTATTTTATTTAATATACCCAGTTAATTATTCTAAATAATGTTATAAAAATTTAGGGTGTTACATGTTTCATAAAAGAAAGGGTATATGTTGAACAACCAACTTTATTTGTTCGTTAAAAAAGTATCCAAACCATGATTTTAAACTTGAAAGGCATTATACGGAATAAAACAAGCACCCCTTGCTTGGTATGAAGAACTAAAAACATATTTACTAAATTCTAGTTTTCAAATTGGAAAAATTGGTTCTACGTTATTTATAAAAAGAGAAGATAATAACATAGTTGTACAAATATATGCTAATGATATCATATTTGGATCAACTAAGGAGAAACTATGTAACGATTTCTCTAACATTAAGAAAAATGAACTCAAAATGTCACATATGGGAGAACTAAATTTCTTTTTAGGTTTGGACCAATAAGAAAAAAGAATTTTTATAAATCAAGAAAAATATTGTATAGAATTATTAAAATGATTTGGAATGGATAGCACTTCAAGTAAACCTACTCCAATCAGAGATTGCATTATATAAAGATAAAAATGAAAAGGATTTGATTAAAAGTTATACTAAAGTATGATAGGATCTCTCTTATACTTAACGGCTAGTAGATCGGGTATTATGATGAATGTTTGTCTATGTGCAAGATTTCAAGCACAACCTAAGGATACACATCATCGAGCGGTTAAAATAATTTTACAATACTTAACCAATACCAAAGATTATATATTTTTCAACCCGAAAGGAAGCTCTTTCAAACTTGTATCATATAGCAATGCAGATTTCGGTGGTTGCAAGATGGATAGAAAAGTACTAGTGGCACATGTCATTTTATCTGTCAATCTCTGATTTTCGTGGTTCAGTAAAAAACAAAATTGTGTTTCTCTCTCGACGTGTGAAGCCGAGTATATCTCAGTAGTCTTAGCTTGTGCACAAGTAATTTATATGCAACAAACACTTCAAGATTTTGGTAAAATATAACTAATCTCCTATACACTGTGATAATGCCAGTACTATAAAATTATCTAAGAATCCAATTAAACATTCTTGTACAAAATATATCGAGATTTGTCACCATTTTTAAGAGATATTGTAGAAAAAGGAATCATTTCTCTTGACTTTGTTAATACTGAGAATCAAATTGTTGATAATTTCACTAAACCTCTGTATGAATCAACTTTTGTAAAGATATGATGAGACCTTGGTATATGTTCATTTAGTGAATTAATTAGTTAGTATATGTCATATTTGTTTATCATTATAAAATTTTGAACATTATTTCTCTATATAAAATTTTAAATTGGATTAGTTTTGGTAAATTTAACAACCATGACCAAAAAACCATTAACAAATTTATGGTTAAAGCAGTTCTATCCATATAAAGTATTTAACCATAAATAAACTATACATTCTATTTGTTCATGGTTAAAGAAGCATTAAAACAGAAATATTATTTATAAACTTATAAAAAATAATCATATCTTATGATCACGACCCCCTTACTCAACTATCAACTTTAGCTCACCTTCATTAGATCGCCCTTACGTATCACCAATGGAAACCACACCTCCGTTAAATCAATCTGCCTCATTAAATATTATGGCATCACCTACATATCACACCAGCTTCTCTTTGAAGGAAAAGAAAGCTAAATGAGCAATTAATCTTGAATCAACGTCTCTCAATACTAAAGTGGATGCAATATATCACTATCAATAAAAAATGATGGACGTTCAACAAGAAATGTATTACAAGTAACGACGTCAAGATCTCATCTTAACTTTCTCAAAAAATGTATTCAAACAATTTGCGATCATTCACAAACAAACAAAAATTACATAAGAAATCTCCTCATTTAATAGAAACTCCTATAAAAACTTGCAACATTACTCCAAGAAAACTTATAGAAGACAGGGCCATCAAACCAAGACTGGACCGATACTCCGACTCACCCAAGTTAGTCTCCACTTAAACCTCAAGATAAGCAAACTAACATAAACACCTGGGATCAACCTGAATTCAAAATTCACAATCTTTAATAGATAAATATTCCACACATACACACACACACGCATATATGTAAATAATATCATATATGTTTTGGTATGTTGCTTGATTACAGTAATCATTTATTATGCTATTTCTATGAAAATATGAAAATAAAATTCAAAACTATAGACAGTATAATTAAAAATAGAGATCTGCCTTTCTCAGATGTTTGTGGGAAGATGATAGACATCTATCAAAATTCTTGGGAAAAATTTCCTAAATGATATCAGACGTCTATATCCATTCCTTAGATGTCTTAGACGAGTTTTGGCCGCACTTCATATATATTTTTCTCTCCTAACCCTTTAATTATTACCCAAACTATTTCAATTCTTAACTTCAACTCAAAAACCTAGCTTCCAAAAACCCTAATTCTCAAAAATGGCATCCAAAGCAAAGAATCCGGTCAACAAGAGATCAAAGGAAGGCCAATCTTCTTATTCTCAAACACATCTTGTCATCGATGAACACATATACATTCAAGAATGGCTTCAAAATAGTCCAATCGTTAACAAAAAATTCGAAGGTCTGAAGCAAAAGAGACTTCATTCTGGTCCTTTCTACCGACTATGCAAATTTGAAGAATATGATCTTCAAGAACTCAGCATCGCCTCCGGATGTCATGGGTTAATTTATTTTGATGAAAATGAGGTACAAACTAAACAATTGGCCATTTTTCTTTTTTATGCAAACTTATGCAGTAATAATTTTGGACACCTGAAAATGAAGATGGATGGTTATGGACTAGTGTATATGGACTTGATTTAGAGGAAATTCCGACCATATAAATCTACCACGTGACGAAGTTACACATCAAATTTGAAAAGATAGAATGCCACAATGTAAATTGGTTTATCTACGACCAAAAGCAAGATTGTTAAATTATATGATAATTAATACGATAATTCCTCAATTTGGAAGTCATGAGAAAGTATATAAAAAGGACCACAAAGCCCTAAATGCTATATTTGGTGGAATTCACGTAAATTGGGCTAAAAATTTTCATGATGAAATTAAAAGTGTTTGGTCTCACCATCGGCACATAATTATATATGCTCCATACATCATGCATCTTTTATGATCTCGAAGTAACTTCTTATATATATATATATATATATATATCATTTCGATGATATTCCGGTAAACGAAAGTGGTAAAGGTATTTATCCTTAATGCATCTTCCCAAAAGACCACCTCCAGTCATGTCTCTTGCTCAATGGACCGATCAACAACAACAACAAATGCATCCGGTTCCTCCAAAACAAGCTCAAGCACATCCTCCTCTGCAACTATCTAGTTCTACTCACCATAAAACTAAATATCATTCCGATTTGGAGATTTATGAAGCTCACACCAAACCTAATTAAAATGAATCCATCCAAGATTTAATGCTTCAAAAACAAAAATTGATCATGGTCAATCAAAAAGCTTTGTAGAAAAATGAAAATTCGTTATAAAATAAGATGGTCGGCTTGGAAAGATCTTTTCTACGCGAGTGACTAGAATGGAGAAAACTTTGGAAAAAGTTGTTTCCACTTTGGGAATAGCTATGAGAAAAGTTCGTGGTAGATCATCATCTAGATTAGCCTCGTCACCTTTTCTAGCACTACCTCCTTCAACACAGACTCATATTTACCGTCCACATAGATCATCTTCTTATGGAGGAAGTTCCCACCAAGATAGTGGAAAGACTATTATTTAGGAAACTGCAAGAAGAATAAGAAGACAGCGATTATATGTCTTGGATCGATCCTTCAGTGGCATATCAAATGAATTACTTGACATTTCAAGGATTATTTATTCATGAAGAGGAATAATATACTAATTAGCCGAGAAAGTATCATTCTACTTCATTCGCCTACCATGACTACTCTGATAATTATGGTGATTTCTTCACTTACAATTACCACCGTTCTTTGCGTTTTTAGGATTATTTGCTTTATTTTGTTTCTGTTGTTTTTTTTTCTGTTCATACAAATACTACCTTTGTTATTTATTTCATAACTATTTCATCATGATTCGTATGACTATTAGTTCAATTCCATTATTATTAGTTTTGATAACACCAAAAAGGGGAGATAAATGTGTATATACATAGCAAAGATAACATTCAGGGGGAGCTATCTTTTGATTACATATTACTAACTATTGTATAGTTGTCATCATCAAAAAAGAGGAGAATGCTAGAATCTTCATTCTACAATTTTAATGAAAACAGCTACACAATCATATATATAAGATATATCTTATCATATTACAGGTATATATTAGAAGAAGATCACGGTGCATAATAAAATCATGGCTCAAAGACAATTAAAGAAAGATGGATTGTACTATATAAAAGTAAGGTCATATTATTGTACTATAGTTATAGATATATGTTGTGCAATCTCCTTGAGTGATCATAACATACATGATTTCATATCAACAAATCATAATAACAAAGTGCCCAAGTTTTACATTTTAAACGGTGACAGACGTCTGTCCTCCTTCCATAGGCGTCTGTGGCATATTTCAGTTCATTATTTTCAGGCATCCATGTACGTCTATAGCATAAATTTAGATGTCTATTATGTCACAGACGTTTGTGACATGTCTCGCCCTATAAGCATAAAACTACAAGTGTAGTATTTTGAACAGACGCTTTCCTCTACTTTGAACAATCCTCTTCCTTCTTCAACAGTTGCAATCAATAATCAAAGAGCAATCTTTCAAGATGTCAAAACTTTTCAAATACACACTTTGGTTCTACGAATACTTCAACCAATTTGAAATTTTAATTAAACTTGATTTACTATTCTCTAACTTTTATATTCATATTCTCTTGTGCTATCATTGACTTAATATTCTCAATCATTTTCAACTAAAATCTATATATTTTGATTCAATTATTTCCTATAAATCCAAGCAACTAACACTCACTACCATTCAAAGGAGATTATAGGAAAAATTGTACTAGAGGTCAATATCTGTGTTGTATTGAACACAAGATTGTTAAAGGAATACAAAATTAGCCTATTCCTCTGGGCGAAGTGAGGGTTATTGTTTAACGAAATATCGAAGGTGTGCTTCAGGACTGGACGTAGGACGGAAGGTCCGAACAAGTATAAAAACTCTATTGTGCTAGTTTTATACTTTGTTTTTTATACAATGTTATAGTGCTATATTTAGCTCATATATTGGCATACACTCATATACTGATACACAAGTCATATTAGATATGTTCCACTAGACTTACAGTTTCGTCGTAAAATTCCAAATTTTCAAAATCGACTAATTTGTCCCTTTTTATATATAATTTATTTAATTAACTCATAAATTATGATTATTTTCATATTATCATATAATTAATATTTAATTAAAATATTACTTGCATTTTTGAGGTATTACATTCTCCTCCGTTAAAAGAGTTTCGTCCCTGAAACTCCTAAGGAAGGAAGAATGTAATACAACATTTATTCGCCATTATGTTTATCAACCATGTTATAATATAGCATTCAAGTTATTTTAAACAAACAATATATATTGATATGAACAATATATAGGTAGGCATCCCATGAACTTGCAGTTTCTGACCCTAGAATGCATAAATACAGCTAATGCGTCCTATATCAATGCGATAAAATGACATATAAGGCATGATGCACAACATCCTACTATAAACATTATATTTCTACATTAATGAAAATTAACCATATATATATATATATATATATATATATATATATAATTCAACATTAACCGTCCAAAGCGTCCAAATCCTAGAATAATCTAACTAAGAAAATCAAATCAATGTTGAGAAACTACTAGAAAAGAGCCTTCATTTTCTCTTCAGGCTCCCACGTGTTCTTTGCCATGTCATATCCCTACTACATTCTAACCAATTTCACCATCTTGTTTCTAAGTCATTTCGCGTCACACTCCACACTACGAGTTGGACCATAAGATGAACTTGGCTCAGACTATAATTCCACTTCTTCCAACTGGCTAAGCGCTATCACAGTCGTCAGATTGTGTACACATTTTCAAAAATGTGACATGTGAAATACGTTATGGATTCCCACCATCTTCTTTAATAGCTCTACTCTGTATGCTAAATTCACTATCGTCTCCAATATTGAAAACGGGCCATCAAATTGGGGTGCTAGCTTCCATGAAATTTCAAACTTTACTACCCTTTTTAACAGAGAAACTTTGAAAAAAACAAAATCTCCTACTTCAAACTCCAAATTCTTTCTCCTTTAATCTTCATATGACTTTTGTTGGTCCTATGAAGCCTTCATCCTTTTCCTTATGAGCTCTATCTATGGTATCTTTAATCGTCTTTGGCCCCCAAAATAATCTTGTCAATAGACTCCCACCACCGCAAAGGTGATTTACACAGCCTTTCGTTCCAAGATTCAAATGGTGTCATGCCTATACTAGCTTGGTAGATGTTATAATATGCAAACTTCACTAAAAGTAAGTGGTCCTCCCAAGATTCTCCAATGTCTAGTATACAAGTCCTCCAACATTTTGTTTACTTTCTTTGTCAGCCTATTGGTTTATGGGTGGAATTCAGTTCTTAGGTTCAATACTGTATCCAATGCCTCCTATAGACTCCTCTAGAATTCACTTAAGAAAAGTGGATCCTAATCACTCATGATACTAGCTGGAACTCCATGTAATATAACCACCACTTTATTATATTGTGTTGCTAACGTCGATGTGGTTCTTGTGCTCTTCACCGGAGTAAAATTCGCACTGTTCGTAAGACGATCTTCTATTACCCATACTCTCATTTCCTCTTCTACTCTAGGGTCTCCAAAAAAATACATGGATATGAACTCCCACTTCCATTATGGCATATCTAACGAAATTAGTAGCCCCCTCGACATCTTACGTTCCGCTTTCACCCTTTGGCATGTCATGAACTTCATCAAATATTCAGCTACTTGTTGCTTCATTCATGGCTAACAGAATACTCCCTTCACAACCGGATACATCTTATCGTCTCCTGGATGAATAGTCATTCTAGAGTGATGAAACTTACCTATGATCTCCTCTATCAATTCCTTAACCTGTGGTGCACGTATCCTTCCATCTCTCCTCAAGTAACATTTCTAATATTTGGTGTAATGATCCAAATGGCTCGATCGTTCATCCCATCCAACTGCTCCATAATATCAACCAATGACATATCCTGCTCTTGACTCGCTCCAACATGATCCATCAACACTGGCCCAACCACTATTGCTACTAACAATCCTGGTGTGTGCTTCGATCATGGTTTTAAATCAAACTCAGATATGAACTCCAAATTTCTCCACTCTAAAGACATAGTCTCCACTTTTGCATCCTTCCTACTCAAAGCATATGCAGCTATATTTTCTTTTCATATTATATAAGAAATATAAATCATACGATGATAAGAATTCCATCCACCATTGCTGCCTTAGATTTAAATCCATATGATAAAAAAGTACTTGAGAGATTTATAGTCTGTAAATAGATGAATCTCTCACCTAACAAATAATGTCTCTATGACTTCAACGCAAATACAATAGCATGTATCTCCAAGTAATGCGTTGGATAATTCTTTTCATGGCTCTTCAACTGTAAGCTTGCATATGATCCTTGCATAAGAACAACAGCAAGACCAGCACCACATACATCATTTTATACGGTAAATGGTTTGGTACTATCTGGAATAACCAAAACAAGAGCACTCATCAATAACTCCTTCGACCTAATAATTGCTGCTTCACACTCTGAATTCCAAGAATAAATCAAATTCTTTTTCATCAATGAGTCATAGGTGCCGATATCTTCACAATAGCCTTAATGAACTTCTGATATAATCCACCAAACTAATAAAGTAACATACCTCTAAAGCATTTTGGTGTTTTCCATTACATAACCACTACTACTTTACCTAGATCTACAACCAATCCATTCACCGATACTACGTTTCTAAGGAAACGAACTTCATCTGTTCAAAAGTGACACTTAGAAAATTTAGCTTTCAGTCGATTGCTTTTGAAAACATCCATCAGTTCCCTCAAATGAACTTCATGCTTTGCCTAACTCCTAAAATAAATAAGAGTATCATCCACAAAGTCGTTACAAACCTGCCCAACTACTCCTTGAATATTCTATTTATTAAAACACAAAAGAAGTCAAAGCATTCATCAATTCAAAAGGAATTACCAACTACTCACACAATCCATCAACTGTATGAAAAGCGGTTTTCTAGATACTTCTTTCAACCATTCACAATTGTTAGAATCCGGTCACTAAATCAAGTTATGAAAAAACCTTAGCCCCAACTAGCTGATCAAAGAGGTCTTCAATATGAGGTAGGGGATAGTAGTTTTTCTTTGTCGGCTTGTTCAGTTCGCCATAGTCGATGCATAAGTTGAAGGAACTGTCTGTCTTAGTAGCAAAAACAATAGGCACTCCACTCCCTATTTTGAAATACTTTGCTAAATAAATCCTTTCTACAACAATTTCGATACTTGCTTATCTAACTCTCATCTTTCCTTTAAAGCCATATGCCTAAGAGGCATTACAACTGGCCTTGTGTCTTTCTTGAGATCAATATGAAATTTAATTTTTCTTCTGGAAGGAAGACCGGAAACTTCTATGAACACATCGGAACAGTACTTTACTATGAGCACGATTGCTCTTCCTGTATGTCTCCAAAACAAAAGTATTAGGCTCACAACATATAATCAAATCAAGTCTATCACCCTTCCTCAATTGAACTACCCTCCTATCATAATCGAATGCTACCTCATAGCTAGACAGCCAATCCATTCTCAAAATCAATCCATACTCCGATAAGTTTAGTACATATGTTTCACTAAGGAACTCCACTTTAAGTAGGACCAACTTAAAATTATGACATAATATCGATAAATGGGTCGATCGGCCAAGAGGACTCGACATCATAATGGATTCATACACAAGATCGGGTTTAAGAGCTAAAATATCGACTAATGAAATTGATATGAGCGAATGAGATGAACCAGTATCAAACAAAGTACGAGCAAGAGAACTAGATCAAATCAATGACCCTTGCATCATGATCTGCTTTCCTTTCTCCAACACTGAAGGTAGTGCCTTACGAGAGATTGGAACAACATCTAAAGCATATGCTTTCACAATCTGACCTTCACCCTTTAAAGCTAGGCAAACATTCTTCAAGTGTTCGATCTGATTACAATTACAGCCCTTGTGCTTCTTCTAAATTAGGGCTGTCTTACAATCCTTGACTATGTGTCCCATCTAGTTGTAGCATAACATTTACCTCTCGAGAGGTCCATCCAATAATTATTTGCAATGTGTCCTACCTCATGGCATCTATTACAAGAGGTCACTTATCTTTTACCTTGGCCTCATGTGATCCATTTCCTTTGCATTTGCCATGCTACTGTTGTCCTTCCACTTTCTCATTCTTTTCCTTGACCATATTTCTTTTCAAAGAGTTTAATAATCACTATAAGGAAACCAACTATTGGTTGCAGTAAATAGTAGTGTTTAATAACTAAGTGCAACTGCTGATATAAAAATTAAAAATAAAATAATTCAACACTATACAACTAGTCATGCCCATTTGGAAGGCGATGAATTATTTTTCTCTTTCTAGAAGATTCGATTCAACTTTGCTTGCTATAAGGTTGAAATTAGTTCAAAACTTGTTCTCACATTAGTTGTGATTGATCTGCTATAATGAATTGCAACATTTTTTATGTATTAATTATAAGTTTAATTAATAAAATTTTAATGGTAACCATGTGCGATTTTTAACATTATAATTATTAAATTACATAGAGATGCATTTTCAACGTATTAATTAGTAAGCTATTATGAAATTACAATTCATGTAGTTTGAATGTATGCACATTATGTTACTTGATAGAAAAACTAAAAAAGTGGGTTAATACAGTTAAGTTGCTAATTTATATATAAATTCGAGAATATAAACATGATACCAATTTGTATGGATTTAGAACTTTACACCGAGTGTATTATGGTTCCTTATTTAAATAAATAAACAAAGCTTTACCATTGTAAGTTAATTAAATTTTACCTATCAAATATATCGTTAAAGTAAAACTATTTCTTTAATTCATGAATTACTGTTTGAAATGAAATGACAAATAAACAAAGCATTTTGAGTCATTGCCAATCATTTGAAGAGGGGCAATCGGTAGAGTTTGAGCACTTGCTGAAGTAAGAGACTCTTCAAGTAGGGTAGACTGGTCTACCATACGGAGAGCTTGGGGGCACCATGCAAGCTTAAGAGAATGGAACAAGTTGAAGAGAATTGGTTAAAACCACATTGTGATGTGAATAGTCATACATGTGGTATTGGAGCAGTAGCATGTCAGGGATGCGCAAGATCAAGTGCACAACAATATTTAAAAGCGTGGGAAAATCAGTAGCATGTGAGGGATGCATGGTCAGGTGCATGCAGCAATGCAAAATAATAATTAGAAGCCTGAGCCAGATTTAGAAGAGCCTGAACAATTCCCAACGATGCCTGTTGTGCACTTGCGCTAGCCTGTTGTTCAGCAGAAACTAGACATGCTAGTTCAGCAATAGCATGGAGGGATGTGTAATAAACAACCGAGGACTGCTGCAAAATGGAGCTTGGGCAAGTGTGTGTACACCTATGTGTGCACACACAAGTGTTTCATGAATGGCATCAGACAACTCAAAGGGCTGAGAAACTACATAAAGATCACGAGGAAAAGTTTGTGAAGTATGAGCATGCGATGAACACGATCGTGCAGCAGCAACAGTTGAGGCAGAAGTGGTTGTGCATTAGGAACTGAGTCGTGTGAGAAATATTGATCAGAGATAAAATGATTTCACTTGTATTATTGAGAATGAATAAATATTTGGACATCGATCTGCTATCATATATATACAAATGATGCATGGTAGATACTGTAACAAAATATATGTATTGACATGGGCTGCAACACAAGGTCCAGATGCAATAATATCTACACCACATATCTGAGAATTGTATATGTCGGTCTCTCATTCTCTATTCGTATTATTCTCATTTTCTCTAACACCCCTCCTCAAACCCTACTACGCTAGGGTTTGTGGCGATCTTCTTCAATCATACTGCCGACATATCAAGTCTTCAAATTTCTTCAAAAGACTTCAAAATTCTGCTTCAAGCATGGTTTTGAGGTGTTAAACAAGCATCAGGCAGAGAGATTTCGATATGATAAAAGAGATAGATGATAAAATATGTCACAAAGCTAGAAAATCTGGTTAAAAATTAGGTTTTGTAGTTGACATCATTCTTCGAATTGAATTAGGATTCGGATCTAGGCCGACAACCTTGCTTTTGATTCTAGCTTTCATCGAGGTAAACTTATTTGTCTCGGATATAAATTTGAGGCTTTTAGACATGGATCCAAGCTCCTTTGAAGTGAATATGAAGCTTTTGAGAAGGTCATGAAGTTTGGATCTATAGCTTTCTTACTATACTTATTTCCAGAGTCTTCAACTTTCAGATCTTGCTTTAATCAAAGAAAATTCTTCCTCGACAAGTGTTTTGTGAGTATATCTGCTCTTTGGTAAGTTGCAGGTACGTGATTAACATTGAGATTGCCTTTAATAACTTGTTCTCTGATAAAGTATAAATCTAATTCCATATGTTTTATTCTTGAGTGCAATACTGGATTGGCAACGAGCGCTATTGTGCCCATGTTATCACACCAGACCTTTAGATTTTATTGTGAGTTTTGGTCTTTACTTCATGTAGCAATGATTCTATCCACATGATTTCAGCTGTAGCACATGCTACACTTCTGTATTCAGCTTCAGTGCTGGATCTAGATATAGTTGTTTGTTTTTTGAACACCATGATACTGAATTATCACCCAAATATATGCAACAGCCTATGGTAGACTTTCTGTCATTTATATTTATTGCCCAGTCTGCATATGCTATGATATTGATTGCATTGCTTGATTGTAAAGTCAAACCATGATCCAAAGTGCCATTTAGATATCTCAAAATTCTTTTAACAGCTTTCCAATACTCATCTAAAGGATTTTGCATGAGTTGACTGGCCTTGTTGACACTATAGGAAATTTCTGGTCTAGTGATGGTAGCATGTTGCAGAGCTCCTACCAACTTCTGTACTGTTTTGATATAGGTTTTCTTTATTCTTTGATAAATGTAAATTGCTCGTCATAGGAGTTGGTAGGGCTTTGGCATTTTCCATATTGGCTTTCATAAGAATTTCAGTAATGTATTTCTTTTGGCTCAGTTGAATTTTTGTAGTTGAAATTTTGTTGGCTTCTATTTCCAAGAAGTAATTAACATTGCCAAGATCTTTGAAGGAGAATTCCTTATTCAACTGATTTGTGATACAATTGATTTCTTGTTCACTGTTTCCTGTAATTAAAAAACCATTAACATATATTAGAATATAAGTAACTTCATTTTTGTAAAATTTAGTAAATAAGGAGTTATCTGATTTTGTGGGATTATATCCCAGTCTAGCCAAGGCTGGCTTCAACTTGTCAAACCAAACCCTTGGTGCTTGCTTCAAACCATATATAGCTTTGTTTAGTTTGCACACAAGTTTTTATGTTCCTTTCTTTTTGAATCCAGTTGGTTGCTCCATGTATACTTCTTCCTGCAATTCACCATTCAAAAAGGCATTATTTACATCAAGTTGTTTTATAGTCCAATTACTATGTAAGGCAATTGTAAATAATATTCTGATTGATGTAGGTTTCACAATAGGTGAGAATGTTTCATTAAAATCAAAACCATTCTGTTGTGAATACCCTTTTGCCACCAATCTTGCCTTGTACTTAGAAATTGAACCATCAAAATTTTTCTTTAATCTATATATCCATTTGCATCCAATAATATTTTTGTCACTTGCTAATGGAACAAATCCCAAGTTTTGTTTCTTTGTAATGCTTCAAAATCTTCATTCATAGCAATTTATCATTTTTCACATTGAATTGCTTGATGATAAGTGCATGGCTCTTCATTTCAATTGTTGCATTGCATATTTTTGACTTGAATATTCCCTACTTTTCTCTTATGATCATGTTATGACCAGTACTTTCTAGAATTATTTGTTGAACAACTTCTATAGCACTTTGTTGATCAGTATTCTGACTTGGAGGATCTTGTTGATCAATAGGTGATTCTAAATTGCCTATTGGTTGAAAATGATCAGAATGTCTGCTAGTGTGACTGCTACTCTGATGTAGGTCTTCAGAACTGCTTCTCTAATTGTCATCTGCTCTTGAGTTGGATAAGAGCTGTTGATGATATGGCACATTTTGATTACTTTCAGTTGCAAGTTGTTCCATCAAGTCAGGTAATGAAGGTATAAATTTTTTTGTGTTGTATATTTTATGAGAGGTTTTCATATGTGTTTGACTAAATGGAAATGTTTGTTCATTAAATACAACATGTCTAGACACAACCACCTTTCCATTGCTATCTATACACTTGTAACCCCTCATATTAATAGCATAACCTAAGAAAGTACACGGGGAGGACCTGAAATTCAACTTATGTGAATTATATGGTCTTAAACAAGGAAAACATAGACATCCAAATACTTTAAGTCATGATAATTTGGTTTAACACCAGAAAGCACTTCTATAGGACTTTTATACTGTAGAGCTTTTGTTGGCAGTCTATTTATTAGATATACACTAGCAGCAAATGCATCAGGCAAAAAATTTTATGGTAAAGAGGCCTGAGCAAGAAGTGTTAAATCAGTTTCAACAATATGTTTATGTTTTCTTTCTATCAAGCCATTTTTTTCAGAAGTATAAGGACAAATAATTCTATGATTGATTCCTTTTTTCTGAAAATATTTCTTTAAAGGATAGAATTCAGTTCCACCATCAGTTTGAAAATTCTTAACCTCATAGTTAGTTTGATTCTCAACTAAATTGATGAATTGAACTACAATAATAAAAGTTTCAGATTTAGATTTTAAGAAGTATATCCATACATGTCTAGAGAAAGCATCTATAAAAGAAATGTAATATTTAAATCCATAGTTTGTGGTTATAGGTGTAGGGCCCCATAAGTCAGTGGCAATCAACTCTAATGGTTTAGTGTAAACAGTCTCAGAATCAGAAAAAAACAAGTTTGTGACTCTTACTCATTTGACAGTGTGTATGTATAGGCATAGAAATGTTAGCAAAAGAAATATTATTATTCTTCAACACTTTCTTTATAATATTTGCATTGACATGCCCCAGTATGCAATGCCATATATCAAAAGCCTTACAATTACGTGCTTGAGTTATTTCAGAACTATTGCACCATTTATCTCTACATTCTTGACTTTCACAATTATCGACACTAAATTTGTATAGTTCTCTACACTCTTTACCCTACAAAAGAATTTCATTAGACTTAATGTCTTTGACTAGACAGTAAGTAGGAAAGAATTCAAAATATACTTGATTATCTTTAGCAAATTGAGACACACCAAGCAAGTTTTTTGTAATTAAAGGCACTCTCAAGAGATTGTTGAGATAAAATTTTCTTGCACCTTTTATACATGCACTGCTAGTGTGAGTAAAACTTATGGGCTTACCATTTCTCATGTGAATACATTGTTTACCTTTGTACTCTTGGTTTTCAAGATTCAGATTCCCAAGATTGTTTGTTACATTATTAGTTGCCCCAGAGTCAGGAAACCAGCTTTGATCTTGTGAATCATCTGTGTTGACAGTATTTTCTTTCTGACTAGTTGAATCATGTTGAATGTTAATCATATTTGCACTTTGATAATTCATTTAATTGTTGTTTCCCTGCTGAGATCGTACATAGTTTGCATCAAATCTAAAACAGCATTTTTTAGCACTATGCCTAAACTTTTCACATATTTGGCATCTCAGCCTATTATTATTGTTGTTGTGAAATTTTCCACCTTTGCTTCTTGATCTGTTGGATGAACCATCTCTGTTAGATGACCCACTTCTTTGATTTTTACCGTTGTATGTCTTTTCTTGATTTTCTGATACATAGTTAACAGAAAATTCTTGAATAGATTTCTTATGCTCTATTCTTCCTTCATAATATAGTAGAATAGAACCGACATACTCAATAGATGGTGTTTTTTCTTGAGATGAAATTATTGCCACAACTACTTCGTACTCATCATCTAGACCACTTAAGATAGATAATACATGTTCTGCATCAGACATTTTATGACCTGCTACAGCTAGTTGATTACACAAATTCTTGATCTTGGTCAGATACTCTCTCATATTTAACCAATATTTTCTCAAGTTCCACAGTTTTCTTTTGTAATAGAGAATTCTTGCTGCAGACTGAGTGTTGAATGTGTGCTCTATTGAATGCCATATTTCATGAGATGTTTTACAACCTATAAGTTGAGGTAGAATGGTAGGATCAATAGAAAATAACAACCAAGAACTGATGAGGCTATCTTTCTTTTGATAGTTAGAGTAATATTTGTTAATTACAAGCTTTCTCTCACTATCAGTGACATATTTTGCTGGAGTAATAAGTGTTCCAAACACATACTCCTCAATATCGTATCCCCTTATGGCTGTTTCGATTTGAAATTTTCACAACATATAATTTGATTCGTCAAGAATAGTTGTCACTAACTGACTCTTTGGTTTGATTATTGATTTCAGCAGATCTTGAGAATCAGAATGATGAGAAGTGGTGGTTCTTGTAGTATTGAGAGAATCTTGAACATCATTAACATTGTCTTCTGCCATGTTGATGATTTTGAACACAAAAAACAGATGATCAGATGAAGAATTTTGATATTCTGAGATCAACAAATGGTGCAGCCAGAGAATTCTGATAATGAGGCAGTCTCTGAAGATGAACTCTAGGCGAGGCACTGCTGCTAAAAAACCGAAAAGTGATCAGAAACCAATAAAGTTTACAGTTCTTGATCGCAGCTTATGTAAAGCAAACAATGGGTAAGGGATTAAATTGATGGTTAAGGAAATGAGAAAAAGCTTCCTCGATGATGACACTGATCTGAGTTGAACATTGTGCAGCCACCATTAGGTGATGAGATATTTTCTGATAATGGTTAGGCAAGGGGCCTTTAATTGATAACAACCGTTGGGTTGATTTTAGAGCTTTGATACCATGTGACAAATATTGATCAGAGATAAAATGATTTATGTTGTATTATTGAGAATGAATGAATATTTGTACACTAGTCTGCTATCTCATATATATAAGTGATGCACGGTAGATAATGTAACAACATATATATTGTGATATGGGCTGCAACACAAGACCCAGATGCAATAATATCCGCATCACATATTTGAGAATTGTATATGTCGGTCTCTCATTCTCTGTTCGTATTATGCTCATTTTATCTAACAGTTGTCATAAGGGGTAGTAGATTGGGAAGCTTTATGCATCCAAATATCTTCTCGTGTCACACATTTATGGCTTTGAGCATGGCCAAACACCTTGCACACCCCACATGTATATATATGTGGTGTATCTCCTAAAACATAGGCTTTTATAGTTCATGTGATCCTATTCTTGTCTCCATTAACCATGGTAAAGTATGATGTTGTTTGCTTGTAACGTATAGCAGTAGATGCAGGCTGCAAACATATACTGTGCAACTAGCATGCACAAGTGCGTGCAAAATTCCAATATTGCTGAAACATGACTGATATGTAGGGAAGCAAAGGCAACTGCTTGAACTCTTTTAAAAATGATGAATGTGGAGCTACCTGTCGATTTTAAAGGAAATATTCTACTGATTTTAAAGGCAGCTTCCCGTGCATAGCATTATAACGCTAACATACCAAGCATAAGGAATATTGTGACACCATTTTTATATTTGTACCAGTCCAAGCTTAGACATGGTTAATGGAAATGAAAGACTTCTGCATTGAGATAGTGCAAAGTATGTTAACCAATTATTCATATTAATTAGTTAACCAGTTTGAAACAATGCTATGAATCTATAGATATGCGAATGCAAGCACACCAATTAAAATGATGTTACATTCTGTTCTCACAAATTATCGTTTTTTTTTTATTCGCACATAAATGATCAAAAACCTATGTTATTTTATTCTCTAACTTTCACAATATTTTACTGTATATTAGTCACCTCTTTTACATTGTTGTAATATGATGTCGTGCATTTATTTTTCATTATTTTGACATCTTTATGATTTATATAAAGAAGTGTGAATATAAGGAGATTTGGTGCAGTTTAATGTCATCTTGCAGCATACAAGTTCTGAATGATTTTTATTTAAGGTCCATTGTTTAGATAGGGTGCTGAGTAGTTATCATGTTATGACGTAGAAATAAGTGATATAATAGCGACTCTGGACCGCAAACAATGAGCTAAAGTTGCAAAACGTACATGGTTGAAGTGAGTTGAGTTACAGACTAAGAAGAGCAAATATCGACGGTATGTAGACAGTTCGGTGTTGAGAATGGAGTGGTTGAGTGCGAATGTCAAAGATGGAAGACCTGATGTAGTGTGCTGAATTTTATGAGTTGATGAAATTGGACTGGAACATGAGTAGGCAAAATGTCATTAAACTATAGCATATAAGATTGGATCGCGAAGTGTCATGCTGGCTTGGGCATATGCGAACTGAAGTAAAGAATGCTCCGAAGTCACAATGAACCTGAACAAGCGTCTGAATTACTTGCATGACAGGAACAAATATGAACTGGCTGAAGCATCTGAATAGGCTGCAAGAATTTATGTGTGAGAGAGCGTATAAAGAAGACCAAGTCCGAGTTGGCTAAGAACACACTCTGTCTGAGAACTAATCAAAGTTCTTAAAAAGGTGAAATAATCTTGCTTTTAAACATGCTTGAAAACAATTTTGGATAGCCTGAACCATAGTAAAGAACTGAAATAGTAAAGAACCATGTACGTGCTATTTTAACCTTGAATCGAGTCCATAAGATCTACAATTTTTCTTTCTGTTTGAACTGATCTGGAATATTAAACGATTAGTTACTACTGTGAAAATATTTCGGATTAAAGGTTTTCTTCAAATCGTTAATTTATTATCATATGTACCCTGATTAGTTCCAATTATTATATTATATATTCAATCTCTTTTGCATTTTGGCTGCGTGGAAGCAGGCGATATGCAAAAGAATCATATCAACTACCGTGTACATGGTTTTTGCAAGATCAAGGTTTGGATGTTAGTTAAGAAAACAAGAGAATTTGATTTTTATTATATCTGATTACTGAACAATAGTTACAACTTGAGCACCTATCTAACACATATATAGCGAGTTACATGCTGCCTAATTCAACAAAAACTGGATCTATTTACATGAACTAAAAGGAATGTTTACAGTTTTATCTAATACATGCACAAGTGTGCATGTGTACAGATATGCATTATAGACTGATTCTCTCACTCAAACTAATATTCTTGTCTTTCTTCCTTCTCCCTGAAATCCTTGATTTCTGTAACAGTTAGAAGATGCTTCAGTTTGACAAATCGAGTATGTGAAAGGAGCTTTCACTATGAGATAAAACGAATCAGACGACATATATGCTCCGTTGTCTGAATGAATACCTATCTATCGTTTATTTCTGTGCCGTCTCATTACATATCAGACCACAGATATGCACCTTCGTCTGATATGCACTAACACATCAAAAGAAAAAAAAATTATACGTTGTCCGAGGTTATAGTATCATTTTTAAAATTTTCTATTAGACATCATATAAATATTGACTGATATGCATATCAATCACACTAATGTTATATTTGCAAAATGAAATAATGAATCACAATTATTTAAACAAATAGTTTATTTCAAATCAAATTCGAATACAATACATCTTTCACTATACTTACATTTTCAAGTACAATACAACTTTCACTATTCTTACATTTGAAAATACAATACAACTTTCACTATCACTCTTATACATACAACTTTTTTCTATACTCTCATAAATAACATTTTATTTTACTAGCATTCACTTACACTTACTCGAATTAATTTTTAATATTGATCTTCATTTGCTTGCTCCAGCTTGTGTCCAGTCATCTCTTGCACCTGTCAAATAAACAACGCAGTAAAATGGAAAATAAAACAAATCTAAATTGCAAAAATTAAATTAAATTTGAATATTAACATTGTCTCAGTTTATGGGTTTGTTTTCTTAGACATGGGCGGACAAATATATATGTGCACGAACAACTTATGATATGCACGATGTATCACTATGAATATCACAAGGCCGGACATCGATTATATCTCACGGATTATTGCAAAGGTCAAGCCCGAAGACTCAACATACTACAAATGTGCACAAGATCAGGCCAAGAAAGTTTCAGTCCAACTCAGATGCACCATATACGAATGTCAACCAGTTTACATAGTCACACATATATACATGCATACATATGTATGCATGCATATACATGGATGAACCAAGAAAGCATAAATATCAGTTTCAGGTAGCAAACCATATGTATCAGTTTCAGGCAGCAAACCATAGGAAAATTGAACATGCAAGGCTCAAGCAACTGGACATGTGTATACATACACATACATATGTATGTAAGGAAGTTCAAAGAAAAAACAAGCTTCAGCAACTCAACAACATGGAGCAATGAAAAGCAAAAACAAGATTACAACACACAGGAGACACATATATGGAAGTTCAAAGCAAAACATGGTAATATTTCACACATATATACATACGCGTGTATATATATACATGGAAGATATTTCACAAACTGAAACAATGCAACAAGACCAACTAATTTCAAGAAGTGCTCAAACTGATACTATGCCAAAATGAAGTGCATAAATAGTCCAAGAAATACGGACATGCATTAAGGACACATAGCATCAGAGAATACACACATGCACATTGGCAAAGAGTAATAACACACCAGCATGCTAATACAAGGTTAGGGACATGCACATATGATGGACTTAGATGATCAGGAAAAACAACTCAAGCAACAGAGATGCAGGCACAACAGCAAGGAGAAACTGTTTCATAGATATACATATAGACAAACCAGACATGAATGAACTTAAATGTATGTATGTCATACACGTATGTATGTACATATACATGTGTACGTACATATATATATGTATGTATGTACATATATACATATATGTATATACATGTATACATGTGCACATGGCCACTTCAAACTCCATACGAACATACAACTACATACATAAGGTGCAACAAACAGTCTAAACAACACAACAACAAGGTTCATCACTCTTTCAAAATGGCACAACAAAAAAGTGCACACAAAGAAGTATTCAAAATGGCGCAACAACATGGTTGATGGGATATTCAAAATGGCGCAACAACTTGAGTTTTAAACCAAATAGCAAGCTTCAGGGGACAAGCAAAACAATAAGTGCAAATTCCTTTTCAATCAAAAATTTGTAAGCTTGAAGGTACAAGCAAACCAAACATCAAGCTTTAGAGCACAAGTACTATAAATATATACACATATGTATATGTATATATGTACAAAAATGTATCTTTAAAGATGCACACATGAAGCATGTATAATGGTACATACATGACGTAATGTAGATAAATAGGTAGTTACAAATTATCATCAAAAGGAAGAAGTCACCTAAATCAGGCAAGGCGTCTGTGACGCCCCACCTCTATACCCACGCTAGCCAAGAACACTACGGAGTAGTGCTGTCAACTAGCGCGGAGAATAAGGCTGTTGAGGAGCGACCATCCATGTAATAGCTTATCACAAGATGGCTTTAAATAATCTTCGGAAACAAATATAGAAATAAGCATAACACAAATCAGTCACAGACATCCATATCACAAGGGCGGAAGAAGATATGAATATATAACTAACACATGAAAGTGTACATCAGAGTAGTGGTCAAAAAGATCCACAATAATACAAAAGAATAGCAACACGTGCTATACAATAGAATACAACTATGAGTCTATATCTCAAGTGTATACAACAAAAACTGCTAATCTAAATAGTTAGCCAAAAGTCAGAGTAGCAAATCCCGGGAAGAAGTCAAGCAGAAGCACCTGTAACATCTCGGTCTGACCCGAGTATTATTTGAGAAAATAATAAACGGATCAGTCTAGCTATAAATATCAGATGACATGATATAAATTAAAGGATATGGCATAAACATAAAATATCCATACTGACATACTACTATAAGTATGCAAATGATGATCAACAGAAGATCAATCAAAAAGAGATAAATCGATATCACAAGAATCTTCTCAAAGATCCAAAGAGGGCATCATACCCTAAACTTGTACTCATAACAAGTCAATGACATAAATTCCAGAAATCAGCACAAGAAATCCAGAAATCACAGAAAAAGGGAAAGAGGCCTATCACATGACGGTCCGCAGACCATGGGGAGCTACCCCACATGTGTGAATGGAATCACACAGATTGAGGTCAAGACTAACCAAAAAGCAGAAAGGTATGTGTGAATGGAATCACACAAGTGGTGTCTAGTCTAACCTTGCAATGAAGGAGACATCGCGCAATTGCTAGTCTAATTCATAAAGCGATCATCAAGATCAACGAGAAGTGTCAATTACACTAAGCTAGTAAATATAGAAGTTTAGCTTCATGTCCCATAACCACTTGCTTAACTTAAATATTTACGAACAAACTGTAAATCTTCACTAATAAAATTGTCACAAGAGGTTCAATCGAACAAGTCCAAGAATTAACCGACGAAGTGAATGCAAGCGTTTCATACCACTTGTTTTACTAAGTCGTTTAATTAGATTTCTCATCCGAGTGAGGTAAAGGCTTGTATATACTAATAGATTGAAAAATGGTTTAAGAAAAGAGCTTTGTTATTGAAAATAGAGTTGAAATCATTTTGTTGAAAGAGTTTTGATATTTACTACAAGTATTGAAACCTTTATATTATAAAGTGACAAAACACAGAAGCAATTGAAGAAACAATCATTCACAAAAATTCGCATACGGAGATGTGAATAAAATCCAAGGAAATCGGCTCAATGTCTTTCAGATAAGATCCCCTACGGAGGGGGGGTCCAGGGGGGTGGCAACCCCCCAAGGTGGGGGTTCGGGGGCAACGTCACCGTTTACGGGGTTCGACCTGCCCGGTCAGGTCGCGGGGGTCCAGGGGGCAGCGCCCCGTCCAAAACGGTACGACTTAGTGAAGACAAAATGAGGTCTAACGACCTAAGAGGGATATGGTCGAGCGACCTAATGGTTGCGACCTAGGGGTCTAAGGGGCACGACCTAGTGGTCCAGCGACCTAAAGGGTATAGGTCATGCGACCTAAAATGGGTTCGCGACCTAACACTCAAACGACCTAAAGAAATTAAGGAGCCGAGCGACCTATAAGAAGCAGCGACCTAAGTAGAAACGAGGCCCAACGACCTAGCGGTTAGGTCATGCGAGTTAAGAAGGTCAGCGATCTAACAAAGACACGCGACCTAATAAAGAAACGCGACCTAAAGGAACGTGACCTAGCGACTTAAGAGGCGAGCGACCTAAGTGTTACGGCCTAAGAGTTGAACGACCTAGCGTGGAAGCGGCCTAAAAGCCAAACGACCTAACGACCTAAGGTCATACGACCTAGCGACCTAAAGTCGTACGACCTAACGACCTAAGGTCATACGACCTAGCGACCTAAAGCCGTACGACCTAACGACCTAAGGTCATACGACCTAGTGCAACACGCGACCTAATGCGACCGAGTGGTTTAAGGTCGGAGACGACCTACGACTTATAAAGGTAGACGGTTGAGCGAGCTAATGAAGTCCAGAGTCGAGCGACCTAGCGACACGGTGTGTTGAGCGACCTAACGAGGTCAATGTTGAGCGACCTAACAAGGTCCAGAGAAGGGCGACTTAAAAGAGGCGCGACCTAAAAGAGGCGCGACCTAAAGGAGCGCGACTTAATGGGTTATATGACCCAACGACCTAAGCCACTAACTCGCGAGCGACCTAAGTCCTAGGTCGTGAGCGACCTAACTGCGAGTGAGCAAAAATGGCCAGAGTCAAAGCAGAGCGACCTAACGACCATACGACCTACGACCTAAGGTCCTGAGCGACCTACGACCTAAGGTCCTGAGCGACCTAACTCCGAAAACACGAAAATGGCCAGAACGACCTAAATGCAGAAATTTCACCAAAACACCAAAAATCGGAGTTTTTCGCCAATCCAATCCAAACCAAAAGCAAATATGAATGCTAAAGTGATAGGGAATCATTCCCAACAATCCAATATAGTTATAGACTAGATTTGTGAGATAAAAATCTCACCTTTGCACTAAAGTTTATGAAGATGAAGCTTGAAAGCAAGGAGAAGCAATCCAAAGCTTGAATCCAATATCTTCTACTTGAATTTGGAGTTGAATGTTGGATTTGCAATTGAATTTGTGCTTGGAGTTTTAATTTCCCATTCTTTTCACCATTAATGCCCAAGCTTGAGTTAGTTAGGAAATTTATGAAGAGTGAGGAGAAGGGGGTTGGAACTTGGGCTTAATAGGCTAAACTAACCCAAAGTCCAAAGCGGGAAAAGTTAGTGAAATTTCGCTAACTCCAAACCTATCGATGTTTATACTTAAAAAACTTGTAAACGGCATTTCGAACTCAATGGAAGTGGTCTCGAGTCCGAATTTGACCGTTTGCAAAAAGTAGCTTTTCGGACCAATATCCGATTAACGACAAAATATTTAAACAAAATATTTAAATGTAAAATCGATAAATATGCGGGTTGTTACAGCATCAAAAGGAAGAAATCAATTCATGCTATATCAAAAGGAAGAAATCACCAAAATTAAGCAAGGCATCAAAAGGCAAGGCAAGTCAAGGCATCAAATGGAAGAAATCAGTTCATGCTATATCAAATGCAGTTACAAATTAGCATAAGCAAGAATCATCAATTAAGATCAGGCAACAAGGTGCAAGCTCCACAAAGTCACAAAGTAAATTGCAAGCAAAACCAGATGCAAGTTCAAGCAAACATCATGATGTAGATAAATAGGCAACATATACATATGCAAACATCATGATGGATACATAAATATGCAGCATATACATATGCAAATGCAGTAATCAAGAGCAAGGGACCAAAAAGCAAATGCACACAGAACAGGTTCATGAACACTAGTACTTCAACAAAGAAATCAAGAATTCGAAATCACAAGAAATAAAGTAAAAAATGAATCTATTCAAAATTGAAATCAGAAAATCCAAAAAATCAAGGCCAAAGTCGGTAAAATCAATGTCCAAATTATATTCTAAATAGATTCAAGAATTTCAAAATGAAAATATAGGGATTCAAACCCTATAATTTAACCCATATCATCATCGGCAAATTTAATCTAGTTCAAGCATAAAATTGAAAATGGGTAAAATTGCTAAACATACCAAATCGATAGCAATCAACTCGACAAAGAAAGCAACCACGCAGAAATCACGGCTAATCGAAGTGTGCGAGCATCAGAGAAGAAGGAGTATCATTCGCACTTCAAATTCCAAGCGGCGGTTTTCGATCTAGAAACCCTATATCAAAACGAAGAGGGAACACGACCATCAATTTATTAAGAGTGAGAGAAGAGGAAGAGGAAATATGGATGATTTTGTTCTGCCGATTTGGTTTTGAGAGTGAGATTAAAGGGTTTTGTTGATTTAGTTTAGAGAGGGAGAGAAGAGGGAACGCAAAATATTGAGAGGGAAAGAATTTGAGGAATGCGGCTACCAAAATATCAGAGGGAAAATATGCAGCCACCAAAATATTTAAAGGAAAAATATGGAGCCAAAATGATAACTTCAATCAGACGACATATATATTAGAGGGAAAATATGCGACCACCAAAATATTTAGCGGGAAAATATGGAGCCAAAACTAAATTTTTTGATAACTTCAATCAGACAATGGATAAAATGTTGTCTGAATGAAAAGCAAGAACATTGAGATTTGATGAGCTATTCAAACAACAGAGTATTTTTTTCCATATGTTGCATGAAATAGTGGAAAATGTTAGAACAACAGCAAATCAACCTTATATTGTGTGATCGCTGTTATCTGATTCACTTTGTGGCATAGTGTTTGTTAATATATCGACCTTTTGAAACATAGAAAGTACATGATTCACCTTCAACTTCTTTTCATCAACAATTTCTCTAACAAAGTGAAAATCTATTTCTATATGCTTTTTTCTACAATGCTAGATAAGGTCTGTTGATATGCTATTGCACTTTGATTGTCACTCAAATGTGGGCACACTTTCAATTCTTGCTTTCAATTCATGCAACAGAGATTTCAACAATACTATTTCTGCTGCCATAGATGCTATGCTGCTGAATTCAGCCTCTGCACTTGATCTTACGACTGTAGCTAGCTTCCTTGATGACCAAGAAATGATACTTGTCCCCAAATACACAATGTAACCACTAGTTTACCTTCTATCATCATGATCAGTTACCTAATTTGAATCAGCAAATGCAGTGATATTGAGGTCTGAACTTGCTTTGGGTATTATCCCATGCTTCGGTGTTCGTTGCAGATATTTTAATGTTCGTTTAACTACCTTCCAATGCTCAGATGTGGGTTCTTGCATGAATTAACAGATAGAATTGCAAAGAAGTGAAAAAATGAAAATGCTTTATTATCATTATCATAAATGTACAAATGCAGTAGTCTCTGTATTTATAAGACAATATAAACTTGGACTGATATATGGGCTGTGGCCCAATACATAATTATTTTGATCCGCTTATTATACAAGTGATTCGGGTATATTCGGTACCGAACTCATATTATAACCTAACTCCCCCTTTCAATCTTATCTAGGGTTTTCTCTTCCCCCTTTGCTATCTCGCCGCCTTCTGTAATTGTGAGCTCTTTCTTTAGTTGAGTGAAATATTTTGTTGAAAGTGGTTTTGTTAGAATATCTGCTCTCTGAAATTGGGCAGGAACGTGGTGAACTTTCAGTTTGCCTTCTGTTACCTTTTCACAAACGAAGTGCAAATCTATTTCGAAGTGCTTCGTTCGTGAGTGAAGCACTGGATTTGCAGAGAGGCATACAACACTCTGGTTGTCGCACCAGATTATGGGAGTGTTTCCAATACCCACCTTGATTTCGTTGAGAAGCGACTCGATCCAGACAAGTTCTGCTGCAGTACTTGCAATTGACCTATATTCGGCCTCAGTGCTTGAACGCGAGGTGGCAGCTTGCTTCTTTGAGCACCAAGAGATTGGGTTACTCCCTAGAAAGATGCAAAATCCGGTAGTAGATCGTCTGTCGTCTGGATCTGAAGCCCAGTCGGCATCACAGTAAGCTTGTATGTTTAATCCCTTTGCGTTGTTGAAATGTAGACCATGATCCATAGTTCCTTTCAGGTAACGCAAAATATGTTTTACAGCCTTCCAGTGATTACTGAGAGGTTTATGCATGAATTGGCACACTTTGTTTACACTGTAGCTTAGATCTGGCCTTGTTATTGTGATATATTGCAGAGCCCCAACAATGGTTCTGTACTGCTTTTCATTTGTGATGACTTCCCCTGATTCTTTAGATAATTTGAGATTGCTAGTCATTGGAGTAGGTAGGAGCTTTGCCTGATCCATGTTTGCCTTCTTTAGTAAGTCCAGTATGTATCTTTTCTGGCATAATACCATTTCTGACTTGGATGCTTGAATAATTTCAATACCTAGGAAATGATGTAAGTTGCCGAGGTCTTTGATTGAGAAGGCTTGATCCAAGTATTTGATTGTTTGATTCATGCCTTGGATGTCATTTCCTGTCATAATTATATCATCCACATATACTAAAATATACGTGAATTTCTCCTGTTTACACTGCATAAATAGAGAATTGTCTGATTTGGTTGGAGTATATCCTAAGTCCATTAGTGTAGACTTGAGTTTCTCATTCCAAACACGTGGTGCCTGCTTTAGTCCATAGATTGCTTTATGTAGCTTGCATACTAGATTATCACCTACACCTCTCTGGTAGCCTTTTGGTTGTTTCATGAAAACTTCTTCTTTTAAGTTCCCATTAAGGAAGGCATTGTTTACATCTAGTTGTCGAATCTTCCAGTTTTTGTGAAGTGCTATTGTTAATATTATTCTTATGGTAGTGGGTTTAACAATTGGAGAGAATGTTTCATTGTAGTCAAAGCTATACTGTTGGTTATAACCTTTAGCTACGAGTCTAGCTTTGTACTTTGAGATACTTCCATCTGTATTTTTCTTGATTTTGTACGTCCACTTGCAGCCTACTATATTCTTGTCCTTTGGCAATGGGACAAGACTCCAAGTTTTGTTCCTAATTAGAGCATTGTATTCATTATCCATGGCCTGTTTCCAGTTGTTGTTGCCAATGGCTTCATTGTAGTCTTTTGGCTCCATTGCATCAAGCTGAGCACTGTATACTTTGGGTTTAAAAATGCCACTTTTGGATCTTGTGATCATATGATGTTCTATTTTTTCAGGTGAGGTGTCAGAATCATCAGTTTCAGACTGCTGTGATGCATGTGATGTAGACTGGGTAGTTTCTCTTGAATTAGAGTTGCTCTGACTAGTGTTATTGAAGGAGCTGGAGGATTTATCAGTTCCATGACCCAATCTTGAGTCAGCATTGGATGATGTGTGATATGGTTAGTGAGTCCTCTGCACACTTCCACTGGTCTGATCCCACTCTGGTATGACAGGTATAGAAGGCATTGAGAAATTATTTTTGGTATGCACCTTCTTTGTTGTCTTGATATTTTTGTCTGCAAAAGGAAAAATTCTCTCATTAAAGACAACATGTCTAGTAACATAGACCCTGCCATTATTGCTTAAGCATCTGTATCCTTTTTGATTATTTCCATATCCTATGAATGTACTTGGGGTAGATCTGAGATTCAATTTGTGACTGTTATATGGTCTTAGACATGGGAAGCATAGGCATCCAAATGTTTTTAGACTATTATAATCTGGTTTTACCCCAAATAGTAATTCAATAGGACTCAGATGCTTAAGAATCTTGGTTGGCAGCCTATTAATTAAGTATACAGCAGTGTTAAATGCTTCTGGCCAGAATTTCATAGGCATTGCTGCCTGTGCTAACAAAGTTAACCCAGTTTCTACTATATGTCTATATTTTCTTTCTGCCAAACCATTCTGTTCAGAAGTGTATGGACATGTTGTTCGATGAACAATGCCCTTTTTCAGAAAATAGTCTCTCAGTGGTTTATACTCACTACCACCATCTGATTGTATAACTTTAACTTCATGACGTAATTGTTTTTCTGCTTGAGTTATGAACTCTATTACAATCTTTTGAGCATCAGATTTTGATTTTAAAAAATAAATCCATGTATATCTGGAATAGTAGTCAACAAAAGATATATAGTACCTGTATCCATAGTCTGAGTTTATAGGAGCTGGCCCCCACAAATCAGTTGCTACCAACTGAAGTGGTTTGTTAATAATGGTTGTGGAATCTGCAAAAGGCAGTTTGTGGCTTTTGCCTAATTGACTGTAGGTACAAACATATGGAAGTGATACATCACAAGAAATGTTATTATTCATAAGAACTTGTTTTACAACATTTACATTGGGGTGCCCTAACTTGTAATGCCATAGAGTAAAAGTTTCTTGACTGTTAGCAACATGTGATTCAGTACTATTACACCATTTATTTCTAGTTTTGCTCTTTCTTGAATTTCCAAAATTGAATTTGTATAATCCACGATCCAGTTCACCCTGTAACAATATATCTTGATTTAGTAAATCCCTTACTAAGCAGAATTTAGGGTGAAACTCAAAATACACATTGTTGTCATTGGCAAATTGAGATACACTCAACAAATTATTTTTAATATGTGGAACTCTCAATAAATTATTGAGATGAAGAAGTCTCTTACCTCGAATACTTCTGTTTCCAACATGTGTAATTTTTAAAGCTTCACCATTTCCCATATGAATAGAATGTGTACCTGAATACTCTTTATTGCCTAAGTTGAGATTTTGCAGATTGCTTGTGAGGTGATTGGTGGCACCTGAATCTGGATACCAGTCTTCTTCTGCTATATCATCAGATCTGGTATGTTTTTCCGCATTTAAAGCTTGTGGTAGTGACATCATCTCTGTTTGATTGCCTTGCCTCTGGTTTATTTGTGCAATATTTGCACTGGAATTGTGATTTCTTTGATTTTCTTGATTTTGTTGGCTTGGATAATACTCAGTGTTGAGTCTGAAGTAACACTATCTTGCTGTGTGACCTGGTTTTTCACAAATTTGACATTTTATCCTGTTACTGTTCCATCTGCCATTTCTTCCTCTACCTCTTTGGGTTGTATTGCCTCTTTGATTGTTTTCTTGCCTATAATTTTGACTTTCCTGTCTTCTTCCTTGATTTCTGTTTCTTGAATTTGAGGCATAATTGAGAGACATCTCTGTGTTGCTTTCTTTTCTTTGTTCAATTCTCCCTTCATGAGATAGGAGAATGGAATATACATATTGCATATTTGGTAGAGTTTGTTGTGATGAAATGATTGCGACCACTGACTCATATTCAGTATCTAAACCATTTAGAATGGTTAATATTTGCTCAGATTCTGATACAGTGTGTCCTTCTGCATCAAGAATATCGTAATAGGATTTTACCTTTGTAATATATTCTCTCATTGACATATTTTCCTTTCTGAGATTTTGCAGTTGCCTTTTGTAGTATAAGATTCGTGCTGCTGACTGTGTGTTAAAAATTTGTTGCACTGCAGACCATATCTCAAATGATGTTTTGCATCCCACAATTTGTGATAGAAGGCCAGAACTGATGGATGATAGCAACCAGGCAGCCAGTAAGCTATCTTGTTTTTGATAATTGATGAATTCTTTGTTTGCTGTTCTTTCACCAGTGACTTCTGTTACCATTCTTGCTGGTACTGTGACTGTGCCATACAAAAAGTCTTTAAGACCATATCCCCTGATGCTTGTTTCCACTTGATATTTCCACAATATGTAGTTGTTTTCATCAAGTGTGGTGCTCACCAGATTGTTCTTGGGTTTGATAATGTCATAGTTTCTTGTTTCTGAAATCACTGCAGTTTGGTTTCTTGATCTTGGTTCGTCCTGACTTTTGATTCCACTTGTTGCAGATGAGGTAGTGTCATCATCTCCTGCCATCTTGATGATGCTTCAAATTGGCTCCTGAATGAGTGAAAATTATGGTGCAAACAGTAAACTTGATTTCTTGATTCAAGTTCTTGGCGTGGCACAACTGCGGGAATCAAATGAGGGTGAAAAAACAGAGAAAGAATGAACTCTCAGATGATGAGAATGATGATCTGAGAGCAACCAAGGGAGGTGAATGATGAACTACGATCTAACACCTTCCTTAGGACGGCTCAATGATGATAAAACGATCTCTGATGAGAATCCAGATCAAACTTGACTGGATGCCTGTCGTTTGATAGTTCTTTTACTGCTCTGATACCAAGATAGAATTGCAAAGAAGTGAAAAAATGAAAATGCTTTATTATCATTATCATAATTGTACAAATGCAGTAGTCTCTGTATTTATAAGACAATATAAACTTGGACTGATATATGGGCTGTGGCCCAATACATAATTATTTTGATCCGCTTATTATACAAGTGATTCGGGTATATTCGGTACCGAACGCATATTATAACCTAACTTTAACAGACTTTATTCATACTACATAATAAAATCGGCCCTCATGATGGTGACATGCTGCAAGGATCCAACTGTACTCATATATAATTTGGGATTTTCAAATGGATCACCTTTATCTTTGGACAGATGCAAGTTGCTGACCATTGGAGTAGGCATAGGCTTGGCCTTGATCATGTTTGTTCTGGTTATAATGTTAGTGGTATATTTTCTTTGATTCATGTGCATGCTTCCATCAGTTGTTCTTTTGATGTCAATTCCTAAAAAGTGATGCAGTTCTCCAAGATCTTTTAGTGAGAATTTCTGATGCAAGTTATTAATTAGATTCTCCATCTCTCTATTATTATTGCCAGTGTTATGATATCATCAACATACACCAGTAGGTATGCAATTGTTGTACCTGCAGTCTTTAAAATAGTGAAGTGTTTGATTTTGCTTGTTCATATCCCATAGATGAGAGTGTGTTTCTAATCTTTCTGAACCAAACTCTTGGTGCTTGTTATAATCCATAGACTGCTTTGTTCAGTTTACATACACTTTGATTATCTTGCTCGAATCCTGGTGGTTGATGCATGAATATCTCCTTAGACAGTTCACCATGCAAGAAGGCATTGTTCACATCAATTTGTCTCAGTCTCTAGCTGTAATGTAGGGCTATGGTTTAGATAACTCTTATGGTTGTAGATTTTATTACCCGTGAAAAGGTTTCTTCAAAGTCAAAGCCTTGCTACTGAGTGTATCCCTTGTCAACTGGTCTTGCCTTGTACCTTTGTATTTTTTCATTTTCACCTCTTTTAATTCTAAATGTCCATCTATAGCCTACTATGTTTTTATCCTTGGGTGGTGGAACTAATGTCCATGTTTTGTTCTTTCTGAGAGCACTTTGCTCTTCTATCATAGCTTGTTTCCAATTGCCATCTGCCAATGCTTCATTTACAGTAACTTGTTCACTAGTTAAGGTGAAATTTTAGGGTCTAAAGATCCCACATTTAGCTCTGGTCATCATGTGATGTAGATGAGTAGATTAAGTAGGTTCATTTGCAGGTTCAACGTGTAGGTTAGTGCTTTCATCTTAACATCTTTGCATTGAGTATGGCTTGACAGGTTCTCTTCATTATTACTTTGGGTATTCATTATTACTCCGAGTATCTCCAATTACATTAGAAATTTGACCTTCATTTTCTCTTATTGATAAAGATGGCATCAACTGAGTGACTTTTGTCATTTCTGATGTACAAAGGTATGGATGGAAGATAGTAATACTTTCTCTGTAGGTTGTGAAGTATGATTTCTAAAAGGGAAGATATGTTCATTGAAGGTCATATGTCTTGAGATGTATTTTCTTCCACATGAATCAAGATATTTGTACCCTTTTTGATTCAAGCAATATCCAAGGAATGTGCATGACTTTGATCTATAGTCCAATTTATGTGTATTGTAGATTCTTAAATATGGGAACATAGGCAGCCAAAAACTTTCAAATCTCTATAGTTAGGTCTTTGATTTAGTAACACATCAAATGGACACTTATTTTTCAGTATCCTAGTTGGCATTCTATTGATGAGGTAAGTTGCTGTTGAGAAGGCTTTGGGCCAAATTTTCAGTGGTAAGGAAGATTGTGCTAGCAATGTCAAGCCAGTTTCTACAACATGTCTGTGTTTTCTCTTTGGAATTCCATTTTGTCCAGAGATGCATGGAAACATTGTTCTATGTTGAATTCCTTTGTCCTTGAAATATTGTTTAGGGGTTTGTATTAGTGCCACCGTCAAATTGAAACTCCACTACTTGTGTGCTCAATCGTTTTTCAATAAAATTAATGAACCGAACTACAACATTGCAGGTTTCAAATTTATTCTTGAGAAAATATATCCATGTGAATCAAAAATATGCATCAACAAATGAGATATAATACCTATACCCATAGTCACAACTCACTGGTGCAGGTCCCTATAAGCCTGAGGTAACAAGCTCAAGTGGTTTAGTAAATTCAGTATTACATAAAGTGAATGGAAGTTTGTGGCTCTTTTCCATTTGGAAATAAGTGCAAACATGAGATGTTTTTTTATTCATAAATGCAATTCTATTTTCATTCAATATTTGTTGTACAACTTTATCACATGGATGCCCCAATCTATAATGCCAAACATCATATACATCTTTAATATCAGTTAAATAATTATTACTCACAAAAATATTATTACAGCCTTTATACTCCTCGTTTTTCACTTGATCATAGGTATCAAATCTCTAAAGTCCACCATCCAAGTTACCCTGAAGGAAGAATTCTTTACTTAGACTATCTTTGATTAAGCAAATCTTGGGATGAAATTCAAAGAAAACATGATTGTCAACAGTGTGTTGTTAAACACTCAATAGGTTCTTCTTGATTTGAGGAACTCAAAGCAAAATTTTGAAGTGTAGAATTCTATTGTCCTTACTGCATCTAATGGAAGCATTTCCTATATGTGATATATTAGTAGGAACTCCATTTCCATATAAATATGTTGCTTACCTTTGTATTCTATATTTCCAAGATTTAGGTTTTAAAGCTTGTTGGTTACATGGTTGGTGGCTCCATAGTTTGGGCACCAGCAATCATGGGAAATATCATCAGGTTTGGCAAGGTTCTGAAGGTAGATTTGGCTTTTTAGCGCTTGTTCTTGTGCAGATTAGGTTTCCTGATTGAACCGTGAAAGATTGGCACTGATATTGCTATCTCTAGAAATATATTGACCTTGTTATAGCATGGAAAAATTATTTTCATATCTGAAATAGCAATTACGAGCAGTATGTCCTATTTTTTCACAAATTTGACACTTCGCTCTGTTGTTAAAGTTATTGTTATATCTACCTCCTCTTCCTATGGTTCTTGGAATTGACCACCACCTTTATAGAATGCAGGTTCATTTATGTTGCTCTGAAATTTGATTGATTGTTGATTCTTGAAATTATTTGCTAGGTTAATTGATAGATCAGAGGGTGCTACTGCTCTTTGTTCTAGTCCACTTTTATGTGCAAGAAGGATGTAGTGTACATGTTGTATTGATGGGAGCTCTCCATGAAAAGAAATTACTGTAGTGATCACTTCATATTCTTCACTTAACTCATTCAAGATCATCAAGATTTGCTCATTATCTTGTACTTTATGGCCTATCCCTTCGAGTACATCACAAGTGATTTGATTCTCATATGATATTCTCTCATACTTGTTCCGTTCTTCTAGATATTTTACAGCTCTGTCTTGTAGTGCAATACTTTTGTAGTAGATTATGAATTAAATACTTGTTTGACTATTGTCCAAACATTATTGGATGTCTTGCGTCTGATCAAGTATGGTAGAAAACTCATGCTAATGGATGCAAGAAGCCAAGAACATAGAAGAGAATCTTGTCTTTGATGTGTTGCATAATCACTGTTTGGAATCAACTTTCAATTATCATCGTTGATATATTTTGGTGGAGTTGGAGCAGTTCCATTCAATAATTCTTCCAGGCCGATCCCTTTATTGCTGTTCGATTTGAAATTTCCATAGAAGAAAATTGTTTTCTTCAAGAATCATGGTAATTAGTTGACTTTGAGGTTTGATGATGTTCTTGAGTGAGTAATTGGAGTCTTTCGAATTCCGTGATGTGGTATTTGATTCGTTGTCGCTGCAGAAGCTTTCTTTGGTTGCCATGGTAGATATTGGTTGATTGAGGCTTTGTGGAAAAGATGATGATGCTGTTAAGCAATAGCACTGATACGAAGTTAAGAAAAAGAGAGAATTTTATTTTTATTATATCTAATTATTGAACAATAGTTACAACTTGAGCACCTATCTCACATATATATAGTGAGTTACATGGTGACCGGTTCAACAAAAACCGGATCTATTTACATGAACTAAAAGGAATGCTTACAGGTTTATCTAATACATACACAAGTGTGCATGTGTACAGCTGTGCATTATATATTGGTTATGTTATATGTGAAGGACTGGATATGTTGAAGAACATGGCTCATGACTTGAATGAGGTTGGTGTCATAACTTTGTTTTCTTTTTGCCTTATAGCTCTATTTTTCTGAAGTATGTTAATAAATTTTTTTAATGTAATTAATCTAACCACGTATATGACATCAAACTAGGATTGTATGGTTAATATGCAGTGTAAACATGATATTTTCTTTATAATATTGACAAAATGATGCAAACAAGTTTTTATCTATTTGAATTGCCTACCTCCTTTTGAAATTGAAGAAGCCATCCTCTTTCTAAAAAAAATCTTAACCAATGCTGGTTTAACTTTATAACCCAGCTTCTTTAAAATGGTAAAGAAGATACAATGGCATCAACGTGTTTTAGGTTTGCTGTCATGTTAGTAGATATGCTGCCTTCTTACATAAGCAACTTTGGCTAAGATTTCACAAGTTATCATTTTTTATTTAGCTATTATCATTACAAGAAACTGAACTTTATACTCATACATTCTACGACCATGATATTTGATGTTATGACATATTGTCTGTAGTTAGCTTTTATATGTTATTGGACTGGGAGTATGTAATAAATCTATGCAAGTTAGTGAAACAATATATGTGCACATTAGCATCTTTAGTAGGTTAGCTAAATACAAAGATTTAAGTTATAATTTGATGCATACTGTTAACTATCATATACATAACTGAAATATAAATATTATGTTCTATTTTCTACGGCTAGACATACTTATCTCGTTAATTTCATGATTTTTGCCTACTGTGTTCATTCTAGAACCCTTGTCGACCATATATTTTGCCTAAATTTAGATGATATTTTGGTAGCTTTAGCTCCACTTGAACAGGCTAACCTTATCACTGTGGATTATGAAGGAATAAAAGCTTAAAACTCATGTTATAGCTCAACATTTTTTGCCATCTTCCTATAATTATATAGTGTCACGTATATTTAATGCTGCTTCAACCATTAAGGATGATGAAGTTATTGATATTGTTGTACATCAACATCGCAATGGCATGACACAAAGATGACAAGAAAATGAAAAGGGCTGTTACTGAAGTAAGTATTGTCTGATACAACAAATACACTGAACTTACGGTACCATGCTTACATAATTTTAGCTTATAAAATTTCAAAGTACTATTCAGTGTTGTACGAAGATTACCAATCACTAACTATCTATGTATAATATCAAAATCATTACGGCAACCATGCTATAAAATATATATGGTGGCATTTATGAAAACACCATTATAATATTTTGCAGTAGCATCAACCGTAGTTTTTAGTGACACTTGTAAAGTGCCATGATAAAAAAATCGGTCATGCTTGTAGAATGCTGCAATATGTTGCTTTTCGATAGCGTTTATGAGACACAACAGAAAGTCCTGGATTTTTAGTTACACCTTCTATAATGGCAATCTGTAAATGCTACTATGAGTAATGGTAGGGTTTTTTATGCATTGCTAAATCCATTTTTTAGTGTAGTGAATGTTGCCCTTACCAATCCTTTGAACGTCACTCCATACGGTATTTGATTCAATGATGACTCCCTCGAAGGTGAATTCAAACCCTTTGTGAAATTCAATTCCTTTTGTAATGAACGCCTTTTCAACCTATTTATATCGATATTGACACATCCAAGGTATTCACATGCGAAGCACCTAAGTGTCGGAAAAACAGAACATTAGGGTAAAGAAAAAGAATTAAAAACGAACAAGAAAGAAGAGAATAAAAACATCAGAATGATAACATATAATATCAAAAGATAATACGTAAGGAAAATCTAATATTTATAGCATTTCAAAGTTAGTAGTCAGAGTACTATCATTAGCCTAAACAGTTATAACAACATGTCCTTACTATTGCTGATATGTATATATACATACATAAAGTAATGCGGTGGAAATAAATACAATGGTAGGTAAACATCCATCTCCTCTCCAAGGGCTCAATGAGCATCAACGAAAACCTGCTTTTCTCATATTACTCGAAAAAGCACCCATAAAAATAAGAAAAAGTAAATCCATGGGTCAGACATTAATCTGGTTTGAGAAACTCAAGAAATTGCAGCCAACATATAACGGTACTTTTGAGACCGCGTGGAATGCCATAATAGTAATCCCCTCAAAAGAATCACCATATAATATAAGTACATATTGTAATATAATAGATAAAGTCTAGGGTGAAGAGTATAAATCAGAAAACAGATATGTCGTTTGCATCTCATGACAAAACAATATTGAAGTACAATCATAACCGCTAAGGCATGTCTGCATAATGGATTTCCCACGAAGACCTACCTAGTAAAATTTGTAAGCAAAATTGCGACTGCTCTCCTATAACAAAGATCAGAAGTTACCTTCCGAGCATTGTGTATCTTTAGGTAAAATAAATCATAAGGCAAACACAATTGTCCCATTCCCGAATGAGCGAACCCGAACAACGTGGAACTAAGCATCAACAACTCCCTACGTGCAACATATCGAAAGCATACTCTAGATATGAAGTTGATATAGCCTTTTAGGTTAGAAAAACCCCTAATTGTACATCCTACTCTGTCTTTTGTCATTTTTTTATGTTGAGGTTATGTTTGACATCTTTCTCAAGAGTCTTCAACTCGAACAGATCATCAATCCCCATATGGATCCTAGCATCTCGAATAGATCTCGAAACCACACATGGATTTCAACATCTCGTACATATTAATTTTCAAGAGATAGAACATGTATCTCGGTCTTGAAGTGGTTTTCAATAAGAAGAACACTTATCAATCCCGGTGTCCTTAAGAGTGAATCGATGAATTTCTCATTTACTCAATTCTGGTTCTTTAAAAAGTAAATGAAAGCTAGGGATGTTACATACGAATCTCCTCCTTGGGAGTTCTCAATGGTTATGTAGCCGTAAAGCATTTTGATACTTCTTAAGTTAATTTGGCCATGTTAAACAACAATGAAACAATCTCATATGGAAACCAAGTCTCGTATACTTATCATGTTTCCAACCTTTTTGACTTCTACTATCCATCGGCAAAGTGGGAAGTCGGTAAGTTAGAGAACTATCTCTTCAACCTTACTCGAACATCAATCTTGGCTTTCACAGATAGAATCAGTTCTACTTCGTTTGCTTTAAGTGCTAAGTACACAAGTAAATGTTTTCTATATACAAGTAATCACATAAAGCACATTAACATACACAAAACACGATCAAGTCACATGGTTGACTTTTAAGCCCCTTTTTATTTAATTAATCATTCATTAATTAAAACCACTTTTATTGAAAATCCTTTTATCTAATAAAACTTCTTTAATTATTTGAAACTTCTTTTTAATTTAAAAACGTCTTCCTTTAATTAAAACATCGTTTAATTATACATCTTTCATTATATAAACACCTTTGTTAGTTAAAACTTCACTTGTTTAATTAGTAATTTAAACTTATTAATTAAATTTTTATTAAACTTGTATATAGATTTAATTTCCCTTTATACTTGTACTTTACTATTCACTTATACAGTATTCTACATTTCAAAAGTTTTTATATACTTATCTCAACTAATATAAGAATATTCACAAATTACTAACAAGATTTAGTGTTACCTAGTATCTCGACTCGGTTAGATTGAACAAGATAGATTCGTTTGTTATCAAGAACAATGACCTGGAGTAATAGTTGTGTAAAGCCAGAATTGGATAGGATTTGGTAGATAAATAATACTGGATACTTGTATGGACTTTAGCTTAGGTAAGCAAGGGATCGGCATGGTTTGGTAGTACCATAGGATCGATATGGTTGGATAGATAAGGGATCGGCATGGTCGAAGCAAGAAAGGGATCGGCGTAGATGAATGTAGATGGATCAGCGTGGTTTGTTGGTTTGGAATGTTATACTTCAGCTCATAAGGAAAGGATCAACATAACATATAAAAGGGCTTAATGTAGATGGATGGATCGGCACACTTGAGTCCACCGAGGAGGGATCGGCACATGTTAGAGACCAAGTGCATTCTTGCATTCAACGATTAATATCTTGGGATCTAAACGTTTAAGGTAGATGAAATTGGAGATCAAGGTATATGGACCTTATGGAACCTACCCTAAGGATCGCATGGAAAATGGGCAAAGAAAGAGGGATCGACATATAACCATCTCTAGGGAGCGGGAGGTAACTATGGCATAAGCAATCTTAGATCAAAGGTCATCCAATAACTCGAGCTCCATTGATCCAAATGACTTGAAAAATTAAAGAACCAATATATTTAAGCATGCAGAAGCCACCATAGGGATCGCTGCCCAAAAATCGACCAAGAAAGGGATTGGTACCGATCCTTCTTTATTGGGATTTGTGCTTAGCGAACCTCTGTGGGCCCATATGGATTAGAAGGTCCTATAGCCGAAGTTTCAAAGAGATTGGTGGTCACGTTCACCTATAAATACTAGCCTAGGAGGTCATTCTTAGGATCTTTATACCGTTGGTTACTTGAATCTTTATTGTAATCAAGTTTTTTCTTACTTCTTGCTGCTGCAATCAAACTGTTAGTGAATCAATAAAGATAATCTTCAAAGTGGATGTAGGCATACAACGCTGAACCATAATAAATTCCTCTGTTCTTGATTTTTTCTTTGACTAGTCTGTTAGTTTAATCTATTCCTCAGTTTCAATTTTACTTTCTTCATTTACTTCTCTACACAAATCTACTCTTGGGTGTTTGTGACCAATTTGGTTGCAAACATTTTGGTGCTTTCACTGAGAACTTGATTCTCAACTTGTTAGGATCCCCTTTGTTGCTACTGGATTGGGCAAATAACCCAAAGGAGATCCATAGTTATCTTCATAATATTCCATATACTATTCAGATTTACTGAAATCTAAGCAAGGAGATTGATAATAGCGAGACATACTAGATCAACTTCTTAGAATGTGGATGGAAATGAGACTGCTGGCATTCAAAAAGGAGGCTCAAGCAATTAACCAACTAATTTTAATGCTAATCCAGTTGAAGTTCAGAACCCTACTAATTCTATAACCAGAGCTGAATTTCATAATCTAATGAGAGAGTTGATGGAAAACCATCTACAACTAAATCAGTAAATTAAGACTAATATTAATCTAATGAACCAGAATACTCGGCAACAACGTAGGAAGGCCAGAAGGGATCCCACTTCTTACTCGACATAGGAAAGTTCAATCTCATCGCATGAATACCATAGGCATAGGTGTCGCATGGTCAAAGAGATCACGTAGAAACTTCGAAGTGTCGCTTGGCAGTTAGCAGACCAATATGGTTTGCCAAGACCGGTCAGTGCTGATCCCTCCTTAGGGATCGATACTGATCCCTCCTTCAGAGGACGGATTCCCCCATTACACTTAGGGAATCATGCTGGAGTTATTCCTGAAAGCTTGGATGGTGGAATTCGATTGAATGCTGACCAAGTACCCGGACGGAATAACAACGAGATAAATGTTCAAGGTGTGCATAAAGAGAATGGCGAACCAAGAAAGCATGAAATAGTCTATAGACATCGGTCGGACCGTTCATGTGAGGTGGAGCACGACTACCGCTTGGCACCACCCATCTAGACATCGGACTTATCGTCAATGGTCAGACAGTTGGTGAGAGAGAACCAAGGATTGACTAATGATGACTGGGGAATCTCAAGAAGCCATACCTCGTTTACAGATAACATTCTATATGCAGAATATCTGAGAAGGTTCAACATGTTTTCAATGCCTACCTACGATGGAAAAACAAACCCCAGGCCGCATACTATGAGATATGAATGGCTGACGGATTCTGCACGAGCCAATGATGCGACCAAGTGCAGATGATTTCCTATAACTCTTTCCGGGATAGCAATGATGTGGTTCTCGAGACTACCCCCACGATCAATTTCGAGATTCTAGAAGTTGGCAACCAAGTTTGTGGAGCAATTCAGAATTCACATGACTCGTCCTAAAGACGTGATGTCCCTTTCCAACGTGATCCAGGCTCCATGGGAATCGTTTGAAGGATTATTTGGAGTTTGATACTACCGCCACGGAGGTCAGTAACCCAAATGATCATGCTATAGTTATGGTCGTGACGAGAAGTATTGATTCGAAATCTGAGTTTATTGGTTGCTGGCTAGAAAACCTCCTATCACGTTGGAGCATTTCTATTCAAAGGCGCTCAATTTTTGAGAAAGGAGGAAGCCAGGTCCTCCAAAAAAGAACGTTGTAGGATCGAGTGGAGAAGCCGCACAGTGTAATATTGTGATAAAACAGTCCGATGATAATTTTGGGAAAATCCAGGTGAACATTCAAAATAACCCAAATCAGCAAAAAAAAGATGGAGATAGGAATTGAGAGCAGAAGAGGGATTCTGGGACACTAAAGACTAGGATTCCAATGTATGAAAATTACACGTTGCTAAACACGTCCCTGGAGAATATTTGTCTATCCATTTTCAATACCATGCAATATAGGAAGCCGCCTCTAAAGGAGTCAATAGAAAAGCAGAAGCAGACTGGGAAATATTGTCCGTTTCATGAATGTTATGGGCACAATATAAATGAATTCAAGCATCTATAGGATGTTATAGAAAAGTTAATTTGGGAAAGAAAATTGCAACAATTTGTGAAACCCCTGCAATATTATGGATAAGGACATCTGATCCCAATCGAGGACAAGCTCTGCGTAGGGCTGAGGAGCCTGTACGGATTGGTGGAAAACTGGTGATAGATATGATAGTTGGAGGACCAAACCCTGCGAACAGGAGTTGGTAAAATATGGAGCGCTATGCTAGCACAATAAGGCATGTAGATATGAATGTTGTTTGAATACGGAAGATGGAGCTCCGGCAAAACAGCAACGCATGACGACGAATGATATAGTATATAGAAGTGGGGATATAGACATAGTAGAGGCCCCAACAATTGACTCGATGGTCATTTTAGCTATGCATGGTCTTGCATTGGTGTAATATCCCCCCACCTGGAGGCCCAAAATTAATGGCTATGGATGCTGCAGTCATCCATAGTTATTAATCTTCAGTGACCAAATATGGCGGTGTTAGATACATTGATACACAGATCATAGAAACATGGAGAGAGAAAATTTGAAAATTCAAAAATAGATTTCCACATTCGAATTAAAACATTTCATGTTCAATACATAACCCCAAAATACGTTAACCACATTTAGCAAAATATAATTATTACAAATATGCCAAGAGCGACATATGAAGATGCCCTCTTGGTTGATCAGAGTATATAGTAAGGCTCATAAATTTGCCTTTATAAACAAACACACAACGGAAAGAAACACTCTAAAAATCTATCTACCTCTTACATGCCTTCGGAAGCTTTATTTGTCTAAGAAGAGAACCTAAGAACTTTAAATCTCAAGCTACTCAAAATCAATTGAGTGCCCGAGAGATTAAGGGGAAAAAAACTTCAAGTTAGATATAAAGCTTGGTATGAATAATAATCTAACATCTCAATCCTTTTGAATATCTAATTAGACCACATCGCTTAGCGGATCGAGTTTCCCGCTCACTGGTATCCTAAAAACCTTTATAAATCCATATACTGTGCTTCTGCATCCACAATGGTTAAAACATACATTTTTAAAATATTATGATGATATGCATACTTGAAAATAATTAGGATTTCCCATTCCCAGTGTAGTGTGACACCCTATCATAATTATAGTTTCAAGGGTAACTATTATCCTTTTTAGTTTTCATAGGATCACTAAGAACCTATAGGCATCTGCCAGTTAACTTAACCAATTCATGGGTCCTCCTGAACCTATTGGACTTCCCAATAACTAATCACCATATCCTAGTTTTCATGGGTTTACTAGGAACCTATGAATTTATCCAATAACTCACTTCACATCTTAATTTTCATGGGTTGACTAGGAACCTATTGAAACATTCTTTAACCACTTACTTATCCTAGTTTTCATGGGTTTACTAGGAACCTATTGACTGATGTCAATTTTTAATCCGAATATAGTTTTCATGGGTTCACTGCAAACCAATTAGCCACTGCCAACTACTGCTAACATATAGTTTCCATGGGTTAACTATGAACCTTTTGGTATGCACCAATAACTAACTTATTATAATTTTCATGGGTTTACTATTAATCTTATTGGTATGCACCAATAACTACCTTATCATAGTTTTCATGGGTTTACTATGAACCTTTTGATTTACCTCCAATAACTACAAGTTTACCCATCCTATATTTTTGGTCACCCTAAGACCATGGATGCAATTTCACTCATTCAGGAGTTTAAGCATTTTATATTCACTATTAAGTTAACCTAACTGGTTCTTCTACACTTTTTTCCCCTAAATACAGTTATGGGTTATTATTTGAATATACTCATGTTTGAAGAAGCAAAACAACAACTTAACAATACCACTCCTACGGGTTTAAAGTCCTTGAAATATATCATAACATAGTTAACACCTTTAACTTATGTTTTTATCAAGGTAATACTTCTTCAAAATTTCATACTTAAAACCATTATAAAACTCCTTTATATAAGCCATGGGTTTTCCTTTAAAAATTAGAGTATGGGTTTTCAAACCATTCAAAACCAAACCTTTCGACCTTCTTTGTAACATTCCTGTTTTTAAACAAATTTAAATTCGTAGTTAATTTGATTCCTAGATTTAATTAAGAATTAATTTGGTAAATTAATACGAAAATATATAAAATGTTATATGTTAACAAGTGTAGCTAGTTTTTAACAATATATTTGTTTATTTGTTAAATATGTATATTTATTGATTTTTAAAATAGAATTTGGATTTGAGATTCAAAATAAATATTGAGAATAAATTAAAATTTGAATTTGAAAATAAATTGAAATTTGAATTTGAATTTAATTTTAAATTCCAAAAGATAGACATTTAAAAAAAAATTTGGACGAGCTTTTATTTATATATAATTAGTTTTATTACATTTTCAATAAAAAGAAATTCATATATATATATATATATATATATATTTGGATAAGAAATAGTACATTAAGTAAAATCTTTTTATTTACATTAAAAATAAATATTTGATACTTAAAGGACAAGTGTAAAAACATTAAGGCTTAATATAACAAGTGTTAATTGATTGAAAAGAGTTATGACAATTGTTAAATGTTTAAACATGTGTCACTCCTTAATTTTCACTTTTCTTTTATTTTTATTAAATCTCAAAATTTACTTATAAAAACATAAGCCTTCATCTCTTCATACTTTTTCTATCTTCCTAATTCAAAAGCCAATAGAAAAAAAACCTTAAAACTTAAACCGTTTCTCAAACAAAATCTGAAATGAATTTATCCTCAAATCAAAAATCTGTAACCTGTTCATCTCTTAAAATCCTAAATCATAAATCTGTAAATCAATTTCAAAATCAAAACTGCAAATCGTTTTCATTTCCAAGTCTTGTGTTTCAAATTTGGGATGAAAATCATCTAGCCTGCATTTATTCAAAGCCTGTGCATTCTTCTCCTTCAACATGAGTATTTCAAAGCAAATCTGTAATTCAGGTTTTAAAATCAAAGCAAGTAAAATATGGAAATCAATGAAGTCATCTCTGCATGCAAATATGAGACAAGCAATTCAAGTTTTAAATCAAAAATAGAAGCTAAGGCCATTCCAGTTTTAAAAGATTCAAAAGCAATTTCAAATTGAGGGCTTTGTTCATCACTCTTAGTCTGGTGAGCAAACCCCTAACCTTATACACATTTTGGTTTGCATGAAGTTGGTATTGATGAATGTTTGTGAATAAGCTTGCATATGATTATGATTGCATTGTGGTTTCCTGTGTATGGATGTTGAAGTTCAAATATAAGCCTGCCTGTATAAATTGAGTTGCCCCTGTTCTTGTTTTCTTCCAGACCAGATTTACAAACAAAATTCTCATCCTTTGATTTAATAACTGATAGAACTAAGAATATAAACAAAGGTTGTTTGTTTGATTTTAAGCTAAGTTTTGAAAATTTATTAGAGTTAAAACAACTTGTAAATACCTCTGGAAATCATGACATCTGGGTAACACCTTTAATTAGTCAAAATACAAACGTTTTAATTTACGAATTCAAGTGTGTTAACCGAATTCTTGTACTTAAACATGATTTTTAAAGTTAAAATCATAATTTTTAGATTTAGGAATGGAGAGCAGTTTGGGTTTGTTTGAATCGTGTATTTTTGGTCGTCACGGTCGATCTCATTGATCGGAGAGGTTGAGTTTCCTCCTGAAGGTGGAGGAGCGATCAGTGTCGATGGGAAAATAATCAGGTGTTCGTGGATTTCAGTGTGAAGGTAGGAATTTTAGTTTGAAATCTAGTAACCTAGTTTTGGTCTTTATCAGAAAATGGGTTTGTGCGGCGTCGTAGGTGGACCGAAATCAGTCGTAGGGGGTGAATCGATGCATCATGGCATGAGGATGCTTTGGACTTGGTAGCTCGTGTCCAGGTGGTTGGGATTGTTGGTCATGGTGGTTATTGTTGATCGAAGTTGGGTGCTCTGGGTGCATCGTCATACTTGATTTTGAGAATCTGGCGAATTAGAGTTCTGGGTGTTTGCCTGTCATAGGGTGGCCGACGGCGACGTGCGGGAGGTCTCGAGGGTGGTCAGATCACTGGCGAGCAACGGTGCACATATACGCGTGTCAATAAGTAGCTGGATGGTTGTGAAGTTGAGGAAGATGATGCTAACGCGAGGAAACTTTCGGGATTACCATGATGCAACTCGAAGTTAGGCTCGAGTTAATAATTGTTTGTGTAGGGTCAAACCTTAAAAGGATTTCAAGTTGAAACTTTAACATGCGCTAGGGCCAGTTTTGTAGAAAACTCGAAGTAGACGAGCTTTTGTCTCGGGAAGCATTCGAGTACGTCCCAGGTTGCTGAAGAACAGTTTTGACTTTAAACAAATTTCAACTTTAATTTATTTTTAAAAAAAACCCATGTCTTCAAATGATGTTTTTGGATTAAAGTTTGAATTAATCAAAGAATTAAGTAAGACATTTTCAAGATAATTAAACACTAATTTATTTAAATTGGTTATTCTATGTTATAAGTTATTTAAGTAATGTAATTAAAAAGGGTAACTAAAATAAAATGCTATTTAACTAAATCCTAACCTTTAAAATAAATAATGTGATAATTTATTAAACAGGTTCTAAAGGATAAGAAAAGTAATTAATTTATCTCTTGATTAATTAAATAATTGATGATCTTGTTGTTACAATTAATTAAGATGCAATTTATTGGTAACAGTAATTAAGAGTTAATAAATTAACAATTAAGGGTTAACTACTGAATGCAATTAATTTAAGATTAATAAAGGATAATTAATTTAAAGATAAATTTATTGATAGAAGTAAATTGAGGATAATTACTTTGAGTAATTAAATAAAAGATAATTACTTGGTGTAATTAAATAAAAGCTAATTACTTAGTGAAATTAATAAAGGATAATTAATTAAGGGTTAATTAATTAATTAAAGATAATAAATTAAATGGTGAATTAAATAATTAAAGGTTAATTATTTAATAATTAAAGGTTGATGAATTTAAATTTAAGGGCTAATTAATTTATTGTTAATAGTAAATTAATAAATGATTAGAAGAGTAATTGGTCAAAATGATTGTAATTTATTAATATTAATTAACCATAATTAGTAATTCACAGGTAAATAAATCTGATTTAAGTTAATCAGATAATTGACTGCTCTTACTTATGTATGATTGGATTCTATTGGATGATTGAATCGTTTGATATCTCTGTTATGTGGTTATGATGCTATGTAATATAAATTGCTTTGTGTTGAGCTGTTATATTTGTGATGAATATACTGTTGTATGAATATGAAAACCCCTTGACCAATAAAATGACATTTGAATTTCGATGCGACAGGGAGTTGGATTCTAGTCGGTTATCCGAAACCCACATCGAATCGTAATGGTGAATCTTCGTGATTGATAAATTTACTTTATCTATGAATCTGTAAATGAAGATAAGCGTTATAGGTTATACCGCTTATCAATATTAATATGATTGAATCTGTGATGATTGATGTTGTTGCACTATTGTGTGTAAAATCCCTGGACTACACTATACACACACAAATATGGATTTCACGAGGAAATCGGTTGGGTCACGGATTTTTGAAATAATTTTAAATTTGAATCTTGAATCCAAATGGTTTTCGAAATGAATTGGGTATTTTCAAAGATAAAAGTTATTTTTGAATAACTTGATTAAGTTTTGAAATTCAAATAATTTAATTTGAATTCAAGATTTGAAATTGAATTCTATGTTTGAAAATTTTGGTTTAAAAATGTTATTCAAGTTATAAACGTGTTTATATGGGTTTTGAACCATTTTAAAAAGTATCGTTTTGGGAAATTTGAGTTTTACCAAATTTTATACTTAAAGAGATATAACTCGTGCTAATGAAATCGGATTTTTTCGAAACGAAGACTATTTTTTTTTCAAATAATAATAGCTATCATATAAAGAAAGAATTTCCAACTTGTGTTGAAAAGATTTCAAATTGAAAAGAAATCATTTTGAAAGGTATGAATGAATCTTTATGAACGATGGTTGAATCTTGTTTCGAGATTGAAGAAGATTTTAATGGTGTATCTTTTATATAAAAGATTTAAAATGAGAATTGTGAATGAATCTTTGAAAATGGGTTTGAAAGCTATGAATTGATTTTGATTTAATAATTGGATAAGTTAATCCAATTTGAAAAGGAAATGGTTTTGAAAGCCGTGAATGAATCTTTGTGAAACTAGGTGAACTTTGTGGAATAAATCTTTTTTGTTTAAAGATTTGAAATGGTAATTGGTTTAAACCATTTGAAAGGAAAGTTTTGGATTTTAAAAGTTGTGACTTAATTGAAATCCCATGTCCATATGGTTTTTAAATACTGCGCTCACTATTCGGTTTAGCCGGGAGAGGACCTTTGTGTCATATAACCCATTCCGAATATGTGATATGTCATAAATGGATAGCAATTGAAGACGGTGGTGAATATCGGATGTCTTTGAGAACGATAGGATAACCCGTCGAATGACTCTGCACTGAGTTGCTTCGGTATAGAGATCTCCATATGTGATGGGGAGTCTGATCAGGATTGAGGATGCCCGGATTGCAAGGGCTTCTTTGGAAGTGCCTTCGGTTATGTTCGAACCCAGAACAGACTTGTATGGATTGTGTGCCTGACATTACACTTTGAGATGTAAAATCGGTTTCTATCAAATACATTTCTGTTTGGTGGCGGAGATTTATTCTCTTAGCTTTACACCCTTCTCTGAGACGTACGAGCTCAGAGGTTATGTAGTTGATGGTTACCAGTGATACATTCTCAATTTGGTAATGTGGCATACGAAGTGTTGCTGATCATTTGTTGATCGAAGCATGGCTTTTGTGAAAAGCGTAGCTTTGTGGACGAGACTTCGTCGAACCTCACAACCCGGTTATGGTCGAAACAAGAATCGTAGCAGCAAGGTTATTTGAGGGTAGCGCCCTCTGAGGGTATGTCATTTCCTTCTGGATTATAGGTGGTATCATGGTATGGAACCTAGATACTTACTTTGTGGTTGCTGCAAACTTATTGTTTTGTGGTTGTTGATTGAGAGGTACCTCGGATAAAGGTCGCAAATGACCGAGGGGTGGCATGCTCGTGTCAGTAGTTACCTAGTTATAGAGGTAACCCGGCCTTGTCTAGCAGAGATCCGGTTAGGTTCTCGGGGGCGTCCCTCCAGAGGCGTTCCATTTTATTTGGGAAGTTCCTTTGCCTTACCATTTGTTGGAAATTCAATCACCAATACATGCCTTGTACGGTTTTAGTTGTAGAACCTGCCATCTAACATGGTAGCTATAGTAGGCATACTATAATGGTACGTATGCTGGCTAAGATTAATATTATACTTTCGAAATGTTTTCCACTATGCACTAATAATAATATCAAATGGTTTTCGCGTATCAAGCATATTTGACTATCATAAGGAGAAATCTCCTCCTAGTCTGCGTTTGCATTGTGTGTGTGGCGGGAGGCCTTATGGTAGTTTCATTTTCTTAAAAGCATTGCGGATTTCAAATTTTAAATTCTTTTGTTTGTTTTTAAAGAGATAAACTATTTTTGTTTGCTCATACCGGTCCCATGACTGACCCGGAGTTTATTATTCCCTTCCTAAACTCTAGGTGCCCACTATTTTCCACACAGGTAGTCTAGAGTTGAGTTTTTCAGATAGTAGATATCGATTCTGTAGCTTTCAGCTTTCCCTTTGGTATTCTTTGCAGACTTTGGATATTGAAGTATTTGGTTAGGACGACTGGACTTGCTTAGCTAGGTGCAACTTAATGGTGGTTCGAGCTATCTATGGAGATTGCTAATACTGGTGTTTCTTCTAGATTTTCAAGTTCTAGTTATTTCCGCTGTTAGTTCATTGGGTTTTCCGTTGTAGCATTGTGATCTTGTATCTCTGATATTGATTCATATTCTATCATTGTTGTATCGAATGTTGTATATCAATGATATTCATTTCTTTTTCTTCCGTTGTGTTGTTATACTTGATGTGTTATAAGCTCCGGCACGACTTGAATTTCAACGTTTGAATCTGCGGTATTCAAGTACAGTGGAGTATGGATGTCGATTTTCGAACGCTGGAATTCGGATCGTGACATTTTGGTATCAGAGAACTTTAGCTCAGGAGTATAACACATTAAGTGACTCATTAGAGATAGGGTGAAGTATACCCTAGAATGAGTAATCCCTAAGATATCCATTCGAATGCCTCAGTAAATTCTCTTACTATCCACTTATAGTGGGTATGAGTGCGAGAAGTGAACGAGATAGGGACAGGGGAGCACCACTATAAATGGTCAATACCCTGTGATAACGGAAAGAGCTTTCTCTATCAATCTCCTTTGATTTGATTCCAAAATTCTTTGATATCTTCGTAGCAGCTACAAGAAGAAGTTTCGATGTGATGATGGCCATACGAATCGTCGTAGAAAATCCTTACTTCGCATCTTCATCGGTTTCTTATCAGCTTTTCAATATAAACTTTAATGAATTTGAATTTGAATTTGAATTGGAAATTGAAAATTTTGAATAAATTGAAAATTTTAAATAAATTGGAAATTCTAAATAAATTGGAATTTTTAAATTGAGTTAAATTGGTTAACAAATATAAGGCTAAATTTGAATTGTATCGATAAAACGATATCGATTAAAACCAAATTTGAAAATTCTGTTGCAATTTCTTGTGTATATCAAAGTCCAAAGAGGGACAAGTTGATGTATACTTTGGATATTCCGACCTAAGTTAGGAATCCATATCTAGTGTTTGGGAATTGTGGAAGATTAAATCCATCTATATATCTATCTATTCTCTGGGATCCGATATATTCTACGAACGATTAGTTATCCCTTCGTACTAATCAATGATCTTGCATATTCGTAGACCGGTGGACCCAAATATCTTGGGTAGTATTGTATGAGTTTGTTCTCATATTGTTGATATTCTGATTTGGTGAGCCAAATACAGAATAGTTAATCGTCCTGATTTGTGAATCGATTCTCTATCTTTATGAATCCATTCTTTGTTGTCTCCCTTACAAATTTCGAGGACGAAATTCTCTTAAGGAGGGGAATCTGTAACATTCCTGTTTTTAAACAAATTTAAATTCGTAATTAATTTGATTCCTAGATTTAATTAAGAATTAATTTGGTTTTAATATGAAAATATATGAAATGTTATATGTTAACAAGTGTAGCTAGTTTTAACAAGATATTTGTTTATTTGTTATATATGTGTATTTATTGATTTTTAAAATAGAATTTGGATTTGGGATTCAAAATAAATATTGAGAATAAATTGAAATTTGAATTTGAGTTTAATTTTAAATTTCAAAAGATAGACATTTTTAAAAAAAAATTGGATGAGCTTTTATTTATATGTAATTAGTTTTATTACATTTTCAATAAAAAGAAATTCATATATATATATATATATATATACTTAGATAAGAAATAGTACATTAAGTAAAAGCTTTTTATTTACATTAAAAATAAATATTTGATACTTAAAGGACAAGTGTAAAAACATTAAGGCTTAATATAACAAGTGTTAATTGATTGAAAAGAGTTATGACAATTGTTAAATGTTTAAACATGTGTCACTCCTTAATTTTCACTTTTCTTTTATTTTTATTAAATCTCAAAATTTACTTATAAAAACATAACCTTCTTCTCTTCATACTTTTTCTATCTTCCTAATTCAAAAGCCAAGAGAGAAAAAACTTAAAACTTAAACCATTTCTCAAACAAAATCTGAAATGAATTCATCCTCAAATCAAAAATCTATAACCTGTTCATCTCTTAAAATCCAAAATCATAAATCTGTAAATCAATTTCAAAATCAAAACTGCAAATCATTTTCATTTCCAAGTCCTGTGTTTCAAATCTGGGATGAAAATCATCTAGCCTGCATTTATTCAAAGCCTCTGCATTCTTCTCCTTCAACCTGAGTATTTCAAAGAAAATCTGTAATTCAAGTTTTAAAATCAAAGCAAGTAAAATCTGGAAATCAATGAAGTCATCTCAGCATGCAAATCTGAGACAAGCAATTCAAGTTTTAAATCAAAAATAGAAGCTAAGGCCATTCCAGTTTTTAAAGATTCAAAAGCAATTTCGAATTGAGGGCTCTGTTCATCACTCTTAATCTGGTGAGCAAACCCTTAACCTTATACACATTTTGGTTTGCAATGAAGTTGGTATTGATGAATGTTTGTGAATAAGCTTGCATATGATTATGATTGCATTTTGGTTTCCTGTGTATGGATGTTGAAGTTCAAATATAAGCCTGCCAGTATAAATTGAGTTGCCCCTGTTCCTGTTTTCTGCCAGACCAGATTTACAAACAAAATTCTCATCCTTTGATTTAATAACTGATAAAATTGAGAATAAAAACAAAGGTTGTTTTTTTGATTTTAAGCTAAGTTTTGAAAATTTATTAGAGTTAAAAAAACTTGTAAATACCTCTGGAAATCAAGACATCTAGGTAACACCTTTAATTAGTCAAAATACAAACGTTTTAATTTACGAACTCAGGTGTGTTAACTGAATTCTTGTACTCAAAAATGATTTTTAAGGTTAAAATCATAATTTTTAGATTTAGGAACGGAGAGCAGTTTGGGTTTGTTTGAATCGTGTATTTTTGGTCGTCACGGTCGATCTCGTTGATCGGAGAGGTCGAGTCTCCTCATGGAGGTGGAGAAGCGATCAGTGTCGATGGGAAAATTATCAGGTGTTCATGGATTTCAGTGTGAAGGTGGGAATTTTAGTTTGAAATCTGGTAACCTAGTTTTGGTCTTTATCGGAAAATGGGTTTGTGCGGCGTCGTAGGTGGATCGGAATCAGTCGCAAGGGTGTGAATCGATGCATCATGGCATGGGGATGCTTTGGACTTGGTGGCTCGTGTCCAGGTGGCCGGGATCGTTGGTGATGGTGGTTATTGTTGATCGAAGTTGGGGGTTCTAGGTGCATCGTCATGCTCGATTTTGAGAATCAGGGCGAATTAGTAGTTCTGGGTGTTTGCCTGTCATGGGGTGGTCGGCGGCGACGTGCGGGAGGTCTCGGGGGTGGTCAGGTCACTGGCGAGCAACGGTGCACGTGCACGTGTGTCATTAAGTAGCTAGGTGGTTGTGAAGTTGAGGAAGATGATGTTAACGCAAGGAAATTTTTGGGATTATCATGATGCAACTCGAAGTTAGGCTCGAGTTAATATTTGTTTGTGTAGGGTCAAACCTTAGAAGGATTTCAAGTTGAAACTTTAACATGCGTTAGGGTCAGTTTTGTAGAAAACTCGAAGTAGATGAGCTTTTGTCTCGGGAAGCATTCGAGTACGTCCCAGGTTGCTGAAGAACAGTTTTGACTTTAGACAAATTTCAACTTTAATTTTTTTTTAAAAAAACCCCATGTTTTCAAATGATGTTTTTGGGTTAAAGTTTGAGTTAATCAAAGAATTAAGTAAGACGTTTTCAAGGTAATTAAACACTAATTTATTTAAATTGGTTATTCTATGTTATAAGTTATTTAAGTAATGTAATTAAAAAGGGTAACTAAAATAAAATGTTATTTAACTAAATCCTAACCTTTAAAATAAATAATGTGATAATTTATTAAACAGGTTCTAAAGGATAAGAAAAGTAATTAATTTATCTCTTGATTAATTAAATAATTGATGATCTTGTTATTACAATTAATTAAGATGCAATTTATTAGTAAAAGTAATTAAGAGTTAATAATTTAACAACTAAGGGTTAATTACTGAATGCAATTAATTTAAGATTAATAAAGGATAATTAATTTAAAGATAAATTTATTGATGGAAGTAAATTGAGGATAATCACTTTGAGTAATTAAATAAAAGATAATTACTCGGTGTAATTAAATAAAAGCTAATTACTTAGTGAAATTAATAAAGGATAATTAATTAAGTGTTAATTAATTAATTAAAGATAATAAAATAACTGGTGAATTAAATAATTAAAGGTTAATTATTTAATAATTGAAGGTTGATGAATTTAAATTTAAGGGCTAATTAATTTATTATTAATAGTAAATTAATAAATGATTAGAAGAGTAATTGGTCAAAATGATTGTAATTTATTAATATTAATTAACCAGGATTAGTAATTCATAGGTAAATAAATCTGATTTGAGTTAATCAGATAATTGACTGCTCTTACTTATGTATGATTGGATTCTATTGGATGATTGAATTGTTTGATATCTCTGTTATGTGCTTATGATGCTATGTAATATAAATTGCTTTGTGCTGGGCTGTTATATCTGTGATGAATATAATGTTATATGAATATGAAAACCCCTTGACCCATAAAATGACATTTGAATTTCGATGCGAAAGGAAGTCTGATTCTAGTCGGTTATCCAAAACCCTCATCGAATCGTAATGGTGAATCTTTGTAATTGATAAATTTACTTTATCTGTGAATCTGTAAATGAAGATAAGAGTTATGGGTTATACCGCTTTTCAATATTAATATGATTGAATCTGTGATGATTGATGTTGTTGCACTATTGTGTGTAAAACCCCTGGACTACACTATACACACACAAATATGGATTTCACGAGGAAATCGGTTGAGTCACAGATGTTTGAAATAATTTTAAATTTGAATCTTCAATCCAAATGGTTTTCGAAATGAATTGGGTGTTTTCAAAGATAAAAGTTATTTTTGAATAACTTAATTAAGTTTTGAAATTCAAATAATTTAATTTGAATTCAAGATTTGAAATTGAATTCTATGTTTGAAAATTTTGGTTTAAAAATGTTATTCAAGTTATAAATGTGTTTATATGGGTTTTGAACCATTTTAAAAAGTATCGTTTTGGGAAATTTGAATTTAACCAAATTTTATACTTAAAGAGATATAACTCGTGCAAATGAAATTGGATTTTTCCAAAACGAAAACTATTTGTTTTCAAATAATAATAGCTATCATATAAAGAAAGAATTTCCAACTTGTGTTGAAAAGATTTCAAATTGAAAATAAATTGTTTTGAAAGGTATGAATGAATCTTTATGAACGATGGTTGAATATTGTTTTGGGATTGAAGAAGATTTTAATGGTGTATCTTTTATATAAAAGATTTAAAATGAGAATTGTGAACGAATCTTTGGAAATGGGTTTGAAAGCTATGAATTGAGTTTTGATTTAATAATTGGATAAGTTAATCCAATTTGAAAGGAAATGGTTTTGAAAGCCGTGAATGAATCTTTGTGAAACAAGGTGAACTTCGTGGAATAAGACTTTTTTGTTTAAAGATTTGAAATGGTAATTGGTTTAAACCATTTGAAAGGAAAGTTTTCGATTTTAAAAGTTGTGACTTAATTGAAATCCCATATCCATATGGTTTTTAAATATTGCGCTCACTATTCGGTTTAGCCCGGAGAAGACCTTTGTGTCTTATAACCCATTTCGAATATGTGATATGTCATAAATGGATAGCAATTGAAGATGGTTGTGAAGACCGGGTGTCTTTGAGAACGATAGGATAACCTGTCGAATGACTCTACACTGAGTTGCTCCGATATAGAGATCTCCATATGCGATGGGGAGTCCTATCGGCATTGAGGATGCCCGGATTGCAAGGGCTTCTTTGGAAGTGCCTTTGGTTCTGTTCGAACCCGGAACAGACTTGTATGGATTGTGTGTCTGACATTAAACTTTAAGATGTAAAACCGGTTTCTATCAAATAGATTTCTGTTTGGTGGCGGAGATTTATTCTCTTATCTTAACACCCTTCTCTAAGACGTACGAGCTCAGAGGTTATGTAGTTGATGGTTACCAGTGATACGTTCCCAATTTGTTAATGTGGCATACGAAGTGCTGCAGATCATTTGATGATCGAAGCATATCTTTTGTTAAAAGCGTAGCTTTGTGGACGAGACTTCGTCGAACCTCACAACCCGGTTATGGTCGAAACAGTAATCGTAGCAGCAAGGTTATTTGAGGGTAGCGCCCTCTGAGGGTATGTCATTTCCTTCTGGATTATAGGTGGTATCAGGGTATGGAGCCCAGATACTTACTTTGTGGTTGCTGAAAACTTATTGTTTTATGGTTGTTGGTTGAGAGGTACCTCGGATAAAGGTCGCAAACGACCGGGGAGTGGCATGCTCGTGTCAGTAATTACCTAGTTGCAGAGGTAAACCGGCCTTGTCTAGCAGAGATCCGGTTAGGTTATCAGGGGCGTCCCTCCAGAGGCGTTCCATTTTATTTGGGAAGTTCCTTTGTCTGACCATTTGTTGGAAATTCAATCACCAATACGTGCCTTTTACGGTTTTAGTTGTAGAACCTGCCATCCAACATGATAGCTATAGTAGCCATACTATAATGGTATGTATGCTGACTAAGATTAATATTATACTTTCGAAATGTTTTCCACTATGCACTAATAATAATATCAAATGGTTTTCGCGTATCAAGCATATTTGACTATCATAAGGAGAAATCTCCTCCAAGTCTGCGGTTGCATTGTGTGTGTGGTGGGAGGCCTTATGGTAGTTTCATTTTCTTAAAAGCATTGCGGATTTCAAATTTCAAATTTTTTTGTTTGTTTTTAAATAGATAAACTGTTTTTGTTTGCTCATACCAGTCCCACGACTAACCCGGAGTTTATTGTTCCCTTCCTAAACTCTGGGTGCCCACTATTTTCCACACGGGCAGTCTAGAGTTGGATTTTTCAGATAGTAGATATCGATTCCGTAGCTTTCAGCTTTCCCTTTGGTATTCTTTGAAGACTTTGCATATTGAAGTATTTGGTTAGGACGACCGGACTTGCATAGCTTGGTGAAACTTGATGGTGGTTCGAGCTATCTATGGAGATTGCTGATATTGGCGTTTCTTATGGAGTTTCAAGTTCTAGTTATTTCCGCTGTTAGTTCATTGGGTTTTCCACTGTAGCATTGTTATCTTGTATCTCTGATATTGATTCATATTGTATCATTGTTGTATCGAATGTTGTATATCAATGATATTCATTTCTTTTTCTTCTGCTGTATTATTATACTTAATGTGTTATAAGCTCCGACACGACTCGAATTTCAACGTTTGAATCTATGACATTCAATTACAGTGGAGTACGGATGTCGATTTTCGAACGCTGGAATTTGGATCGTGACATTCTTGAAAGGTCTGCGAAACAACCTTCCGAAACCATTGAGACCATTCAGCAGTTTAACTTTCAAAAGCATTCAACTCTTATAACATAAACCTTTCAAAACCGGCATATTAAACCTTTCATAAACTTACTAGGTTCAAGTTAAAACATGTGGAAGGTCCTCTTTTAGAATCTTTTGAATACAAAGTAAGCAACCTTTCGACCTTGATGGACAGTCTGCTTCGAAAACTTTAAAACGTTTCATTTAAAACAATAGACCTCCGCCTTTTTAAAGCAACTCCTATGAAAGCTTGGGTTATACTTCAATTATAAAACAAGGGTAAATCATCTAAGTCAAAAGCTTTGAAACCTTTCAAAAGCAATGGGAGAAGCGGTTGGTTTTTAAAATAAGTATACCTTTCGACTAAGTCGAAAGCTCCTGCTTTCGACCCCTTCGAAGACTTTTAACAAAATAAAGGCAGAAATTCTTTTCAAAATCTCCTTGAAACAACCATTCAAAACCAAACCTTTAGACCTTGTCAAAAGGCCTCTTAAATCCTTTCAAAACCTAATCTTTCAAGTCCGAAGGTCTTATATAAAAACAGCATATATATAAAAAAACCAAACCTTTCGACCTTGTTGAAATGTCTCTTGAAACAACTTTTTGAAAACTAAACCTTTCGACCTTGTCGATAGGTCCAAAACAAAACAATAATGAGTGACAGTAAACTTTTGACTTTGTCGAAAGGTTTAAAACCTTTCTTTAAACATTTGACCTGGTTCAAAGCAACCAAGTCGAAAGTTCTAATTCAAAAGCAAAGCGGGTGGAAGCTTTAGTTTATAAAACAAACGTACTCTAACCTCTTTGGCCATAAACCTTTCGAACCCATCGACTCTGTCAAATTCATTACGTACCAAAATGCTTGATACCATATGCATTGGTTTGACGTTATTAAAAGGTATAACCTATTGACTTAGTCAAAAGGTCTGGATCGGAAGGTATTATGCCTAAAATGGCTATAACATGCTATAAGCATGATTTTCTTATTTTAACTTAAAGAAGATAACTTTTTAACTAACATGCCTTTGTTATTCTCATAGGTTAACCATTACTTTTTAGAAAAATTCTGCCACTAATTTCAGTTTAAATAATAATTTTATTTTATAAATTGTCTCTTTTTCTTAATTAAATATATAAAACATTTAAGTCCCATACCTTAAATAATTTTATATGTTCATCAAAACACTTGGAAAAAATATGGAAAGATCATAGAAAATCTATTTTAACATGTTTTCCAACATATAAAAATTTCAAACCCAAATAATCATTACTTTTGCTGTAAATAATTTATAACCTAATAAATCATTTTCTTCACTAGAAAATTTATATAAAATCCATATACACTCGTAAAATTATGAGAATTGAAACCCATCTTCAAATTCATGTTTCTTATAGCATAAAATTTTCCTATGGCATTTAAAAATCATTTCATCTTGGTTTTATTCTAAAACCATGTGTGTCCCTTATTAAACAACTTTATTCAAACACATATAAATCATAAACAAGCATATCATCATTCTATATATCATAAATTAGATTTATCCTTAAATTCGAAATCATTTGATGTGAAAATCATAATAGAGATATAGAAATTATTATTCACCTTAGATTGGATACGGAAATTGAAGTATGACTGAGATTGATTCCTTCTAACTTGAATCCTAGCTTTTAGTTGGTTTTTTCTTCTCTTCTAATGGCCGGCCTTACTTTTCTTAGTTATGAATAATTTTGTTTTGGTGAAATGAATATATAGAACTAAGAAAGATAGCATAAGGGTGGGAAGTGTGGGCGGTTATTTACCCTAATGCCCTTGTGTTTAATTTCTTAACCATTTATATAAGTTCATTTGATTTTTAAATAAGCACGGCCAACTAATTTATTATCAACCTTAATCTCCTTATCTACATTATTTTATTTTATTTATTCTAATTAAATCTCCTGAATGATATGAATAAAATTAGGGGTGCGACAATTGGTGAGAAGGATTTTAAATGATTGTGGATGCTCAGTGAATATAATCTTCAAAAAAGCATATGATCAGATGAGAATGGAAGCCAAAGACATAAAACCATCTAAAGCTCGTATTCATGGTTTAAATGGTGTTGCAATCAAGGCTATTGGATACATGATATCACTTGTTGAGTTGGGAGAAGGTGAATGAAAGAGAGTGTGAATCCTACCATTTATTGTTTTGGATGTTGATTCTCCGATAATGTTTTTCTGGGCCGACCGGCCCTGGCTGAATTCTGGGAAACTCTTGCCCCATGGTGTTTAACTATGAAGTTTCTACAGATAATAACATAGGAGTTGTTCATGGCAATCAGGAAACTAGATGTGCTTGTTGTGTATCTGAGTTGGGGTAAGCTCAATGAAAAGAAAAGGGAAAGGGTGTGGATAAGATTGTCCGCATCCAAGCTATCAAAGATTGACAACCAACGCCTGATCCTTGGCTCGGGCACCATAGTCGGTTTTATAGAGATATAGATCTTAGAGATGATGAAGAGGAGCCGAAAGAGACCAAGGCTACATCGGCTAAGCTGACGATTGATGTTATGGTTAGCCATGACGGCCCATCACGAGTCCTGAAGATTGGGTCACAACTCAGCCTTCCGATGATGAAAGAACTCGCTGGTTTTCTCCAAGTGAATCTAAATGTATTCACTTGGACTCACTCTGACATGTGTGGAATCTTTCCCGCCATTATGAGCCATGCATTGAATATTGATCCGAGTATGTTCCGGTGAAGCAAAAAAGACGCGGCATAGATCAGGAGAGATTTGCCGCTCTCAATAAGGATGTGGATAAATTAAAAGTCAACGGGTTTATTCACTATGCACTCTACCATGAATGGGTATCTAATCCCGTACTTGTGAAGAAGGCAAACGAAAAATGGGGAATGTGCGTTGGTTAGTCAGATTTGAACAAAGCGTCTTTAAAAGAGAGTTTTCCCCTTTCAAGGATTTATCAACAAATTGATTCAATCGTAGGAGACGAATTCCTATCATTTATGGATGCGTATATCGGATATAATCAAATCCCAATGTATATCCTCGATCAGCAGCACACCAGTTTTGTTACAGATGTTGGGTTGTATTGTTATGTAGTAGTACCGAATGCTGGAGCGACTTATCAACATTTAATTAATAGGATGTTTAAAGATCTGATTGAAAAAATAATGGAAGTGTGTATGGATGATATGCTCATGAAGTCATGATGATCAAGCGACCATATTAGGGACTTGGCAGAAATGTTTGACATTCTCCGATATTACAAGATGAAAATCAATCCTTTGAAGTGTTCATTTGGTGTTGCATCAGGAAAGTTCTTGGGCTTTATTGTCAATGTTCGTGGAATAGAAGCTAATCCAGAGAAGATTCAGTCTTTCCGTGATATCCAAGCGCCAAGGACCATTAAACAAGTGCAGAGTCTGCATGGGAAGGTTGTCGCTTTAAGTCGGTTTATCTCTAGAGATACCCACAAATGTATTTCCTTTCTTTGATTTGATTAGTAAGGGAAAAAGAAACTTCAAATTGACGTTGGATTATAAAAACGCATTCCAAGATCTAGTGAATCATTTGGAGAATTCCCTTATTTTGTCAAAACTGGTAGATCATGAGGAGTTGTACGTTTTTTGGTTGTATCAGCATATGCTATAAGTGCTGCCTTGATTCGTGAGGAGAGTCGGATCCATAGGTCAGTGTATTACGTCAGTAAATGATTAACAGGAGCAAAATGGAACTATCCAAAAATAGAGAATTTGGCATACTGCTTGCTAATTGCATCACAGAAGCTTCATTCGTCCTTCCAGGCATATCCGATCAATATTTACACCGACTAACGGTTACGACAAATCCTACATTGACATGTGACGTCTGGGAGGTTATTCAAATGGAACATTGAGCTCAGCCAATTCACATTACTTATCTCCCTCGAAGAGCTATCTAGGGACATCCTTTGGTGAACTTTATAACAGAGTTTACTGTGCAAGATGATCTTCTATAAGGTTGCAAAATCCCTACTATACGGTGGGAATTATATACTGATGAAGCATCTGATGATCATTTTCTAGAGTTGGGATTGTGCTTGTAACCCTGAAAACCAGTCGATTTATTATTCTTTGAAGCTTGATATCCCAGCGACAAACAATAAGGCTGAGTATAAAGCCTTGTTTGCTGGATTAAGCTCATTAGACAACTTGGAGTCAAATCTCTTGAATTCTTTTCCGATTCGCAGTTGGTGGTGAATCAAGTTAGGGGAGACTATCAGTTTAAGTGACAAAGGATTGTCCCATACCTTACCTGAGTTCAGGAGTTGTTGACGAAATTTGAGTACTATGACATTTCATATATTCCCCGTGATCAAAACAGAGAGGCTGATTCATTGGCAAAGTTTGCTAGTACCGGCGATGCATAGAGATAGGCTTGGTTCCGATCGAAATACTGAATACCCAAAGTATAAATATGATGGAGATCGACCAAACAATGAGAGCAGAATCTGAAAGGGAATCATGTATGACTCCAATTAAAGACTATTTACTGCATGGAGTCCTGTCTGATGAAAGAAATGAAAAGCGATAAGTCCTTCGCAAGGCTTATAGTATATTATGCTAGATGGAGTCATGTACAGGAAAGGTTTCTTAGTCCCGCTACTTTAGTGTATCGCTCATGATGAGATAAAGCATGTTCTAAGAGAAGTTTATGAAGGAGAATGCAGTGATCACACTGGGGGGCAAACTCTAGCATAGAAAATACCCTATTATGGGTATTATTGGCCATCCATAAATCGAAATGCCGATGATTATGTAAGATGATGTGATAAATGCCAGATATATGCAAAATTTCTAAGAACTCCACCGACAGATATCATATAAATGGTCACCCCATGATCATTCGCTATGTGGGAGTATAGATGTTATCGGTTTTTTACCAATCTCTAATGGTGGCGCGAAGTACGATATTATGGTAGTTGATTACTTCACCAAATGGGCCGAGGCAGAACCTTTAGCCATAATCACAACCGAGAAAGTAATCAACTTCATCGTCTGAAATGTCATATATGGTTTCGGTCTTCCACAGACTATTGTAACAGATAATGGGAATCAATTCGATAGTGTTAAATTTATAGACTTTTGTCGAAGATATAGTATTGAAACGAGATTTGCAGCGATCACTCACCCTCAGGTAAATGGACAAGTTGAAGCTGTAAATAAAATCATCAAGTCAATTCTGAAGAAGCGATTGGAGAAGACTAGAGGAATGTGGGTCGACGAACTCCCTACAGCACTTTAGGTTTACAAAACCACTCACAAGTCTACGACTGGTCATACTCCATTCGCCCTCGCTTACGGTTTAGAAGCCATTATTCTTGTTGAACTCGAAGTACCTTCTGATCAAGTGACTTATTACAATCCCAAAACAAATCAAGATCTCCTCTTGGAATCTCTGGACTTTATAGACAAGAAGCTCGAAGAAGTCGATCTGAGGGTTGCTGCATACTGACATTAGTTCGTCTAGTATTACAACACTAAGTTCGAACAAGAACCTTTGAAATTTGCGATCTCGTCCTGAAAAAGATTTTTCCTACGCCATCACACATGAATTCGATTTGGGAAGAACCATATGTCATAAATAGAGGCTTGGAGAAGGAACTTTTAAGTTAGCGACTATTGATGGCATTACACTTCCAACAGCATGGAATAACGAATATTTACGACGCTATTCCACTTAGTTTATTTCCTTTACATTTCAATTGTATTTATTTTTAGATTTTTCTTTAGCATTTGATTTTTTGAATATGTAATAAGACAGTTTATGTTACTTCCTTCCATTTAATGAATAAAGTTTCGTGATTACTTTGTATTTACGTTGGCTATTGAATTGTATGCTAATTACATGGTGAAACTGATTGATATCGATGTGTGTGAACAGGATCCCAGAGTTTAAAATCAACCAATCATGCTAACTCTCGATGGAATCAAGCAAGATGAGCTCAATCAATTTATTCATTTAACAACTCTAATTTGAAATTAAAAGGATGGGATACACAACAAGGAATGAATATGGCCGACAATATGATGATTGAATAACTCCTGCCCGAACCGTGGAAATGAACAAAATTAAAGCGACCGAGATACGACCGATCACTCAGTAAATCAAACCCCAAATCCTAGGGGCAAATTAATCGATCCAAAAGAGTACAATCTGACCGCTCCACTAAATAACTCTTAGTCCTAAAGTACGGACTGGTCTATAGACATAAATTGGGTGTGAACCGACCACCCACAAAATAACTCTAAGTCCCAAAGTGCGGAGTGGAGTATAAACATAAATCGGATGTGTAATGACCACCCATAAAGTAACTCTAAGTCCCTAGAGGGTAGACTAGAGTGTAAACATAAATCGAGAGTGAATCGATCGCTCGCGAGATAACTCTAAGTCCCCAGAGTGTGCGGACTAGAGTATTAACATAAACTAGGCGCGAACCGACCACCCATCAACTAAATCTTATCCCTAGAGTACGGATACTGACATGAAAGAATATATGAGTGGAGCCCAACCGTTCTCTATTCTACAAACTTGGCCTTGAAACCGACAGAAGGAGTATAAACTCGCTATGTAACGACCCGAAATTTTCGAAGCCGAAAATTCCAGATAGTTATGAAAAAGAAGAAAGAGATAGAAGAAGAAGAAGAACAGAAACATCAACAACTCACATACGCAACGGATAAAATATAATAATAAATAATAACAGTTTAAAAAAAATACTATATCTGTCGGTTACATTTAATATACATCAGAGTTATAACATTTTCATAACACTGGACAGTTTAAACAACATGTCCTAGATAAATAACAATATATATCACAGCGAATAAACACTTTATACGTTCATGTCCTTCAGCTCTCCCCCTGAGCTCCAGAACGTCCTTACCTGCAAATCTGTAATACTTGGTCTGACCCGAGCATTACATCAAAGTAACACCCAGGTCAGGCTGGAAACCAGCATGAGTGAACCCATCTAACATAGAATACCAAGCAACAACTCAAATAAGAACCCGGGTAACTCAAAACTAATTTTACAAGTCACAATTTGTTATAGACATAACTTATTTTCAAATAAGTTTTCTAAGTGTCAAAAATTTAGATTTAATAATCCAATTCATCTAAATCCAATCATTCAACCTATCAATTTCTCATATTAATTTATAAGAAATTCGAAGTGGTTTCGGGTATCTCCCAATACTCGATCGCGGCCTCTTCGAGTCTCATGTCATCCTATCCAAGTTATACACACGAAAAACACATTCATTTCATATCAGAGATAACAACTCATTCAAAGCATCCAATATCATTCAATCGTCCATAAGCAAAGCTTGCTTGCTACCGATATTAATTACTTTTGAATCCTACTTAATTAACCTTAATTAAATGATATTAATCATCCTTAAATTACTCAACCTAAATTAATTAACCTTCTTAATTAATTATTCTTAATTACTAATATTAATCAATAATCCTTTAATTAATTAATTTTCCTTTAATTACATCAAATAAAATTTTCTATAAAGATAAACTATTATCTTAATTACTAAGTTTATATTTTATAAAACCTATACATTAGAATCCATAAAATATTCTCTAGTTCTTAAGATTTGCAAGCCCGGCTAATTGGCTTAGTACATGAAAACAAAGCAACAGATATATAAATAATGGATAGCAGTCCATAAAATTTACATGACATGTACAGCACGTCACCCTTTATTCATAGCAAAGTGATTTATGCAATAACTGTAACAGCAAAAGGCGTGTCCATTTTCAACTCATAAAACAAGACTACCAGCAGTTGGATTAAATAAATCAAAGCTAAGTTAGGCATTGGGCGTAAATTTACAAAGCTAACCACTTATACCCTGCATATACTGGCGTGCTTCCTTACAATTGAATTACAACAAACATCTGTTCTTTTTTTCAGTTTTACTAGCTAGGATTTTACATGAAAATATAGCCTTATCTACCAGTGTGTTTATAAAGCCTAAAGCTGAAATTAAAGGGACAAGACATATATATTACTTTCATAAAAGAATAATGTAACAGTTAATACTCATATATCAACCCTAACCTTTGCAAGGCACGCATATGTCAGCAGCTACAAATAATAATAAAAATCTAACAGGTTAAAATCAGTCACTAAATATTCCTTACTATACTATGTTTATAACAATCTAATATCTGGAAATATCACAAGTCTGTGGAACAATATACTGCTAATATGTCATGCGTAACTACAAGGAAACAGAACATTCAGCCTGAAGCAAAGCAAAACCAATGAAACACAACCTTAAAGACATACAGTTGGATTTAGAGTTAGTTACTGTGCGAGTGAACTCACCTTGTGTTAACCGGCACCTTGGCCCGGCTACAAGACGACAGTTGAAGAAATTATCATTAGCACTAGACAAGATTCTGACCAAGAAGAGCCTGAGGATATACGGGTTTGATGCAGTCGACATGTTTTGGCAATCAAGAGCGGTCGGCGTTAGAAGGACGCTCGGCATTGAGAAATGTTCGATATTGTATATCGTTCGGCATCTATGGAATGTTCGACATATAGGAGCACTCGGCACCAAGAACGTTCGGCGTACAAGGAACGTTCGGCATCCATGGACGTTCGGCACCACAAGGTACGTTAGGCATGACTGGGTCAACTGGTATTAAAGAGCGTTCGGCTTTTGGAACGCTCGGCATTCATGCTTCACTCGGCATTCCTGGACTGTTTGGCATTCCAGCCTCGTTCGGCCTGCACCCCTCGCTCAACACCTCACCTCGTCCGGCACAAATCTTGTTCGGCCATCACCTATCATTCGTCGTCCAGAGTCGTTCGGCACCAATGGGTGGTCGGCATGTGGAGCGTCCGGCTTCACTTCATTCGGTATAAAGATGGAGGTTCGGCATTTGGCTGTTCGACATGTTTGGGTCGGCACACAGGGCTTATTCCATTTGGACCGAGATATTCAGCCACCAGGCCCACCAGGGAAGTCCAACTCATCTTCGTCTATAAATAGAAGGGCAGGGGCACACTGAAAAGGGACCTTTTCCTAGGAACACTGAGGAGACTCTGCCATTTTTATGCTCTCCTCTTTTTAATTCAAACTTGTATTCAAGTGATTGATTTACAGATTGTATCTGTATTCAAATAATTGAGAAAGCAATAAAGATCAAACTCAAAGTGGATGTAGACAATTACGCCGAACCACTATAAATCTGGTGTTTTCGTTTTTATTTTTCTTTTGACATTGAATTACACTATTCTTCTGTTTTAATTTAATCTCTTCATTAATCTCTCTACATAACTCTACTCAAGGGTGTTGGTGACCAATTTTGGTGCTAACATTTTAGTGCTTTCACTGAGAATTGCATTTTCAGTTTGATTGGATCTCATCATCTACTAGTGGATTTCCATATTCGCGAGATAGATCCAGTTGTTTACTAGAAAACTTCCTATTCTACTCATATTTAAAAAAAAAATCTAAAGGAAGCTGACAGCCGCAAGTCAATCAAGTGTTCATGTTCATGTGAAAGAATTGGATTCACTGATGTACGCAACATCTAAGGATTGGACGTTGAAGTTTGCACTCAAGTTGAATGAAGGCCGACCCTCCTCCGAAGGCAATTCAGCCGAAAGCCCCAGAAAAGGCGTATGTCGATCACTCCAGAAAACGCGTATGCCGATTACTCCAGAAAAGGTCTATGCCGACCGCTGTAGAAAAGGTGTAGGCCGAACGCTCTTCCAGGCCGACCATGCCTCTAGGCGGAATGCTCTTCCAAGCCGAACATGCCTCTAGGCCGAACGCTCTTCCAGGCCGAACATGCCTCTAGGCCGAACGCTCTTCCAGGCCGACCATGCCTCTAGGCCGAACGCTCTTCCAGGCCGAACGCTCTTCCAGGCCGACCATGCCTCTAGGACGAACGCTCTTCCAGGCCGACCATGCCTCTAGGCCGAACGCTCTTTCAGGCCGATCCATACCTCTAAGCCGAATGCTCTTCCAGGCCGATCCATACCTCTAGGCCGAACGCTCTTCCAGGCCGACCATACCTCCAGGCCGATCCATACCTCCAGGCCGAGCGACATCAGAATGCCGAACACCTCTGTAATGCCGAACAGTGTGGAATGCCGAGAGCTTTCTGAGGCCGAACGCTCTCTAATGCCGAGCGCTCTCTAATGCCAAACGACCCCTATTTTTTTTTATAAAAAAAATTCGGGTACGACCCAAATTTTCAAAACTCTAGCCGCAGCGCAGTGCCTCCAGATAGTGAATTCAAAACTCAAATTAATAAAGGAACATCCTATCTACTTCCCTTACATCCCCTGATCGACCAGGGCATAGAGGATCCAGCGACAGCTTCTGAACGGCAACAAGGGTATGGACAAACAACCGCTACTCAAACGATACTCTCAAAGGGATATCATACTGATCACCCTTGAGGAGAATCGACCTCCATATATATTTTGGCAGCCAGCTAGCTGGAGAGCCTCCTACGACCATGGATCGTTTCTATGAAAAAAATGATTCTAAACCAAAGTGTGGAGGAGCGGAACAGACTAAGAAAAATAACAATGAAGGCCCGTTGGCTAAGGATGTAGATCCCAGTAGCCAAAACAAGACCTCAAAATTCGGCTCATATGCTCTTTGAAAGATTCAGTTGACAACTCTACTTGAAGACTCGCGACTCGGAGTGGTATTGGAAACCAACCTCGAGAGAGTACACTAAAGTCTAAAGAAAATCAGGTGAATGTTGTATATTTCCAGATGCTTACCGATCCTAACACGGGCGATTACAAACACCTCCGAGGCATGATCGAAAAGCCGATCTGGAAAGGAAAGCTTCAATAGTATGTACAAGTCATGCAGAATGGCGGGCAGCGAACATCCGATGTCTATTAATAAAGGTCTATGATTATCAATTGGACTGCTGACGGCCGACATCCCTTTGAAAGAAGCCAGGGGCAAAAGTCGAATAGCGAGTACACGATGTTGCTTCACTTATCAATGAGATTTATCATAATCTTCTTTGAATTATTTCCATTTCCGTTCCTATTTCAATTTTTCTATGAACTACGACTAGCTTGAACTAAACTACTTTCAAAACGATGCAGGTGACTAGGTACTCAGATTTGGTTGCCAACCAATCTACGCAGACCATGATCAGACATGTGGAGCAACATCTAGACAAGCATAATTCAATCGCTCATCATCAACCATATGCCTTTGATTTGGGGCTATGGACTAGATATTGAAAATTTCATCACGATCAGATCCCAATATAAAGTCTACATGACCAACCATCCATTCATCGACCTCCACGTTGTACTTGGAGACCTAAGCAAGGCCTGGAATGGGTATGGCCTGATCATCCACTCAAATCGAGTCATAGAACAAAGTTCGACAAACTACAGATGCCCTTCCAGAAGCTCAGTGACGCCGGAATCTGTCTAGAGTGGACGTGATTTGTTCATCTACCCATCAAATCCTACCTTGAACACAAAAGGTTATTCGAAAGCCCAACTTGAAGTAGTTGTGATGGACTTCCTACTCACTAACCATCGCTCTCAATACATGGACACGACTGCACCTTGGAACATATGTAACTTACCTTGTCTACTCAATAATCTATTAGTCTCTAGAAAGAGATACAAAAAAATTGTGTGAGATTTTCCTATCTAACCCAGCATGGATGCGATTCAACCATCTATCATATGCCTCCTTCCTTGACTTGATTGGAAGAGCTATAATCACCAAGCGGACGAGAATCGACTGTCCATTTTTCAACTTTCGTCCCTCATGCTGGGGGCAGCCCATTCCATGAGCAAACATGGTTCGATTGTTCTTTCGACAACATTAGCCTCAATACGATAGATGAAATATAAATTAAAGGGTGGAAATACGACTACTCTCAATAAACGACTCAAAATCTCCAAGTCTCCAGAGTGCGGACTGGAGTACTCTAAGTCCCCAGAGTGCGGACTTGAGTATATACGACTTAAACCTCCAAGTTCCCAGAGTGCGAACTGGAGTACTCTACGTCCCCAGAGTGCGGAGTCGAGTATAAATGACTTAAACCTCTAAGTCCCCAGAGTGCGGACTGGAGTACTCTAAGTCCCCAGAGTGCGGACTCGAGTATAAACGACTTGGACCTCCAAGTCCCCAGAGTGCAGACTGGAGTACTCTAAGTCCCCAGAGTGTGGACTCGAGTATAAACGACTCAAAACCTCTAAGTCTCCAGAGTGCGGACTGGAGTACTCTAAGTCCCCAGAGTGCGGACTCGAGTATATACAACTTAAACCTCAAAGTCCTCAGAGTGCGGACTGGAGTACTCTAAGTCCCCAGAGTGCGGACTCGAGTATAAATGACTTGAACCTCCAAGTCCCCAGAGTGTGGACTGGAGTACTCTAAGTCCCCAGAGTGTGGACTCGAGTATAAACGACTCAAAACCTCTAAGTCTCCAGAGTGCGGACTGGAGTACTCTAAGTCCCCAGAGTGAGGACTCGAGTATATACGACTTAAACCTCCAAGTCCCCAGAGTGCGGACTGGAGTGCTTTACGTCCCCAGAGTGCGGACTCGAGTATAAACGACTTAAACCTCCAAGTCCCCAGAGTGCGGTCTGGAGTACTCTAAGTCCCTAGAGTGCGGACTCAAGTATAAACGACTTGAACCTCCAAGTCCTCGGAGTGCGGACTGGAGTACTCTAAGTCCCCAGAGTGTGGACTCGAGTATAAACGACTCAAAACCTCCAAGTCTCCAGAGTGTGGACTGGAGTACTCTAAGTCCCCAGAGTGCGGACTCGAGTATATACGACTTAAACCTCCAAGTCCCCAGAGTGTGGACTGGAGCGCTATACGTCCCCAGAGTGCGGACTCGAGTATAAACGACTTAAACCTCCAAGTCCCCAGAGTGCGGACTGAAGTACTCTAAGTCCCCAGAGTGCGGACTCGAGTATAAACGACTTGAACCTCTAAGTCCCCAGAGTGCGGACTGGAGTACTCTAAGTCCTTGAGTGCAGACTCGACTATATACGACTTAAACCTCCAAGTCCCCATAGTGAGGACTGGAGTACTCTACGTCCCCAGAGTGTGGACTCGAGTATAAACGACTTAAACCTCCAAGTCCCCAGAGTGCGGACTCGAGTATAATCGACTTGAACCTCCAAGTCCGCAGAGAGCGGACTGGAGTACTCTAAGTCCCCAGAGTGTGGACTCGAGTATAAACGACTTCAAACCTCCAAATCCCCAGAGCGTGGACTGGAGTACTCTAAGTCCCCAGAATACGGACATGAGTATAAAATGACTTGAATCTCTAAACTCCCCATAGCGCGGACTCGAATATAAGCGATTCGGATCTCCAAATTCCTTGAATATGAACTATGACACAGATGACTTGAATTCGTTAAATCCCTGACATACGGGCTAGAAAGTATTCTAAGTGCTCGAAGCACAGAATGGACGTTCAGCAACTCCCAAAGAGTTTCCGAGTTATATGAAGATGGACCGAGAAGTCTATGTTACTCACAACTACTTGGATTAAAATCATAATCACAAAGAAAACTGAACAATAAGAGTCTTTTATAACACGGAAAAAGGAAATAAACTTTATTCAGAAATAAGTTTCTATTACAACCCCTCCAAAGTTCGGAGTCGACATTCTATTTACAAGGACTAAGTAAATAGATGAAAATAATTACATGACTTAAACTAACTCTCGTTGAACGAGGATAGTAATCACTTCTTATGCTTCTTCAACTTCTTTCCAGACGGCTCCTCTCCAGAGCGTTTACCCTTGGTACTCTTCTTTGATAGAGGGGTAGCAACTGAAGAAGTATGGGGAACTTCCATGGGCTTGGACCCGCCAGGAAGGATGACCTTCAACGGCATGTTCAAAGGATCGTCCAAGTCCACAACTCGGGGCTCGACTTTGACCTTGACCATCTCCTCCTTCTCTTTCTCGAGCCGCTCCTTCATGCTCCATTCGGATGTGTGCTCAGAGGCTTCTGTAATTTCTACTTCATAACCCCCGTTGGTAGGAGAGGAGGTTTCGGACTTGTCTTCATCAAGCGCTCCGATCACCTGAGTGCGTACGAGAGTATTCTAAGTCCCCAAAGTGCAGACTAGAGTATAAACGACTTAAACCTCCAAGTCTCCAGAGTGCGGACTGGAGAACTCTAAGTCCTCAGAGTGCGGACTCAAGTATAAACAACTCAAAAACCTCTACGTCCCCAGAGTGCGGACTAAAGTGCTCCCAGTCCCCTGAGTGTGGACTAGAGTATAAACGACCTAAGAACCTCTACGTCCCCAAAGAGCAGACTAGAGTGCTCTAAGTCCCCTAAATGCGAACTAGAGTATAAACGGCTTAAAAACCTCTGCGTCCCCAGAGTGCGGACTACGGTACTTTCAGTCCCCAGAGCACAGACTAGATTATAGACGACTTGATAAAAATCTCTAAATCCCAGAAGCAGACTAGATTACTCTATGTTCCCAGAGTGTGGATTAAAGCATAAACCGTTCGACAAATCTCTAAGTCCCCAGAACGTGGACCAAAGCGTGAACACAAATTGGGCGCGAGTCAACCAGGGGGAGAATAACACTAAGTCACCAGAATGCAGAGTGGTGTATAAACATCGACAAGTAGATGAATGGATTCCGACCATTCTCTATTCCACAAACTTCGGTCAAAAATCGACAGGAGGATTATTAACCCACTAAGGATGGAGTTCGACCGTCCAACTAGTGGCCTGGCCAAATCAATGCTGGGAGCAGGGGTACAAATCACTAAAAAGCCGAATACGATGGCTCACTATAGCTCTAGCATGGCGTTTTTTATAACTTGAGGCAACGACTGCAGGGAGGACTCAATACAGAACTAATCTAAACGGCATTCAATGCTACGAGCAACCGACTATATCATACCTCATATCGAGGGTCAATACCGATCCGCACTAAGAACATACGAATGTGACTGGGATGTTCCTTGAAAAACTATAACCTCCAGAGTGTGGGAAGGAGAGTAAACCATAAAGATTTTGTCAAAAATTATCCAGCACCCTCCTTCGATCCATTAGGAAGAGTATGAAACTGGATGGGCATGACCCGAGTGCATTTGTAGCCAACTTTACCTCGAGATCTGATTACAGGACATGAACCAAAGTGGACGTGGATGACCGTCCAGTGTTCGAATTGCGCCCTAAAACTGATGGGGCATCGAAGTATTCCTCTTGAAATGAAAAACCACGATAAAATCCAAGATAGGCGAGACCCTGTCTCCCAACGATTGACCCGATCCTCGATCCAACGGGAAAGAGAGTAATGCTAAAGTGGGCATGGCTGACCTTCCTACTTACCGGTATATATGCCCCAGGCCTGGGGGCATAAGCTAGAAGCAACATGAATGTGAACCGACTATTCATCGATCAACTCTATGTTTTTGGAGTTTAGATGGGAATAGAAACATAGCTAGGACGAGGCTCAACCATCCATGCAGAACAGTTATCAACCCGAGACTGGGAGCAGATGCATGGTCATCCAAAGACTGGCGACGATAGCTTAGTATTGAAACTTATATATAGTGCTTACAGCTACTCAAGGCTACGGCCGAAAGGATGCCTAGAGATAGAATCGTTAAATCGGTACCTTAGCTCATGGGCAATTGAGTTTCACTCTAACCCGAAGGACGGGTAAAGGATCATGAATACATTGAATAGGAAGTGCGTTACTCGAATATACAAGCAAATTCAAACTCATAGCAAGATCCATCTATACGGTTGCACGCAACTCAAGGCTGACCCCTACTCGACATTTCCTTCAATCCGCTTTTAAGCCTGATCTTTTACCATTTGCTGATAATCTATTAGAGCATTCATAGCCCTTCACTATTAGACTTAATAACTCATGACAAGACTCTAGGATTCGACCAGAGTAACCATCAACATTGGCCGTCCCAACCATATTTCACATCGAATGTTATGCAAAATAGTTACATCTGAACTCAAAGAATCTGGGATGGCACCTGCTGAGCTGATGATTGGCATACCAGTTAGCCGGGATGGCTCATCACAAGTCCTTAAGATTGGATCGCAACTCGACCCATCATTGGCCGAAGATCTTACTGATTTCCTCCGAGCGAACCTAGACGTTTTTGCTTGGACACATTCTGATATGTGCGGGATTTCTCCCGCTATTGCGAGTCATATGTTGAACATAGACCTGAAATACGTCCCTATAAAACAAAAAAGGAGAGGCATGGACCCGGAGAGGTCCGCTGCTCTCAGAGAGGAGGTGGACAAACTCAAAGCCAATGGGTTCGTCCGCGATGCCCTCTACCCTGAATGGGTTTCTAACCCTGCGCTTGTGAGGAAAGCAAACGGGAAGTGGAGAACTTATGTTGATTACTCCGATCTGAATAAAGCATGCTCGAAGAATAGTTTCCCTTTACCTAGAATCGACCAGCTCGTCGAATCTACGGCCGGACACGAATTATTGTCTTTTATGGATGCGTATTCGAGATAGAATCACATCCCAATGCACATTCCAGACCAAGAACACACAAGTTTTGTCAGAGACGTGGGGCTATATTACTATGAAGCAATGCCTTCTGGATTGAAAAACGTGGGAGCAACTTATCTGCGTCTGGTGAATCGAATGTTTAAAGACCAAATTGGTAGAACGATGGAAGTCTATATGGATGACATGCTCGTGAAGACACGGCAGTCAAACAACCACATCCAAGACCTAGCAGAGATGTTTGATATACTCAGGAATTATGAAATGAAAATCGATCCTTTGAAGTATTCATTTGGCGCAGCGTCGGGAAAGTATTTGGATTTCATTGTGAATGCGCAGGGAATCGAAGCTAACCCGGAGAAGATTCAAAGCTATCCGAGACATACAAGTGCCCAGAACTATGAAGCTAGTAAAAAGCTTGAATGGAAAGGTGGCTGCGCTGAGTCAATTCATATCCAGAGCTACAGGCAAGTGTATTCCTTTCTTCGATATGGTAAAGAAAGGAAAGAGGAATTTCGAGTGGATATCCGATTATGAGGAAGCATTCCGAGCTCTGGTAAGGCATTTGGAAAGTCCCTCGGTGCTATCGAAATTAATAGACCACGAAATGTTGTATGTGTACTTGGCAGTATCCCAGCATGCTATCAGTACGGCTTCGGTCCGCGAAGAGGACCGAGTTCAAAAGCTAGTTTACTATGTTAGTAAACGTCTGATGGGGGCAGAGAGAAATTAGCCCAAGATCAAGAAATATGTCTATTGCTTGGTGATTGCATCACGCAAACTTTGCCCATATTATCAGGCACACTCATTCAGTGTTTACACTGATCAACCCTTGTGACAGGTGCTCCAACGACCGAAAACTTCTGGAAGGATGTTAAAATGGAATATCGACTTGAGTCAGTTCGATATTACCTACCTGCCACGAAGGACCAAACAAGGGCAAAACTGGCAGACTTCATTGCTGAATTCACTATGTCAGACGACGCAAACGGCCACAATGTCATACCTTCCGTTTGATGGAAGATGAATACCGATGGGGCATCTAACGACCGTTGTTTGGGGGTTGGCATAGTTCTTATGACTCCTGAAAACCGATCAATTTGTTATGCTTTGAAGCTTGAATTCCCAGCAACAAATAACAAAGCCAAGTATGAAACATCGATTGCCGGCTTAAGACTCATCAAAGGACTGAGGGTAAGATCGGTTGAAATCTTTTGCGACTTGCAACTGGTGGTGTACCAAGTGCGGGGAGACTACCAAGCAAGGGGTAGAGACTTGCCCCGTATTTGGTCCAAGTTCAGGAGCTGCTAGCGAATCTCGAGTATTATGATATTTCACATGTCCCGCGTGAGCAAAACAGAGCAGCCGATTCATTGGAAAAATTTGCAAGCAATGGCGATGCGCAGCAGACGGGATTGTTTCCCGTTGAAACCTTACATGCTCCGAGTATAAATATGATGAAGGTAGATTTCGTGTTAGAAACCGAAATCGATAAGGAATCATGGATGACCCCATTTAAGCAATATTTACCACATGGGATCTTACCCGAAAGAAGGAGCAAAAGACGACAAGTCATTCGTAAGGCTTCGCGATATGTAATGGAGAGCGGAATAATGTATCGAAGGGGATCCTCGACGCCCTTACTCCGGTGCATAGCCCATGATGAGATAAAACGAGTCCTGAAGGAAGTCTATGAAGAAGAATGTAGCGATAGCATCAAGGGGAAAACTGTAATAAAGAAAATACTCTGCTACAAGTATTACTGGCCAACTATCAATCCAGATGCGGTTGATCATGCTAGACAATGCGACGTGTGCAAGATGTTCGCAAAAAATCCAAGAACCCCGCCGATGGAAATTACTCAAATGGCTAGTCTATAGCCGTTTACCACTTTGGGGCATTGAAATCATCTTCTTGGTGCGAAATACACCATCATAGCAGTTGTTTACTTCACCAAATAGGCAGACAAATAACTTTTAGCCACAACCAAAATAATAATAATAATAATCAACCTCACTGTCCGTAACATCATCTGTCCTTATGACCTTCTATGATCTAATATTATTTCAAATGGACAGGTTGAAGATGTAAACAAAATCATAAAGCCTGTTCTAAAGAGAAGTTTGGAAAAGGCTAGAGGCAAGTGGGTGGACGAACTCCCAACAACACTATGGGCTTATAGAACTACCCATGGATCCGTGACTGGCCGTATTCCATTCACCCTTGCTTACTGCTTTGAGAAAATAAAAACAAGGAATCGCAATTGAATTGCTATTAACTAAATGGAATTGGCAAGGACTTATGAGCATATAAAACACATCCGAGAGCCAATGGCAAGAACATGTATCCGAACATGCATGTGTACATCCGAAAAAGTTCGACTTCTTGAAATCAACATAAATTGAATTCTCACCTGAGGTTATTAAGAAAAGACTAGATCAGATAGCCGAAGCTTACTACCACTGTAGAATCAGACACGGATTGTCACTGATGAACTACAACCCCTGGATTTATAGCATTGGGAATCGACCAAGCATCTTGATGACCAAAGAAGGATACGACACCTTAGGAGATTTAAAGGATAATGACTGTTCAAGGAACACGATGGATTTCTTTCTAGAGACAAGGAATACTCGCTGATTCAAAGCATGTCACGTTGCTTCACACGACACACATTCGGGGGCAAGTGTTAACATGTCACTGTTTGGCATTCCAGCCTCGTTCGGCCTGCACCCCTCGCTCAACACCTCACCTCGTCCGGCACAAATCTCGTTCGGCCATCACCTATCGTTCGTCGTCCAGAGTCGTTCGGCACCAATGGGTGGTCGGCATGTAGAGCGTCGGGCCTCGCTTCGTTCGGCATAAAGATGGAGGTTCGGCATTTGGCCGTTCGACATGTTTGGGTCGGCACACAGGGCTTATTCCATTTGGCCGAGATATTCAGCCACCAGGCCTACCAGGGAAGTCCAACCCATCTTCGTCTATAAATAGAAGGGCAGAGGCACACTGAAAAGGGACCTTTTCCCGCGAACACTGGGGAGACTCTGCCATTTTTATACTCTCCTCTTTTTAATTCAAACTTGTATTCAAGTGATTGATTTACAGATTGTATCTGTATTCAAGTAATTGAGAAAGCAATAAAGATCAAACTCAAAGTGGATGTAGGCAATTACGCCGAACCACTATAAATCTGGCGTTCTCGTTTTTATTGTTCTTTTGACATTGAATTACACTATTCTTCTATTTTAATTTGATCTCTTCATTAATCTCTCTACATAACTCTACTGAAGGGTGTTGGTGAGCAATTTTGGTGCCAACACCTTGCGACTACGTCTATAGACTGAGACTCACTCCGATATGCATGAATCGACGAAGGCCCGTTCGACCTAAACCGAGCCTCACTCCATGGCGACGACGAACTCGATTCCTCACTCACGAGATCATGTCGCACGAAGTCAAGACGCCCTCCAGAATCACGCAGCCCTACACCGCCTCAACATCGCCTGTCGCAACAAAGCCTCGCTCGAATCGAGCATCAATCGCCTTGGACTCGCCGAGCATTGCAACATGCTCATGAATAAACTCAGATCGATACCCCCCTTTTGGTCGCCATTATAGTCGTCGCCGAGCTCCTAATTGCGAGCGAATTCAAGAACACGTCGCCCCCTCTTTTCTTCCAATTTCGAACCAATAGGGTTTGTTTTGATTTCAGTCACCATTTTTTTTCACGAATACTTCGAACAGAGAGGGCGAAAAGAAAGGAGGTCGCTTGGAGAAGTATGGAACTAAATTTGTTTTTAAGAGATCGGCCATGATTTCAAGTAGTAGTTTCAAGTTGTTTTTCTTTTCTGAATTGTGAACGAAGAAATTTGTTTAAATACAAGAAAAAGGAGATAAGCTAGGTCGGCGAAATTCAGGTATTAGGGTGGCTCGCGTACGATATAGGGTGGCTGGGTTGATTTTTATATATTTAATATTATTAAATTTTCAAAATATCTCGTTACGCATAACGCGAAATCTCGAACCCCGAATTAGACATGCCTACAGGCGTTTATAAGGTTTTACCCGCGTCCCGAACATAATGGAACGTGTTTCGAAAGCTAATTTGATCGTATGTGCAAGTTACAAAAGAAAATGATCAAATTTCTATTAAATCGATTAAAATAATTTCTAAGCATTTCGAGCTGCCAGGGTCAAACGACAACTCTGATTGCTCCGAAAATTGACATCCGACAATAACTAACTATTACGGATCTAATGGAACTGGTTTCGTCGAATTCCGAGACTGTGCCTCGAAAGGCTATTTTTAAATTCAATTCAAACAATATAAAATTAAAATTGAACAAATTACCTTTAAAATTAAATTTCAACTATTCTATTATCTTTAGTACCATCATTATAAATTTTATAAGCCTTCAAATTATTTTAAACAGGCTTAGACATTTCAGATTCAACAATTTACCCAATTTTAATTATTAAATTCAATATTTAACTATATAATTCAATGATTTAATTATCAAGTAGATATTGATATCTCGAATTCAAGTTAAAATTAACTTTTAAATATTTTAAAATCAATTAACTATTCAAATTTAATTTGTTAGAAATTCTGGGTCGTCACATTCCTCCCCCCTAAAAGAATTTCGTCCCCGAAATTACTAGTTAGGAAGAATGGTCCAATACCCGTTTACTTTTCTCTCAAAACCCACCCGTTCAACATTCTACCATCTATCTTTTATAAAGGACCCCTTATCATTCTCACCAACCTCCCAAACTCTTCCACAGTTTCCAAACAATACCTTTTTTCTCGAACATTCAAATTTCAATTTAAAACCAAATTTTTAAATTATCAAAATTTTCTCAAAATTTTTCTAACTCTCTAAATTTCCAAAAAATTTTGCCAGCGTCTCATTTGCGTGGCTAGCTCGGTACAACTACAAAAGGCCTCTACGGGCTCCCAAATTCCAAAAGAAATCAGAAAGCCAAGTGGCTACATAAAAACCCAATCCAATTTCATAGAAATTTAAATGCTTACCTTTTTGTCGGGCAATACAAATTATCTTTTGGAATCAAATCCAATTTCTTTTTCCTTTTATCCCTACATATCTTGTTTAGCAACAATATTCAATCATAGCCCTTTTTAAAATTATTGTATACATTTCCTTACATAAATTTTCATATCTATCTCTTTTTAAATTCGTTTTCCCCATTTTCATATGAATTCAATTTATTTCCACTTCTGAGTATTCAATATCTTTCATTTATAACTGATTCATATTCGTTTCACCTACTAATTTGCTTTAATTTCCAATTTGAAATCATTTTGTCGTTAACAAAAACTTTCCAAAAAATTTTCAAAAATTTTCTAACTCCCAAAATTTTCGAAATTTTTTGGCAGAGTCTCCTTTGTACGGAGGAGCTTTTGCAATTTGACAAGAGATATAAATATATATACATCGACCACACGGTCGGAAAAAGAAAAAACAGTTCATATTTCCTATTTTTATTGCGTAGGTGCACCTTATTTAGCATTTTAAGCAAGCAGCTTATTAATTTAAGCAATTAGCGCAATCCAAACTAGCCAAACGGCCTTCAGGTACCTGTACTTACTCAATTTAAATATGTAAGTGCTATATAAATAAAATCTATTAGCATTTCACTTATATTCAATAGCTAAACACAACCATTACAAAAGCATCAAACACCAAACGCTTACCATAAGCGATTTATATGATTTAAAGCCAATCCAATTGCTTCCACCCAAATTTATATGCCATTTCATATAATTTTAATAGTTTACAACTCAATTGCTTATGTTCAATTTGTTTTTACCCAAACAAGCTCATATTCAATTCAATTAATCCTACAACCAATTTGTTTAAGATCTATCAACTCGTAGATTTTTAATTACTTTTGTTTACGTCAAACGACAACTATTTATATGTAAATTTGGCGATATCCACTTTACAGAGTATTCATTTTAGGTTATAACAACTTGAAATTAATGTCAACTCATTCTATATTTAATTCCATTTCATTGCTTATTTATTCACCAACCATTCATTTCATTTCATTTTATCTCAGCATTGGATTCATTTAAAACAACTTATTAAACTTGGCACATTCAATACTTATAAATTAACAACAATTTCCAAATTAATTTAGCCCAGACTTTCACTTTTGCTCGAAATCTACTTCTTTTCTCACTCAAAACCAAGCTTTTATAAAATAAATTTTTGCCTCAAATTAATTCGCCTCATAACTTAAGTCCACTCTGATAACCCAATTCCAATTAAAACATTGATTTAATTTTTGTTCAATCAGACTTCATTTATCATTTAATTCAATCAACCCATTTATTCACCCCATTTTAAACATTAAATTCATCTACTAAATTCATTTTCGAATTTATTTCATTAATACAAAGCCATTCTCAATCTATTTCTACTCATCTGGTTTTTATTTGCAACTCAAAACCATTTCTATTATCATTCGACAACCCTTCCTTTATATCTAATTTACTTGCAAATTTCATTAAATACTATTCATATCACACTTGAAATTTGTTTGTTATTCAAACCATCACTATTTCGATTCCACGCTATTTTATTTTTATATTTACAACATCTCTTCTAATTTATTTCATTATCAAATCCAAGTCGAATTCTATTTTAAATTTGAATTCATTTCCAAATTCCATTATTAACTTACAATCCATTTTATTTAACCGAGTTAAATTTTATTAATATACTCCATCAATTAATTATTTAACCAATTAGCTTATTTCCAACTTCTAAATCAATATTCGATCTTAATTACAAAATCACTTCATTAAAATTCTCGAGTTTCAATTTTATTTTATAATTTCAGTTTGGGTTTCCCTTGATTTTCCAAAATTCCAACCTTTTATTTTGAAATTTTAGAAAAGCTTTTAAATTCACATAATACTATTGAAATAGCTTTTATAAAAATACTTTTTATAACTCGATGTCTCAACCAGTCCATCCTTGTTCTCATAGAAATTCAGTCATACGTTGATCGGGCGTAGGACTGAAAATCTATAAGTACTTAGCAGACCCCTTTTTTAACATCCAGTGAAAATACTTGAAAAATAATTTTATTGAAAATATAGAAAACAATTTTTTTTGAAAATATAGGATATATCTTTGGTGAGAATGCTCTGGAAATCATCACCCCCATCCATGGTCACAGTTACATTCCAGGGTTACGTTGTCATCGCGGCAAAAGTCCATGTAACTACAGGCTCTCCGCGGCCTCTCGATTACGCCATGGATCCCACACAACAGATCACAGTTACATTCCAGGGTTACGTTGCCGTCACAGCAAAAGTCCATGTAACTGCAGGCTCTCAGCGGCCTCTGATTTTCGTTGTCGAAATGAAACTTCTCCACTCCTACATAGGTCGCAGTCTACCGATATAAAATCAAACGCAGACTGTTGGCTCTCAGCGGTACACAGGACTTTCGCTATGTTATACCATTGGTCGCAGTCTACCGATATAAAATCAAACGCAGACTGTTGGCTCTCAGCGGCACACACGACTTTCGCTACGGTATACTCTACTCATAGTCCCTAGGAACTAGTTTTGTCCGGACTCCTCGTAGGATCAACTTTAGAACCCCCCTGGGGCTCAAGGTAGCACCACCCGGTGGTACTCCTGAGAAGTTCATTTCAAGGAAGCGCCTTTTTCCCCAGAGCCATCATCAAAACATTTTATACTATACATATATAGTATCTTTAAATCATACACTTAGAATGATCTCATACAAAGCTTCTTTACACAAAATCGATTATCCCAAATTGATAATTCTCAAACTAGGCTTTTCAAATTCAATATTGATTTTACCCAAAAATCAAAATCCTTTTCCAAATCCAAAGTTTCCCAAAACCTTTTTTTCCAAAATCCTCATAAGATCCTTTATATATATACAGATATATATAATTTTTAAACCTTAGGATCATTTCAAACTTGTATAAAACTCCTTTTATACTTCAAACATTTTCAAAAACCCTTTTCTTCTGGCAAAAGATTCATCGAGGGGAGTTTTATCTTATATAATAAAGATATATAACTTTATTTATCCAAAATCAAATATTCAAATTTGATTATTCTTTTCAATATCAATTTCATCCAATCCGTACGATGTACACATATCATTCATACGTCATACCAATCTGATCGCTCACTCGATCACACAATTTCATTTCCGAACTAGTATCGTCCACCCAACTTCTTAGTGCGGACACGGATCTGGTTTCTTGATCAAAAACCGTCATTCTCCTTGCATAGTCATAACTATGATAGAGAATATCCAGAACCAATCAACAATCCATATCCAGGTTCACTTTCAAAAATCAAGTGGAAAATTCCAACTCAGATCGATATAACTATCTCGAAATTCTGTGCTCGAATCTGGATCAAATCGTTATGCGAGTAGAATAACATATGTACATCCTACGTATTTATCTTTATTGGTTATTAGCCAAATAAATTCCATTTCTATTCACATTCACTTTGATTTTCATTCACTTACTCACAATTGCTTCAATCCATTTGGATTATCACCTCTATTCTTATCACGATTGGGTATTCAACCAATAACAGTTTAAACTCTGTCCAGTTTAAATTTAGAAATAACTTGAAAAGTCAAAAAAAATAGATAAGTAGTTGAAAAATAATTACTAGTTTGTAAAATAGCTGTAAAATAGTTCAGTGATTGTAAAATAATTGGAAAATAGTTAAATAGTCATAGAAATTTTAAATAATTACAAAATAGCTATAAAATAGTAATTAATAGTTAAAAATTGTAATTAGTTTATAAAATAGTTAGAAAATTGTTAAACAGTTTAAAAAATAATTGTAAAATAAGTATAAGATAGTTTGGCTTTTTAAAAGAAAGGTTGTTCATATAATGAATAGCTTGGAAAAATAGGTTTATATTAAACAATTTATGTTAAAAATAGTCCAGAGTCAAACGGCTCACTTCCCAATCTCCATTCTCATCAATTCAATTTAAATTTTCTCTACCATTTAAATTGACCCAATTCCAATTTAAATAACTTCAATTTCCATTGAAATTGATTCAACCCCAAATCAAGTTGAATTAACCTTAGTTTCTTTTCAAATTTAACTTTATTCAACTTTGATCTCAAATTCTTCTAACTCAGATAAATTTCAATTGAACTAGCTCCAATTTCAATTCATTTCAACTCCAGTTTGAATAAATCCTAATTCCTATCTGAATTTGATCTTATTCAATTTCAATTTCATTTCAAAACAATCCAATTCAAATTCCATTTGAATTTTTAAACTTTTCCATCTTCCATCATAATTCCAATTAATTCAAATAAATTTCATATTGAGCCAATTTAAATTTTCAATTTATTTCAACTCCAATTTGAGTTTAATCCCAATTCAGATTAACCATTTAACTTTCCAAGTTAACTCCCAATTTCATCTTGAAATTTTCAAATCAGGTTGATCATTCCAACTTATTTAACCTTTTTCCAAGTTAAACTCAATTCACTTAATCCAGTCAACCTTACCCAATTTGAACTTCCATTTCAAATTTTAAACTTCTCATAAATATCCTCCCACTTATTAAGTTTGAAAACTTATCGCTTTGGGTATCATATCTCATTCCAGATTTAAAACTCAATATTTAAAGTTTATTTCAAATTATCCTTGATATCATATATATCCATACGTATATACATATTTATTTCTTTTACATACCAAGTTATACTTTAAAATTTTAAACCACCTTTGGTTTTTAATTCAAAACAAATTTCTTTTAAATTTTCAAACAACTCTTGTTTGAAATAGGACCATTTTATTCAATTGCATTAAATAATATTACTTATTGTTTCTTTAAATTAATTACGTCATTAATTAATTCCACTTAATCACATTCGGTAATTAACTTATTTCTTAATTACCTTCATTATGTAATTGTCCTTTAAATTACTTACCTCTAGTTATTTCATTAAGTAACTTCCTCTTAATTTATCATTTCCAATTATTATCCATTAATTAATCTCATTAAATAAAGTTTAATTAATTACATAAATTAACTGATTATCCTTATCATGAAACCTTTCCAAAATTCAATATTTAATTTCAGTTTGGTTGTATTTCTATTACTTCTTAATTTAACTTAATAATTTAACAACCAATTCCTTTACTATTTGTTAGAAAGATATATTGCTTTATATATCAAAATATATTCTTTTATAAAATCATTTAAAACCTTTATATAAGAAAATAACAAGTACGCTCTCATATATATATATACATACTCAACTCATTCTAGAGTACTACGGACTCTATTCAATGAGTAATCCCCACCAGAGCCAAGGTTCTCGCTTAACCTGGCTCTGATACCAAATGTAACGACCCGAAATTTCCGAAGCCGAAAATTGTAGATAGTTATGAAAAAGAAGAAAGAGATAAAAGAAGAAGAAGAACAGAAACGTCAACAACTCACATACGCAGCGGATAAAATATAATAATAAATAATAACAGTTTACAAAAGAATACTTTATCTGTCGGTTACATTTAATATACATCAGAGTTACAACATTTTCATAACACTGGACAGTTTAAACAACATGTCCAAGATAAATAACAATATATATCACAGCGGATAAACACTCTATACGTTCCTGTCCTTCAGCTCTCCTCCTAAGCTCTAGAACGTCCTTACCTGCAAATCTGTAATACTCGGTCTGACCCGAGCATTACATCAAAGTAACACCCGGGTCAGGCTGGAAACCAGCGTGAGTAAACCCATCTAACATAGAATACCAAGCAACAACTCAAATAAGAACCCGGGTAACTCAAAACTAATTTTACAAGTCACAAATTGTTATATACATAACTTATTTTCAAATAAGTTTTCTAAGTGTCAAAAATTTAGATTTAATAGTCCAATTCATTTAAATCCAATCATTCCAACCTATCAATTTCTCATATTAATTTATAAGAAATTCGAAGTGGTTTCAGGTATCTCCCAATACTCGATCCCGGCCTCTTCGAGTCTCATGTCATCCTATCCAAGTTATACATACGAAAAACACATTCATTTCATATCAGAGATAACAACTCATTCAAAGCATCCAATACCATTCAATCGTCCATAAGCAAAGCTTGTTTGCTACCGATATTAATTACTTTTAAATCCTGCTTAATTAACCTTAATTAAATGATATTAATCATCCTTAAATTACTCAACCTAAATTAATTAACCTTCTTAATTAATTATTATTAATTACTAATATTAATCGATAATCCTTTAATCAATTAATTTTCCTTTAATTACATCAAATAAAATTTTCTATAAAGGTAAACTATTATCTTAATTACTAAGTTTATATTCTATAAAACCTATACATTAGAATCCATAAAATATTCTCTAGTTCTTAAGACTTGCAAGCCCAGCTAATTGGCTTAGTACATGAAAATAAAGCAACAGATATATAAATAATGGATAGCAGTCCATAAAATTTACATGACATGTACATCACGTCACCTTCATAGCAAAGTGATTTATGCAATAACTGTAACAGCAAAAGGTGTGTCCATTTTCAACTCATAAAACAAGACTACCAGCAGGTGGATTAAATAAATCAAAGCTAAGTTAGGCATTAGGCATAAATTTACAAAGCTAAGCACTTAAACCCTGCATATACTGGCGTGCTTCCTTACAACTGAATTACAACAAACATCTGTTCTTTTTTTTCAGTTTTACTAGCTAGGATTTTACATGAAAATATAGCCTTATCTACCAGTGTGTTTATAAAGCCTAAAGCTAAAATTAAAGGGACAAGACATATATATTACTTACATAAAAGAAGAATCTAACAGTTAATACTCATATATCAACCCTAACCTTTGCAAGGAACGCATACGTCAGCAGCTACAAATAATAATAAAAATCTAACAGGTTAAAATCAGTCACTAAATATTCCTTACTATACTATGTTTATAACAATCTAATATCTGGAAATATCACAAGTCTATGGAACAATATACTGCTAATATGTCATGCGTAACTACAAGGAAATAGAACATTCAGCCTGAAGGAAAGCAAAAGCAATGAAACACAACCTTAAAGACATTCAGTTGGATTTAGAGTTAGTTACTGTGGGAGTGAACTCACCTTGCGACTATGTCTATAGACTGAGACTCACTTCGATATGCATGAATCGACGAAGGCCTGTTCGACTTAAACCGAGCCTCACTCCATGGCGACGACGAACTCGATTTGTCACTCACGAGATCATGTCGCACGAAGTCAAGACGCCCTCCAGAAATTGTGCTGCCCTACATCGCCTCAACATCGCCTGTCGCAACAAAGCCTCGCTCGAATCGGGCATCAATCGCCTTGGACTCGTCGAGCATCGTGATTTGCTCATGAATAAACTCAGATCGATACCCCCCTTTTGGTCGCCATTATAGTCGTCGCCGAGCTCCTAATTACGAGCGAATCCAAGAACACGTCGCCCCCTCTTTTCTTCCAATTTCGAACGAATAGGGTTCGTTTTGATTTCAGTCACCATTTTTTTTTTCACTAATACTTCGAACAGATAGGGTGAAAAGAAAGGAGGTCGCTTGGAGAAGGATGGAACTAAATTTGTTTTTAAGAGATCGGCCATGATTTCAAGTAGTAGTTTCAAGTTGTTTTTCTTTTCTGAATTGTGAACAAAGATATTTGTTTAAAAACGAGAAAAAGGAGATAAGCTAGATCGGCGAAATTCAGATATTAGGGTGGCTCTCGTACGATATAGGGTGGCTGAGTTGATTTTTATATATTTAATATTATTAAATTTTCAAAATATCTCGTTACGCATACGCGAAATATCGAACCCCGAATCAGACATGCCGACATGCGTTTATAAGGTTTTACCCGCGTCCCGAACACAATGGAACGTGTTTCGAAAGGTAATTTGATCGTATGTGCAAGTTACAAAAGAAAACGATCAAATTTCTATTAAATCGATTAAAATAATTTCTAAGCGTTTCGAGCTGCCAGGGTCAAACGACAACTCTGATTGCTCCTAAAATTGAAATCCGATAATAACTAACTATTACGGATCCAATGGAATTGGTTTCGTCGAATTCCGAGACTGTGCCTCGGAAGGCTATTTTTAAATTCAATTTAAACGGTATAAATTTAAAATTGAACAAATTACCTTTAAAATTAAATTCCTACTATTCTATTATCTTTAGTACCATCATTATAAATTTTATAAACCTTCAAATTATTTTAAACAGGCTTAGAAATTTCAGATTCAACAATTTACCGAATTTTAATTATTAAATTCAATATTTAACTATATAATTCAATGATTTAATTATCAAGTAGATATTGATATCTTGAATTCAAATTAAAATTAACTTTTAAATATTTTAAAATCAATTAACTATTCAAATTTAAATTGTTTGAAATTCCGGGTCGTCACACGCTAAGGATGGAATTTGACCGTCCCACTTCTAGCCTCGCTAAATCAAAACTGACGGCAGAGTACAATTGCTCAAAATACAGTTGATTCTGATGGCATCACACTAAGCCTCGAGCCTAGTGTTTGATATGAATCGAGGTCACATCCACTTGGAGGTCTTGGGATGGAGTTGGTGAATTATTACCAGAATTTATGAACAGCGAATTAAAAGTACATTGAATGAAAAGTAATAGTTCAACTACTTAAGTAACAATTCACACGAAAGCTCAATAGAAAACAAAAACTTTTTTTCACATAGCAGGTTTTGAGATCTCATTACAAGTTATTCCAAAAAAATCGAGATTCATACCCGTATAACCACGACCAGCGAAAGAAACGACTATGCAAACTAAATAAATTGAGCTGGAGCGGCAGTTATTTCTTCGACTTCCTCTCTTTTTTGGATTTCTCGAGAGTAGAGCCACTTGTGCTTCTCTTTCTAGACCCTTTACCGCCTTTAGCAGGAGAGCTTGCAGAGCTAAGAGGAAGTTCACCGGGAATCGACCCGTCAGGTGGAATAATTTGTAGTGGCACAAGATGAGGATCATCAACGTCTACCTTGGCGGGTTCAATTTTAATTTCTTTCCAATAACTTCTCCTTTCCAATCTGTTCTTTCAACCTAACTTTGGCAGTTTGTTCGGAGGTGCCGATAATCATTAATTCGTCAGACTTGTTTCTTGGAAGCAGCTTTTTTAGCCTTATCGTCATCAAGATCCCCGATGACTTGATCATCCGGCCTCAGTACATCAATAGCTATCGGATCCTCGGTTGGTTTTTCCTATTGTTCTACAGCAATACAATTTTAAGAGTCTGACTGGAGACCGGAAGACCTACAAAATTTGTTAAAATAAGGAGATTAGCTCAAGACCAATGCGTGTGAGGAGAAAAACATTTCATATATTAAGGAGTAAAGTGCGATACCCGCATCTGGTTGACTCTCCATAGTTGTCGGGGTACCTCCTTCTAAAATAGAGGATAACATTTTGGATTGTAAGCTAGGCTGTCCGAATCGTAGCCATGGTCCTACTCCGTATCGAGAGAGATTGATGTTTCGGCTATTTGGAATGGAGAGGGACCTTAGGATCAGTACCTGAAGATCAGGTAATATGTTCTCCTCCTTCAATAGGAGCGGAAACATTAAAGAATAGAAGCTTTGCGGCAGCTAAGTCCAAGGGTTCGTTTCCACAAAGAATTTCACTTACTAATTCTACTTCGTTAAGCACGGCTTCACCAGGTTATTTTTTCTTCATCTCAATAATGTGCTCCTAAGCTTTAGCGAGTGATTTGGAATAACCCTCACCCGAAAAGCTTAAGTCGTGATGGATCGGGACTTTGGTATTGTATTCAATAATCAACGGGTCGAATAAGTCCTTAATATCATTCCTTTCGGACTCCATGGCAGCTTCCACTTGGGAGTTAATTTGTTCGAGCATCTCTTTTCAGCCCTCTTCTTGAGCTTCTTCTTTATGAGCTTTGGTTTTAGGGAATTGCTCGTCGAGTTCAGCCTTAAGCTTCTGGCCTCCACAACTTCCTCATAGTACTTTTGCGATTCCTCTTGAGGTTCGATTTTTTCCTTCCTTTCCTTCTCGAAAAGTTCTTCAAGTTCCTCGACACGACAAGCCAGAGTGTTTTTTCCTTTTGCAAGGAGTCCTTTTCTAAAGCAAGCTGTAACCCCAGAATTTGACCACTTTAAAATATAGTATTTAAAGTGATTTTAAATATAAAATAGGTAAAGTTATATGATTCAAACAATACTAGATAGGATTTGGAAAGGGAAGTATAACCAAAAATAGTAACATTTGCCTATATCGACAAAGTGACAAAATGCTGATTTTAGAAAAGTAAGTTTCAATGGTTAAATAAATTATTTTAATTAATTTATGGGTGTTTATATTTTTATATATCATTATACAAATTTATTTTTAAATTTGGTTTACATAAATAAATAGTTTAACTAAAATGTCAAACTGTGACCGTAAAACATTTTGTCGAAAATCAACGTTTTGTCCATTAAAAGCTGTCGCAACGTCGCCGCACCTTTATTTTCTTATATAGGAATAAATATTAAAATAGTGAAAGTATTAATTAATTCACTAAACATGTTTACTTTTACTAAATAAAATTAGAAAACTTCTAGAAGTCATTAAGAAAAGTAAGTAAGAATTAACAAAAGTAAGTAAGAAAAGTCAAAAGTAAACATCAAATCAATATCACATCAAAAACCAACATAATTATTATTTTACTTAGCTTTGTTCTTAAGGAATTAAGAAATAAAGTAAAGATACGAAAAGTGATGTTAAGTATTGAAAAAGTGGAGATTGTTTTAGGTTGAAGTAAGGTTATTTTGGTAAATTACCACTTTCTTTCTTTTTCTAAATGTCCACCTCCTTCTTCACTTTCGTTCACATTTCTTCTTCTTATCTTCTCAAGATTCTTCATCTTCTTCCTCTTATCTTTAATGGCTTCCAAGCCATAGAAAAAAATTAGAAAGAAATAATGTCAAAATATTTATAAAATATTCAAAAGAAATCAATGTCCATTCTCTTCAAATCAAACTCATCTTTTCTCCATATTTTACCTCTTCTTCTCTCGGCCATAACTTCTTCAAAACCAAACCAAAATGCAAAATTATTTTTTAAATCATGTATTTTTTAGTGGCTACCACTTTCATGTTGACCACTTTATCTCATTCTAAAGTTAACTATGTCAAAATTACACTTATTTCTAATGCATTTTCTGGCCCTGTTTTTAAGCCAGAGAATAGGTTATTTGTTTTAATCATAACTTGATAATAAAAGATCCAAATTAAGAAGAAAAAATTTTCAAACCATATGAAATTTCAGTGGCTACAACTTATTTATTGATCATTTTTTCCATTTTTGAGTTTTGTTATACCTGAAACTCAATTCTTTAAAGTGAATTTTTGGGCTTCTTTTTTGTCAATCCGACAAAACCTCTTATTAACTCTATCATATCTCCCTAAAAACAACTTGGATTCAAATGGTTATTTTTTTCTAAATTCAAGATAAAAGAATTTCCAACAATTTTTCAGTTAATAAGTTTTTCAAATTTTGAGAGTAAGAGAGTCAAAAACAAGAGAGAAGATGACCTATTTTTTGGATTTAAATCTTGGGAATTCAAGTTCAAAGCTCTACCGCTTCTTCTCTATATTTTCGGCCAACCTTCATCTCAAGCCTCGGCCAAGCTATTGGAAGGGAGAGGGTGTTGTTTTCTAGTTTTTCATGGAGTAGGAATTAATTAGTGAAGTGTTGGTTGATTAGAATGTTGGTAGGAAGTTAATCGCTTTGGTTTATGATGAGAAACTCTATTTAGCATCTCTATTTACATATATATGCACACACACATGTTTGATGTTGTGTTATGATTACTATGGATGCTTAAATATGCTTTGATCATCAAGTATTGATTGTTTGATATGATTGTTAAATTGTTTTACAAAGTCATGTTAATACACGTCGATAAGCATAATGGAAAGCACTTTCCTTTTGAAAATGAAATGGTGTATATGGAATGCTTAAACTTTTTGGAAATAGTTTTAAAATGAGTTAGAAATGTTTTATAAACATTTAAATATGTATGAAGAAATAAAGGAACAAAATCAAGATTTTATCTTGTATATTTTAAATATGTCCAAAACAATTTTCCAGAAAAAATCACGCTTTTGCAGTTAAGTAACCAAAGTTTAAAATTGATATTTTAAATGTCTTAAAAATATGAAATAAATCCTAAAAATCTTTTAAAATGTATTAAAAGAGATTTAAGTTTAAAATATGGATTTCTAAAAGATATAAAAGTCATCTTGAAGAATATAGCTTTTAAAACTTTATTTGCAACACTTTTCGCAAGGCTTTTCGCAGCAGTTTGAACTAACTTTTGAAATGCAGTTTTAAACTTAACAATTCTTTCCTATATATTTTTTGAATGATTTTAAAAGAATAACTAAGCCATTTAAAGAAGATTTGGAAGTTTTAATGAGAGTCTGAGTAAATGGAAAAGAGGAATTGTTTATACCACTTAAACAATAAGTGAAGAGGATTGAATATAATAACAAACTGAGTAATGAAACGACTAGTACATTTGTCCTACCTGTGAGATTTGAAAAGATAAAACAAGGTGTTTAACTAAGGTTAGGAATGGAGCAACCAGTGCCCTGAACTTACTTGACCTATATTTTCTCTTCTTAGGCGAGGGGTGGAACATATCGAAAGGAAAGCCCGGATGCTCTAAAAGATCATAATTAAGTTTTTTCTAAGATAAAAGAAAAGAAATAAATTCTTTGAATTTATGGTCTAGATATAAGATTTATAAAATTGATATTTTACAAATAAAAGTAATGGAATTATAAAAGTGTTTTATAAATATTAGAAATGGGATTGTAATCAATATATGGGTTTACAATTGAAATTTAGAGAAGAATTTGTAATGGATTTCATAAATAACAAGATTTGAAACGAATGAATTTGTAAATAAGAGTTTTATAAGTAATTAAATTATAATTGGATTTTGACTTATAAGTGGGATATAAATGGAATTTGTTAGTAAAGAAATTTTGTATGTGGAAGTTTATAAAAAAAATGGAATTTATAAACACCGTTTTGTAAATCTGAAATCAATTAAAATTGATAAGTTAAATGTGGAAGTTTATTAAAGGAATTATATTTGCGATTTTGGACAGTGAATAATCCTTTAAATTAAATGGATGTTTTGGAAAGTGATATTATAAAAAGGGAATATTTTCCCTAAGTTAAAAGTTAAGAAAGAAAATCTTTGATTAAGATTTAATGAATGATTTGGAAAGGTTTTCCTAAGTAAAAGATAAAATGATTTAGAATTATTCCAAGATTTAAGAAAGGTTTAAATAAATCAAATGATTTGATAAATGAGGCTTAATGATTCATTATACTCTTGAAAAGAAAATGGAATAATTGAAAAGAAATATCTAAGAAAGATATATGATTTAAATAAAAGATGAAGTAATTGATTGATGTTTGATATCCACATATGAACTTAACATCTTTTAAATCGATAATTGGCTTCGAAGGAACCGGGGTCGGATTTGGGAAATTCCTAGCCGAAAACCAATTCGATCCAATGTATATGTTCGAACTTAAAGACATGTTGAAGATAATTGAAGACCATGGATCTTTATAGCGTGAGAACTGCTTGTTGTCTTGCTCTGGGTAGCTCCCGAGTTATATATAGTAGTGGTCTCCTCGTTGTGGAGATTTTGCGGATTGCAAGGACTGCTCGCTACTAGTGGTAGTAGGAGAGTGCCTTCGGTTTGTCCATTTCCTGGACAACTTGTATGGACGTTTGTCTGACATTGTATTTCTAAAGATTATGTACATTGGTTTTTACAAACGTACATCAGTGGTGGCGGAGAAGGCGGTTTCTCTTAGCTTAACACCCTCCTTGAGACGTACGAGCTCAAGGGTTGCATTTTTGTGGAAGGCAATTAGTAGCCAACGGAAATGGCAATGTGGCATTCAAAGATGTGATATGTGCTATATGAAAAGGTAATCGTTGCCTCAAGCCTCATCAAACCAGAAATGACCGAAACAGGATTAGATGCGGCAGGGCTAATTTGGTCATTCCCAATTAGGGTATGATCATTCCCTTCTAGATATATTTCTTCCCGCCGTGACGTTCGGGATGTAAATTATTGTGGTGTATGGAAAACGAGTGCTCGGTTAAAGGCCGATAACGACAGGAGGATGACATATTCAGTACCATCTAGTTATAGAGGTGGGTCGGTCTTGTGTTGTTAGAGAAGCTGGTGATGGTTTCTCGGGACATCCATCTAGAGGTGTACCCATTTCAGAAGGTAGATCCTGCGCTTGGTCATTTGTATGGAAATCCATTCTCCAATAAGAACCTACGGTTTTGTTTATAGAGCCTAGTATGCTGGTATTTAATAATGGTAACAATTTCAGCTAAGAACAATAAGTTTATTTGCAATTGTTTTCAAAGAGATGTCACTAGAAATAATATAAAATGTTTTGATATAAAAGTGTTTTAGTTATCATAAGGTAAAACCCGTCTTTGTTTATGTGTGGGCGTGGTCTTATGAGATACTCATTATTTCAAAGGATTTATAAAAAGGGTAATATATGACACTATCATTTATTATTGAGTTTTTCTCACACTGGTTTATCAAGCCTGATCCGGGTATTTTCAATACTCGGGTCAGATCCAAGTAGTTTCAGGTTAAGTCGGAGACGGTTGGAGTTTCCAGAGGAGAGCTGGAGATATTCATCGAGTATGGACATATTCTACTATCCGCTGTACTTAGTGTATTTTTTGATGTTTGTCAACAACTGTAAGGACAGATGTTTATAACTATCCAAGCTGAATCTAGGTTAGACTCTGATAGTGTATTTTAAAATTTTCCGCTGTAAAGATTATTATTGAAATAATATATGTTATTCCATTCGTGTGAGATTCCATTCTGTCTACTTTTCTTTATTAACCTTAAAGATCCGTCTTTTCGGACAATTTGAGTTGGACATATGAGGTTTATTGTCAATTCAAAGAGTACGAGAAAACAAGTCTTTACATTTGGTATCAGAGCTGAAGGTTAAGTGAGAACCTTGGCTCTGTTAATGGTAAAGTCTCATCAGAGATAGGATTAGTAATATCCTAGGATGAGCAACTCATTAGAGATGGTGTTAGTAACACCCTAGAATGAGTTATAAAAGTGTTATATATATATATATATATATATATATGTGTGTGTATGAGCGCATAATTGTTAATTTTATAAAAATGGTTTTGTTTTGAAAAAATGGTAAATGAAATAATTTTACCTAGGATTATATTTTGAATATAAATTATATTTTGGAAAAGTTGTATAGTTAGAAATCAAGATCAGTGAAATTTAAATATGAACATCATATGATTAGAATTTCACGATTTGACTATGAGGTGTTTGATAATAAGATTGGTTTAAGGAATGAACATATAAGATAAAAATGTATTTAAATAATAGAAAATGATTGTGTAAAAAGGAAAATATAAAAGGAATGAAGGTTTAAATTCGAGTAATTTAAAAGAATTATGGTAATTTAAATAAAGTTAATTAATATAAGATAAATTTATAAATGAATTTATAAAATAGGTTTTATAAAGTAATCTCTAAAGGATTTTGAAAATGTTATTATTTCAAATAGAAAGAGGTATTTTATGATAACTAATTCAATTTACTCGAAAATAAACTAAAAATGGACAAGAGATGTGTTCGGATGGTAAGCACTTCACTTAAGTATTACTTTTCTTGTTAAGAGGATATATGATAATATGGGTAGTACCCAGTTCCTTGGATTGTTTTGGAGTTACTCGATCAATATAATTTTCTTAAGTTAATGAAATAATATGAACCATTGATTAGTAATCTTTATAAAAGTGTTTAAAGTAAAGATAAATATGGAATCGCTAATTGCTAAAATAAAGCAGAATTTCCGACGATTTTGGACAGTCGAAATTTTTTGAATCGCATCAAACTCAAAGCTAAGGAATTTATGGAATATTCTGGTAAAAGATAAACCATTGTGAAATACTCTGAGTAAATGAAATAAGATAAGGATAATTTATAGATCTGATTTTTAAAGAAGGAAAAAAGATTTAAGATTAAGAGTATAAGGGTTTAAATACGGGTAGTTTTAAAATTTGTTTATCAAACCTAGAAAATTAACAATAGTACTAAATAAGAAATAAGTTTTATAACTTATGAATTTGAGAGGATAGTAAATTACAAAAAAGTCTAAATTTGTTAGATAGACGGATTTAAGTAAAACCAATTTGGAATTTGGGATTTGTATATACTCTTAGGGTGTAAAGGTATATCATACAAATGTAGATTTAAATCATGAACTATTAAATAAAATAATGACTCCTCAAAAAAAAGGTAACTATAACCTGGAAAATGTTTTATTAATGAATTCTAGCATTAATTAAGAATTTGGACTTATGTCTTTAAAAGTGATTGATTTACATAAGTTATAAGATGTAATAAACTTAATTAATAGATTTATAAAATGGTTCATAAATAATATTAGTGTTAAAGGAAATATACTGAGTTAAAAGATTGTGGGAAGACTTTTTTATAAAGATAAATTATCTTTTGAGTGAAAAATGGTTTCTTTGGAATATATTCCTTTAATAAAAATATTTGGAAATAAATAATTAAAGGGATTATATAAAAAAAAACACCTTTATAAATCGTTTAAGCTTAAGATAAAAGTTTGTGAAAGTTTTGAGGATTAATAAATACATATGTTATATGTAGAACATCTTATCACACAATTTTGATCTAAGATTCTAGTTCGAAACTATGAGGTGTTTACACTGATCCGGAAAAGAATTTATCACTCGATGCTTGACGACGAACATTGATGAGAATGTTTGGTTAGGTACTTTAGTTTTCTATCCTAGTTGAGCGCTATGCAAGAAAAGCAAAGGTTTCTGAGTAAAGAGCCTGATTAAAGTCCACACTAGAGGATCGAGGGATCGATACTTGTTCGGAAATGAAATTGTGTATTTGAATAGGAGATTGAATAAGATATTTTATACGGATGATCTGTGTATATTATATGGAATTAAGTTTAAAGATAAATGTTTTAGGTAAACTTTTGTTTGGGTAATTTCGAGGACGAAATTCTTTTAAGTAGGGGAGAATGTAACGACCCAGAATTTGACCACATTAAAATATAGTATTTAAAGTGATTTTAAATATAAAATAGGTAAGGTTATATGATTCAAACAATATTAGATAGGATTTGAAAAGGGAAGTATACACAAAAATAGTAACATTTGCCTATATCGACAAAAGTGACAAAATGCTGATTTTTGAACAGTAAGTTTCAACGGTTAAATAAATTTTTTTAATTAACTTATTAGTGTTTATATTTTTAAATAGAATTATACATATTTATTTTTAAATTTGGTTTAATAAATAGTTTAACTAAAACGTCAAAATGTGACCGTAAAACATTTTGTCGAAAATCAACGTTTCGTCGATTAAAAGTTGTCGCAACGTCGCCGCATCTTTATTTTCTTATATATGAACATATATTCAAATAGTGCAAGTTTTAATTAATTCACTAAACATGTTTACTTTTAATAAATAAAATTAGAAAACTTCTTGAAGTCATTAGGAAAATTAAGTAAGAATTAACAAAAGTAAGTAAGAAAAGTCAAAAGTAAACATCAAATCAATATCACATCAAAAGCCAACATAATTATTATTTTACTTAGCTTAGTTCTTAAGAGATTAAGATATAAAGTAAAGATGTAAAAGGTGATGTTAAGTATTGAAAAAGTGGAGATTGCTTTAGATTGAAGTAAGGTTAGTTTGGTAATTTGGTAAGAGGTTATTTTGGTAAATTATCACTTTCTTTCTTTTTCTATAAATATCCACCTCCTTCTTCACTTTCATTCACATTTCTTCTTCTTCTTTACTCAAGCTTCTTCATCTTCTTCCTCTTCTCTTTAATTGCTTCCAAGCCGCAGAAAAAAAATTAGAAAGAAACAATGTCAATATTTATAAAATATTCAAAAGAAATCAATGTCCATTCTCTTCAAATCAAACTCCTCTTTTCTCCATATTTTACCTCTTCCTGTCTCGGCCATAACTTCTTCAAAACCAAACCAAAATGCAAAATTCTTTTTTTAAATCATGTATTTTTCCAGTGGCTACAACTTTCATGTTGACTACTTTATCTCATTCTAAAATTAACTATGTCAAAAATACACTTTTTTCCATTGCATTTTTTGGCCCAGTTTTTAAGCCAGAGAATAGGTCATTTTGTTTTGATAATAACTTGATCATAACAGATCCAAATTAAGAAATTAGTTTTTTCAAACCATATGAATTTCCAGTGGCTACAACTTCTTTATTGATTATTTTTTCTGTTTTTGAGTTTTGCTACACCTGAAACTCAATTATTTAATGTGCATTTTCGGGCATCCTTTTTGTCAATCCGACAATACCTCTTCTTAATTCTATTATATCACCCTCAAAAAAACTTAGATTCAAATGGTTCTTTTTTTAAATTCAAGAGAAAATAATTTTCAACAATTTTTAAGTTAACAAGGTTTTCAAATTTTCAGCGTAAGAGAGTCAAAAACTAGAGAGAAGATGACCTATTTTTCGGATTTAGATCTTAGGAATTCAAGTTTAAAGCTCTACCGCTTCTTCTCTTTTTTTCGACCAATCTGCATCTCAAGCCTTGGCCAAGCTATTGTAAGGGAGAGGGTGTTGTTTTCTAATTTTTAATGGAGTAGTAATTAATTAGTGAAGTGTTGGTTGATTAGAATGTTGGTAGGAAGTTAATCGTTTTGGTTTATTGTGAGAAACTCTATTTAGCATCTCTATTTGTATATATATGTATATATATATATACATGTTTGATGTTGTGTTATGATTGCTATGGATGCTTATATATGCTTTGATCATCAAGTGTTGATTGTTTGATATGATTGTTAAATTGGTTTACCAAGTCATGCTAATACATGTCGACAAGCATAAAGGAAAGCACTTTTCTTTTGAAAATGAAATGGTGTATATGGAATGCTTAAACTTTTTGAAAATAGTTTTACAATGAGTTGGTAATGTTTTATAAACATTTATATATGTATGAAGAAATAAAGGAAGAAAACCAAGATTTTATCTTGTATATTTTAAATATGTCCAAAACAATTTTCTAGAAAAAATCACGCTTTTGCAGTAAAGTGACCAAAGTTTAAAATTGATATTTTAAATGTATTAAAAATATGAAATAAATCATAAAAATCTTTTAAAATGTATTAAAAGATATTTAAGTTGAAAATATGGATTTCTAAATGATATAAAAGTCGTCTTGAAGAATATAGCTTTTAAACGCTATTTGCAACACTTTTCGCAAGGCTTTTCGCAGCAGTTTGAAATAACTTTTGAAATGCAGTTTTAAACTTAACAATTCTTTCCTATATATTTTTTGAAATTTTAAAAGAATAATTAAGTTATTTAAATATGATTTGGAAGTTTTAATGAGAGTTTGAATAAATGGGAAAGAGGAATTGTTTATACCACTTAAACAATAAGTGAAGAAGATTGAATATAATAACAAACTGAGTAATGAGGAAACGACTAGTACATTTGTCCCGTCTGTGAGATCTGAGAAGATAAAACAAGGTGTTTAACTAAGGTTAGGAATGGACCAATCAGTGCCCTGAACTTACCTGACATGTATTTTCTCTTCTTAGGCGAGGGGTGGAACATATCGAAAGGAAAGCCCGGATGCTCTAAAAGATCATAATTAAGTTTTTTCTAAGATAAAAGAAAAGAAATAAATTCTTTGAATTTATGGTCTAGATATAAGATTTATAAAATTGATATTTTATAAATAAAAGTAATGGAATTATAAAAGTGTTTTATAAATATTAGAAATGGGATTGTAATCGATATATGGGTTTACAACTGAAATTTAGAAAAGAATTTGTAATGGATTTTATAAATAACAAGATTTGAAAGGAATGAATTTGTAAATAAGAGTTTAATAAGTAATTAAATTATAATTGGATTTTGACTTAAAAGTGAGATATAAATGGAATTTGTTAGTAAATAAATTTTGTATGTGGAAGTTTATAAAAAAAATGGAATTTATAAACATCTTTTTGTAAATCTAAAATCAATTTAAATTGATAAGTTAAATGTGGAAGTTTATTAAAGAAATTATATTCGAGATTTTGGACAGTGAATAATCCTTTAAATTAAATGGATGTTTTGGAAAGTGATATTATAAAAAGGGAATATTTTCCCTAAGTTAAAAATTAAGAAAGAAAACCTTTGATTAAGATTTAATGAATGATTTGGAAAGGTTTTCCTAAGTAAAAGATAAAATGATTTAGAATTATTCCAGGATTTTAGAAAGGTTTAAATAAACCAAATGATTTGATAAATGAGGCTTAATGATTCCTTATACTCTTGAAAAGAAAATGGAATAATTGAAAAGAATATATCTAAGAAAGATATTTGGTTTAAATAAAAGATGAAGTAATTGATTGATGTTTGATATCCACATATGAACTTAACATCTTTTAAATCGATAATTGGCTTCGAAGGAACCGAGGTCGGATTTGGGAAATTCCTATCCGAAAACCACTTCGAACCAATGTATACGTTCGAACGTAAATTAATGTGGTGTATGGAAAACGAGCGCTCGGTTAAAGGTCGGTAACGACCGGGTGATGACATATTCGATACCATCTAGTTATAGAAGTGGGCTGGTGTTGTTGGTAGAGAAGCTGTGTGATGGTTTCTCGGGACATCCATCTAGAGGTATACCCATTTCGGAAGGTAGATCCTGCACCTGGTCATTTGTATGGAAATCCATTCTCCAATAAGAATCTACGGTTTTGTTTGTAGAGCCTAGTATGATGGAAGTTAATAATGGTGACAATTTCAGCTAAGATTAATTAGTTTGTTTGCAAATGTTTTCAAAGAGATGTCACTAGAAATAATATCAAATGTTTTGGCATAAAAGTGTTTTAGTTATCATAAGGTAAAAACCCGTCTGTGTTTATGTGTGGGCGTGGTCTTATGAGATACTCTTTATTTCAAAGGATTTATAAAAAGGATGATATATGACACTGTTATTGAGTTTTTCTCACGTTGGTTTATCAAGCCTGATCTAGGTATTTTCAATACTCGGGTCAGATCGGAGTAGTTTCAGGTTAAGTCGAAGACGGTAGGAGTTTCCAGAGAAGAGCTAGAGATATTCATCGACGTATGGACATATTCTATTTATCCGCTATACTTAGTGTATTTTGTTTCATGTTTGTCAGTAACTGTAAGGGCAGATGTTTATAAGTGTCCAAGCTGAATCTAGGTTAGACTCTGATAGTGTATTTTAAAATTTTCCGCTGTAAAGATTATTATTGGAATAATATATGTTATTCCATTCATATGAGATTCTGTTGTGTCTACTTTTCTTTATTAACCTTAATGATCCGTCTTTTTGTGCAATTTGAGTTGGACGTGTGTGGTTTATTGTCAATTCAAAGAGTACCGGAAAAGAGGTCTTTACACAAGCTCCCCACTACGATGAAGTGCAGCATTGAGTGCCTTTTTATGAGAATCTTCCAAACGACTTACGGCCTCTGCTATTTCCTTAGTTATTTTCTCCGCTCCAGCAAGTTAGGTTTTTAATTTTAACAATGTAGTGTGCCAATGCCTGATTATGTCCTTATCGTGTATAGCTTCGAACTTGAGGCTGTCTATCTCATGTTGTTGCTCAATGAATACTTAGAAACTTTTTCTACTAAATGTATAAACTATTCGTGCTGTACAAATACTTCAACGACGCATGCAAGAGAACTTTCCTTGGCATGCCCTCGCCAATTCGTGTTGTACAACTACGATTCATGCTGTACAAATTCATGCTGAACATAGCCGGTAGAGAGCGGCCTCGCCAATTCAGGAAGCTTGTGAATCCACTGGATTATCTAGAAGAATAGCGCCCCTACAACATCATAAGCAGGGCCTATGTTTTTCTATTGAAGGACTGGAATATCTAAGAAAAGATCAGCTTGTGGGTTAGAAACTTCTGTTTGTTCCACATGATGACTGGAAGAAAGCCTGTCGGATATAGTTGCAAAACTTGACTTCACTTCAAAACCAGTATGTTGCATCGCCCAATAAGAAGACATATCAGCTGAACACTTCAAGCATCTCGAATCTATATTAGCTATACTTAGTAGATAATCACGATTAGAAAGGATAACATGTTTCCCCCATGCTAAGTGTTAAGTAGTGCAGTACGGTGCAGTAAATAACATATATAAATAGTTTGAAATCGGAAAAAAAAAATATAACGTCTTGGAAGTTTGTCCAAAAGGACCATCATCGCTCACCGTCTCAATTGGCAAGGAAATTAATCAGCTCCGAAATCTTTGGGATCGACTATTGGCATGTCGAAGTATGAAGTTCGTCATATAAGCTCATTTGCAAATTTATTTGTAAGTTTGTCACTTAGTCCATATTGAAAGTTCTAAAAATCTAATTTTTTTAGTCTCAAGTTCAACAGTGAGTATGCACGTTATATTGTTCGTCGTCATATGTTCAAGGTTAGTAAGGCAAACTAGCAATGATTTTTCAAATAAGTCAAGTTGGATTAGTTTGCAAGTTCGAGAAACCAAATATTAACCATATGCCGACCCAAAGATATATGCCAATCCCTATCCCAAAAGTTCCTATACCAATCCCTCTCCTTGACCACATCCAGCCGATCCCTAAGATTAGCCGAAACCTATAGAAAGGTCCACCCCTATTTACAGGCCGTCCCATTTCCTACGACCACACAACATAACCTTCATCCTTCAAAACACCGATCCCTCCATCAAGACCTCCCCAACCGATCCCTCCATCAAGACCTTCTATACCGATTTCTCATCCAGAATCACCAACACCTCCGAATCCTTCATTCTTATACTTTTAAGCCTTCCTCCCATCGAAGTACCACTTTGAACCCTAGTCTTCTCTCTTGTTACCCTCTTCTATCTCCTAACTCACACTAAATTGCCAATCACCCATCTCCCCCAAGCTGCTTGTCATCATGGCCTCGAATACCATCAATTTACCATCTACTAATTGGAATCTATTGCATTACATTAAAATAAACAACAACGGGGGAAGCTCACCTAAATTAATCGAAGGAGAGCCTGGAAAAGGAGCAAGATTGGATTGCAATTTGGTCGATGGTGTGGCGATGGTCTAAAATCGAGTGAAGATGTGAGTTAATAGGTTAGAGTGAAGATCGAGTAGAGAGAGGGGGTTCGGTTGATAGGGAAATAGGGAAGGGTTCAGTTAAAAGACGAATGAGCTTATATGGAAGATAAAAATAGTGAAGAAGGAAGTGAAGAGAGACTTATATATATATGGGAGAGGGTTCGGCTACAAGGATGTTAGGCATGTAATAAGAGGAGAGGGGTTGGCATAGAAGCATGCCGATCCCTATTTGCGTGGCTGAGAAAATGGGTCGACATAATGATTGCCGACCCCTGTAGATTTTAAAATACATATATAATAAAAATAATTGTTAAGATTGGGTTATGAGGATGAACATACGAAATGTTGTAAAAACTAGCAACGATCGTGAGCGTTCGAATGCGTCCCGGAGCCGACAACAGAAACGTGTATATGAATACACGCGATAGTGACTTAAAGGTTCAACTTTTTGAAATCGGCAGAAATTGAAATCAAACATGAAACCTTCAAGTTCAAGGCTAGATCAGATGTTAAGAAGTTTATAAGTCTCGCAAAAATAGATTTATATATATTGACGGAATATGGAACTGAATTTATGTTATTGGAAATCGACCAGGCGTCATGGCAATCGATGAAGAGTTAATGTATGGGAAAAATGATTTGACAAAGGAATAACAATCATTCAGGAAGCTAGATCGACTTCTTTTCGAAAGTTTAGACTTGTTTCAATTCAAAGCACGTCATGTTACTCACAAGGCGTATTTTTAGGGGGCAAGTGTTACCTGGTATCCTGACCCGGTTAGATTGAACTGACTGTACAAGATAGATTCGACTGTTATCAAGAACAATGACCACGAGGAAATGGTTGTGTAAGCCAGAATGGATGGGATAAGTAGATAAACAATATAGGATACTTAAAATATGGACTTTAACTTAGACAAGCAAGGAATTAGCATGGCTCAGTAGTACCATATGGATCGATATGGTTGGATAGGCAAGGGATCGGCATGGTCGAAGCAAGAAAGGGATCGGTGTAGATGAAAGTAGATGGATCGGCATGGTTTGTTGTTTTGTAATGTTATACTTCAACTCATAAGGAAGGGATCGACATAGCATATAAAAGGGCTCGGCGTAGATGGATGGATCAACATACTTGAGCCCACCAAGGAGGGATCGGCACCTGTCAGAGACTAAGTGCATTCTTGCATTCAACGATCAACACTTTGGGATCTAAAGGTCCAAGGCAGATGAAATTTAGGGAGCAAGGTGTATAGACCCTAGGATCGCATGGAAAATGGGAAAATAAAGAGGGATCGGCATGTAACCATCTCTAGGGATCGGCAGGAAACTATGGCATAAGCAATCTTAAATTGAAGGTCATGCAATAACTTGAGCTTTGTTGATCCAAATGACATTAAAATTGAAGAGCCAATATATTTATGCATGCAGAAGCCACCATAGGGATCGCTGACGAAAAATCGACCAATGAAGGGATCGGTACCGATCCCTCTTCATTGGGATTTGGGCCTAGCGACCCCTCTAGTGGGCCCGTATTGATTAGAAGGTCCTATAGCCAAAGTTTCAGAGAGATTTGTGGTCATGTTCACTTATAAATACTGACCTAGGGGGTCATTCTAATGATCTTTACGCCGCTGGTTACTTGAGTCTATATTGTAATCATGTTTTTTCTTACTTTTTGTCGTTGTAATCAAACTATTAGTGAATCAATAAAGATAATCTTCAATGTGGACGCATACATACAACTCCGAAACACTATAAATTCATGTGTCTTGATTTTTGCTTTGGTTAGTTTGTTAGTTCAATTTATTCCTCGGTTTTAATTTTACTTTCTTCATTTACTTCTTTACATAAATCCCTCTTGGGTGTTTGTGATCAATTTGATTGTAAACGTTTAACTACTTTAAAATATTATCAAAGAGGTTAAAAACAAATGTTAACTAAACATTGTTACTATAAACCTCTTTTCTTTTATATGTTAAACTTTTACTTTCCTATCTTTATTTAAAAAAAGATTTCATACTTATTATTATCTTTAAAATTCTATTATTAAAGATCTAATTATACTCTTAAGGGTTAAAGACAAGTGTTATTTAAACTTTGTCACAACAAACCCCAAAACAATCTCACATTTAAACATTTTCCTTTAAACTTGCTTTAAAAGATTTAACTAGATTTAAGGGTTAAAGGCAATTGTTACTCCAATAATGTCTAGTACACCCCAAAACCTTTTTCATAAGGTTATATTTATATTATTTATTTATTAATTATCTAATTATATTCCTAAATATAATTAATAATAAGGATTAAAAACAATGTTAGTAAAACATTATTTACTACAACCCAAAATTATTCGATACTTATCATTAATTTTAAAACATTTATTTTAAAGATCAAAGCATATCCATACTTATTAATTAAGGTAATAGACTTTAATCAATTTCACAAACCCTTTATTCAAACTTAACTGTTAAAGTCCAAACTTTCTTTGTTATATTTATAGAATACTTAACTTATTAAAACTTATACATACATACATACATACATATGTATATAGAAATGCCTTTAAAATACTTATTAACATGTTAGTACACTTGTAAACTACTTATATATATTATATTTATTTATACAAAATATTATATATATAACAAACTTCGGAGAAACTGGAAAAACCAATATAAATATGTTTTATTTTAAAAGCTACTTATTTTAAAAATTTACAATTAATTATAGAAATATTTTATATGAAACTAATTCAGAACACTCTAACATCAGTTAGAAAATTACCCCAAAATGATTAAAGAAAAATACTTAATTTAAATATCATTTTTACATAGTTTATAGTTCCAAACAGCAAAAAAAGCACTCCTGCAAATGCTACCAAAATACGGCACTTAAGCAATGCTACCTAAAGTCCTAGGCTATTTTTCTTTTGATTTTGCTATAACTTTGCACCTAGTTTTCAACAATTAAACAAATGGTTTTTTATCCATTCCTTTCACGGTAGTTAGTATACTTTGGGTACTTGAATAACATGAAGAAAAATCACAAATAATAACTTTTAAATATTTTATAGAAATTTCTGAAAACAATGTATTTTTCTGAAATGCTCGTATAGCGACTGTTTCGCAATAACTTTTGTCACTTCATTCAATTAGCTATCAAATGAATTAAGCTCCATAAAATTTATAGTAAGAACAAATTATATTTTACTTGTTAAATTAGTAAAGAAACTCCTAAGGATGTCTCTACAAAAATAAACGTTATTTTCAAAACAAGGCATTTTAAAAGTGTTGATATAGTGACTATTTTGCTATTAAATTTCTTAACTTTGTTTCATTATTTCCACAACTTTCCAAACCAATTATTTTATGTCAAATACACAAAAATATGTGTAGAGAACAATGAAATATATACATTCGTAATATATTGATATTGCAACCAATTTAACATATGTCAAATGCAAGGGATTTTAAAGTAAGTTTATAGTGATTTTTTCCTTCAAACATTCACAACACACTTCAAATTTACATATAAATTTATCTAACATGTAAACATTAAGTCATGTCCATGTTACATGTTTTAGAGGGTTTATTAGAGAGGTTATACATCATATATGTTTTCATTTTCTTTCAAAAGCAAGAGGGGTCTAAAAGTTATAATTTGCATGGATTTTCATTTGGCATTTATATTTTTGCACAACAAACATTATAACACAATATATACTTCATGGATGGTGAGATAACTCATCCAAAAACTAAGCTAACAACCATCACAAACCACAAGAATCAAAGTAACACTTCCTACCATAATTACAAAGCCAAAGCTACCTCCTTTGCTTTCAAAATCACAAGCACAAGCCTCCACCTACTCATATTACTCACAGCCTGTCAATGATCCCTTTTAGCTCCCTCATTCCCTAGATTTTTAGAAACTAAAGTATGTTTTCTAGATGATATAATAACTTTAGTAGAGTTTGGTAGTTATTATAGTTGGTTTGATATGAGTTTAAGAGAGTTGGAAAGGAGAAAGAAGTGAAAAGAGCATAGTTTCTTTTACCCAAACATGAATGAATAAAAGAGCAAGCAAGGGAATGTATTTATAGACTAGAAAAGAGAAGTGGCAAAAGTCCCTTAAATCCCTCTGCTCTCTCTTCATGTACATGCACATCGTGCTTCCACTTACACACATCATACCTTGTAAAAGTCTTCCCTTGATTTAAGCCATGATTTAGGGGTCCTTTTGTTCCCTTTTCGGAACTTGCTTAGATTAATTAATTTTTCTATTAACTTAAGTGTTTCAAATTGTTATTTATGTGTTCATTTGCTTTTAAGATATGTAAAAGAAGTTCAAACAACTTTTTTTAGCAAAATGTTGTTTATAAATAAAATAATTTTCGATAATATAATCGATATTTTTGCGAACTAATTAATTTTGTAACATTTTTCAAAAATGATTATTTTATCATTGGTTATTAATTAAAGAGGGGATAATAAGGTTATAAAATTGTATTTTATTCATATTAAATCCTAGATTCAAAATTTTAAATAATGTCGATATTTAAATACGAAGTGTTCAAATTCCAGGTTGTTACACCTTCTTTGTCGGAATATTCACTAATTTAAATCCAAATCGAGCCAAATCATTACTGACATACTTCCTAGCTATAATTTATCCCTACTTTTGATAAATAAACTTTTCCAACAATAAATCCATCTCAACACCAGAAAGAAACTTCGTCTCGAATCTCGACTTGAACGTCTCCAAGTGATAGTGTTCTCATCCACTTCAGCTATTACTTTTACCTATTAAAATGCTACTTCACCTTTCAGATGCCAGGTAGCTAGTTGCCTCTTAGTTACATCATTAGGTCCCACTAGGTTAAAAATATTTTCACAATCATTAAGCCAAGCTTGAGTCACCAAGTATGGTTCCGTCTCGAGAAACGGCTCCCCACCAAGGCTTTGCAAAAATCCTTATAACTGTTAGGAAAGTAAATGGTTAGTGTTGTTGGGACTGGAATCTCACCTTGATTAGAAATGGTATTAGTGGCTACAGGTTAGTGGGAATGGTACTAGATTGGCTTGTCGCCTAAAGGTAGCATCTGAGCCAAATTGTAATATTAACTCTAGGAATATTTAGTATATTTACATGGGAGCTAGTATCTACCCAGGTTTTTATTCCACCGGCATTGGCTACAATGGTTTATGTTCCAGTTTCGATTGGATTACTCATTTTAGCAATCAATAAAAATGAGATTTATTAGCAATTTCCTATAGATAGTAGAAAAATCTATAACAATAAATAAGTGTGTGCGATGTAATTTGAATTCCTACATAATATTTATATCTAATAGAAACTACAAATATGCTCTCTCAATATGTTCCTAATTCTTATCCTAGTTTAAAATATAAGCTTTGATACAAATATACCTTCCTTTTCGAACCCGGATCTGACGCCCGAACTGATGCCAACACCCTAGAACCGAAAGGGCGAGTTGTTGGGGTAAGATAAAATATGAATATGGTCATAGGCAGATATCAGATATTAAATATAAGCAAGACTATATGCTTTCATAGTCTCATAGCGAAATAAAATAAAATATAATACACAGTCAATATCATAGTTACATCACCATAACATATCTAAAATGTCAAATACACAGTATGAATTAATAAAGTGCAATCCAAACCCACACATGCAGAATCAAATCCTAGAACAACGCTGATATACACTATGTGCACAACACATCAATGAATCTACATCTCTAATACCGTCTCATCTATAAACTCCATCAACCTGGATATATATGTGTGTGTGTGTGTGTGTGCGTGTGTGTGTACGAGTGGGTCAGACATAAGTCTGGTGAGTGAATCATAATCTACTCTACGTATACTATAAAAGTAATATTATAACACAATATGAATCTAACGTATGACCACCATAAGTTTACCGCCATTCCATACCTAACTATCAATACATCTATGTGGGCTCATTTTTTGGGACTTTTCCCGTGTGCTATTGTAACATCCTGGTATTTTCAACCATTCGCATCCACACGTGTCAGACTTGATTTGCTCAAAATACCAGATTGTTAATTTAAATCTTGCAAAACTTAGCATATATAGTAAATCAATAATCACAGACACAAAGTAATATAACAATAATGCAGCGGAAACAAAAGAATAGTAGTCCATGAAGCTACTATATATATAATAGAGTTAAATAAGATACAACAGAGGTCTCGAATACATGATGTCTCAATACAATAGTCAAATACAAAATATGAATACATTACTGGAATCAACTGAATAACTACAAGATGAATAGATAGATGGATCTCCAAGCGAAGCTCCAACTACAAAGGTGAGTCTCAAATGCTGTGACACTTAGTCTGACCCGACTGTAAAGAAAAACTCAAAACACTCGAGTTAGGATTAACATTCTTATATTAATAAATCCAACTCAAGTGAAATAACAACTGAAATACAAGTAACTCAGAGGATGTTGGGATAACCATCCTCTAAGGATCCGTTAAACTACTATTATGTAGTAGTATACGCTATTATAATAATGTCGAAAGTAAAGTAAACTATTAAAATAGCGTTAAGGCGTTACCTATATCCCCTTTAACACATTTTATATATTCCCATAGTCTATACAGTACCGTAATTTCCCCCGCATTGGGCATCGTCAGAGGGGCACTCCATAGGTATGGTACAAAACAAACTCGTAGTGATCTCGATAGGGTGGGTGACATGGCACAACAAGGCAATGGTAGGGTAGATATACCAATTACGCATCCGGGCTGGTGGTAACACATAGTAGCCACTACCGCCCACCTCGGAACACACTCCCAAATCAAAAAGTAAAGTGTGGCCACCAAATCAATCACAAAGTCAGAATATAGTATCGAAGGAATGTGTCCGATCGGAGGAATGACGTCACTTGGCCCGACAATCGCTCCTGTTTTAGCCACCTTATGCCAACTCACGGGAGTCGGGTCCACGTATATACCTCGATAGAACGTCGCCACCATCCTACTTCATTCTGAAATCTCAACCGCGTACACAGTTGTTAAAGTGGTTTTCGGAGTTGGCAGAGAGTATGACAACTTTCGATCCCGGACTCTTTAACAAGCAAACGTTATTATAACACCGCGGTCGTTTCAAAATAGTTTATACTTCAAAACCAAAATATCATTATTATTTAAAAATCATGTCAATACGATATCATTTCCATTTCAAAACCAAACACAATATCATTTCCGTTTCAAATATATCCATTTCCAAAATCGTAGCATTTTCAAAGTTATAACACTTTCAAAAAGAAACACTTGAAATTATAACACTTTCAAAACATAATACTTTGAAAACATAACTTCCACCACTTAAACGGTTTAGATGTTAAAATAGTATATATAATAAATAGTTTATAAAGTAAAATAGTTTATATAAAAGAGTTATAAGTTAAAATAGTTTATCTTAAAATAGTTAGTATCTTAAAATAGTTTATATTAAAAATAGTTTATATTAAAATAGTTTAAATTAAAATAATTTATAAAGTAAAATATGGAATAGTTTTAAATATAATTTAAAAATACTTTATATAATAATGGTTTCCTCAAATTTCGCAAATCGATTCCAAATCAACTTGAATTCCAAAAATTCAAATTTAATCAAATATCAAATCATCAATATCAATTTATTTCAATTTCTCAATAAACCATTTCAAATTATATCAATTTCAAATCCACAAAATAAACCATTTCAATTCCAATATTTTTAAAGCTTTAAATATTCAAACTTTTCAAAACTAAATTTGATAATTTCATATATGTATCAAATTCAATTTACTATTATTTAGTTTTGAAATATTTACTTAATAAATCCAACATCATTTTAATAGAACTTTCAAATTTCAAATAACTGAATATTCCTTCAATTTATTTAGACTTGATATATTCATTTAAATCACCTTAAACCAAAATCAAATTATAAAATCATATCCTTTAAAAATCTCAAATTCCATAAGTTTCAAATCGATTTAATTAAATAAATTCTTAATTAAATACCATTTCAAATCAATTTCAAATCTATCCTCCCAACCTTAATTTATTAAATATTCATTATAAAATATATTTTAAAATATAAATTTAAATAAATACTTAAAAATATTATTTATTAAATAAATCAACTTTTACTAAATGAAATCTTATAAATAAATTTATTTTCAATTAAAACTTATTTTATATATTTTAAAATAGTAAAAATATAAGTAAAATCTTAAAGTCAATAAATTTCAAAACTAACTTACAACTTTAAAATTTTCAAACATATAATTTTAAAAATAAAAAATTCTACTATATATAAAATAACATTTATATATAATATTGAAAAATCAGTATTTATGTAAAACCTTATATATATATATATATATATGTAAGTATGTATATATATATATATATATCTTTAAACCTCGGAAAAATCATTTCGAACACACACATATATATATACCAACGGTGTCTGTATATAATTTTCTATCCTATGGTTAAGTGATACGGATATTTATCATTTCAATCCGCAATTTAAATATATACGGGTATATATCATTTCAACCCGCAATCCCAAATTCAATTCAATGAAAATCGCTTGGGTTTATCATTTCAACCTATAACGATTTTCCCCTCTTCTACAGATCGTTCGGGTATGTTTCATTTCAACCCATAGTGAGTTCTATACTAACAGGGAACTTGCAGAGTGAGAACATATATGATAATAATATAACAGGTATATATCATCAATATAAATAACAGATAATGGTGTCAGATGTCATAGTTAAGTAGATACAGATAACATCATATATATAGCAATGTAAATAACTAACATCAGCATATTTCAACTGTCGTTTCAATTGAAATCAAATTTAATAAATATAAGAACGTTAATCGTGAGTGATTTCTCACCTTTTGAGGCTAGAGAGAATAGACAATGAAGTTGAGTTACGAAATCCAGACACGAATCTCAAAACAAGGCAAGATTGAACTCGAATCGAAGAACGAAGGTGATAAATAGGGATTGACGAAATCAAATCAGAACTAAATCGATGATGATAAATGGTATAAGTGAACACATATATAACTGTATATCTACATATATATATATATATATAATCATATTTTAAATACAAACACATTTTTATATTAAACATATATATATATATTTCAAAAATCATTGGTTAAATTAAAACACATATGTAAATCAAACATATGATCATAATATATTTGGAAATAAATACTTATATATACCACTGACCCTAAAACTAATATGTAAACATACATACTTACTTCATATCATATAATGAAAGGTTTGATTATATATAAAACTATTATAAAATCATAAACATAAGTAACTTTATGCATATAACTATTATAAAATATACAATTAAAGCCCACATTTAAACTAATTATATATACTGGTAACTGTAATAACTTACATCATAAACAAAATCTGTATATAAAGTATATAAAGCTAGAGATCAAAATATAAAACCGAATATATTATTATATCCTATATATACAACAACTGTAACTTGTATAGAAAATGCTGTAACTAATATATATATATAGTTCTGTAACTCTTATAAACTAATATAACTGTCAGATGATAAAATCTACATATTGTAAGCTAATACGTAGGCTAATATGTTTATAAATGTAAGCTTGATATATATATATATATATATATATATATATAAAATAAATTGTTCAGCCTTTATAACTGACAGTTGATAAAATATATAAACTTTATAACTTATATAAATTCAAATATATATAACTACATAAAAGAACAAAATAGCTAGACTAATATATATATATATATATAATGTAAATACTTTACATATACAGCAGACTGATATATATAAAATCTATATATTCTACATACATACGTATACAAAGCTATAGACTTATATATATATATATATACACACACACATATACTGCAATAGAGAAGCTTGCGAGATAAAGAATGAAAGGAAGAAGGAACGGACCTGTTGTAGGTTGACGACAGCGGGGAAAAAAATAGGTTGCACGTGGAAAGGTGGTGATGCCTGGGCTTCGGCCCTAGTGCTTGGTGGCTTGGCTGGCTTGGCACAGGGCGACTGGGTGATAGGTGTGGTAGGCGACGCGTGAGGCTGTGGCAGTTCGTGTGGATAAGTGGAAGATGGAGCAAGCTTTGTTCGACAATGCTTGGGTTTTGGTGGAAGCGGTTATCGGGGAGGGCTGTTGTGGGGTTTGATGGGGGAAGGGAGATGAGTAGTGGTATTGCTATTTCAAGATTTTCTGTTTTCTTTTTTTATGTCGTGCACATAATAGAAAAGATGAGAAAAGAGAATAGGAAAGTCGAATATTAATTTCTCGAAATATTAAAAGGCAAGGGTCCATTTGTTTACACGGTACATAAATGAAAGGATAGGAAATCAAAAGGATTCAAAATGGACACCATTACAGCAATCGTTTTTATAGATTCCACTATGCACTAGTCATTGAATTTGAAATTTGAATATACCGTAGAGATCGGCACGAAGAGATGATCAAAACGGTATACATATATCAGTGGTATGACCAAACTATCAAAGTCGATATTCGGTACCGAAAATGCTGCTAATTTGCCGGAATTAAGACAAACGGAGCAACAGCAGTCAAAATTTGAAGAAATGAAATATGACTCTCACTCAGAAGATAATTTACAAATTTATTGTATAAAAATATTCAGGTTTGGAAAATATTTAATTGTCATCAAATTTAACTGATTTGAATTTAAATAAAATTACATAATAAAATAAACTTCCATATTTTCTGATGAAAATTTACCATTTGCTATGTTTAATTAGATGTATTCCAAATATCAAATTTTTATTTCCAAATTTTATTATTTAAAATGTCATAAAGAGTCAATTAATTAAATAAATAAAACCACTAAAATTTATGGGTCATTACACTCTCCTCCACTCAAAACTTTTAGTCCCCGAAAAGGAAGGAGGTAGGAGAATAGAAACACTCAGAAAGAAAAACAGATTGAATTTTAAAAGAAAATAATTAATTTAAACCATAAAATTTCAATTTAAATTAATTAATACCCAACAATTGATTTTAAATTCAAGGTATTTCATTAAGTTGGTTTAATTTCAATTTATTAATTCCTTCAAAACAAAATTTATTTTATCTATCTTGTTTATTCCTGATCCTATTATCCAGTTTAATTAACATTTCTAAAATCATAAAATTAAGTATAAAACATTTATTATAACTACACAAATATTATTTATAAATTCCTTTAACATCATTTTTACATTATAAATTATTCAATTACATATTCAACTTCTGAATGATTTAGGTAAGTTATATTTGAATGTAACTGAGTATTATACGAGTAAAATTTTCCCAATTCAATTATTCAATTTTAAATATTTAATCAAAATTTGGCTTTATTTAATAATTGAAATCATCCTTAACATAAAATTTAAGAATTAAATTTCCAATTAACTTCAAACAAATTAGAGATAATTATATGTACATCATATATACCAAATCAAATCTATAATCATATACCCATATATATAATATATATTATAAACCAAGTCATACTTAAATCCAATCAAATTCGTTTTCAAAACAGAAGTGTAGCCAAGCTACTTAGTGTTCTCTCCACTTCGAAACTCAAAAATGAATGTCGATGATGCTGCAGTCATCACCGAAATTATTTTCCAGCGACAATAGAAGAGAGTACTGATTTAAAACTTTACAAATTTTCTGAAAACAATTTCTATTTGAAAATACTTTAAATAATATACATTTAAAGCTTTAAAACCAAAGTTTGAAATCACCGAAAATTAAATTCTCAAATTCTCAATTTAAATTCATTTAAATTCCAAATTATAAACCATGTTTTATAGTTTCATTTATTTAATGGTTTACAATAAATCATTTAACTATTGAATTTTGGAAAATATACTTATATATAATATAATCATACAAAATTTATTTCATTTACCAAATTTGAAACAATATTGTGTCAGTTTGCTCTGTTCAAGTGTCTTGGAAATCCTATCGATATCGCTCATCAGACGAATCGATCGAAATCCCAAGTCAACATTAACAACTCAAACAACACTATATATGAAACATTTTAAATATAATTACAAATACACTCCCTCACTCGGTGATTCAAGAATGGATTAAAACAAAGATAGAGATTCAAATTAGAGGACTCTAATCAAATAGAGTTCTGATTCGAAGATAGGCTCGAACGAAGATGAGATAATTGAATTACAAAATAAAAGATGGATATACTTATATAAATCACGGGCGACCTTAACCGAGTCAACCGTGACTTCACGAATATGATCAATGCGGAATTCTAGGCAAATCAACATTCGATCGCCAGAGATAGAAATCGGCATAGTATGAAATAGCAGCATCTAAACCGAGGGTATAGAAATCTCCAGTGAATCAATGCCAATTGTAAAGGAGTTTCACCCATTTACAAATCATTCAATGGAGCTATGGGATGCTCCAGAATCAAGAAGAACACAAATAGAAAGGATATGAGTGGATTTCAGAACAAATGGGAGAGTTCCAAAATTCAAAGGAAACCAGAATCAAAGAGGAAGGAATTCAAGCTCGAACGAAAGCGATTCTGTAATTAAATCTACTCTATATACTAAGTTTTACCTAAAACCAAAGCTTCGATACCACATGTAATATCCTAGTATTTTCAACCATTCGCATCCACATATGTCAGACTTGAATTGCTTAAAATACCATTTGTTAATTTAAATTTTGCAAAACTCAGCATATATAGCAAAATAAATAATCACAGAGTCACAGACACAGAGTAATATAACAATAGTGTAGCGGAAACAAAAGAATAGTAGTTCATGAAGCTAATATATATATATATATAAAAGAGTTAAATAAGATACAACAGAGGTCTCGAATACATAGATGTCTCAATACAATAGTCAAATACAAAACCTGAATACATCACTAGTATCAGCTGAACAACTACAAGTTGAATAGATAGATGGATCTCCAAGCGAAGCTCCAACTCCAAAGGTGAGTCTCAAATGCCGTGACACTCAATCTGACCCGAGCGTAAAGCAAAACACAAAACACTCGAGTCAGGATTAACATTCTTATATCAATAAATCCAACTCAAGTGAAATAACAACTGAAATACAAGTAACTCAAAGGATGTTGGGATAACCATCCTCTAAGGATCCGTTAAATTATCTACCATGTAGTAATATATGCTATTATAATAATGTCTAAAGTAAAGCAAACTATTAAAATAGCGTTAAGGCGTTACCCATGAGTGATTGCTCACCTTTCGAGGCTAGAGAAATAGACGATGAAGTTGAGTTATGAAATCCAGGCACGAATCTCAAAGCAAGTCAAGATTGAACACAAATTGACGAACGAAGGTGATAAATAGGGATTGACGATATCAAATGAGAACTAGATCGATGATGATAAATGGTATAAGTGAACTCATATATATAACTGTATAACTATATATAATCATATTTTAAATACAAATACATTTTTATATTAAATATATATATATATATATATATATATATTTCAAAAACCATTGGTTAAATTAAAACACATATATAAAATCAAACATATGATCATAATATATTTGGAAATACATACTTATGTATACAATTGGCCTTAAAACTAATATGTAAATATACATACTTACTTCATATCATATAATAACAGGTTTGATTATATATAAAACTATTATAAAATCATAAACATAAGTAACTTTATGCATATAACTATTATAAAATATACAATTAAAGCCCACATTTAAACCAATTATATATATTGGTAACTGTAATAACTTACATCATAAACAAAATCTATATATAAAATATATAAAGCTAGAGATCAAAATATAAAACCTAATATATTATTATACCCTATATATACAACAATTGTAAACTTATATAGAAAATGTTGTAACTAATATATATAGTTCTGTAACTCTTATAAACTAATATAACTGTCAAATGATAAATCTACAAACTGTAAGCTAATACATGGCTAATATGTTTATAAATGTAAGCTTGCTATATATATATAAACTGTACAGCTTTTATAAATGACAGTTGATAAAATCTATAAACTTTATAACTTATATAAATTCAAATATATATAACTACATCAATAAACAAAATAGCTAGACTAATATATATATATAATGTAAACACTTTACATATGCAGAAAACTAATATATATATATATATATATATATATAAAATCTGTATATTCTGCTTTCATACGTATATAAACCTATAGACTTATATATATATATATATATAAACATACTGCAACAGAGAAGTTTGCGAGATGAAAAATGAAAGGAAGAAGGGACGGACCTGTTGGAGTTTGACGACGGCGAGGGAAAAAATGGGCTGCATGTTGAAAGGTGGTGATGCCTTGGCTTCAGCCCTAGTGCTTGGTGGCTCGATTGGCTTGGCACAGGGCGACTGGGTGATACGTGTGGTAGGCGACGCGTGAGGCTATGGTGGTTCGTGTGGATAAGTGGAAGATGGAGCAAGCTTTGTTCGGCAATGCTTGGGTTTTGGTGGAAGCGGCTATCGGGGAGGGCTGCTATAGGGTTTGACGGGTGAGGGGAGATGAGCAGTGGTATTGCTATTTCAAGATTCTCTGTTTTCTTTTTTATGTCATGCACATGACAGAAAAGATGAGAAAAGAGAATAGGAAAGTCGAATATTAATTTCTGGAAATATTAAAAGGCATGTGTCCATTTGTTTACACTATACGTAAATGAAAGGATTGGAAATCAAAAGGATTCAAAATGGATACCGTTACGGTAATCATTTTTACAGATTCCATGGTGCACTGGTAATTGAATTTGAAAGTTGAATACACCGTAGAGATCCACACGACAAGATGATCAAAACGGTATACAGATATCAGTGGTATGACCGAACTATCAAAAGTCGATATTCGGTACCGAAAATGTTGCTATTTTGCCGGAATTAAGACAAACAGAGCAATAGCAGTCAAAATTTTAAGAAATGAAATACGAGTCTCATTCAGAAGATGATTTACAAATTTATTGTATAAAAATATTCAGGTTTGGAAAACATTTATTGTCATCAAATTTAACAGATTTGAATTTAAATAAAATTACACAATAAAATAAACTTCCATATTTTCTGATGAAAATTTACCGTTTTATATGTTTAGTTAGACGTATCCCAAATATCAAATTTTAATGTCCAAATTTTATTATTTAAAATTTCACAGAAATTCAATTAATTAAATAAATAAAACCACTAAAATTTACGGGTCATTACAGCTATAGGGTCTTTTATCATGTATAGAACTCACGTCCTAGACCAGCCTCTTGCCATATAGGGTCGCCTATTGTCTTTGTGCTACCTAATTGGACTCATGCCCTGGATGAGCCTCATTCCCTACAGGGTCGCTTATATTAACTTTTCCACTTGGTTCACCAAAGCACTACAGAGGAGCAAACTGTTATGGCTGGATCACCCAAATGTGTCGTAGGTCCGCATTCGTATCCACATACATTATCTGGATTGTCTTCCGTGCCCTAGACTCGTTCTCTTTCGTACTCACCATCACATCATAATATCGTATCATAACACATATACATATTCACTTTGTATAGAAACCAAACCATTCATATACACATCCATTCCGTAGCACCGTCACTCATCTCATTACGCTTCAAATTACCTTTAGAACATAAAAGAATGTAGGAGTCGAAGTTTTATGTTTTTTATTTATATGGGCTATTATATTGAGGTTTAGCCTGGCAAAATTTACATGCACTGGTGAAATAAAGGCTATGGACCGGCATACCGATGTGCATATTTTTTAAGGTTTCGATTTTGAGATTTTTGTAATTTTTCACCACCGTTCTTCCCTTGGCTGCCACGGCTTCATCTCAGATCATCAGAGAACATACCTTGAACGTAGCCCTAAGTCCCTAAGTCAAATTTGGTCATCTATTTAATGAATTATAATGTAAAATTTTCAAAGATTTTATATATACCTAGTTTCAAGCATATATGTTTATCAAATCCCTTCCAAACCCTTTTGATTTTGATTTAAAGTGCATATACATAAATTACTACACTAATATCGCCTACGAATAGTCTTATAGCATTAAAATTGTAATTAGGAGGAGGAAAGCATTGATCATCTACAAAACTGCTATTTCTGGTCCAAAGCCTCGTTGTTCCATGTTTCTTTATCGCCTTCCTTTGAATTTCTACCTCCTAATCATCGTTGGGTCATAGCCACGTCCATTATCTTCATGTTGCTTTTGGTATAATCCAATTTTGCGAAGATTTAAGTGAGCATTGTCAATTTAGTTACAAGCTGTTTGTGGTAGAATGGAGGAAGAAGAAAACATTATAGAGCAAGTTTTTGAAAATGAGACAATTAGATACGTGCTTTAAATTTTGAGTCAAAAGAGGGAAAATCCAAGTGTCCACCAAAACTTTAATTTCAAATTCAAATCATATAACTCTCGTTTGGCTTGATGACATTTCCGACCATATATCCTTTATATGAGCTCCAACCGAGTACAAAATATATCCTGTATGAATCAAAAAAACAAATGGTCGCAATCGCGTTGGTTTCGTCGTTAAATTTTATATTCTCAAATATAACCATTATACCCCTCCTTGTATTTAATTTATTTAATTAACACATAAATTCTGATTATTTTTGTATCATTATTTTTTTAATATTTAATTAAAATACTAGTCATATTTTCAAGGTATTAAATTCAAGGACGTCGTAGGGATACCCATACTTAGGTGCAGCATGCATATCCTTGTTATTGATAGGAGCATCTGATCTTGTTGGAATTTCCAAGATGACGCTCTTAGGGGAGTAATGCATTATGTTGTGCATATGCAAGGAATGGTATGCTAGATATGGGTCCGGTCAGTTGTCGGTAGGACTACCGGGCCGAAGTTTACAATTGTTTATTCATTCATTCTAGCCCTAGTCCTGTAGTTCATGAGCAAGTTGTCATATACTACCCAAGCCATTTATCATGTTGGTCCGGTCGACCGAGGCAATGAAAAATTTCAATCTATCCAATGTATGTCCTATGTTTCGGTTGGGTGTATGAAAGCACTCTGTGTAAAAGGCTTGCTCATGCTGACAAACGAGCTCCAACACGCGATGGAACTAAGTATTGGATTTTTATCCATTATTGTAGAGACTATGATAATGAAACCATTGTACGAAGTTGCATATAAATTTTCTTTGTAGGACTGCATCAATTGGACAAACGATTTCAAATGTTGATAGGATAAAAAACACTAAAGTATCAACACTTGGGCTCGTTGAGCATCGCAGCGTGTTTAATATAATGATATATTGAGCTACCTATCAAATATCTAACCACCAATTAATAGTCTACCATGACATAAGAAGGGTTGATTGTCTTCTTCCCCTTTACCAAATCCACCTTATTGACGAAACAAACCCAAACATCACTTCAAGACCCCAAAGTACTCCTCGGGGTTTTTAAAGGGTAAGATGGTGGTAGTGAAAGAGGGAGTAGGTTGGGGTTTGGAGTTGGGTCAATGGTAGCATGATTGATGATCCAGGAAGTGGGGACGCCAAGGCACATCGACAACCCACCTTACAATAATGAGATCTAGAATGAACTTTAGATGGTAAGTTTAGGAACCAAATTGATGGATCTTATTCTTATGTGCAATCAGCGATGACTGGTTAGCTCGAGATCCAAACGATGGTGCTAGTAAGGCTCGACATGATGGCATTAGCAAAAAGATTGAGGCAATCATGAAATTCATAGAGGCAAAAATGGTGCATAAAGAAAACGAAAGTGAAGTCCCAGAATTATCATTTTTAAAAATGCCCGATACCGACCAAAAAAGGTTGGTACCGAGAAGTTTTGAACATTCTAAAAAAAGAGAAATAAGAAAAAAAAAGAAATCTACCTAAACAAAGAGTGGATCAGAGTTCAGGAAATTCTCATTCGTGATTGAAGACTTCAAGTGGAAACTTCAACATTTATATCTACATAAAGGATGTAAATCGCAAATGTATGAAGCAATGGGTCGATATTCTCAGAGTAAATGCAATGTTTCATAATAATAATTGGGATGATAAGAACATCATTACAAGATGAATTTGGATGCTTGTCTCGATCCAAAGCGTGCTTTGATTTTATAAAAGCATACTCTAAGGGACAAGTGTTACACAGCATTTGAACAAAGTGACATCTCAATGAATCTAGTCTACTAGATGACGAAGAAATGAATTAAGAAGCTTAGGATATGTTAAGATAGAAGGATAAAGGAGTTTTGAGAAAATTGGTGAAGTATGAGAGAAGCCAAAACCGGTTAGTCTAAAGTCAATATGGAGCCTACTTTTTCCTATTGATGATACTACTTGAAACTTTGAAGTTAAAGACAAGTTTGGATGTGCAAAACTGCTTAATGCTAATTGTTTCTCGATAGACAATTTTTTCTCGAAGATCCTAAGCTTGAAGAGTAAGGAAGATATGAAGAAAGTTTCGATCGATTCTAATTGTTGGGGTATTCACCTTTTTACTCCTTCATGGCTGGAAATGCAGATAAATATCCACTGAACAATACTGTGGCGAATTCGTTGGAGAAGCATACCTATAAATAGAAGACTTGAAGCTATAATGAGAGGACTTTTGATTCTATTTCATCCTTCACATGGAATTACTACCCATTTTAAGATCTACTTCGTTTCTAGGTCAAAATCATTGTAAAAGCGATTGTAATTGCAAAAGAAACTCAAAATGATATTGATACTAGGCGTAGGTTTAATATTCTAGCTAAAATTTTGTATGTTCTTGCCTTTTATTTTAATTCTTAATATGTTAATTTTCGTTTTTTACTTGATTGGGATGTTACTCATTTTACATGCAAATACCTATTGGATCACATAAAATAGTTGTAGTTTGAGTTTACGAAACTTAAGCTTATAACGCAAATTAGATAACCATATATCTTAAACTATTTAAGGCTAGGGTTTCTTCCTAATTCCTATCCAATATGAAATTGCAACTTATAGTTTTAGATGAAATTATGATGACCACCCCACGTCTCCGGTACCCAATATGCCTATGTGATGCGCTATGAAGGTACCCGGCCGATGTAGGGTGGTTGCCAAGAATATAAAGTAGAGAAAAATCCAAAAACAAAACTTGTAGAATGTCACGGCCCGCAAATCCGTACCCCTTGAGTCAACTCTATTTTCCGTCAATCAACTCAAGATGAACAGAAATACAAACCATTTGGGTTAAAGAATAAGAAGTAGAAGAAGAAGATAGAAACAACATCAGAATCTAACCATCGCAGCGGAGTAAAATATAATAGATAATCGCAGATCTTTACACCAAAACAAATTCTATATCTGTTTATATATACGTCATCAGAGTACACATAACACACAACTGAATACACAGCTAATCAACACAGCGAAATATTTAAAACAAGTACAGAAGTACGTATCGCCATCCAGCTCATCTCCTGAGCTCCACAGCATCCTTTCCTGTATCCTATAATACTCGGTCTGACCCAAGCATTACAGTTAAATAACACCCGATTCAGTCTGGAATACCAGCGTGAGAAATCACACTCAAATTGATTGCTAAAGTTTCAAAATCCTTTGAAAATCAAAAGCATCTCGTAAGACCACGCCACAAATAAACTTGTCGGGTTTTTACCTTATGATATGTAAAACACTTTTTATTAAAATTATCTGATATTATAATAGTGTCTATAGAAAGTAAAATAAAATCTAGCTGAAATGCTTGCATCTCACGTTTCAGCAATAGTTGGGCACAATCAAAACCGTACGGGCTCGTAGGGAAATGGATTTCCAACTAATGACTAGGCACTGGGGTACCACCTGTCACGATACCTGGTCTAGATCAGCATATCAAGGATCACTCCCGACCCCCTGCAACACAAGACTGGGACTACCCCTTACTGGATAATCCCGAGTAAGATCACCCAATGGTTGAGATCAGCAATCGCACCACTAAGCCAAAATAAAGGGACATCTAGACAGGGATGACCACACCCTGAAATGGGTGCTACCCACCTAGCCTTGTTGCATAACCCCTGATTTTCAGTCATTCCCGGTTGATGAGGCTTGAGGCTAAGCGTTACCTTTTTAGAACGTTTCACTTAGAATGCCCATCATCCACCTGACAATGTTCCGAAAGCATTCATCCATAGAAGTCCGTCCCGGGTTCGAACGCAACCGAAGGCGCTATTCCTACTACATCCATTTTGGAAACATCCTCAGGATTAGTAGCGACTAGCCCTTGCACTTCACTGCTCCATCTTCGACTCTGAACTCATTTTTCCACGAAAACGTACAAACCGGATCGAAGTGGTTTTCGAGAAATTAATCCCGATCCCGGTTTCTTCGAAATGATCAGCGCATTGGCCAATATTGATAGTCGGTTATTTAGCTATCAATCAACATTCACAAATAACCATTAATCATAAATAATTTCCCAAATTATTTATTAACCTCTAAATATCTTCGCAAGATATATTTCCATTTTCAACCCTTTTGAAAATAGTTTTCGACACACCTTTCTCATGAGTTCAATCTCCAAATATTTATTTCCACTGAAAACAACCAAGCACAAAACTTTAGATTTTTGAATTAATTTAAAACACTTTATTATAAATTATCCTTTAAAACATATAAATTAAAAATTACTTTAATACTTTATTAAAAATATATACTATAGGAATATTTAAAATGAGGCTACTTTATAAAATATAAAACTAGATTTTCTCTTTTAAAACAAAATATCAAGTCACCTTCAAATAATTAATACTATAATAGATTTGAAAAATACTTACTTTAGAATTTAAACATTTAGAAATAATAAATTTTCTAAAACATGCTTTTTAAAACGACATTAAAACTTCTAAAAATTTACTTTGAAACATACTTGGCTATTCGGGGAAATATACTTCTCTTCACATCCTTTAAAAATAAATCATTGTTTATTTTTAAACAAATTTACTCATTCCCTTAATAAATTCCCACCGTGAATTTATTCTTCAACATATCCATTGATATATCACTTCGCTTTTATAAACCCAGTTTATAAATTCCATAGTCACATTCTCCTTTAAATTTCCAATTCCAAACACTTAAATAAATTTCCAAATTGATTTCCAAATTTACTCCATTTGAAATAAATTCCTTTACTTTCTCATTTATTTCAAAATCCATTAACTTCAGATTTTGTTTCTTAATTATGATTTAAAATCTTTTAACTGAAAATACCAATTTCAGATTTTCCCAAATTCCTTCTTTATTTTTTATTTTTTTATAAACTCAAACCTTGGAATTTAAAATAAATTCTTTATTCCTTTAAATAATATCACTTATGTTTTTAAAATTCATTATTACTTTGTTTATTCAAAATTCCCTTTTTCTGTACTCGGAATTATTTATTAGAATTTTAAATTTTCTTTTATTCTTATCCAGTTCATTCTTAAATATATTCAAATTCTCAACGATTATTTTGCTTAAAAATTCAATCTTTTATTTTCTTTCAAAATCCAATTCTACATATTTTAATAACCCAGTGTACCGAAATATATTCATGCTAACTATAGCATTCAATATTCCAATTATTAATAATATTCATCACGGAATATCGAATATTCATAACAGAGAATATTAAACAATATAAATAATTTTGAGGAATCCAGTTGGAACCCTCCAACCTGTTTCCCTGCATCCACAGACGTTAGCACAATATAAAATACCAATTCCACTTTGAGGTGGAATATCGCGGTATATGGGTTTTAAATATAAAATCATCTGCTATTATGCGGCGCATAGGGTCTCATCCGCTATATAATGCGGGAAATCAATCACTCCAATATATACTATATGCTACTATATAGAATATAGCACATCAAATCAATTCAACCATTCAACCAATTATTTAAATTTAACCATTTAAATTTAAATTAAATCCAGATGAGTGAGATTAACTCACCTATGATTTTTGTTTTTCCATCCATCCAACCCAACTTGATTTTTTATGACTTCAGACCTTGTATAACAATCATATAATTTTATTATCATTTGGAATAACCTACAAATAATCTACCATTTAAAATTTCTATTTCTAAATCTTATATATATATTATCATTTTCTGTTTTATTGTTAAACTATTAAATTTCAAAAAAAATAGCAATTTTATACTTCTATAAAATAAATTTCCTATTTAACTAAACTATCAATATAAATTATTGTTTGCCTACATATATATATAAAAATTTAAAATATACAAGTGTACATTTTTCCTCTTCAGTAAATATCAAAAATATGAATTTACTTTACTATAATTTTCTTCCTCTTGTAAATCAAAATAGTTTGAAACTTCTAAAAATAAAATTAACTTTTCCCAAATTAAATAAGCTAAAATCAATTCAGCGAATACCTTACAGTCAACCCGCGAACCCATCCTACGCAGACATTTGCCGAGACTGCTCCAATGCCTCCGTCCAGCCTTGACAAGGACAGTGCCGCACCTCATCCCCATATGCGCGTGCGATTGACGCCAGCGCGCTTCATCGATCTTCCCTCCTCCACATCGTGCCTCTCGCGATTGGCTTCCCCCTTCCGTCACCACTCCACTCTTGACTTCAACCGACCCGCGACCTTCTCTTTCAAACCTCACAACCAACCACAGCCCCTACAAGACTGCCGAAGCTTTAAGATCCATTGAATGTCGAGGCCCTTGAGCTTGGTTCATGGCTCTAGTTGCGTCGAATTAATCTCAATTCCTTTTTTTCTTTTTTTTGGACTGGAAAGGAAATGGGAAGAGAGAGCTCGGTTTAATTTGAATGAGTTTATACTTTTTTGTTTTGACGTGAATGAATTTCACTCGATTTAGAGGAAAAAGGGACGCGGTCGTGTTAAGCTGAAGAGAGGAGTACAGGAATTCATTCTGCCATTAAATTATTTTAGCTATCAATCTTTAGAGAAAAGATATGTGTGCTTTTATCAAGAAGGGAAGTGTGTTGAAGACGCTTTGCTACAGTGATTGAAATGAAGTGTACAAAACACAAGTGCGACATTATTTCGGCTGAAGGCTGACTATTTGTATGTCGTTTATAATTAAATTGATTTCAAATTGTCTCAACTTTGTAGTTTAAATTTTCGACCTCCTAACGAGACGTTCCGCTAGGCGTTTATAATGTTATACCCCTATTCCGAACACAATGGAAAAGGTTTCGAGCCCTAATTCAATCGTATGGAGAAGATAGCTTTTTGGACTCAGTTATTATATTAAATTTCAACGCATTTATATGTCGTACGCTCACACAACAACTCCAAACACTATGAAAATTGAAATCCGATAATAATTCAATATTACGGATCCAATGGAGTTGGTTTCATCAAAATCCGAGACTGTGCCTCGGAAGGCTATTTTTAAATATCGATTTAAATAATAAAATTTCAAAACTTAACAAAACACTTCCGAATCAAATTTCAACACTTTTACTATCTTCAGTATTATCAATATAAATTTTACAAGCCTTCAAATTATTTTTAACAAGCTCGAAACTCCAGATTTTATATTTTACCCAATTCCCAATTATTACATTAAATAGTTATATCATTCAACAAACCGCTATGTTAAATTCTGAATCTATTTTATTGAATAACAACCAAACTTTTCATATTTAAGATCAATTTATAATCCAAATTAAATATTTAAACCCATTTAAATATACCAAACTCAACGATGAAAAATCCGGGTCGTTACATTCCTCCCCCCTTAAAAGAATTTCGTCCTCAAAATTACTAGTTAGGAAGAATGGTCCAACATCCATTTACTATTTTCCCAAATCCAAACAGTTTTTAATAATAACCAAACAATCTTTATTAAAGACACCCAATCCATCTAAATAACTTTCCAAACTTTTCCATAGTTCCCAAACAACTTTACTTATTCAACCATTCAAATTATAATTTAAAACCAAGTTTTAAATTTTCATAATTTCTCAAAAAATTTGTAACTCCCTAAATTTTTGAACAAATTCACCGGCGTCTTCTTTGCACGGCTAGCTCGGCACAACTACAAAATGCCTCTACGGGCCCCCAAATTCCAAGAGAAATCAAAAGGCCAAGTGGCTAGATCAAAAACCCAATCAAATTTCATACAGAAATTTAAACACATACCTTTTTGGTCGGGCAATTCAAATTAATCTTCTTAAATCAAAACCAATTTTCCTTTCCCTTTATAATACCTGCATATCCTACTTAACAATAACATCCAATCATAGCTTTTAAAATCATTTTATATATTTCGTTATAGAAGTTTTCATATCTACTTCTATTCAAATTAGTTTTCCCATTTCCATATGAATTCAATTTATCTTCAACACTGAATATTGAATTTTATCTTCCATTTATAACTGATTCATATCATTATTTTAAATTAGTTTCAGCCACTAATTTATTTCAATTTCCAATTTGAATCGTTTTGTCGCTAACAAAAATTTTTCCAAAAAATTTCAAAAATGTTCTTAACTGCCAAAATTTTTGGAAAATTTTGGCAGTCTCCTTTGTATGGAGGAGCTTTTGCAATTCGAAAAAAGATATAAATATATATAAATCGACCCACCCGGTCGGAAAAACAAAAAACAATTCATATTTCCTATTTTTATTGCGTAGGCATACCTTTATTTAGCGTTTTAAGCAAGCCGCTTATTAATTAGCAATTTACGAAATCAAATCCAGCCAAACGGTTTCCTGGTACCTGTACTTACTCAACTAAAACATGTAAGTGCTAAAATCAAGTAACTTAACAACATTTTTACATATTTAACTAGTAAACATACGAGTTTCTATAAGCAATGTAGGTTAAACAATATTTATAAGCAACTTATAGGGTTTCGACATTAATTTTAATTGTTTACAACCAATTCGTATACAACTTCATTCAATTTAAATGGTTAAAACTCAATTTCTTACACTAAATTCATTTTTAAGCAAAATAAACTCATATTCACTTCCATTGATCTTAAAATCAATTTATTAAATCTCTATCAACTCATAAAATTTTAATTACCTTCGTTAACGTCAAACGACAATTCATTCCATGCAATTTGATGATATCCGTATGAATAAATAATTACTTAAGTTTTATAACCAATTTAAATTGATTCCGACTCAATTTATTTTAAATTCCATCCCATTTCTAGTTTATTAACCAACCATACATTTGCATTTCATTCCATAATCGCCTTCATTTCATTTGAGACCATTTTATTAGCCTGAACCATTCCATGCTTATATATTAATAACCATTTCCCAATTTAAATTTACCCAAGCTTTTATTTAATGGACTTTTATCCTTACTCGAAGCCAAGCTTCCACTAATTTTAAACTTAAATTAATTTATTTCAAATTATTCAAATTTCATACTTAAGCTCATTTTCATTTTACAAATAAATTTTTCTTTTCAATTCAACTTGATTCTATTTCAATCAAATCTCATTTCAATCTACAAATTTATTTGATTAGTTATTATAAATTTTAAATTTTCAGATTCAATTCATTTAATTGATTACAAGGCCATTTCAATTTAATCCCACTCATCTGGGTTTTATTTGCAACTAAAACCATCCCTACTTTAATCCAATTTCTTTTTATTTGGCAACATTTTCAATTATATTTACTTCACTAACGATTCAAGTCGAATTTGATTTATAACTTGAGATTTATTTTCAAACTTCATTATTAACTCCCAAATTAGCTTCTATTTAACTACATTAGGTTCCATCAACATATTTCAGTAACTAATTTATTATCTAATTAGTTCTCCCCTATTTATAATTCAAGTTTGAATTTTTGTTTTATTTTCCAAAACATCAAACAATATTTATTTGGGTTTTCTATTCCACTTTTAAATTTATAAGTCACAACTTATTATTTTACACATTTCCATTCATTCTAAGCTTGAATATATTCATATTTATTTTTAACTCGAGATTTTTCGCTTATTTATAACCCAAGCATATTTTTATTCCATGGATTTTTAATTCTTTTATAAGTTATTCTAATTCATTTATTCCAATCCAATTCTTATCCAACTTATTTCTTATCCAACTTACTTCCATTTATTAAAGTAAGGATCTAATTCCATTCAATACCACCTATAACTCAACTGAATTTTATTCCAATTCAATTCTACTTTAACTCGGACTTATTTAATTCAATTCGATTCAATTTTCTTTAATCCACTCAATCCACTTGAATTTAAATTAAGTAAGAACTTACTTTCACTTAATATCATCTACGTCTCAATTTATTCCTTTTCATTTCAATTTCAACTTTAAATTTAAATTCCAACATTCAAAGTTCATATTTCCTTCCTGATTTAAAAATCATCTCAAAATCACACTTCTCAAAATTTGAACCAATCCTGGTTTTTATTCCCAACAAATTTCCTTTGAAATTTCAAAAACAAACTAATTCTTATGAACAAATCAATTTGGCAGCAATCCGTCACTTAGAAACTCAAAAATGAACATCGATGATGTTGCAGTCATCACCGAAATTATTTTCCAGCGACTGAAGTGAGTTTAATGATATATCCCTTCCCAAAATTTATTTGGAACAATTTCCTTCCAAAAATACTTCTAGAACAATAATGCTATTATTTGTCTTCAAAACACTTCGAAAAAAACACTTCCAAAATCTCCGGGATTTTAAATTTTCAAATTCTGGCTTATATCAAATTTTAACTATATAATTCATTTGTATAATTTATGCTCATACAAATTCCCATTTGATTATATTTCAATTTATAAATCACATTTATAATTCGCATTTACAAATTTCATTTTATAATTGAATTTATTCCCTTAACCTTTGGTTATATTTCCAATTTTTAGTTAAATTTCCACACAATAATGATAATAATTTAATATTATCATTTCTAACATCCAAGCAACCATATATTAGCTAAAATTGTTTACAAAAACTTTTCTTTTTATATCAAAATATATTTTTGGGGAAAATTATTTCATTCACCCACCTTTAAAACAATACTGTGTCAATTTATCGTGTCGGTGTTGATAAACTCTTCTCGAATAGCGGCCAACTTACTCGATCAGAATTCATATTCCACTCAACCAATAAGCCAACACAATATTAAAAAACAATTTATATTCACTAACAAATACGCGTTATATCTATTAATACGCTCAAACTCATTCTAGAGTACTGCTGACTCTATTTGAGTAATTCCTACCAGAGCCAAGGTTAGCACCAACCAATGCTCTGATGCCAACTGTCACAACCCGCAAATCCGTACCCCTTGAGTCAACTCTATTTTCCGTCAATCAACTCAAGATGAACAGAAATACGAACCATTTGGGTTAAAGAAGAAGAGGTAGAAGAAGAAGACAGAAACAACATCAGAATCTAACCATCGCAGCGGAATAAAATATACAAGATAATCACATATCTTTACACCAAAACAAATTCTATATCCGTTTATACATACATCATCAGAGTACACATAACACATAATACACACCACTGAATACACAGCTAATCAACACAGCGGGATATTTAAAACAAGTACGGAAGTATGTATCGCCATCCAGCTCGTCTCCTGAGCTCCACGGCATCCTTTCCTGTATCCTATAATACTCGATTTGACCTGAGCATTATAGTTAAATAACACCCGAGTCAGTCTGGAATACCAGCGTTAGAAATCACACTCAAATTGATTATTAAAGTTTCAAAATCCTTTGAAAATCAAAAGCATCTTGTAAGACCACGCCACAAATAAACATGTCGGGTTTTTACCTTACGATAGCTAAAACATTTTTTATTAAAATTCTCTGATATCATAATAGTGTCTATAGAAAGTAAAATGGAATCTAGTTGAAAAGCTTGCATCTCACGTTTCAGCAATAGTTGGGCACAATCAAAATCATACGGGCGTGTAGGGAAAATGGATTTCCAACTAATGACTAGGCACTGGGGTACCACTTGTCACGGTACCTGGTCTAGATCAGCATACCGAGGATCACTCCCAACCCCCTGCAACACAAGACCGGGACTACCCAGTACTGGAAAATCCCGAGTAAGATCACCCCACGGTTGGGATCAGCATCCGTACCACTAAGCCGAAATAAAGGGACATCTAGACAGGGATGACCTCACCCTGAAATGGGTGCTACCCACCTAGCCTTGTTGCATAACCCTTGATTTTCAGTCTTTCCCGGTTGATGAGGCTTGAGGCTATGCGTTACCTTTTTAGAACGTTTCACTTAGAATGCCCATCGTCCACCTGACTATGTTCCGAAAGCATTCATCCATACAAGTCCGTCCCGGTTTCGAACGGAACCGAAGGCACTATTCCTACTGCATCCATTTTGGAAACATCCTCAGGATTAGTAGCGACTAGCCCTTGCACTTCACTACTCCATCTTCGACTCTGAACTCGTTTTTCCACGAAAACGTACAAACTGGATCGAAATGGTTTTCAAGAAATTAATCCCGATCTCTTCGAAATGATCAGCGCATTGGCCAATATTGATAGTCGGTTATTTAACTATCAATCAACATTCACAAATAACCATCAATCATAAATAATTTTCCAAATTATTTATTAACCTCAAAATATCTTCTCAAGATATATTTCCACTTTCAACCCTTTTGAAAACAGTTTTCGACACACCTTTCTCATGAGTTCAATCTCCAAATATTTATTTCCACTGAAAACAACCAAGCACAAAACTTTAGATTTTTAAATTAATTTAAAACACTTTATTATAAATTATCCTTTAAAACATATAAATTAAAAATTACTTTAGTACTTTATTAAAAATATATACTATAGGAATATTTAAAATGAGGCTACTTTATAAGATATAAAACTAGATTTTCTCTTTTAAAACAAAATATCAAGTCACCTTCAAATAATTACTACTATAATAAATTTGAAAAATACTTACTTCAGAATTTAAACATTTAGAAATAATAAATTTTCTAAAACATGCTTTTTAAAACGACATTAAAACTTTAAAAAATTTACTTTGAAACGTACTTGGCTATTCGGGGAAATATACTTCTCTTCACATCCTTTAAAAATAAATCACTGTTTATTTTTAAACAAATTTACTCATTCCCTTAATAAATACCCACTGTGAATTTATTCTTCCACATATCCATTAATATATCACTTCGCTTTTATAAACCCAGTTTATAAATTCCATGGTCACATTCTCCTTTAAATTTCCAATTCCAAACACTTAAATCAATTTCCAAATTGATTTCCAAATTTACTCCATTTGAAATAAATTCCTTTACTTTCTCATTTATTTCAAAATCCATTAACTTCAGATTTTATTTCTTAATTATGATTTAAAATCTTTTAACTGAAAATACCAATTTCAGATTTTCCCAAATTCCTTCTTTATTTTTATTTTTTTTATAAACTCAAACCTTGGAATTTAAAATAAATTCTTTATTCCTTTAAATAATATCACTTATGTTTTTAAAATTCATTATTACTTTGTTTATTCAAAATTCCATTTTTCCATACTCGGAATTATTTATTAGAATTTTAAAATTTCTTTTATTCTTATCCAGTTCATTCTTAAATTTATTCAAATTCTCAACGATTATTTTGCTTAAAAATTCACTCTTTTATTTTCTTTCAAAATCCAATTCTATACATTTTAAATAACCTAGTGTACCAAAATATATTCAAGCAAACTATAGCATTCAATATTTTAATTATCAATAATATTCATCACAGAATATCGATTATTCATAACAGAGAATGTTAAACAATATAAATAATTTTGAGGAATCCAGTTGGATCCCTCCAACCTGTTTCCCTGCATCCACAGACGTTAGCATAATGTAAAATACCAATTCCACTTCGAGGTGGAATATTACGGTATATGAGTTTTAAATATAAAATCATCCGCTATTATGCGGCGCATAGGGTCTCATCCGCTATATAATGCGGGAAATCAATCACTCCAATATATACTGTATACTACTATATAGAATATAGCACATCAAATCAATTCAACCATTTAACCAATTATTTAAATTGAACCATATAAATTTAAATTAAATCCAGATGAGTGAGATTAACTCACCTTTGATTTTTGTTTTGCCATCTATCCTACCTGACTTGATTTTTCATGACTTCAGACCTTGTATAACAATTATATAATTTTATTATCATTTGGAATAACCTATAAATAATCTACCACTTAAAATTTCTATTTCTAAATCTTATCTATATATATATTATCATTTTCTGCTTTACTGTTTAACTATTAAATTTCAAAAAAACAGTAATTTTATACCTTGTGTAAAATAATTTTTCTATTTAGCTAAACTATCAATACAAATTATTATTTGCATATATATATATATATAAATTAAAAATATACATGTGTACATTTTTCCTCTTCATTAAATATTAAAAATACGAATTTACTTTACTGTAATTTTCTTCCTCTTGTAAATCAAAATAGTTTGAAACTTCTGAAAATAAAATTAACTTTTCCCAAATTAAATAAGCTAAAATCAATTCAGCGAATACCTTACAGTCAACCCGCGAACCCATCCTACCCAGACATTCACCGAGACTACTCCAATGCCTCCATCCAGCCTTGACAAGGACAGTGCCGCACCTCATCCCCATATGCACGTGCGATTGAGGCCAGTGCGCTTCATCGATCTTCCTTCCTCCACATCGTGCCTATCACGAATGGCTTCCCCCTTCCGTCACCACGCCACTCTTGACTTCAACCGACCCGCTACCTTCTCTTTCAAACCTCACAACCAACCACAGCCCCTACATGACTGTCGAAGCTTTTAGCTCCATCGAATTTCGAAGCCCTTGAGCTTGGTTCATGGCTCTAGTTGCGTCGAATTAATCTCAATTCCTTTTTTCTTTTTTTTGAATTGGAAAGGAAATGGGAAGAGAGAGCTCGGTTTAATTTGAATGAGTTTATACTTTTTTGTTTTGAGGTGAACGAATTTCATTCGATTTAGAGGAGAAAAGGGACGCGGTCGTGTTAAGCTGAAGAGAGGAGTAAAGGAATTCATTCTTCCATTAAATTATTTTAGCTATCAATCTTTAGAGAAAAGATATGTGTTCTTTTATCAGGGAGGGAAGTGTGTTGAAGACGCTTTGCAACGTGATTGAAATGAAGTGTACAAAACACAGGTGCGACATTATTTCGGCTGAAGGCTGACTATTTGTATGTGAATATATATATATATATATATATATATATATATTGAATTGATTTCAAATTGTCTCCACTTTGTAGTTTAAATTTTCGACCTCTTAACGAGATGTGCTGCTGGGCATTTATAATGTTATAACCCTATTCTGAACACAATGGAAAAGGTTTCGAGCCCTAATTCGATCGTATGGAGAAGATAGCTTTTTGGGTCAGTTATTATATTAAATTTTCGATTTAAATTTCAACGCGTTTATATGTCGTACGCTCACACAACAACTTCGAACACTACGAAAATTGAAATCCGATAATAATTCAATATTACGGATCCAATGGAATTGGTTTCGTCAAAATCCGAGACTGTGCCTCGGAAGGCTATTTTTAAATATCGATTTAAACGATAAAATTTCAAAACTTAACAAAACACTTCCGAATCAAATTTCAACACTTTTACTATCTTCGGTATTATCTATATAAATTTTACAAGCCTTCAAATTATTTTTAACAAGCTTGAAACTCCAAATTTTATATTTTACCCAATTCCCAATTATTAAATTAAATAGTTATATCATTCAACAAACCGCTATATTAAATTCTGAATCGATTTTATTGAATAACAACCAAACATTTCATATTCAAGATCAATTTATAATCCAAATTAAATATTTAAACCCATTTAAATATACCAAACTCAACGATGAAAAATCTGGGTCGTTACATTGAACATCTCACAAAGCATAGATAAATTATAATATAACAACATAAATGTAAACAGGTGAGACCGTGATATATCAAATGAACTGCGAATAAGAACATTAGAGTACATCAGGTTCATAGACTATACAAAAACTGAAATAAAGAGTTTATACATACAAAATCTCCATAATAAACTCCATACTGTCTTTGACAATATAAGTACCGATATAGCTCTACAGTACTACACAACGGAGTATAAGCTATAGTATGCTCCTGAAAGTATTGCCTTCTGCTTGTACTTCACACAGTTCCATGCGCTATCAGACCTACTATCACTAATCTACTCATTTAAGAGTACCTGAGATAATAAGGAGCAAAGCATAAAACCTCGGGTCAGACAACAGTCTGGTGCGAGCGATATATCGTCTGAAGATACTATAAAACTCATATATAGTAAATAGGGTATAGGTTATGAACATCCATACCTGACTTGTCCCTGCATCCAAATAGTTAGCACATAAATGCAATATATGCTAGACTACTATCACAAGTGGAAAATATGGGATATAGTGGCCTCACACAACATACCAAGCATGCAGTAAACATAGCATCCATCTCACAGCCATGCATCTCTCACTCAAGTGCTTCGGATATATGATAACGCTCTCAGATGCTCAACTCATTACCCATACAGATGGCTAGGGACTAGACTCATGCAGATGTCTAAAATATGGGTACACATTGACTACCCTAGGTACACATAGACTACCCTGTTCTGTCAATGAGCATCACAAACACAGAGTTAACTGTCAATCCCTTAGCACATGTACCTATAGTAGAACTGCCATATAGATGCTTAACTCTTGTCCATACAAATGGCTAAAGACTGGACACACGTAGATGTCCAACACATGGGTACACATAGACTACCCTGGGTAAACACAGACTACCATGTCCTACTCACGAGCATCACAGCATCTTATTCTCCTGTATGAGCTATTGCACAGAACTTGTCCTTTCGGTTCATCATCAGATGTTATAGTCACTCAACACATCGGGTCATCGAAGTCATCATTCTTCATTAATTGTCATCCCAAAGTCATCTAGAGCCATCCTGGGGTTATCCATCCCTACCCCAAACCAACTTCCAAGGCTACCAAGCAACCTTGAGTCCTTCCCTAAAGTCCATAGCTAAAATCCGTGCTACACCCTTGTTGGTCCATCCTACAGTCGAGTTAAGTTAGGCTTAAATCAAATCCCTCCCACCGAACTGACTTCTGTGGTCGATCCTCACGACACTGCCATTACCAAACCACGTTGCTTGCTCGGCCACCAACCATCCTTTACCACCTAGCCATTGACCAAGTTCCTCTGCTCGGCCATCAACCAAGTTTCACTGCCCGGCCACCGACCAAGTTTCACCGCCTGACCACCAACCAACACACGCCACCAAACCAAAATCTTATAGCTCACTCTATGCTTCAACATCACACTGATTCGCTATGCTTAAATGCCTGGACCCTCATGCATTGCCCATGCAATGATATGACTTAAAACACTCTAAAGTCAATCCGTCAAAGTCCGTCTCTACGGTTCCAATCTCTAGCTCGCTCTGATGAGTGTTCCAACCATACTAGCACACAAACAAATACCCTACATGCACCAACCAACATTCAAACATGTAAATTGAACAATCAACCATAACAATCATTATACAAGGTGTATAATACATAGCCTAACATATATCAAGGTAATCACATATCCAAATAACATGTTTAGAACACCAAAATCCATTTATTCACGTTTTTACCACAAGTTGGGTTTTAAAATGGTATTAAAACTTAATTTTGACTTTAAAAGGGGATTCAAAACATGTTAAAATCTATGGATACATATATATAATATGGTAAGAGATGATAAATCACTTACCAGAACCCTAAAAAGAGAAGAAAAAATTACACGCAAATCGAGGCAAATCTAAGAATGAACAACAAGTGTAATTTTTCTTCCCCTAAAATATAGATTTGAAGATCTTTAGTGAATCCTCTTACTAATATACCCTTAGTCTATGATTTGTACTTGATTTAGAGGGGGAAAGAGAAGGTTTTGAGTGGAGAATGATGAGTGGAGAATGAATAATGGAGGCTTAGATTTATGGGAGAATGTGCAATAGTGAGTTAAGGATGATGGTTTGGCCTAATAAGATCTCTAAACCCGAAATGGGTTAATGAGCTTGCCCATAAACTCACTACCCATTAAGCTGCTCCAAAACTACAAATCTTCAAATAGCCATATCTCCTAACCAGAAAGTCTAAATCACTATTATGACCACTCTACTGAAAGCGAAATCATCATATCTTTCCAATAGAAGTGGTCTCGAATACTAATTCAGCTCCTATCAAAAGTTATAATGATACAAATTGTTAGGGATAAAATTGTCCGAAAAAATTCTAAAGATAGAAATGTCACTAATAGGCACCTCCCAAAGTTATGGAGTCGTACAACCTCATATGAATTTAAAAATGCTATTTTACGATCATTCGATATGTAAAATATGGGTCAATACACTCTCTCCTTTAGGAATTCCACCCTAGAAATCCTCATTACAAAGTAAAGTCAAACATAGCCACCCAACATTCCTATCAACCATGAGCAAACATGAAAAACACAAAACATGCATACAAAAGTAATAAATGATGTCTACGTCTATCCTAGCATGCAGGGCACTAAACTAGCCTATATGATATCAAAAGTGAAATTAAATGCAATAAACAGAAGTCTCACAAATTAAAGAGCTCCAGATAAGCGGTCATCATGGTCTCCTTGGTCTCCTAAGTACAATCGCCTTCGCACTAACTCCACTGAACCTTCATCAACTTTACCATCTTCGTCTTAAGCTGCTTCGTATCCCGTCCAATGATGCAATAGTCCTACGAGGTCTCGATGCTTTTGGTTCAATCTTAATATCATCAAGCTGATATGGTTGAACTACCATGCTTGAGTCATGCATAAACTTCCGCAAGCGAGATACATGGCACACATTATGCATGCCCGCGATCTTCTGATGTAGGTCGACTATATATGATAGATTCCTAATCCTCTCAAGTATCGGAAAAGGACCAATGAATTTCGGCGCCAACTTCCTCTTAGTGCCAAATTGAACAACATTCTTCAGTGGAGAGATCTTGACAAATACCATATCATCGACGGAGAGCTCTAAATCACGTCTACTCATATCAGCATGGCTCGTTTTGTCAATCCTAAGTAGCTTTCATTCAATGTCAAATGATCTCGATCTTCTCTGAAATTTTTCCAACCATATCTGGCCCAAGTATTAGTTTCTCGCCCGGTTCCCACCACGTTAAGGAATGTTGTACGGTTATAAGGAATGTTGTACGGTTAGCCATATAACACCTCAAATGGTACCATACAGATGTTGGATTGATAACTATTGTTGTATGTTAACTCTAATAAGTGTAAATGATCATCCCTTGAGTCACCAAAATCGAGAATGAAAGCTCGTAAGAGATCCTCAAAAATATAATTCATGTTCTCGGTCTGCCCATGAGTTTATGGACGATAAGCTATACTAAGATGTAGCTCCATCCCCAATGCTTCTTTAAGCTCTTCCAAAACCCACTAGTGAACAAAGGTCTCGGTTTCTCACAATGCATTTTGGCAAACCATGGAATCGCACAACCCATTTCACATACAACTCGGCCAATTTGGATGTCGTTCTACCTGACTTGACGGGTATGAACCGAGCATTATTTTTCTATCTATCGACCATAGCCCAATGCTATCTTACCCTGCTCTGGTCCTCGGCAATCCATCGATGAAATCCATCGGAACTTGTTCCTATTCCCACTTGGGTATCTTGAGAGGTTGCGGAAGACCATATGGCTTCTTCTGCTCTGCCTTTACTAATTCATAGTTCATGCACTTTAAGATGAATGCTCTGACATCCTTCATCCCTTTCCAATAAAATGTCTGCCTCATATCATGATACGCTTTATTACTAATGGGATGCATAGTCAATCCCGAATGATGGCACTCGCGTAGCACCACATCCCTCAACCCATTGATATCAGGAACAAACACTCTCCCATCGTTATGGAGCCAACCATCACGATCGAGCCTATATTGCTTCATTTCCTTAGACTCTACCCCTCCCTCTATCTTCACCATGATCTCCGCTAGTCTAGCATCTCGCCTTTGACTCGCATTTATCCACTCAATCAACGTAGGTCAGATCGTCAGGCTAGCCAGCACTTCATTGCTCTAGCTCACATCAAGGTCTAAAATCATAGCCAGCGATGAACTCCAACAACTTCCACTCTATTAACATCACTTTCAAGCTATCTTGTCTCCTACTCAATGCATCAGTGACCACATTTCCCTTAGCAGGTGTATATGAAATGTCGAAGTCATAGGAGGCCAAGAATTCCAACCATTGCTGCTAGCGAAGGTTGATATCCTTCAGGGAGAATGATACTTCAACGACTTGTGGTCCTTATACAACTCGAACCTCTCCCTAAGAAAATAATGTCTCCATATCTTCAAAGCGAGTACTATCACAGCACCCTCCAAATCATGAGTTGGATACCTTCTCTCATACAGTTTTAGTTGTTGATCGACATCGGCGATAACATTTCCCCTTCGCATCAATACCGCACCAAATACAGTACCACAGGCGTTTGTGTATATTGTCAATACTACATTCCTGCTCAGAATGACTAACATCGATGCACTAGTCAACCTTTCCTTCAGACTCATAAAAGCATTCTCGCACCTCACGTTGCAAATAAAAGTCTAATTCTTCTTCGTCAAGTTGGTTAACGACGTTGCTACCTTAGAGAAGTCCTGGATAAAATGTCTATAGTATCCCACCAGTCTAAGGAAACTTCTTATATCTATAGCAGTCTTGGGTTGATCCCTGCCCCATACTGCCACCACCTTCGCATGGTCAACAACAATACCCTGCTCATAAACAACATGACCCAAAAATCGCATTTCCCCCTCTAGAAGTGACATTACGAAAACTTCGCCTTCAATCGGTGCTTTCTCAACACCTTAAGCACAATCCTAAAATTCTCCTTGTGTTTTTCCTCCTTCCTCGAATAAACAAGGATATAGTCCATAAACACAAGTACAAACTTATTTAGCTATTTCCTGAAAATGCGGTTCATGAGATCAAAAAAGTATGCAAAAGCATTGGTTAGCCTGAATGGCATAACCAACCACTCATAGCATCCAGATGGCATGCAGAACATTGTGATCAGTACACTCTTCTTTTCCACTCTTAGTTGATGAAACCTCACCATAAAGTCTAACTGAGAACACACCCCCAACAACATGGAGCGATCGAACATGTCATCAATACAAGAGGTGGACACTTGTTCTTCTTCGTCACCTTATCCAACTCATAGTAATCTACACACAACTTTAGAGAATCATCCGCCTTGGTGGCGAATACTACAGGCCCGCCCCACTTAGATATGCTCCTACGAATGAACCCTCTCCTCGATGGATCCCTCACTTGCACCTCCAACTCATTCTACTCTCTATGTGCCATACACCTCAAAGGCGTAACTATCAGTCTAGCATCCTTTATGAAGTCTATGCGGAACTCAATCTCTTGGTGTGGTGGTAATCCGGACACCTCCTCAAATATGTCTGGATACTCTCTTGCTATAGGCGTAGATGAAAACTCATCTCGTGGAGTCTTAAGCGATTATAGAAAGCTAGCCATAACCCTGTCCTCTGGAAGGCAGCTGATCACTACTGTCTGCCCCTCCACGGCCTCAATCATCACTAACAGCCTCTCGCAATCCACCACTACCACATACTTCCTTAGCTAGTCCATCCCCAATATAATGTCGAACCCCACAAAACCTAAAACAAAGCAATCACAAGCAAACAAACATCCATGAAAGCTAAGTCTCGACAAATCATGCACATGCTAGTCAGTCCTCCAACAAGGTTTATGACAATCAAAGATCAATCAAATATCTCGGATTTCAATCCTAATCTATCTACCTGATCACTGTATATGAAAGAATGCAAAGCCTCGGTATCTAATAAAACACGTACAGGTGTATCAGAAACAGAAAGAATACCCTGTATAACAATGACCTCCCTTTTCTCCTTCGTCGATAGAGCACTCGACGAAGCTGGAACATCGTTTAAAGCTTAAGCAAACACAACCTACTTATTTCTCGATGGTTTTGGGAAATCTATCTTAATATGCTCTGTCTTATTGTGGTTGAAACGCCCTTTCTTCTCATTCCTACAATCTCTACTAAGATAGCCCCTTTGTCCACGGTTATAGCACGTAGGCTCCCACTTGTCCTTCTTCTGGTCGTCCTTCTAAAATTGCTTCTTCTTCTTGTTCTCCTATTTTTCTTATCTCCCACTCTAGCTTGCCGCTTTAGCTCATCCTTAAGAGCAACAACTGACTTAAGCTTAGGATACAGACTCTCGTGTCGAAGAGCCTTCTTCACTAGCCTCTCGAAGGTGTCATCGATGTCCTACCAACTTCTCTCTAAGATAATCATCCAAGCTCATGATAAAATTCTCAGTCTTCTTAAACGAATTATTGATAAAAGATAAACCATGCTTCGATAATGTGTTCAACTCAGCCATGTACTTTAATATGAACATATCCCCATGTCTCAAATCAACAAACTTTCGAAAGAGCATCGACTTTTGAGCGGCCATTATATACTTTTCTTTAAACCCCACCTCCCCCTCCCTCCCCGAACTGCTCCTAAGTAATCCGGTCTTTGAGAGTAGTAATCTTGATGGTGTTCCAACACCCCGTAGCTCTCCCCTGAAGCTGTCTAAAGGCCAGCTTCCTCTTTATTGCTTCTTCTAACTCTATATCCTCAAAGATGTGTTTATAGGGAAACACCCCACACCCCTTGATATACCCAAAGGATACATTAAAAGGCATGGTTTGTTATAGATATAAAAGAAACTAACATAGACTAAGATTCACATGACAAATATAGATAAAAATAGCAAAAACTTAAAGTAATAACTTAACTAAAACAAAGTTTCATAATTGCTTCATAAATAAGTCAAATACCAAATGCCACATACATATCTAAAAATCCAATATGTCTCATGAAAAAAAACTCATAGCCTCAAAATCAGAGTACATAATATCCCACAAAATAAGCCAGTATATAGAAAGAACAAAAGTTAAAATAAATGAAATACGTAGAAGAAATTTCCTCCAAGAGAACTCCAAGCTGCAGCAACCTACTGACTTCTTCCTTGATTGCCTAAGGGGGGAAAAGGGGAAAATAGAAAGTGGGTCACACTAAAAGTCTGGTGAATGATATTAATTACTAGAGTCTTTAAGTAAGATAAAGTAATAGACTCTACAACAGTTCTAGCATAAATAAGGATAATAAAGGAAATATGAAAGAGATAAATTGGAAATAAGTACAATTAAAATTTTCTCAAATTAAAAGATAGGTTAACTTTGATTGCTTCCACTTGTCCTTAATTTCTACTTTGATTAGGATGAATTCCTAACCCTATAATTAGGATGTGACCCTAATTCTACCCTTTTTGATTGGTCTACTACTCCATAAACCTTACTGCGAGCCAACCGCTATATAACTCCTTACACAGCAACCAATTGTATCTACGAAATATGCACAGAGCAACTACTGTAGATCCGAAGGACATATATAGCTCCCTACACATAAGGCAATGATGTCTAGGAAAGACACTCATACTAAGCGCTTGGAACTCATAGCTATTACTGAGCACCCAAATGGAAGTCGCACGCATAACTGCCACCATGCCCATGCTACCTTTTCCTCCACATATTGGGTCTTCTTATTACCTCAACATACAGCATAAGCGTGCCCCCTCTTCCCACTTCAAGCTAACGTGAGATCACCATGTGTCCATAGAATCTATAGGGGAAATGTTGTTGATACTGGCCCTTCATCCAAACAATATCTAGTTGCGGCCTTATCCAAATACCACATGATTTGGACTTCTATTTGACCAATTACTACCATTTTTAGCATAAGCATGCCCTAGGGAATGCTATTTGGTACAGGTCCTACTTTCTTCTTTGCTTATAACATAGATAAATAATTTTAAATAAGTCTTTACAATTTATCCCTACTTTCTTTGCTTATTAATTTATCCTAAGTCTTAAAATAAACCTCTTTTTGTTTCATTTCTTATTATAACCTACGATATAATCATGATTATTACTTAACTCAAGGTCTAAGTGTGAAAATAAGCTTCTTTCATCTTTTACTCTATTTAATTATAATTATAAGTTATAACTATGCCAATTATCTTTAAATAGTCCAATTCTAATTGTAATTAAGCGTAATTTCAGTCTAATTCCGTTATTAATTACAGTCCTTATAATTTACATCTTATTTTCTTATTCATTATTCTTGCTTATATAATCCATATTCGTGTTTTAATTTATTCTAATCCATATGTGAAGGAAGGGGGATGAAGAGAATAGATGCTTGCAAAAAATTCCCATACGTCGAAAAAGATGTAAATAACTTAAATACTGTAAACTGTAAATAAAAAACTATGCTTAACAGAAATAAACCAAAATTACTGAAAAATAGCTGAAAGGAAATAGACTGAAAATAATTCTAAAAACTGTAAATAAACTACTGAAAAGGCTATTCCAAAAATTGTAGTAAAACTACAACTATTGGAAACCCTATTAATTTAAATTACTTAAAGAAATCTTAAAATAATTGCAATCACTCACCTCCGGTCCTAAGCTTTTCTCTTGGTCTTCCTGGATCCACTTGGAGTTGTAAAATAATTTAATTTATAACGATTTTCTCCTTTAGAAAAATTATTTTGTTTAGGGTCCTTCCTAGAAAGGGGAACCCAATTAGAGAAAATCTAGAATAAGAAAAATTGTTAGGTATATGGGTCTATTTATAGGTATAGAAGTGGATCTCGGAGCGTTGGATTTAGAGATTGAATATGATGCAACCACGTCATAGGCTGAATAGGGGTCATCGGATGCAAAACTGGAAGGATCAGATTGAAATAAAGGATGAAAATGACGTGCAAAAGGTTCGTTGGAACATGCTGGAACGATTTTTCCTTCCTTTACCCAAGACGGGTCAACCGCCCCCTTGCCTAGGTCGACCAGTCGGTCGACCTGGCCATATATACATATACATATATATTCATTTTCTTGTTTGTATCATATCTTGCTCATATTAGCTCGGTTTCTGACGTTCTATATATGAAAATTAACCAGAAAATTACCACGAACACAATGGTACAACTCCCATAGCTCAATTCTAATAATTTCACAAAGTTATTTTATTATTTAATTAATTAACAAATAATTTTTAAGGGTTAAATTTTGGGCTATTACATTTTCCCCTCCTTAAGGGATTTCGTCCCTGAAATCTCTAAGGATAAAAGAGTGTAATAAATGTTTCCATCCAATTCTACAACCAACTACTCAATCATCAACCATTCATCCATTGTCCTTAAGTTTTTCTAATGCAATTTATGATACTTATGAAATTGGTGTAGTGTAAACGTCCCTAACAAATGCAAAAGATTAGGCGGTCCACTGATTCAGTTGACCTCCTTTTATGCAATCATGTCAGTGCCATTTATCCAGATAAATGCAAAAAATTCCTAATGATAACCGATAGTTCAATATGCATGCTACAAACATCACCCAAATGCAATAATCAATTGATAAACATCCATTTATAGCAACCATGGAAATAAAATAAAAATGCACATGCATCCATATGCATATGCTCTAGTGTCCTAGTTAGGTCGATCCCTAAGGAATAATAGTGCCTAGTGTACCTATATGCGTCCATAGCATCCACTAGCATATATCATTGATAACATGTTCTATTAACATGTTTACATCAAATCCTACCATCCTTAAGTTAAATCCTAAGCTCTACCCTTTCAAATGATAATCAACGAAAGAACCTATTCAAATATAAAGATGGAAAAAGGAATTCTAGAACTTACTATCAAAAAGATGATGATAGAACGTACGAATCTTCTCTTTTGCTTCCCAAGTGGCGACTGCAACATCATCTCCCCATTGCACCTTCACCAGTGGAACCTCCTTATTCCTTAGTCAGTTGGTGTCTCTTCCAACAAGCTTTGTGGGGATACGCCGAACAGAAACATCCCTTTCTATCTCCACCTCCTCCAACTGACTAGGCTCCACAACCTTCGCTAGCCATGTAAGCACTTCCGCAAGTGTGAAACATGGAAAATGTCGTGCACTCCTGCGAGCCTATCAGGTAGCCTTACTCGGTAAGCCATCTTCCTAACTCTCTCTGTGATAGGAAATGGTTCAAAAAATCTAGATGCTAACTTCCCATTTTATCTAAATCTTACCACCTTCCTAAGCGGGGATACTTTGATAAAAACTAAGTCCCCAACCTCAAACTCTAAGTCTCTCCTCCGCTTGTCCGCATACGATTTCTGTCTGTTTTGAGTCATCTTCATCCTTTGCCAAATCAAATCCAACTTATCAAAGGTCTCACTAACCATATCGGGTCCACGTAATACTTCTCCGTAGACTCTACCCAATATGATGGAGACTTGCAAGGTCTCCCACATAAAGCCTCAAATGGTTCCATTCCTATACTTGCTTGGTAACTATTATTATATGCGAACTCAACCAATGGAAGATGCTCCTCCCAAGTACCTCCAAAGTCCAAAATGCACATCTGCAACAAATCCTCAAGCACCCTATTTACCCTCTCCGTTTGGCCATCAGTCTTGGGTAATAGGCCATACTCAACTTAAGTTGCATCCCAGGTGCCTCCTGTAAGCTTCTTCAAAACTCACTAGTGAAAATGGGGTCTCTATCACTAACAGCGCTAGAAGGAGCTCCATATAGACATACTATCTCTCGAATATTCAAGGATGCCAAATATGAAGCTGGTATGCTTACTCTTAACTGGGATGAAGTGAGCGCTCTTGGTAAATCTATCAACAACCACAAAAATGCTGGTGTTCCCTTTCTTAGAACAGAGTAAATCATCAATGAAATCCATAGAAATGCTGTCTCACTTCCAATTCGACATGTATAAGGGCTAAAGTAATCCACCGGGATTTTGCTGCTCTGCTTTTACCCTTTGGCATATGAGACACTTAACTATGAATTTCGCCACATCTTTCTTCATACCACCCCAAAAGAACATCCTCTTCACATCTCGATACATTCTGTCACCACTTGAGTGAATAGTCATACGGGAATGATTCACCTCCTTCAAAACTGCTCTCAACAAGTCACTGGTGTGTGGAACACATAGCCTCCCATCTCTCCTTGGCCACCCTCTACAATCAATGGAATAGCATTGGAGATGTCCCGAGACCTCTCCTCGGCTAATCATATCCATAATGTCCATGAGCTCTGGATCCTCCCGCTACCTCGAGCCAATTTGATCCATAAGGGTAGGCCTCACCTCTAATGTCGCTAACAATCCGGGAGTAATGTCCGTAGAGGGCTTAAAATCAAAGGCAGAAATAAAATCTAAGTTCCTCCACTCTACGAAAAAAGGACTAAGGGTTGCTTTCTTACTACTCAATGCATCAGCAACCACATTACCATTTACAGGGTTAAAATCTATCTCAAAATCATACGAGGCTAAAAACTCCATCCACCTATGTTGCCTCAAGTTCAAGTCCTTCTACGAGAATAGGTACTTCAAAGACTTATGATCAGTAAAAAGCTCAAACCTCTCTCTAAGCAAATAGTGCCTCCAAGCCTTAAGTGCAAAAACTATGGCAGCCAACTCCAAATCGTGGGTACGATAGTTCTTCTCATGCGTCCTCAACTGCCTACTACAATAACACACTTCCCTCCCTTCTTGCATCAACAACGCTCCTAGACCCGTTCCGCATGCATCAGTGTATACAGTGAAAGGCTTAGCTCCATCAGGTAAAACGAATACTGGTGCACTAGTAAGGGCTCTCTTAAGCTTTGTGAAGGAATCCTCACAATCCACGTTCCACACGAAAGCTTTATTCTTCTTAGTAAGGCACGTGAGTGGTGCCGAAATCTTGGAAAAGTCTCTAATGAACTTCCTATAGTAGCCTGCCAATCCTCGGAAGCTCCTAACCTCGGTAACGTTCTTAGGGGCCTTCCAATCTTGCACTGCAAATGGCAGGTTCAACAACCAAACCTTCCTTCGAGACTACATGCCCTAAGAAACGAACTTCCTCTCTCCAAAAATGACACTTCGAAAACTTAGTTCTTAAATGACGACGACGAAATATGCGAAGAAATTCTTCCAAATGAACAGCAAGCTCCTCCATATTCTTGGAAAATGCCTAGATATCATCCATGAATACCACCACAAACTTATTTAGGACATCTATAAAGACGCGGCTCATCAAATCAATGAAATAGGTTGAGGCATTTGATAGCCTAATGGCATAACCAACCACTCGAAGAATCTGTCCGGTGTCCTAAATGCAGTCTTATCTATACTATCATCAGCGACTCTAAGCTGATGGAATCCCATGGCTAAATCAAGTTAAGAGAAAACCGAAGAACCTACCAACTGGTCAAAAAGATCATCAATCCTAGGAGGTGGACATCGGTTCTTCTTGGTGGTCTTATTTAATTGCTTATAGTCCACACAAAGTTGGAGAGAACCATCCGCCTTGGTAGCGAAAACGACTGGCGCTCTCTACTCCGATATGCTCCTTCTAATGAATCCCTTCTCCAAAAGCTCACGAATCTACTTGCACAATTCTTTCCTCTCCCTATGTGCCATGTGCCGCACAGGTTATGCTACTGGCTTAGCATTCTCGGTCAAATAAATCCTGAAGTCAATCTCTCTCTTAGGGGGTAGTCCTCTAACCTCCTCAAAGACATCAGCAAAATCTCTGATGACAGGAATCGAATGCAACTCTAATAACTATGAATCGAGGGAATAGAGAAATTTCAACATGACCGACCTTTGCGGGTCGCAAGATACCTCTAGACCCTACCACTGCAAGTCTCAGATCTAACGACTCTCCTCTCGCGGTCTAAGATAGCTCCGTATGTGGATAGTCAATCCATCCCTAAGATTATCCCATACCCTGAGAATTCCAAAACATAGGTGTCGCAGTCAAACTCTACGTCCAGGATAAAGATTTTCAAACCCCTACAAACCATAGATAAGTCCGCCGATCCTCTTATAGGTTTTGAGACAATAATGGGGTCTACTACTAATTATATGTCCAAGTGCAAACAATCTACTAGAGAACCAAAGATAAAAGAGTGTGATGCTCTAGAATCAAATAAAGTCCGAATGGGAAAATAAGATATAGAAATCAAACCTTTAACTGTGGCTTTCCTACCTCTATCTGGAATGCTACCAGAAGGTACTGTGTCTAATGCCTAAATCTGCGCAGGTAGTGCACTTGCTCCTTAGGGACAACTCCTACTTATGTGACCGGGCTACCCGCAAGTATAGCACTTACCCTTCATCTTCTCCTTCCAGCAATCCTTGACCATATGTCCAAGCTTCCCACAACCATGGCACTTTATTCCTTTCTTAATCTGCTTCTGAGGACCATCACCTTTCTTCTTCTTATTCTTTTTCCACCACTTCTTCTTTGGATCTTTGGACCTTCTGACTTAACCTCCTCTTTAGACTCTCCCTCCTTGACTGTATCCAACATAAGCACCATCTAGACCAAAGACTCATAAGTAGCTCCCATTGGTACATGAGTCAGCAATAATCCCCGAAGGGGTTGATTCAATCCCTTCGTAAACTTCATAGCTCTCTTATGTTGTGTGTTCACCAAATCCATACCAAACCACGACAGCTCGGTGAATTGATTGATGTATTCCTTAACAGAAAAACTCCCTTGCTTCAAATTGATAAACTTCTCCAACTAAACGCTCTCTTCTGCTTGAGATAGAAACTTCCTATTGAATTGCTCCCTGAATCCATCCTAAATAATATTTCTTCCCTCCAACTCGATCACCTCCCACAATAAGATGCCTCCTCCTTCAGCTGCCAAGCGGCCAGCTGAACTCCTTGCTATCAATCTAATCCCAAAAGACCAAAAATCCTCTCTGTGTCCCTAAGCCATGTTCTCGCCTCCACAAAAGTCACCTTGTAGGAAAAAGTATTTCCACCCAACCTCAAAAATCTTTACAAAGCTTAAAGAAATTGATGGCGGTAGGTGGGTTGATGGGATTTCCACTCGCTAGTGTAGGATTAGGCGTAGGCCTATGCACCTCTGGAGTCATGGCTTGTAAGTACCTACGAAACTAGGCTGGGACTGGAATGCCCTCGGGAAGGTTCGGGGCATCGGCCATTCTACGAAAACAAAAAGGTAGTTTAGGAAAGAGTCAAAGGGAAATTGAACTGGACCTATAAGGGGATTTTTGGAAAAATTCTTTTATACTTAAAATTCATTCCTAAAAGTTCTTTTCTAAATAATACTTTTAAAACAAGTTATTTTGGAAAAAAAATACTTTACTTTAAAAAAAAATTGAAATCCTGTAACCTTAGGCTCTAATACCAAGTGAAGCACCCCACACCCCTTAATATACCCAAAAGGATACATTAAAAGGCATGGTGCGTTGTAGGTATAGTTGAAACTAACAGAGACTATGATTCATAAGACAAATATAGATAAAAACAGCGAAAACTTAAAGTGATAACTTAACTAAAACAAAGCTTCATAATTGCTTCATAAATAAGTCAAACACCAAATGCCACATACATATCTAAAAATCCAATATGTCTCATGAAACAAAAATCTGTAGTCTCAAAATTAGAGTACATAACATCCCACAAAATAAGCTAGTACATAGAAAGAACAAAAGCTGAAATAAAAGAAATACATAAAAGAAATCTCCTCCAAGAGAACTCCAAGCTGCAACAACCTACTAACTTCTTCCTGGATTGCCTAAGGGGGGGAAGGGGAAAATGGAGGAGTGGGTCAGACTAAAAGTCTGGTGAATGATAGTAATTACTAGAATCTTTAAGTAAGATAAAGTAATAGACTCTACAACAGTTCTAACATAAATAAGGATAATAAAGGAAATAGGAAAGAGATAAATTGGAAATAAGTACGACTAAATATTGCTTAATTTATAAGATAGATTAACTTTGATTGCTTGCATTTGTGCTAGATTTTTGCTTTGATTAGGCTGAATTCCTAATCATGTAATTAGGATGTGACCCTAATTCTACCCTATTTGATCGGCCTGCTACTCCATAAACTTTACTATGGACCAGATGCTATAACTCCCTACACAGCAGCTAATGGTATCTACGAAAGATGCATAGAGCAACTACTATGGATCTGGACGACATTTATACTCCCTACACAGAAGGGAATGATGTCTACGAAAGACACTCATACTGAGTGCTTGGAACTCACTGCTATTACTGAGCACCCGAATGGAAGTCGCATGCGTAACTGCCACTATGCCCATGCTACCTTTTGTTCCACCTATTGAGTCTTATTATTACCTCAACATCTAGCATAAGTGTGCCCCTTATCCATTTTAGGCTTATGTGAGATCACCGTTTGTCTAGAATCCATGGGGGAAATGTTGTTGATACTGGCCCTTCATCTAAACAATATCTAGTTGCGCCCCTTATCCAAATCCCTGTGATTTGGACTTCTATTTGACCAATTACTTTCATTTTTAGCATAAGCATGCCCTAGGGAATGCTATTTGGTACAGGTCCTACTTTCACTTTTGCATATTAACTTAGATAAATTATTTTAAATAAGCCTATATAATTTATCCCTACTATCTTTACTTATTAATTTATCCTAAGTCTTAGAATAAGCCTTATTTTGTTCCATTTCTTGTTATGACCTACGTTATAATCATGCTTATTACTTAATCCAAGGTCTAAGCTTTTCCTTTGGCCTTCCTGAATCCACTTGGAGTTGTAAAATAATTTAATTTTTAACGATTTTCTCCTTTGGAAAAATTATTCCGTTTAGGGTCCTTCCTAGAAAGGTGAACCCAATTGGAGAAAATTTGGAATGAGAAAAGTATTGGGTCTTGGATCTATTTATAGGTGTAGAAGTGGATCTCGGACCGTTGGATTTGGAGATTGAATAGGATGCAACCATGTCATAGGGTGAATAGGGCCCAATCAGATGCAAAACTCGAAGGACTAGATTGAAATAAAGGATGCAAATGACGTGCAAAAGGTTCGTGGAACATACTGGAATGAAGGAACGATTCTTCGTTCCTTTACCTGAGGCGGGTTAAATTTCGGGTTGTTACAATAGGTGTCCAACCGATCCTATACTTCGATGGCTAATTCCATTCCAAGAAATAGTTTGCCACATAGAGTAGAGAAATCCTTGCTCAATTTGGCAAAGTCAGCCCTCGGTGCTTGCTTGGGAGCACTACCACCAACGGTTGTAGCAGAAGAAACTTGGGCATTATGAACCATGTTTCGCACTATCTCAGCGAACATATTCTACAAATCGAGGTTAGCAGCCCTCGATCCCTCCCCCTTCTAAACTCCAGAAATGCAGTTTCTAGCAGTGTTCCTTGTTATCAGCTCATGCTTACAAGCTGTAATAAGAATGATCAGTCTCTCTATAAGGAATAAGTGATGTCCGTGAAGGCAACGCAACTTATATACTACTATATAGTTTTGAAAACAAAAATATAACAAGTACGCTCTCCTATGTGTCGCTGAATCCATTATAAGGTGATAACTCCTTCCTTATCTCTAATGGATTCAAGTATCAACTTAAGTCATCACTGCAACCTAAGCTCTTATAACAAATGTGATGACCGCTCTACACCGTCAATACCCAATATACCTATGTGATGCATTATGAAGTACCAGACCGATGTAGGATGGTAGAAAAGAATATAAAGTAGAGACAAATCCAAATATAGAACCTGTAGAACATCTCACGGTGCATAGATAAAATATAATATAACAACACAGATGTAGGTAAGAAAGTGATATAATCAAATGAATCATGAATAAGAACATCAAAGTGCATCAGGTTCACAAACTATACAAAAATAAAATAAAGAGTTTATACATCCCATATCTCCATAATAAACTCCATAACTATCTCTATAACACTAGTACTAGTATAGCTCTACAATAATGCGTAGCGGAATATAAGTGATAGTAATCTCTAAATATAGATATATGAAAGCGTAGCCTTTTGCTCGTACTCCGTACAGCTTCATGCGCTATCCAGACCTGTTATCCTTAATCTACCTATTAAAGAGTACCTGAGATAATAAGTGTGACAACCCGGAATTTTTGAGCATTTAAAATCGGAATATTTAATTGATTTTAAAATTCAATAGAGTAATTTTAACTTGATTTAAGAATATCACAATTTATTTGATAATTAAATTATTGAATTAAATAGTTTGAAGTTGGGTAAATTGTTGAATCTAGAATTTTAAGCCTATTAAAAATAATTTGAAGGCTTGAAAAACTTATATTAATAATACGGAAGACAATAGAAGTGTTAAAATTGAAATTAACAGTGATCTATGCAGTTCTGAAATTTATATCGTTTAAATTGAATTTAAAAATAGCCTTCTGAGACACAGTCTCGGAATTAGATGGAACCAGTTCCATTGGATCCATAATATTTAATTATTATCAGATTTCAAATTTCGTATTGGTCGGAGTTGTTGTGTGAGCGTACGATAGGTGAACACGCTGAAAATTTAATTGGAAATTCAATATAATAATTGGTCCAAAAATGCTATTTTATCCATACGATCGAGATTTTAAGTTGTGAAATCATAATGATTTAAAATTTAAATATATATATATATAATGGTTGATTGACCCACATACTCACATCAGCATGCAAAACATCATCTCATTTCACCTTAACCCTATTAACACGCAAGTCAACTTTAACTCGCAAGGAATATTTCATATATATTTTTTTTATATAAAATCACGTCACCCTTTATCTTTCAACCGAAGCCATTATTTCCCTTTTTATAAATCTCGAGTTCCCCAAAAAGATCGAATTCGAATCAAAAAAAAGAGATGGCCGGAAAAAAAAGAGATCTTCTAATTCAAATCGCGACTTCGAGTTAATCTCGAGGTGATGTCGAGCGCGATACTTCAGGGGACGGCGTATGGTGGATCGCGACAAAGTGCTTGTCAATCGAGCGACGGCGAGGCAGTACGATGTTGGGCGCGACGTTCGATGGTAGGTCGTGACACCAAGCCGTTGCGATTTGTTATCGAAGTTCGATGTTGTCGAATTAGGCTATTAGGGACAGCGGCTGTTTAAGCAGCTCGAGCGGTGTAGGGTTAAGCTGGGATGCTCGCATGGTGGTTTCGATCGCAAGAAGTGTACCACGATAGGGGAGTTTTGGATTTGGTAGTGGAGGAGCGTCCACGATTTAGAGGTGATCGAAATTAGAGGGAGAGCTAGGGCTTGTTGATGTTGGGTGTGTGCTCGAGTCCAAGAGGCATGGGTTTTGAGGGCCGACATCGATTCTAGTGGGAAGATCGTGGAGTAGGCGAGTTTGGGGTTTCGATCATAAGGCAGTAAGGTATTGACAATTTATTCATTTCAGATTAATTTTGATAATATATATATATATATATATATATATGAACAGGTATAGGAAAATATATAAATGTGCAGTAAAATAATTTTGTTTTAAAATTAACGTATATAGATAGACAGAAAATAGAATAAAATAGAGACAATGAGTATGTTTTGTTTTAAGTTATCCCTAAGTTTATTTAATTTATATAATATATACAGGAAAGTTATTACAGTAAGCTAAGGCATTAAAATAGGGTTTTCACAATAAAGAAACAAATCCTGTTTTGTTTATTCACAGAAGTAAAGTAAATATAAATATCTTATATACATATGTGTATATGCAGTAAAGGAAGTGTTAATAAATACACACACACCTATTTTGCTAGGTTTTTTTTTATAATGGGTTTGGTGGAAAAAAATTGTTTAACTAACTTATTTTAATTATTTTAGCTACTAAATAGATTTTTAAAGGAAATTTTTAGTCTAAACTAAATCATTAGTAAATTAAATTTATTAAAAGAAAATGAATTGTTCAATTAGTTTGAATATTAATAAAATTATATAAATATTTCTTCATGGTCTATAATCGCGAGAATCAAGTTGGGAATGAAGTGGACTACAACTAGGAAAGGTGAGTTAATCTCACTCAGCTAAATTTAAATTTAAATGATTAAATTTAAATAATTGTTTAAATAGTTGAATTGATTGACGTGCTATAGCATGGTATATTTTGGAACTGGCATTTTATATTGTGCTAATGTCTGTGGATGCAAGGGAAAACAGGTTGGAGGGATCCAACTGGATCCCTCAACATTTATTTAAATTATTTAATGCCTCTGTTGTGATTACTTGATATTCTATGATGAATTATATTGGACTATTGAAGGCTACGGTTCGATTGGATATAATTGGGCATAATGAATTACCAAAAATATATAAATTGGATTTTGGAAAGTAAATAAAAAGAAGTGAATTTGTAAGTAAAATAATTATAGAATAAATTTAAAGAATGAATTGGAAAAGAAATAAAGTGACTTTAAAATTCTGATAAATAAATCTTGAGTATGGGAAGGAAAATTTCAATAAATAGAGAGTTAATGAATTTTAAATTTCAGTGTTATTATTTAAAAAGAACAAAACATTTATTTAAAATTTAAGATTTAAATTATTGAAAATAATAAAGAAGAAATTGGGAAAAGCTGAAATTTGTATATTTCAGTTAAAAGGTTTAAAATCAAACGGAAAATAATAATAATAAAGTCCATAATTAACGAACTTTGAAATGAATTAAGAAAGTAAAGATATTTATTCAAATGGAGTAAATTGGAAATCAATTTGGAAAAATGATTTAAGTGATTGAAGTTGGAAGTTTTCTCTGAATAACCAAGTACGTTTTTAAAGTAAATTTTTAAATATAAATTAAAAAATTTTAAGTTGTTTTAAAAAGCAAGTTTGGAAAATATATTATTTCTAAATATTTAAATTCTAAAGTATGTATTTCCTTTTAATCTATTATGGTAGTGATTATTTAAAGAATGACTTAGTATTTTGTTTTCAAAAGTGAAAATATAGTTTTATACTTTATTAACTAACCTTATTTTCAAACATTCATATAGTATGTATTTTTAACAAATTCTTGAATTAGTTTTAACTTAAATGTTTTAAAAGTATACTTCAAAGTAAAGTGTTTTAAATTATTTTAAAAATCTAGTTTTGTGCTTCGTGATTTCTGTGGAGATAGAAAACATTTGGGAAAGTTTATTCTGAAAAGAAACATGATTTAAAACTATTTTCAAAGGGTTGAAAATAGAAATATATCTTGTGAAGATATTTTGAGGTTAATAAATAATTTGGGAAATTATTTATTATTGAATGGTTGTTTGTGAATATTAATTGATAGTTAAATCACCGACTATCAACAGTGGACAAAATACGTTGATCATTTCGAAGAAATCGGGATCGAGATTTATTTCTCGAAAACCACTTAGATCCGGTTTGTACGTTTTGTGGAAAACGAGTTTGGATTCGAAGATGGAGCAGTGAAGTGCAAGGGCTAGTCGCTACTAATCATGAGGATATTTCCAAAATGGTTGTAGTAGGAATAGTGCCTTCGGTTCTGTTCGAACCCGGGACAGACTTGTATGGATGAATGCTTTCGGAACATCGTCAGGTGGACGATGGGCATTCTAAGGGATATGTTATAAAAAGGTAACGCTAGCCTCAAGCCTCATCAAATGGGAATGACTGAAAATCAGGGGTTATGCAGCAAGGCTAGGTGGGTAGAACCCAAGCAGGATGAGGTCATCCCTGCCTAGATGTCCCTTTTATTTCGGCTTAGTGGACGATTGCTGATCCCAACTGTGGGGTGATCTCACTCGGGATTATCCAGTAAGGGGTAGTCCCGGTCTTGTGTTGCAGGGGAGCGGGCGTACTCCTCGGTACTGTGATCTAGGCCACGTACTGTGACAGGTGGTACCACAGTGCCTAGTCATTAGTTGGAAATCCAATTTCCCTACGAGCCTTCTACGAGTTTTGTTTGTATTACCCACTCTGTGGCTAGTAGCTGGAATTTAATAGATGTAACAATTTCGGCTATTTTATAAGTATTTGTATATAGACCCCATTATAATACCAGAGGATTTCTATAAAAAAAAAAATTAGCTATCGTAAGGTAAAAACCCGACATGTTTATTTATGGCGTGGTCTTACGAGATGCTTTTCTTTTCAAAAGGATTTTTGAAACTTTAATAATCAATTGAGTGTGATTTTCTCACGCTGGTATTCCAGACTGACTCGGGTGTTATTAAGCTGTAATGCTCGGGTCAGACCGAGTATTATAGGATACAGGGTAAGATGCTGTGGAGCTCAGGAGACGAGCAGGATGACGATACGTACTCTCGTACTTGTTTATTTATATTCCGCTGTGTTGAGTAGCTGTGTATCCAGTTGTATGTTATTGATGTTGAGCTGTGATTGATGTACTCTGATAATGTAATATATAAACAGATATATATTTGTTTTCATGTAAAGATAATTTATTATCTATTATATTTTATTCCGCTGCGATGGTTAGATTATGTTGTTGTTTTCTATTTTTTATTCTACCTCTTCTTCTTTAACCCAAATGGTTCGTATTTCTGTACCACTTGAGTTGATGTAGGTAGAATAGTGTTAACTCAAGGGGTACGGATTTGCGGGTCGTTACAGTTGGTATCAGAGCTTAGGTTGGTGATAACCTTGGCTCTGGTGGGAATTACTCATTTAAATTAGAGTCTGTAGTACTCTATAATGAGTTTGAGCGTATAAATAGATATGAGCGCGTATTTGTTAGTGAATATAAATTGTTTAAATATTGTGTTGATTAGTTTATTGAGTGGCATATGAACCTTCGTCGATACAGTGTGCACAACTGTATCGAAGGGGTTTCTAAACACTTAAATAGAACATTTTGACACGTTATTGTTTTAAATGTGGGTAAGTGAAATAATTTTACCCAAAAATATATTTTTGATATAAAGAAAGTTTTTGTAAACCATTTAGCTAATATATGGTTGCCTGGATGTTAGGAATGGTGATATTTAAATTATTACCCTTATTTTATGGAAATTTAACTAGAAATTGAAAATATAACCAAAATTTAAGGGAATAAATTCATTATAAAATGAAATTCATAAATATGAATTATAAATGTAAATTATAAATTGAAATGCAAATGAATTATAGTTAAAATTGATTTAAGCAGGATTTGGAAATTTAAATCCCGGAGATTTTGGAAGTGTTTATCGAATTATTTGAAGATAAATAATAACATTATTGTTTTAGAGGTATTTTCGAAAGGAAATTTGTTTTAAATGGATTTTGAAAGTGATATAGCATTGAAATCACTTGGATCATTGGAAAATAATTCTGATGATGACCGCCGCATCATCAGTATTCATTTTTGAATTTCTACGTGACGGATTGCTGCCAAATTGATTTGTTCAGAAAAGCTAGTTGTTTTTGAAAATCTCAAAGGAAATTTGTTGGGAATAAAGCCAGGGTTGGTTTAACTTTTAAGAATGTGATTTGAGATGTTAGAGATTTCAAAATGATTTGAAACCAAAAGTCGGGTATTTAAAAATCCTGATGAGATAGTTGTAAGCTTATAAATGGAGATGATTTTTAAATCAGGAAGGAAATATAAGCTTTGAATGTTGGAAATTTAAATTTAAAGTGAAAGGTTGAAAATGAACTTAACTTGAATTGGAGAATAAAATTTAACTGGATTGAAATTAATTGAATAGGCTGAAAATAATATCCAGTTGTATTCGAATTAAGTTGAAATCGAATTGAGTTAAATAAATCTGAGTCAAAATAAAATTGAATTGGAATTCCATTTCAATTGAGTTATTGAAATGGAATTGGATTCTTACTTGAATAATGGAAAATAAGTTGAATAAGGTTTGGATTGAAATAAATGAATTAGAATAACTTGTAAAGGAATTAAAAATGCATGGAAATAAAAAAATATGCTTGGTTATAAATAAGCATAAGGCTTGAGTTAAAAATAAAGGAAGAATATATTCAAGCCTATAATGAATGGAATTATGTAAATAATAAGTTGTGACTTATAAAAATTGGAAAGTGGAATAGAAAACCCAAAATAAATATATTTTTGGTAAATTGAAAAATAAAATGAAAATCAAAACTTGAATTATAAAATAAATTGAACTTAAGAAAATTAAATGAAGAGATTTTGAGATTAAAATAAAATTCTGGATTATAAGTTGGGGAAAGACTATTTAGATAATAAATTAGATAATGAAATATGTAATGAGAACCAAATGCAGTTAAATAAAAGCTGAATTGTGAGATAATGATGAAGTTTGGAAATAAAACTCAAGTTATAAATTAAATTCGACTTAAATTATTGGTGAAGTAAATGTAACTGAATTGTGAGTTCATGAAATTGGGTGGTAAATTGAAAATAGATAGTGGATTCGGAACTTGAGTTATTAATTAGGATTCGACTTGAAGTGTTAACAAACTAGATATAACTGAAACTGTTGCTAAGTAAATGGATTAAAATAGTAGTGGTTTGAATGTGCAAATAAAATCCAAATATGTGGAAATAAATTGGAAATGACCTTGTAATCAATTGAATGAGCTGAATCTGAATGGTTAAATTTTATAATAACTAATCAAAAGAAATTGTAGATTTAAAATGAGATTTAATCGAGATAGAATTAAGTGGAATAGAAGAGAAAAATTTACTTGTAAAATGAAAATGAGCTTAAGTATAAAATTTGAATAAATTGAAGTAAATTAACTTAAGCTAAATAGATGGAGGAGAGTTGAATTGAAATCCACTTAAACTAAGTTTAATAATATTGGATTGGATTTAAATCAAGTGAAAATAAATTTGGATCGAAATAGAATTCGGTGAGTTATAAATAATATTTAAGGAAATGAAAATTCATAATGGATTGAGTGGATAAACTAATTATATTGAATAAATAAAAGGATAGAATAAATAAGAATCAAATGAATGATGGAAATAGAACTTGTCGTAAAAAGAAATGGAAATGAACATAAGTTATCGACTTAAGTGCTGAATGAAAGCCGAACTCAAAATGAAGTGTGGTTTAAATGAGTTGAGAAATGGTTATTGAATGAAATAGCCTGGATTGTCTTCGAGCTAAATAAAAAAGTTTGGAATAAACAAATATGGAATAAAATGTAAATGAATGGATTGTGAATGAAATTCAAACAGAATGTGTTGAGCTAGATTAAATGATTTTGAATGGAACCTGTTTGAACAATGAAACTAGTTTGGTTAATAAAATGAAATGCAAGTGAATGGATTCAAATATGAAATGTCATGAAAATGAGAATATATGGATTGTGAGTCAATTTAAAAATGGAATAGAATTAAGTATAAACTGAGTGAAATCAATTTAAATTGGTTATAAAACATAAATACTTATTTATTCACATAGATCTCGTCAAATTGCGCAGAATAAATTGTCATTTGATATAAATGGAAGTAATTAAGATGTTATGAATTGAAAGGAGTAAAATAAATTGATTTTGAGATCAATTGAATTAAATATGAGTTCGTTTTGCTTCAAAATAAATTAAATGTAAGCGATTGAGTTTTAAACCATTTAAATTGAATGAAGTTGTGTAAGAATGGATTAAAAACCATTCAAATTTAATGAAATGATTTATAAATTAATTGAAACAGTTGAATTAGCATGAAAACTATATAAATTGCTTACGGAAAGTGTTTGGTGTGCATTTCTTTTAGAATTCATGTGTTTAACTATTGCAAATAAGTGAAATATTGTTAAACTTCATATATTTGGCACTTACATGTTTAAATTGAGTAAGTACAGGTACCGGGAACCCGTGTGGCTGGATTTTGGGCACACTAACTGCTAAATAAATAAGTTGTTTGCTTAAAAATGCTAAATAAGGTACGCCTACGCAATAAAAATAGGAAATATGAACTGTTTTTGGTTTTTCCGACTGGGTGGGTCGATGTATATATATTTATATCTTTTGTCAAATTGCAAAAGCTCCTCCGTACAAAGGAGACTCTGCCAAAAAAATTCGACAATTTTGGGAGTTAGAAAATTTTTGAAAATTTTGTTAACGACAAAATGATTTCAAACTGGAAATTGAAATAAATTAGGGAATGAAACTAATTTCAAATAAAGGTATGAATCAGTATAAATGGAAGATGAAATTTAATATTCAGAGTTAAAGATAAATTGAATTCATATGGAAATGAAAGAATCGATTTGAATAGAAATAGATATAAACTAAAGTGGTAAGATGAAAATAAATATAAGAAACGCATAAAATGCTTATACTAACTTAAGAGGGAATGGTGAATTCTTAAATGAAAAATTGATGCTACTAATATATTCTAAGTCAATATTTGAATGATTGAGCAAGTAATAATATTTGAATAAGTAAAGTTATTTGAAAACCATGGAAGGTTTTGGAAGTTGGTTGAAGTAATAGTGGGTCTTTAATAAAAAGAATATGTCATGGCAAGTTAATTAAACTGTTTGAATTTGGAAAATAGTAATGGGTATTGGATCATTCTTCCTAATTAGTAATTTCGAGGACGAAATTCTTTTAAGGGGGGAGGAATGTGACGACCCGGGATTTTTGAGCATTTAAAATCGGAATATTTAATTTATTTTAAATATTCAATAGAGTAATTTTAACTTGAATTACGAATATCACAATTTATTTGATAATTAAATTATTGAATAAATAGTTTGAAGTTGGGTAAATTGTTGAATCTAGAATTTTAAGCCTATTAAAAATAATTTGAAGGCTTGAAAAACTTATATTGATAATACTGAAGACAATAGAAGTGCTAAAATTGAAATTAACAGTGATCTGTGCAGTTCTGAAATTTATGTCATTTAAATTGAATTTAAAAATAGCCTTTTGAGGCACAGTCTCGGAATTAGACGGAACCAGTTCCATTGGATCCGTAATATTTAATTATTATCGGATTTCAAATTTCGTATTGGTCGGAGTTGTTGTGTGAGCGTACGATAGGTGAGCGCGCTGAAAATTTAATCGGAAATTCAATATAATAACTGGTACAAAAAGGCTATTTTATCCATACGATCGAGATTTTAAGTTGTGAAATCATAATGATTTAAAATTTAAATATATATATATATATATATTGGTTGATTGACCCACATACTCACATCAGCATGCAAAACATCATCTCATTTCACCTTAACCCTATTAACACGCAAGTCAACTTTAACTCGCAAGGAATATTTCATATATATTTTTTATATATAAAATCACGTCACCCTTTATCTTTCAGCAGAAGCCATTATTTCCCTTTTTATAAATCTCGAGTTCCCCAAACAGATCGAATTCGAATCAAAAAAAAAGAGATGGCCGAAAAAAAAGAGATCTTCTAATTCAAATCGCGACTTCAAGTTAATCTCGAGGTGATGTTGAGCGCGATACTTCAGGGGACGACGTATGTTGGATCGCGACAGAGGGCTTGTTAATCGAGCGGCAGCGAGGCAGTACAATGTTGGGCACGACGTTCGATGGTAGGTCATGACACCAAGCCGTCGCGATTTGTTATCGAAGTTCGATGTTGTCGAATTAGGCTATTAGGGACAGCGGCTGTTTAAGCAGCTCGAGCGATGTAGGGTTAAGCTGGGATGCTCGCATGATGGTTTCGATCGCAAGAAGTGTAGCATGACAGGGGAGTTTGGGATCTGGTAGTGGAGGAGCGTCCACGATTTAGAGGTGATCGGTATTAGAGGGAGAGCTAGGGCTTGTTGATGTTGGGTGTGTGCTCGAGTCCAAGAGGCATGGGTTTTGAGGGCCGACGTCGATTCTAGTGGGAAGATCGTGGAGTAGGCGAGTTTGGGGTTTCGATCATAATGCGGTAAGGTATTGACAATTTATTCTTTTCAGATTAATTTTGATAATATATATATATATATATATATATATGAACAGGTACAGGAAAAAATATAAATGTGCAGTAAAATTTAAAACAAATTTTGTTTTTAAAATTAACGTATATAGATAGACAGAAAATAGAATAAAATAGAGACAATGAGTATGTTTTGTTTTAAGTTATCCCTAAGTTTATTTAATTTATATAATATATACAGGAAAGTTATTACAGTAAGCTAAGGTATTAAAATAGGGTTTTCACAATAAAGAAACAAATCCTGTTTTGTTTATTCACAGAAGTAAAGTAAATATAAATATCTTATATACATATGTATATATGCAGTAAATGAAATGTTAATAAATACACACACACACACCTATTTAATTTGCTAGGTTTATTTTTTTAATGGGTTTGGTGGAAAAAAAATTGTTTAACCAGCTTATTTTAATTATTTTAGCTACTAGATAGATTTTTAAAGGAAATTTTTAGTCTAAACTAAATCATTAGTAAATTATTAAAAGAAAATGAATTGTTCAATTAGTTCAAATATAAATAAAATTATATAAATATTTCTTCAAGGTCTATAATCGCGAGAATCAAGTTGGGAATGAAGTGGACTACAACTAGGAAAGGTGAGTTAATCTCACTCAGCTAAATTTAAATTTAAATGATTAAATTTAAATAATTGTTTGAATAGTTGAATTGATTGACGTGCTATAGTATGGTATATATTGGAACTGGCATTTTATATTGTGCTAATGTCTGTGGATGCAGGGGAAAACAGGTTGGAGGGATCCAACTGGATCCCTCAATATTTATTTAAATTATTTAATGCCTCTGCTGTGATTACTTGATATTCTATGATGAATTATGTTGGAATATTGAAGGCTATGGTTCGATTGGATATAATTGGGTATAATGAATTACCAAAATATATAAATTGGATTTTGGAAAGTAAATAAAAAGAAGTGAATTTGTAAGTAAAATAATTATAGAATGAATTTAAAGAATGAATTGGAAAAGAAATAAAGTGACTTTAAAATTCTGATAAATAAATCTTGAGTATGGGAAGGAAAATTTGAATAAACAGAGAGTTAATGAATTTTAAATTTCAGTGTTATTATTTAAAAAGAACAAAACATTTATTTAAAATTTAAGATTTAAATTATTGAAAATAATAAAGAAGAAATTGGGAAAAGATGAAATTCGTATATTTCAGTTAAAAGGTTTAAAATCAAACGGAAAATAATAATAATAAAGTCCATAATTAACGAACTTTGAAATGAATTAAGAAAGTAAAGATATTTATTTCAAATGGAGTAAATTGGAAATCAATTTGGAAAATTGATTTAAGTGACTGAAGTCGGAATTTTTCTCTAGATAACCAAGTACGTTTTTAAAGTAAATTTTTAAATATAAATTAAAAGTTTTTAAGTTGTTTTAAAAAAGCAAGTTTGGAAAATATATTATTTCTAAATATTTAAATTCTAAAGTAAGTATTTCCTTTTAATCTATTATGGTAGTAATTATTTGAAGAATGACTTAGTATTTTGTTTTCAAAGGTGAAAATATAGTTTTATACTTTATTAAGTAACCTTATTTTCAAATATTCATATAGTATGTACTTTTAACAAATTCTTGAACTAGTTTTAACTTAAATGTTTTAAAAGTATAATTCAAAGTAAAGTGTTTTAAATTATTTTAAAAATCTAGTTTTGTGCTTAGTGATTTCAGTGGAGAGAGAAAACATTTGGGAAAGTTTATTCTGAAAAGAAAGATGATTTGAAACTATTTTTAAAGGGTTGAAAATAGAAATATATCTTGTGAAGATATTTTAAGGTTAATAAATAATTTCGGAAATTATTTATTGTTGAATGGTTGTTTGTGAATATTAATTGATAGTTAAATCACCGACTATTAAAAGTGGACAAAATACGTTGATCGTTTCAAAGAGACCGGGATCGAGATTTATTTCTCGAAAACCACTTCGATCCGGTTTGTACGTTTTGTGTAAAACGAGTTTGGATTCGAAGATGGAGCAATGAAGTGCAAGGGATAGTCGCTACTAATCCTGAGGATATTTCCAAAATGGATGTAGTAGGAATAGTGCATTTTGTTCCGTTCGAACCCGGGACGGACTTGTATGGATGAATGCTTTCGGAACATCGTCAGGTAGACGATGGGCATTCTAAGGGATATGTTCTAAAAAGGTAACGCTAGCCTCAAGCCTCATCAATTGGGAATGACTGAAAATCAAGGGTTATGCAGCAAGGCTAGGTGGGTAGCACCCAAGCAGGGTGAGGTCATCCCTGCCTAGATGTCCCTTTTATTTCGGCTTAGTGGGAGGGATCCCAACCGCGGGGTGATCTCACTCGGGATTATCCAGTAAGGGGTAGTCCCGGTCTTGTGTTGCAGGGGAGCGGGCGTACTCCGCGGTACTGTGATCTTGGCCACGTACTGTGACAGGTGGTACCCCAGTGCCTAGTCATTAGTTGGAAATCCATTTTCCCTACGAGCCTTGTACGAGTTTTGTTTGTATTACCCACTCTGTGGCTAGTAGCTGGAATTTAATAGATGTAACAATTTCGGCTATTTTATAAGTATTTGTATATAGACCCTATTATAATATCAGATGATTTCTATAAAAATTATTTTAGCTATCGTAAGGTAAAAACCCGACATGTTTATTTGTGGCATGGTCTTACGAGATGCTTTTGTTTTCAAAAGGATTTTTGAAACTTTAATAATCAATTGAGTGTGATTTTCTCACGCTGGTATTCCAGACTGATCCGGGTGTTATTAAACTGTAATGCTCGGGTCAGACCGAGTATTATAGGATACAGGATAAGATGCTGTGTAGCTCAGGAGACGAGCAGGATGACGATACGTACTCTCGTACTTGTTTATTTATATTCCGTTGTGTTGAGTAGTTGTGTATCCAGTTGTATGTTATTGATGTTGAGCTGTGATTGATGTACTCTGATAATGTAATATATAAACAGATATATATTTGTTTTTGTGTAAAGATCATTTTCTATCTATTATATTTTATTCCGCTGCGATGGTTAGATTCTGTTGTTGTTTTCCATTTTCTTATTCTACCTCTTCTTCTTTAACCCAAATGGTTCGTATTTCTGTACCACTTGAGTTGATGAAGGTATAATAGTGTTAACTCAAGGGGTACGGATTTGCGGGTCGTTACAATAAGAAACAAAGCATAAAACCTCAAGCGAGACAATAGTCTGTTGTGAGTGGTATATAATCTCAAAATACTATAAAACATGTATATAGTAAATAGGATATAGGGTATGAACATCCATACCTGACTGTCCCTGCATCTAAAGAGCTAGCACATAAATGCAATATATGCTACACTACTATCATAAGTGGAAAATATGGGTATAGGGTGCCACACAACATATTGAGCACATAATAAACATAACATCCATCACACAGCCTTGCATCTTTCACTCAAGTGCTTCATATGTACGATAACTCTCTCAGATGTTCAATTCATTGCCCATGCAGATGGTTAGGCATTAGACACATGCAAACGTCCAAAACATGGGTACATGCAAACATCCAAAATATTGGCACACAAAAATTACCCTAGGTACAAAAAGACTACCTTGTTCTGTTAATGAGCATCATAACCACAAAAGTTATCCATTAGTCCCCTAGCACACATACCGATAGTAGAATTGCCTCATAGATGCTCAACTCTTGCCCACATAGATGGCTAAGGACTAGAAACACATAGGCGTCCAACACATGGGTACACACAGAACACCTAGGGTATACACAAACTACCCTGTCCTACTCACGAGCATCATAATCTCATGTTCCACTTTCTGAGCTATCACATAGAACTCGTACTTTCGGTTCATCACCGGATGCTACGATCACTCGCCACATCAAGTCATCGTACTTCGTTATTATCATCCCAATGTCATCTAGAGCCATCCTGGGGTCATCCATCCTTACCTCGAGCCAACTTTCAAGACTACCAAGCAATCTTGAGTCCTGCCCCAAAATTCAGTAGTTAAACTCTATGCTCCTCCCTTGTCAGTCCATCCTACAACCTAGTCAAGCTTTGCTTGGTTCCACAAACACTTCCATCACCGAACCACGTTCCTTTTCTCTACCATCGACCATGCTTCACCACCCAACCATCGACCACACTCCTCTGCTCGACAACTGACCAAGTTTCATCGCCTGGCCACCGACCAGCACCCACCACCGAACAAAAATCTTGTAGCTCACTCTATGCTTCAACATTGAACCGATTTCATCGCTACCCTTAGTGCTTCGACTCTCATGCAATGCCTATACAATGATATAGCTCCAAACACTCTAAATCCAATCCGTCAAAGTCCATCTCAACTGTTCCTATCTCTAGTTCGCTCCGATGAGCGTTTTGACCATATAAGCATACAAACAAACACTATACATGCACCAATCAATGTTCAAACATGTAGGTTGCATGATCAACTACAGCAATCATTATACAAGTGTATACGACATAGCCTAACATCTATCAAGGCAATCACATATCCAAATAACCTGTTTAGAACACAAAAAATTCATTTATTTATGTTTTCCTATAGATTAGGTTTTAAAACAACATTAAAACTTAATTTTGACTTTAAAAATGGATTCATAATATGTTAAAATCTACAGATACATATATAGTAAGGTGGTAGATGATAAATAACTCACCAAAACCCCCAAAAGTGAAGATTTGCACGCAAATCGAGGCAAAATCCATGAATAAACAGCAAAGATGTAATTTTCTTCCCCTAAAATGTAGATTTGAAGATCTCTAGTGAATCCTATTGCTAATCTACCCTCAATCTATGATTTAGACTTGGTTTGAAGGAGAAAAGAGAAGGTTTTGGTGGAGAATGGGTTGATAGAGGCTTAGATCTATAGAGAAGGTCTAAAAGTGATTTGGGGAAGATGATTTAGCCTAATAAGGTCTCCAAACCCGAAATGGGTTAGTGGGTTTGAAACTCACTAATTACCCACCAAGCTGCTCCGAAAACTAATAATCTTCAATCAACCATATCTCCTATTCAGTGTGTACAAGTCCCTATTCTGACCACTTTATGGAAAGTGAAACCATCGTATCTTTCTAATGGAAGTGGTCCAAGATGCTAATTCGGCTCCTGCTAAAAGTTATAGCCATTACAAGTTTTCATGGGTAAAATCATTCAAAAAATTCTAAAAATATGAAATGTCAGTAATAAACATTTCCCAAAGTTATAGAATCACATGACCTCATACAAATAAAAAATATATTTTATGACTCTCTGGTACGTAAAATATGGGTAGTTACACTCTCCTCCTTTATGATTCATTGATTATGGATCTAGATCATTTATCTAACGCCAAAAATGGATTAACACCCAAATATGAAGTTATGGGAAACTTGTTAGGCCCAGATCTATAGATAGTAATGAAAATCAAAGAAATAGAACATAAAGACATAAGAATTTTATAGTGGTTCGGCAATCTCCAGCATACATCCACTTTATAATTTTATTGATTATGGATCTGAGATGGTTTGTTTGGGATTACAACAAGGTATATCAGATCTGATTATATTCTAGCAGATCTCGGATTTACAGCGGAGTTTCTAGAGCGTGAGAGAGTCATTAGTACTAAGGATTTGATGAGTTAGGTCCTAGAATAGCAAATAGTAGCTTTCTAATTGATTTAATAGAGGGGAGGTTAGATATGAAGAAGAAGTAGAGTTGCAGATCTAAAGTTAAGCGAAGACTCTCTTTTGGTTGCACATAGGTTGGGATTTTTAGGGGAACGGAGGTAATGTGTCAGAAGCCTGCTTGCATTGGAGTCTAAATGAAGGCCCGGTACTGTATAAGAGAAAACAGAGCACTACGACCCAATATGATAGATCGGTACCGACTTATGTAGCTTAGCATCGAGCAATAAATGTTGGTGCAAATCTAAATTCAACTCTTCTTTTTCTCCCCTATCTTCTATTTGATAGGTTCCAAGACATTTTCATTGACTTTTGGTGATTCCAATCATCTTTCCTCAATCACTTGATTTACTCTGCTTTCTTAGCTTTCTTCTCATCAACCGTGGAATTGAACGTCCATATTCTGGGAAAATCACTTGACCATGAGAAGTATATTAGAAGTATGGAGTTTGGAAGGTGATCCAGAGAGGATTTATAGGTCGATACCGACCCATGTAGCCCGGTACCAAGCTATATCCTTGGCTCCTATCCATCTGAAATTTCTCCAAGGTGTTTCCATGCTTCATATCATCATTCTATAAGCTCGGGTCAGACTTACAATGTAGCTATATCCTTGGCTCCTATCCAGAGAATCTAATTTAATGTAGCTCGAACTTACAAAACTCTCGGGTCAGACTATAAGCAATATAGCTCGGTACTTAGCTATAATTTTTCTTAAGTCGGACTCACAAAACCCTCAAATTAGACTCCAAGCAATCATTACTAAGCAGAGATCGAATTGGACACACAAAACTCTCAGGTTGAACTATAAGTCAGTCCAACCCAAACTCGAAGCACATGATTTTTATCGATATGGTTCTTACATTCATGATTCACTCCATTATGATTAGAACTATCGGAATGATGGTATGAAGCAAGGAAACACCTCAAAAAAATCAAAATAAATTCGACCTGAGGACATAACTCGGTACCGAGCTACGTAGGTCGATACCGACATATAAATCCTCTTCGGATCACCTTACAAACTCCATACTTCTCATATACTTCTCCAACAACTTATGATTAAGTGGTTTTCCCTGAGTATGGACGACTAATTCCATAGTTGATGAGAAGAAAGCCAAGAAAGCATGGTAACTCAAGTGATAGAGAAAAGATTACTAGAATCAACCAAAAGTCGATGAGAAGGGCTTGGAACCTATCAAATAGAAGATAAAAGAGCAGTGGAAGAGTCGAAGTTAGATTTTCACCAACATTTATTGCTTGGTGCCAAGCTACATAGGTCGGTGGCGACTTATCATATTGGGTCATGGTGCTCTAGTTTTCCTTGTACGGTATCGGGCCTTCGTCTTGACACCAATGCAAGCAGCTTCTGACCTATTGTCTCTGTTCTCCTATAAATACCAACTTATATACAAAAAAAAAGAGGATCTTCTCTCCACTTTGGATCTGGGACTCTGCTTCTTCTTCACCTCTAATTCCATCTCTGTTAAAGTCACCGAGGAATCTACTATTTGCTGTTTTTGGATCTGGAACAGCAAATCCTTAGTATTGCTGACTCTCAAACACTCTAGAAACTCCATTGTAAATCTGAGATCAACTAGATAGTGGTCAGATCTGATATAAATAGTTGTAATATCAAACGAACCATCTCAGATCCATAATTAATAAAACTATAAAGTGGATGTAGGCTAGAGTTGCTAAACCACAATAAAAATCTTTTTTCTCTCTGTTGTTGTTTTTATTTTCATTACCATATGCTAGATCTAGGCCTCACATGTTTACTATAACTTAATCTTTGCATGTTGATCCTTTTTCGGCATCAACAATATGTATCAATATGAAGAGTTCAAGAGCTACTTTTGTCATTCTAACAATAAGGTTCTTAATTATATAATTAAAGAATTATTTCTCAAAGATATGGCATAGTTTTTAGTTCCAAAATCAATTAAAGATTTTAGATACTATTATATTTTTATATCTAAACAGTCATTAAATTTTGAAAAGAAATACAATCATTGAAACGGCAAAGCATAAATTTATTTTATAATGAATATTCAAATTAAAACAAAACTACTTCAGTTTTTTGTCAATACTAAGAGTAGTTGTTATTTCATAAATTATATATTACATATATGAATGTAAATTTTAAAACATTATGTATCCACAAGCAAGCATCATATAATATGCTCCCACTGTTTTTTATTACAATAATAGTGTTTAAAATATAATGCTCCATTTAACCAATTACTATGGATTACTTATTTGTTTTTATTGTAACTAATTTACAGTTGAGAGTTTCGAACTAAATTTTTTGAAATCAAAGATATAAATATTATAGACAACATTTGTTTATGAGAAAAATACATTTGTAATAGAAATCATCTTTCTTGTTAAATATTAAGCATCTACTAATATTTTAACCGATTGTGTTTTCAATGTCTCTTCATGAAGTAGAAGTGATCAATCACTCTGTTTAACCCAACTGTGCCTATGTTATTCTCAAAACTCTCTTTCAAATGGTCGAACTATTCAAAAGAGAAACCCTTCACTACAAGATGGTAGTGGATTCTATAAAGAAATGCATTCGTTTATCCTTAATATTTTAAGGACATCGAATATGTTGCACTTAAGTAAATAGATCGAAACCAATGATTGAAATATTATGTCTATTTTGTAGTTCTAAGTCTAGTGTTGTTTCTAATACAACAAGGTCATCATTATATTCAATCATATTAAATACATGATCTTGCACTATGATTTGATTTCTCATTTTGATTGAAACACTTTCATCGATATTTTATATATTATGAATGTGGTTGTTCACCATACAACTTTTGTATGTTTAGCAAGTATGGATCAAATATCTATACTCTTATATCGCTTTAGAGTTCTCATAGAAAATAGTACATAGTCGGGAGCATAACATTAAAGTGACCAAGGTATAAATGTTTTTAATGGTTGTATAATTTTGGCTCTTATATGGGTCTTGAAGCAACAACATGCCAAGAGATTTTTTTGATAAGTATATCTTACATTTATTTATCGATCATTAATTCATTTCATTTAATAGATAAACCATTTTATCAATTATACTAGTTGTGCAAATTTATTAAAGATGATTGTATAGTATCACATATATTCTTATACATATTAGATTGGTTTATTATATTTATATAATAAGGCCCCCATAGAATTTTTCTTCTCTCAAAAACTTTAAGAGAGATACAGAATTTTCATAATTCCTTTGGTGGGTATAGGACCCATTTATCATGTTACTACAACCTCGAGGGTACTCAATGAATTGTAGTCCCAACAAATAATATGTAACACTTAACTAGTTATATTTCGTATATAGCTCCTAACATATTTAAGACTATGCCTATAATCATCTTCATGGGTGCTCACAAATCATGAAGTACATTAGATACCCTAAACGCATCATTTTGCAATATCTTAATGGGAGTTATGCAACCCTTGAGGGTTCTCAAAAAAGTTACATAAACATTCTTACTTATCTACAGATATTATAAACATCACTTTAAGTACTCTATTGGTTGAGGGTGCGAACAACCACAGGTGTGCGACGCACTCTGTTTATATTATAAATAATGGACAGTACTGTTATTTTAAATTGATAATTAATTTTTTTTAGAGTATTATCGACTATTTAAGGGAGAAGAGTATAACGCACAATATCAAATATCTTGCATATACATATAACGTATATTTCCTAAAGTCTTATGGGTACCGCAAGTTGGTGAATCTCCGTTACTTGCCTCTGCTTCTACTGTTGCTCTGACAGGTGCTACGCTTTCTCCTTTGGCTTTGACCTCCATACTTGATTTTGTTGATCTTGTAACTGAAGTTGTTGCTTCACGTGCTGAACATCCTCCGACTCTTCTGAGGTCCTTGTTTTGGTAACATGTATTAATTCCTTATCTATGCCTATAAGTATACTACATGGAGCAGAGAATTTGGTTGGGTTTTATAGTTATGCATTAAACAGCATGGTAGATGTTGGTCATACGGTTGAAAACGATCGTGGATGTGAAAAAACTGGATTTGTCAATTCTTGAATCTAGGAATGTTCTAAACTTAATGAAAATAAACAATGATAATATTCCTAAGAGTCAAGTTCTATGACAAGGTCCTCTCTTTTCTCCAACAAACCCGTAATCCAGGCATCTATACCCATCGAACAATTGAGATCAAATGTGTTAATAGAATGATGATTCCCCCTACTGGAGTTATAGAGGCTGGATCCATGTTTTGAAAGGATCAACTAGTTGGTTTATTTTTAGACAAGAACCTATCTTATTGAGTCGTTAGAAATCATTTGAAATGTGTTTGGAAATTGAACAGTCATATCACCATGAGATATGATAATAGTTTATTCTACTTTGAATTCTCTTCCTCGAAGTATAGGCAAAGAATACTAGTGGCCGAGCCTGTTATTACATAAGGCAAACTGTTTATTATTATTAGATGGACTCCTATTATTGCTAGGGAATAGATACTTTCTATCCCTATTTAGGTTCATTTCATGAAATTTCCATTGGTATTACAGTCCATGATTGGTATTAATTGGCTTAGTAACGTCATTGGAGACCAGGTTTGTTTTCACTCGACAGATATTAGGAGGGAAAGGTTGAATTATGCAAAAGCATTGATAAAGAATGTGACGAACTGCAAATCCATACCCTTTGAATTGACAATAAACCACACGTGTCCAATCCAAAAAGCACAGACCAGCGAAAAGTCATGAGAAAGAAAAGAAGAGAGAAGAAGAGAAGAGAAGAAAGAGAGAAGATAGAACCAAACAGAACAACACAGAATCTCACATCATAGCGGAAAACATATAATATCATATCAATGATCTTTATAAAACAGAAACTGTATATATATATATATATACATCAATCAGAGTTCAACAATTAATCAATAGTTATCAGCCTAGACAGTTATAATAACATGTCCTCACAATTGCCGATAATATACAACAACTAAGCCCAGCGGATAATCAAAACAAACAGACACGTGTATACAAAAATGAAGATCTCCAGCTCTCCTATTGAGGCTCCAAAAGCACTAATCTAAACATGTAAATACACTCGGTCTGACCCGAGCATTGAAAGGGAAGAACGTCTGGATCAGACTGGTAACCCAATGTGAGAAGCACACTCAACTGAATTTATTAAATTACCAAACATTTCTTTTATCAAAACAAAAGTATCTCATAAGACAAGCCTATACGTAAACACAAACATGTTTTTACCTTACAATAACTAAAACATTTCATATCAAATCCTCTTATATTATAATAGTGTCTATTGCACAAATAATATTAATCATAGATGAAATTGTTATATTGATTAAATTCCAGCATACTAGGCTCTAAAATGGCAGGTACGTAGCGGAGTTTGGATTTCCATACAAATGAACAGGTGAAGGGAGTACCTTTCGATGGGTACACCTTTAGATGGATGTCCCGAGGCATAGAACATCTTCCCTCTACCAACACAAGACCGGCTCACCTCTATAACTAAATGGCACCGAATATGTCATCCTTCGGTCATTATCGACCTTTTCTAAGGGCACTCTAGCATACAAAACACAATAATCAGATACACGACATCATAGCGTGTAAAGATATATCTAGAAGAGGATGATTATACCCTACTTGGGAGTGACCCACTTAGCCTTGCTGCATCTAACCCTGCTTTGGTCATTTTTGGTTGATGAGGCCTGAGGTAATGATTACTTTTCACATATCACATATCACATCACTTTGAATGCCACACGGCCATTTCCGTTGACTACTAATTGCCTTCCATAAAAATACAACTCTTAAGCCCATACATCTCAAGGAGGGTGTTAAGCTAAGGAAGTTGTCTTCTCCACCACCACTGATGTACGTTTGTAAAAACCAGTGTACGTAATCTGTAGAAATGCAATGTTAGACAAACATCCATACAAGTTGTCCAGAAACAGGACAAACCGAAGGTAATTTCCTACCACATCCTGTCGGAAATCCCTAGGGTTAGTAGCGAATAGTCCTTGCATTGGACATTTCATAATGAAGAGACCACTGCTACTATATGCATATTGGGATTTTAACCCCAAACGATCAACAAGCAGGCCCCCACTATGAAAATCCTAAATATCAATATCATCACAATCAACCTGCATAATCGTCGCATATACGTTGGCCTAAAGTAGTTTTCAGATAAACCGATCCCGGTCTCTTCGCACCAACAATGCAAAAGCATTTCTCAACCTCACACAGAAAATAAGTCTCATAGACTACACATATACATTTCTCAACCTTACACAGAAAATAAGTCTCAACTTGCTATCCTTCGGGCCAAGAAGGAAGCACAGTAGATTGGAGTAATACTCCACACTACACGAATCAACATCCTCAACACAAATGATAATCAAGCCTACACAGAAGGCTACGTACTAAGTGTACGACTAAATAGTTCCCACAAGCAAAATCACTAGTATAGGGATTCGAAAATAAGATAGATATATATATCTCATATACTATACAAAACATTTTCTTTCAAAAATCATTTACTATAACAACAGTGTTATAGTCCATCATTTGCTTATTTCTCGAAAATGCCTATTTCAACAATGAATGTTGAAATCTATGTATTTGATACTTAACACATTTAAAATATCTTCAAATTGTTTAACTTTATTTAAATATCACTTTTCAAAACATATCCATTTTATTTAAATATATTATTCAATGTCTGAAATCGTGAATATAATTCATTTACCAAATCCAATATTCCTACACATTTATTAAAGGATAATCCACTGTCCAAAATCATGGATACAGCTCCTTTTACCAAATTCATTAACTCTACATATTTATTGAAGGATTATCCACTATCCAAAATCGTGAATGAAATTCCTTTGATAAACTTCCATACTTAACTTATCAAAATCAATCAATTTCGGATTTATAAAACAATGTTTCTAAATTCCATTTATATATACAAAAGCTTCAGGTTATAAAATCCCTTTATTAACTAATTTCGTTTATATCTCATTTCATGCAAAAATCCAAATTATAAGTTAATTACTTAGAATTCTCTTATTTACAAAATTCTTTCTGTTTTTAACTTCACAAATTCATAAGTCTATACATCTTATTTACTTATAAAATCCATTTACAACCTCATTTTAACACTTACAAAATTCCTTTGTAATCCCATCATTTTGATTTATAAAAATTCAATTTTATAAATCTTACATATAAAGCCATTTATAATAAATCAAAAATCTCAATTTAAACCATTTTACCAAATAGTTAACTTCATATTTCAAAAATCACATTCTAATTATATTTCATAAAACATCATAATTTTTGTAACATAAAAATTATAACTTTTATTTATTTAAAATAAGTTCATTTCCTAACAATTCAAAATTCAACAAATCGTATATTTTCAAAATCACTTGAAAATCCTTTTTGATTTGAAATCATCACTTTAATATTTTAAAATTACGAAAAATAGGCCCAATGCTGCAACAACACTAAATGCATCAATCATGACATCCAAAACATCATATATTACATGATAACAGCATATATCACAATATCTGTGAATAAATCAATACAGTTGAGGAATTCAGTTGGATCCCTCCAACCTGTCACCTGCAACAAATATACATATTAGAAATATATATACAATGTTCGCTTTGAGGCAGACGCGCGTACAAAGGTTCATCTGCTCATACACGGGAACGTATAGGGTCTCATCTGCTCCAATAGGCAGGAATATATCCAAATACTAATCAATATATATACAATATATCATATATCATCCAAAAAATCATCAATCAGCATAAATAATATTTATTCTCACTTATATAAAGATATCAGTGAGTCGGAAAGAGTGAGTTGTACTCACTTTGGTACCAATAGCAGTTGCAGTGTTTTATTCTGAATAAAATTAAACAGCCATTTAATTTTACCCAAAATTCTCACTAGCTCCTATCGACTCCAAACTGCTCTAAAATGTAGTGCTTGTTAATACGGACCCAACGCAACTTGTTTCATTAAAAAGGGACCTCGTATGAAGAAATTATGATGTTACAAAGTTTATATGAATTTAACTATATATAATTTCAATTTTATTTTTATTTTTATTTCATTTTATAACCTTTAAATCGATCGGGCCGTTCATCTCAAATAAAGTAGATCGCAATCGCTAGTTCCATCCTACTTGCCGCGTGAAGACCCAGGCCCTAAAACCCATAGCCGCCGACGACATTCGAATTAACGCGACCACCTCATTGCATTTGAAAACGATCGGCTACCACCACTCGAACGCGCGTCACGACCTCCACTCCCAGCCGAAGACCGGTCCAACTTGGCATCTCCCTTGCATTGAAAAACGTGCACGACTGCAGCGACTTTGAGCAAGAATTACCGCTGATTTGCTTTGCTTTAGATGATCATAGTCGTTGGATCGATGGATCTCGTTGTGCTCTTCGACGTTGTAGTTGGAAGTTTTATGTAATTGTCTATAGATTATAAGATAATTGAAGAAGATGAAGATGAGATTTCAGCCATTGAAAAGGTTGGAGGCGGCTAGAAACCCTAGCTGGGGCATGAGCGAAAACAATAAAATGTGGTGGCCTTTATAGAAAATTTACGCGCATTATTCACCAGAAAAATTTTCAAACTCGAAACGAAGAGTTCTGCCTAGCGTTTATAATGTTTTACCCATATTCCAAACGCAATGAAATATATATCGAGAGCCAATTCGATTGTATTTGCAAGATAGGTTTTCGAATCGACTATTTAAATTTTAAAATTCACTTAAACAAATTTCTACGCGTTTTAGCTTCTCCCGAACAAACCGTAAATACGATTGTCACAAAATTTGAAATCTTACAATAATATAATATTACGGATCCATTGAAACTGGTTTCATCGAAATCTTAGACTGTATAAAAAATGACTATTTTCACTCTTTAATTGAATATTAAAATATTCAATTTCTATAAATCAACTTTTAACTCGATTTTAAAAGTTCTCTATCCTCATTCAAATTCAAATAGGAGTTAATTCAACTTTTTAAATCATTTTAATTCACATTAAATTCAAATTTCATATTTTTACGATTTCAAAAATTAAATTATCGATTTAATTATCCAATTAAATTACTATATTCGAAATATAATTTATCCAGCTTATCAAATTTACTTCTAAATATTTAAAATCAATTAAATATACGAATTTCAAATGACAAAAATTCTGGGTCGTTACAAAGAAACAGCTAGAAAGTTATTACCAATGATTCTTGCAGTTCAGCCAGCTATGGGTCGAGTTGCGATTGTAAATGTTAACTATGATTGGAAACCACTCATATGCAGTACATGTCACTTTTTTGGTCACTTAGCCTCCCACTGCAAATACTCTTTCGAAGCTCCTCCTTATGGTCCTTTGATAGTATCTGATATCAAAATTCCTATCTCTGAAAAGGTCCCTCTCTCAAGACCACCAAAGTGCATTTGGTTACCTAAGCAGTGCATGCATGATGGTGTAGTCATATCAGAGGATCTGCTATTACCATCATCAAGGAAACCGGTCTCGATTCAGGGACTTCCACGGTTCCTATCCTTGTATTGCCTAGGCCTCATCGCCCTCCTATCATCGGATTCTCTAAGGAGAAAATTTAGGTTCATCACTGTTCTTAGATAGATTACTCTCCTAAAGAACATACCTACTATAAATATGTGACAGACAATAAAGGTAGGGAAAGATATTTTCACTATTAAATCTCCGACGGTGAGTTTATTCTCTCCACTAAAGGTGGACTTGGTGAAAACAACATGGAGATTCATAGGGATGCCTCTTAGAGCAGGAGCTTTATCTATACCCTTGAGTCGTCTGTATTCGATCCTGACTTGATCAGTTTATTTTCAGGTTTCATCCATGTGATTGGCCTTGAGTTAGCCAGTAACTCTTCCTCTGGTGAGGATGTTTAGCCTTATTATGATTGTTATTAGTAGTTTGGGTATTCAGCCCAACTCCTGTACTTTTAGTAATATTTTTTTCTTTCTCTCTTTTCATAGTTGCTATGGCATCTTTACCTCACACCTAATATATCCTTTATAAAGTGGTACAACCACTATAATCCTGCTTGTCTGTGCAAAATAATAATACTTTTTTTGCTAAAAAAATTAAATTTATTTTTTTATAATCTTTATGAATACAAATTTAGAAGAATTTTAAATTATATTCATAACCAATATAAATTTAAATTTAAATTTAGAACAATTTTATTGCATTTCATAACTCTTTAAGAAATTATGTAATGGAAAGAACAAATCACGATATTGATTTTTCATTAATGGTGACCTAAAGCAATCAACGCCACCTTTATATTGTTCGTGTTTTCATCCACCCGCATCTTCTTGGCTTCATTTAATCCACCCCTAACTCATCCGCTATTCTTCTTCTTCACTATAGTTTGCCATAATGAAAAAGGTTTTTTCCCATAATCAAAATCTCAACATTGATGAGTCACTAGCCTAACCCTCCAACCACCAAATCTAGTCGACTCTACAAACCATCGTTGCTTTTTGAGACTTTCTACCCCTTAACAAGTTTGCAAGTAAACATAAAGCTCACTCTTCCCTGTTTAACCCTATGATGATCTCCATATACCACCGACACAGATAACAACTAAATAATGCACCGCAATCATGCCTAGCCGATATAGGATAATCATCAAGATGCATAATAACAAAAACAGCATATAATCTGTCAAATCTCACAGCGCATGGATAAAATATAACATCACAGATATAATAGAATGGACAATAATAACTTTGTAAACAAATCGTCAGAGTATAGATCCACATAGTTATATATGTTAAATGTCATAGGGTTTATACAATGAAAACAAACTCAATAACTATCTAAATACAAGTATAAATAGTCACTGCTAAGGCTTCCCAGCGCCGCACAGTGGAATAAGCGTAGAATCCATGTAAGTATATAATACGCAATAGCTTCATCCAGCTCGTCTTTCGAACAGCTACTGCATCACTTAGACCTATTATCTAGTCTACTCATTTAAGAGTACCCAAGATAATATGGAGCAAAGCATAAATTTTAGGTTAGACAACAGTTTGCTTTAAGCGGTAAATAAATCTGAAAATACTATACTGGTAGATATGGCAAGGAATAAGAGTACATGAACCATACATGCCATGCCCTGCAACCTAAGAGTTAGCATATAATAGTATAATATGCTACTCTATAATATCATAAAAGGTATAATACAAAATACCATAGTGGATGTCCAAATATCCCTTTCTCCAGTACCACTCCCAATGATATCCCTGAGTGATATCCCACTAATAGAAAGAAACTAAAGCAACTATAGCATCCATCAAACAAGACTTGCTATCACTCATCCCTATGCCCTGATTATATGAGAACTCATACGGCCTCTTTACTGCTAGGGACTAATGGAAATCTTGGTCCTCTGTTGTACTCTCATATCTCATAGCCCAAAGCTAGATACGTGTCTTGTAGCCCAAATCTAGACACTCGGCCCAAAGCCACTAGGCTAGGGTATTTGGATCCTTGCTACCAATCCATGGGCATCTCCACTTGAAATAACTCTGCTTCGAGTATAACAGAAAACACTCCCAGCATCAACGATTCCTCGGCACATACTTTCGAGCCCAACTTTGCTCCATTTGGACACCGAGATATTCTTGCTCAATCCAGTTTCCATTATTCATAAGGAACCTATCCACATTCCTCGATCATATGGGTCACTCTTTGTGAGCCACCATCTTTGGAACCTACCCCCAACACGATCCAACACCCGAAGATTCTAGATTTTTATCGCACTGTTACATCGTCATCCAATGTGATATGAATGAACCAACACCTCCAGCATGACCTATAGAGCATCCTCTTCCCGCCCTGAAAGTATCACATCCATCGCTTACAACATGATTACTTGGTACGACTGATCGAGATAACTCGCTACCTAGTTATGAACTTAGCCAATTATTGGCTACCATCTCTTTCCTTGCCTCTAGCACCCTTCCCTAGGTGCCTTAGACCCTGACTAATCCCTCTTTGATAAATCGGCCTCAATCCAAAGTCTCATCTACTAGTTCTAGAAATAGCTCAGCCCATAATCCAACACTTAGCCAAATTTTCCAACATCTTACTGTATAACACCTCATCAAGCCATGCTCTACCCAATCATATAAACCACCGACTCATAAGATCTCCCATCATAACTCGGTGCCGACTCATCTCGATGACTCGATACCGAGTCTTCCCTTATGCTCCAATATTCGTGCGATTCATCCCATAGCCTTTTGCCATGCTCCAGAACATATCAGCCAAGTTTCGTCCAATTCCGACCCAATTTGCTCAATTCTCCGACCTAACTTTTTATGCAATTGGAAAATAACAAAAAAACATCAAAGCACAACATACAAGCATAGCATAATAAGCATTTTCATTCATTCAAACATGTAATTCATAGCAATAAGATAAACAAGTCAATTTTTATCATAGAATTACATGTAACATGAATATATAAGCATGAGCAAGGATGATTTCTAATCAATCCAAATCATAGGCATAGTTTAACATGTACTAAAAGTTAGAAAATATTTTATGACTAAAAATCAATTAAAATCATGTTACACCAGACAGCTCTACCATATAAACATGCGTAGGGTAGTGAGAAATCATAAATCACTCACCAACTACCAAATTCAACCAATTTGCGTGTAGATTTAATCCAGACAGCAAAGAGATGCACTCCAAATCAAGAAAATCAATGATCTCTGTCTTCTAATTGAGGATCTAATCTCTAATGCGCAATCTAGTTTGGTTTAGAGAGCAGTTTGGATGAATTAGAATGGATCAAGGGCTAATTAACATTTAGATCCGTTTTAGAATAAGACGAAAAAGTTCTAATTTGACTCATACAGTTTCTACTTATAGTAATCTCTATTTAGACTAATGGGCCAACTAATGGACTTAATTAATTACACAGTAATTCTAGCCAGCAGTTGTTAAAACTTAAAACAACCATGACTTCCTAACCGTGAGTCTGTTTTTATATTATAACCACTCTATGAAATGGGAAACCATCATTCAGAAGCAATGGAACTGGTTTGACGCCCTAATTCGACTTCTATCTAAAGTTATAGCTCAAACAAGGTTTTCAAGGTCAAAATGGTCATAGAGAAGTTCGAAAAAAACCACTAGTGTGCAAAATGTCCCTAAGATTCATATCCCAAAATTATTAGAATCATACGATCTTATACAAAGAAAATAAATATATTTTACGATCTTCCGGTACGTAAAATACCGGTCGTTACATTCTCTCCCCTTTAGGAATTTCGCCCTCAAAATCCCCAAACAAGCCAAAGTATAAGCGACCATGGTAATCCCACGTACCTAACAATCATAAGCAACCACAAACATTCCAAACAAGCAGCCATGGAATCAATAGTTTAGTGAACTTATTATAACATGCGGTTATCTAAAATAATATACAATAGTGAAAGTAGATACGATAAACGTTGGATCGTACCATTCAAAGAGCTCCGGATATCTAGTCCTCATGCTCTCTTACGTCTCCCATGTACATTCATCATCACTTTCACTTTATTGTGTCTTAACTTGTTTCACCGTCTTTCTCCTAAGCTGTTTCGTATCGTACCAAATAATAGGAAGCGACCTACGAGGTATAAAAACTTATGGTTCTACTTCAACATCTTCTAGCTGATTTGGTGTGATCATCACGGTTGAGTCATGCACAAGTTTCTAAATATAAGAGATGTGAAAAACATTGTGCACACCCGCCATCTTCTGAGTTAATTCGACCATATATGCTAGCAACTCGATTCTCCCGACTATCGAAAAATGACCTGTGAATCTTGGTGCCAACTTCCCCTTTCAACCGAATCAAACTACATTCTTAAGAGGAGAAACCTTTACATATACCATATCTCTGATAGAATACTCCAAGTCTCTTCGTCTTTTATCCTATAGCTTTCTATCGATTTCGAGCAGCTTTCATTCGTTGTCGAATGAACTCGACTCTCTAATCCTATTTGGTCCAAGTATATATTTCTCGCCTGCTTTCCACTGACATGAAGGAGCGTTACACGGTCTTACAATGCTTCATATGCAGCCATTCCAATACTCGATTTATAACTATTATTGTATAAAAACATTATACCAAATGCAAGTGATCATCCCATGATCCACCATAGTCTATGCATGCTTGCAAGATATCTTCCAATATACAATTTACTCTTTTGGTCTGCACATCCATTTGTGGATGATAAGCTGTACTAAGATGCATCTCCATCCCTAACATTTCTTGTAATCTCTTCTAAAACCCACTAGTGAACAGTGGGTCTCGGTCGCTCATAATGCTCTTTGGTACACCGTGAAATCGTACTATCCACTTTATGTACAACTCTGCTAGCTTGGATGCCGTTCTACTAGGCGGGTATAAATCTAGCATTTTTGGTCAACTGAAGTACTATGACCATAATTCCATCGTACCTTTCTCAATTCCTCGAAATATCTAATGGTTGCAACAATCCATTCGGTTTCTTTTGCTCTGCCTTCACCGATCGGCGGTTCATAAACTTCAAGAAGAATGCCCCAATATCCCTCTTTATGTCCTCCCAGTACTAAGTTTGCTTCATATCTCGATACATCTTGTTACCACTGGGATGAATAGTCAATCTGGAATGATAAAACACTCTTAGCACTTCATCTCGCAAACCATTATCATAAAAAACAAACAACCTCCCATCTTACGAAGCCGACCTTCTTAGTCGAGTTTGTATTGCTTCATATCATCACATTTTACCCCTTCTACTATCTTCACTATGATCGTCGCCAGCCTAGCATCTCGCTTCTGACTAGTACCAATCCATTCAATCATAGTTGGTCCAATCGATAAGCCTGCCAACATTTTAGGTTCTAGCATGCAGTGAGGCCTAAAATCAAATCCAACAATATACTCTATCTGCTTCCATTCCAAGGACATTGCCCCCAACCTCGCATGTCCTTTACTCAATGCAGTTGCTAATGCATTCCCTTATCTTGGAGTATAGAAAATACTGAAATCATAAGAGGTGTAACATCCCCCACGTGAAGGCCCAAAACTAACGGCTACGGATGTTGCAATCATCCATAGTTATTAATTCTCGACGACCAAATACGGTAATGTTAGACACATTGAATAACAGAAACACATGGATATGGAAAAAAAAATCATCAAACAACATTCACATTCCATTTCAAATCATTTCATATTCCTCATATAATCCTACATTCGAGAACCAAGTTCTGAGAAATTATAATTATTACAAACTACGCCAAGAGTGACATAGGAAGATGCCCCCTTGGATGATCAGAGAGTGTGTGTAAATATAGGCAATTAAACAAATTTGCCTTTACATCAAAACACAGCGGAATCAAAATAGAAAAGAACTCCAAATAGCTATCTTGCCTCCTATACGCCTGTGGAAGCTTATTCGTCTAAAGGGATACCTGAAAACCCCAACTCACAATCTACTCAAAGTTAATTGAGCATGTGAGAGTTTAAAGGAAAATCATAAACTTTGAGTCAAACATAAAGCCTAGTATGAATAATAACTACCATCCCAAACCATTTAAATTTCTAGTGAGACCACGCCGCTTAGTGGAAAGGGTTTTCCCCTTACTAGTATCTTATCCAAAAAATTATAATAACCATATATCGTGCTCCTACATCCACAATGGTTAAGACATTGCAATTTAAAATCTTATGATGATATGCAAACAAGAAAATTATTCTGGATTTTCCATCCCCGTTTGTCTCAGTTATAGTTTCTAGGGTCACTATTAACCTATTAATTTTCATGGGCTTACTAATAACCTGATTAAAGTTTATGGACTACCTATCCAATTTCATAGTTTTCATGAGATCACCAATAACATATTTCAAACTTATGGACGATCTGCTCGGTTTCATAGTTTTCATGGGATCACTAAGAACCTATTGGCCCCGGCCAACAACTTTATTTAGTTACCTCATGGGTTCTCCCTAAACCAATCGGTATCTCCAATAATGCCCCTTAAATCACAGTTTTCATGGGTTGACTATGAACCTATTGACTCCTGTCGATAAATTAATCTGAATATAGTTTTCATGGGTTCACTACAAACCTGTCTAAACTGATAACTTCTTAATCAGTCTTTGGGCACCCTTTATTCCAGTCTACCTGACCTCCTGGATGCAACTCTATTCATTCAGGAGTTCATTTATATTCACTACTGGGTCAACATACTTGGATATCCTTCCCTTACTCCCCAAAATACAGCTATGGGTCCATTACATAGTGAATATATTTATAGAAGAAGCATATACAAAATAATACAACATCTTTGGTTTAATATCTTTGAAATCATTTTCCCTTGGGAATTTGGTTAATCCCAAAAACCCACTACATATCAAGGCAGGCTTCTTCAAAAATTCCAATTTAAAAGCATTTAAAAGCTCATTTATAATGCCATGGGTTTTACCTTTTAAAAAATTGAGATTGAGTTCTTTGTTTTAAAAATTAAGATTTTCGAAACCTTAAGCCTTTACTTTCGAAACCATTGGAAAACCTCTTTCGAAAGCATTCAAATCTTCTTTTCAAAACACTAAGCGTAGGCCTTTTGAAACCATTAAAACATACTTTTCGAAACTATTAAAGTAACTCATAGAAGCATAGCTTCGAAACCATTTGAAAGTACCCCTTTCGAAACCATTGGATTTTATCTTTAAAAATAACTTTTGAGTCAAAGTGAATATAAACGAAAGTACCCCTTTCAAAACCATTAAATAAAATGATTAGGGAAAAACTAATGGCTTTGGAAGCATCCCTTCGAAAGCATTAATCATTTAAGTTAAACATTTGGAATGATAGCTTCGAAACCCCTTTCGAAGTCATTGCCTTCGAAAACATTGGTATAAGTGGCTTTTGGAGCCCTTTCAAAAACATTGGGAAGTGGCTTATTATACAACTAAAACAAAAGCTACCTTTCAAACTTATTAATGACTTTAATTCATTTGAAAGGTATAAGGTCGCAGCATGGTTTCGATTGGGTTCAAACTACCCTTTTGAAAGCTTTGATTTAAAAACAAGGCAACTCATTCGAAAGCTACCTATGCGAAACAAGAAGGCGACAACCTCTTCAAAAGCTATACTAAACCCTTTCGAAGGCATTCTGTTAAAATAAAGCAAGCGACACTTCTTTATAAAGAAAAATGAAGGCCTCGACCCCTTCGAAATCTTGGTTTTGACTCCACACCTACCGCCTTTCTCCAATCCACTACGTACAAAAGCTTTAATAACTTGTGTATTGGTCTCGACTTGGTTGGGGCGGAAGTATAGGGTCAAAAGGTAGCTATTGGAAGTGGCGAAGCAATAAGTTTATGCAAAACTGTTTTCTTTGCCTTTTTATGTAATACGTTTTCAACTGATTTGCCTATTTGTAAAAATCTAATCGGTTGCCATAAACTTTATCAAAATCTTGTATAAAAGATTGCCGAATTTATTTAGAAATTATTTGAAGGTAATTAAGAAATATCCCTTTCCTTTAACAAAATAAATTAGACATTAAGTCCTCCATCTTAAATATTTTAATTTACATAGTAAATTATTTAGGAAATATCCCCAAAAATTCTTAAAATTCACTTTAATATGTTATCTAACATACAGAAATTTCGATTCCAAAATTCCTTTCTATAATTACTGAAACTAATCTCTAAACCCAATTATTCGTATTTTCCTTTGAAAATTCATAATAAATTATCCATAGCATGGATAATTACGAAAAAATAAACTCCTCTCCAAAATAATGTTTTACACGACATATTAAATCCTCATGGCATTTGAAGCCCAATATAAATGATTTCAGCCTTAAAATCGAATAAAACATTCATTATTAAAACTTGTTTGATTATAACATATCATGTAATCCAAGCATATCATCATCAAAATCATCATAATGGATTAAACTTAAATCCAAAATCTAATGCTCTTCAAAAATGAAAATTGAGATGGTTCTGATTATTATTCACCTTAATTCGGATAAAGACTTGCGATTCGATTTAGATTAAGCCTCCTTGCTCGATTCCTTAACTTTAAATGAACTTTCCTCCTCTTTTTCCCCTAGGTTATGGCCGTCTTGCTCTCTCTTTGATTCATGTTTTAGGGTTTTGAAATATGAATGTATAGAGTGAAAAATGAGAACATGGGTTTAGGGATTATGGGGTTGTGGTGGCGGCTAATCCTCATAATGCCTTACATTATTTTCTTATTAATTAACACACGAAACCATTCATAGACCCTTATATCACTCTAGTATTTACTCTAATTAAATTTTCAAATCTCAATCCTTATATCACTCTAATATTTACATTATTTTATTTTATTTATCTAATTAAATCTCTTGAATAATGTTATTAAAAATTAGGGGCGTTATAGGATCCCCTCCTTAAAAAAATTTGTCCTCTCAATTCTGTAAGGGCTAAATACTAAATTTAGCAATCACCTGTAAAAGCTCCTAAGAATCATACTAGCCTACCTGACTAGCAATAGTCTAAATAAAGCGAATATATAACATAGCCTCATAACAGATCAAGGTAAGTATCTCCAATCTTGTCTTCTGTCTCTCAAATACAGTCTTTTTCATTGTCGCTCCACTGAATTTTCACCAATTTGACTGTCGTATTTCTTCTTCTCATCTCTTACCAAAACCCAAACCAGTTGTCTAACAAAAGTCAAATTTGGTTCGACTATCAAATCTTCCAACTCTGTCGAAGGAACAGTTGTCTCTGGATCATGCACATACTTGCAAAGATGAGACACATGAAATACATTATGGACTTCTGCCATATTGCACGGCAACCCTACTCTGTATGCGAGCTTCTCGATCATCTCTATATTTGGGAATGGTACAACATATCTCGGTGCCAGTTTCCCTGACTTTTCAAATCGCACTGCACCCTTCATCGATGATACTTTAATAAAAACCCTATCCCCAATTGAGAACTCTAGGTCTTTACGCCTTTTATCTACGTAACTCTTCCGTCTAGATTGAGCTTCCTTCATCCTTTCTTGGATCAGCTCAATTTTCTCTTTCGCTTCTCTAACTAATTCTGGACCCAAGACTAATCTATCTCCAATTTCCAACCAACATGCTGGTGATTTGCATGGCCTTCTATACAAAGCTTCAAAAGGCACCATTCCTATACCGGTATGATAACTATTATTATAAGAAAACTCCACTAAGTGTAGGTGGTCTACCCAAGATCCACCAAAGTCTGGCATACAAGCTTTTAACAAATCCTTAAGTACCTTAGTGACTCTCTCTATCTGCCTATCCGTCTGAGGGTAATGCACAGTACTCATCTTGAGCTCGGTACCTAACATATCCTATAGACTCTTCCAAAATTCACTAGTAAATAAAGCATCTTTGTCACTGACTATACTACTAGGAATTCCATACGGTCTAACTATTTTTTTAAGAACAACTTAGCTAAAACAAATACCATCCTGGTTAAGGTAACTGGACTAAAATGGACATTCTTGGTCAACCTGTCCACTATGACCCATATACTTTCGTTTTCTATATCTGACCTTGGCAACCCGTCTACAAAATCCATGGATATCGAATCCCATTTCCAAAGTGGTATCTCTACAGGTTGAAGCAATCCACTCGACTTTTGATGTTCAGCCTTCACTTGTTGACAGTTTACACACTCTCTAACCCATAAGCCAACATCCTTCTTCATACCTTCCCAGTAGAAGCTCCTCTTCATATCTTGATATATCTTTATTCCTCTAGGATGAATCGTAAGTTTGGATTGATAACGTTCCTTAAGAACTTCTTTCCTTAAGTCCTCAACATTTGAAACATACAACTGTCCCTTCCTTCTCAACTGTCCCCTTTGGTCAAGAGGAAAGTCCTTTAGATCATCGATCTCTGATCCAACCTCAGGCATTCTAATCTTCTCGGCTCATAACAAACCCTCTTTCTACTTAAAAGAAAAATTTTCAATCGGCACTGGTTTAACTTCTAAATAGGACAACATAGCGGTCCTCTAACCAGAACTAGCAGTCAATCTTAACTGCACACTACAAGTAGTCAAAGCTTCTAAGTCTTTCCATTCTTCCGACATAGCCAACACCACATTTTAATGTTTTCTGCTAAGAGCATCTGCTACTTTATTTCCTTTCCCAAGTGTATACTCTATACTAAAACCATAACCTGCTAAAAACTCCAGCAACCTCTGTTGTCTCATATTCAACTCCTTCTGGGAGAATAAATACCATAAGGACTTATGATCTATGTATAGCTCAAACCTCTCCTCAAAGAGATAATGTCTCCATATCATCAATGCGAAGATCACCGCAACCAACTCAAAATCATGAGTAGGATATCTCACCTCATGCGGTCTAAGATATCATGAAGCATAGGCAATAACTTTACCCTTCTACATCATCACGGCTCCTAATCTAGTTTCACATGCATCGGTATACCCCACCTACCCTAAGTTTCCGTCTGGAACCACTAACACAGGCGCATTAGTCAACAAATGCTTTAACTTAAGGAATGCTTCCTCACATTTGTCAGACTAAATGAACTTCACGTCCTTCCTGGTCAACTTAGTCAAAGGCATTGCTGTTTATGAGAAATCCTTAATGAATCTCTTATAATAGCCAGCAAGTCCAAGAAAGCTTCTAATCTTAGTCATCGTCTTCGGTCTCTTCCAGTTATTAACAGCTTCAATCTTATCTAGATCGACTGACAAACACTTCTCTAGAACCATCTGACTAAGAAACTTAACCTCTTTCTTTCAGAAATGACACTTGAAAAACTTCGCTTTAAGATGATGCTACCTCAGTGTCTAGAGCACTACTCTTAAATAATCTTCATGCTCTCCTTGATCTTTAAAGTATACTAAAATGTCATCTATGAATACTAACACAAACCTAAACTTATCTAAGTACTCCCTAAAAACTCGGTTCATCAAGTCTACAAAGAAAGCCGGTGCTTCGATAAGCCGAATGGCGTTACTAACCATTCATACGAACCATACCTAGTTCAAAACGTTGTTAACGGAATACTGTCATCTACCACTCTTAACTAATGGAAGCCTGTCGTCAAATCCAATTGGAAAAATACTTTGGCTCCACACAACTGATCAAATAGATCGTCAATTCTCGGCAAAGGATACTTATTCTTAATCGTCCTCTCATTTAACTTACGATAGTCGATACACATCCTTGACGACCCATCTGGTTTCTTTACGAACACTGTGGCCGCACCCCAAGGAAAACTGCGTAGTCTAATAAAATTTCTCCCTCCTAGATCCACTAGCTGCACCTTCAATTCTTTTGTCTCGTTCGGCATCCTGCTAGGTGTTCTACTAACAGGTTCATCTCCTAGTACAAGATCTATCCGAAATTCAATAGCTTGTTTCGGTGGTAATCCGATAACCAGCTCAAAAAAATCTACAAATTCCCTTGCTACTCTAAACTGACTTAACTCTTCTTCTACTTTCATAGCACCTAATAGATTAGAAGCATTTCGGTTAGAATCATGCACTGGGAATATAATTCGATTATGATATCAGGGTGTCCCGAGGATATTTCCTATCTTGGAAAAATATCCTAGCGTCATATTTACCCAACCAATCCATACCCAAAATGATTCTGAAATCTACGAAATCGAAAACATATAGACTGTAGTAAACTTATGACCTAACAAATCAAGTTTTATCTAGTCACATCTCATTCCTAGAGTTGCATACACTTCTATCAGATTTGCAACCCTTAAGGAAGTAACAAGGTATGTGGATTCTAGACATAACCTCTTCAGCATACATTAAGATATAAATGAATGTGATACACCGGTATCAAATAGTACCCTGACTGGTATATTCTGAATCAAAAGCGTGCATTCCATCACAGTCTTTCCTTTTTCAGCAACAGTTGGCCTGCAACCGATGGTTCAATAAAAAAGACTTTTCCCTTGTCCGTCCTGACTGGTTCTGAACATTGATTCTTATAATGCCCAACCTAGTCGCAGTTAAAGCATTTCACACTCTTCTTGTCGTGGCCTTCTTTCCCTTGCTAGTTCCGCATTCATGAGCATAATGACCTTTCTTATCGCACTTATAACCAACCAAATTAGCTTTTGCCTTCTTGGTTGCTTCCACCTTTTGGGTTCCTTTCTTCTTAAAAAACTTCCTCTTCTTACCCTGAGAGCCTTGGGTTTCAACCGGTTTCTCTTTCCCATAAATAGCAAGCATTTCCTCATGTCGGACTGCTATCTCCACTACAACATTACAAGAAACACAGAGATGTGGTAGGGTGGCCCTAGCAATCTCGAGTCTCAGTCCCTGAATAAACTTCTTATTTCTCTTGATGATGGTGTCAATAGTAGCATACCCATACCTGGATAACTCATCAAACTTTGCAGCATACTCAATCACTGACATCTCCCCTTGCACCAAGTCCATGAACTTCCTCAACAATGCAGATTGTGACGACCCGGAATTTCTAACAATTTAAATTGGAATATTTAATTGATTGTAAATATTTAAAAGGTTAATTTCTAAATATTGGATTCAAATATTATTATTAATAGCAATTAAGTTATTAGAATTAATAAACCGAAATTGGGTAAAATGTTAAATCTGGAGTTTTAAGCCTGTTAAAAATAATCTAAAGGCTTGCAAAATTTATACCGATAATACTGAAGATAGTAAAAGTGTTAAAATTGAATTTGGGAGTGTTTTGTTCCGTTTTGAAATTTATCGTTTAAATCGATATTTATAAATAGCCTTCCGAGGCACAGTCTCGGAATTCAACGAAACCAGTTCCATTGGATCCGTAATAGTTAGTTTTTATCGGATTTCAATTTTCGTAGCGTTTGGATTTACCGTTTGCTCGTACGGGTGAGAAACACGTTGAAATTAAAATCAATAAATTAATATTTTAAATCGATTGATAAAGGTAACTTCCACATACGATTAAATTAGCTTCCAAAACATGTTCCATTGTGTTCGGAACGCGGGTAAAACCATGTAATCGCCTAGCGGCAGCCTCGATGGTGGTTCGAAGTTTTGAGCTGGGTAAAGTGAGATATTTATAATTAAATAATATTTTAATCTGTAGAACAAGACATTGCCTTCTCCAGTACGTCGTCTATTTTTTTTCTTCCTCTTATTAAAATCAGATCGAAGCCAACCCTTCTAAAATCATTTCGTCTTCAGTAAAAGAAAAAAATAATATAAATGGCGACGCGAAGAGAAAAATTGATCGAGTCGAGCTCGCTTCTCGAAGAAAGCCGCCGCTTATTTCGATATGAGGAGGATTTGGAGGCGAGGCAGCAGGTCGACAACGAAGTGGGAAAGTGGTTCACGCGAGATGGCAAGGAGGAGATCTTGATAGTGGCTGCATGGCGTGAATGCGGGGCACGGCGAGTTAATCGGGGCGGCGAAGGCTTTGAGGACGGCAGCTCGCTTGAAAACACGAGCAGATGATGGGAAGGTTGAAGTTTTGGAGGCTTGAGGTGTACTCTCGATGATCAACAGTGGGACTCGCAGCGTCTTCGATGTCGACAGTTTTGGGTGAGCAGTATTCTTGTTTCTTATTCTTCTTAGACATGAGAATTGAAAGGTTTAACTATGGAAATAATTTTCAAGATCCTTGTGTTCTTACGAAAGTAAGAAAAAGCCATACATGTTAAAAAAAAAGTATACAGTCGGGTAGATTTTTTAAACCGTAAGTTGAAGTTGTGATCTCCCAAACAGATTTGATTTTATAGGGCTTAAAACTGAAATATTGATATGAACAAGGAAAAAAACATAAGATTTTAATGCTGTAAAATCTATATGAATTTATATAATGTATATATGTAACGTCCCGCCTTTTCGCACGCTATAAATCGACAACGTGCCAATTCAAACTATACGGAAGGGCGGATTGTTATGGGGTAAATAAGGAAAAAACAAGAAATAAATAAAAAGAAAACAGAATCTCACAGCGGAAGGATAAAATATAATAATAAAATATATAGTTCATAAAATTGTTTACAAAACATTTGATTCTTCTTTATACAATTAAATATCAGAGTTCACATACCAATAATATCAATGCAGTGGAATTAAATAGTGTAGTGGGATAATATAGTAGATAGTAATACTACAAATCTTCGTCTTCGTCCTCCAGAATAAAATCTTCAAATCCTGAAATGCTCGGACTGACCCGAGCGAATTTGAAAAACAAAAACACTCGAGTCAGAACTAAAAGATCTTATGTGAGTTAAATTAACAGAAATAAATATGAGTGCAGTAACTCAAGAGATGCTCGGGATTTACACCTCCTAAGGATCCGTTAAACTATTTACTATGTAGTATATTGCGCTATTATAATAGTGTCTAATTGTAAAATAAACTTACTTTTTTCATAGCATTAAGGGGTTACCCATATAGCCCTTAACACGTAATAGTCCCAGTAGTCCATCCAATATCATAGTCCCTCCTGATCGGGAAGCCACCAGAGGATACCACACGGGCTACGGGAGAAATCCAAACTCGTACAAGGCGCGATAGGGTAGGTGACACGACACAACTAGGCAATGCCATGGTAGATATACCAATTGCTATCCAGGATGATGGTAACGCGTAGCCGCAGCTACCGCCCACCTCGAAACAAACTCCCCCAAAAATCAAAGTAAAAGTGGCCACTGAATCAATCCAAAGTCAAAGTATAATATCAAAGAGGAGTGTCCGATCAGAGGAATGACCTCATTGGCCCAAGAATCGCTCCTGTTTTAGCCACCTTATGCCAACTCACGGGAGTTGGGTCCACGTATTACCTTGCAGGAACGCCTCCACCAACCTACTTCATTCTGGAATCTCCACCGCGTACACGGTTGTTAAAGTGGTTTTCGGAGTTGGCAGAGGGCATGACAACTTCCGATCCCGGTCTCTTCAACAACCAAACGTTATTATAACACCGCGGTCCTTTAAAATAATTTATACTTTTAAAACCAGAATATAATATCCATTTCAAAACCATATAAATATGATATCATTTCCTTTTAAAACCCAAAACAATATGATATCATCTTTATTTTCCAATATATTCTTTCCAAAAATCATAGTGGTTTCAAAGTAAAATATTTAGAAATCAAAACTCTTGAATATAATATTTCCAAATTATACTACCTTGAAAATCATAACTTTGAAACAAATTTCCATCTCTCAAATGATTAAATATTAAATTCTTTTATAAAACAAAATAGCTTCTTTACATTTCACAAATCAATTCCAAATATCAATTTAAACTTCCAAATACCATTTTAATTCTTATGTTTCAAAGCTTTAAATATTTTACCATTTCAAAAAAACAAACTCATTTGACCATCCCATGTATATCAAATTCAATTACTTATTATTTAGACTTGAAATGTTTACTTAATGAATTCAATATACTTTAAGTAAAACTTATAACCTCACATAATTGGATAATCTTTCAATTTATTAAACTTGATATATTAATTTAAATCAACCGGATATTCATTCAAATCACTTTACACAAAAATCAAGTTACAAAAATCATATCCTTTAAAAATTCTAACTTTTCATTTAGTTTCAATTTAACTTAATATTCATCTTCCAACCTTATTCTCTTTTTTTAAGTCATTAAAACTCCAGAAATTTAATTTTAAATAAATTCTTAATCGTATTTGATCTCGAAAATCAAACTTGGTGCTTGTGATAATGCCCCAACGAAATCTGTTCCAATTCCCAGTTTGGCTGGCACTGATGTTTCTTTTCCAGCTGCCTCTATTGGCTCCCGTCCCGTTCTGGAGCGCCCTGGTCCAACTCCGCCTTCGATGCCGAACTCCAAAACTTGGTCTTCCCTATTCTCGTCCTTGCCTCGGAATGCGGGTAACTACATTCCGATTGATTTTGAAATGGTCGAAGTAAATGGAGTAATGATCCCTCCCCCTTCTGTTTTGCAAGCCGGTGTGGATTTTTGGGCTGATCATTTAGTAGGTTTCTTTCTTGAATCTACTTACCGAATAAAAAATGTGACTTTAGCTCTTCGGAGGGCATGGAAGCTTCGTGGTAATTTGGATGTGAAGCTGATTGACTCCATGTACTATCTTAAGTTTTCCTCTCTTGAGGATCGTCGGATTGCTCTTGACGCTGAGCCCTCATTCTTTGATGGTAGGCCTTTCATTGTTACTCCTTGGACCCCAACTGTGGCAAGTGCACGTGAACAAGTTCTTACTATCCCCGTGTGGGTATTTTTCTCTCAGATTCCCTCTGCTCTTCAACCGCTTATTGGTCTGAATTGGCTAGCCTGTAACGTTGGAAAATTAAAATGTTTTGACTCAAACACAGTGGCTCGTGATAAGTTGATGTATGCTAAGGCTCTTATTGAAATATCCCCTTTCAAGCCTCTCCCATCCTCTATTTCTGTCCAACTAGCTGTTGGTCATGTTGAGGTAGTTCGTGTTCGCTACGGTTGGGTTCCGGAAATCTGTTCATCATGTCACTCCTTTGGCCACCTGGCTACTGCCTGCTTGCATTCGGAAGCCGTCGCGGATGCTCCGAAGATCCCTTTGCCTCGCCCCCCTCGTAGGATTTGGGTCCCCAAGGCTACATCCCCTGGTTCTCTGATTTCCCCTTCATCGGCTGTTCCATCTGCTGACTTGCCTCCGTCGCCGATGGTTAGGCCTGATTCTGTGGTTGTTGTTCCTGATCCTGGTTCGTCGCCGTTGCCTGTCGCTTGGGATGAGCCCGAGGGGTGTTGGATTGATCCCATCTCTGATATGAGATTTAACCCGGTCAATGGATCTTTCTTCCGGTTTGTTTCTGATGATCAGCAGGACCTTCGTTGCCTTCGCTACAAACCTTCAGGTGATTCCTTAGTTCTTGATTTGGATGGGTTATATGCAAGTTCGAATTCTGCGATGCTAGCTGATATTACCTGGGATCGTTCTTTTATCTACTCCTCTGATGCTATGGGTTATGATCCGCGTCTTGCTCTTCTTTTCCGACCTTTTGCTGGTTTTTGTGGATCCATTCCTCTAGTCGCTTCTCTGGTGGATGGATCTGATGTGATATCTTCCTCTTCGGAGGAGTGCTAGTTTTTTTTCTTCTTCCTAGTTTTAGTTACGGTGACATATTTGTCTCGTACCTGTGCTGTATTTTCTGTATTATCTCTTAGTAGTTAAGGTGCTTTACCTTACTCCTGTACTTCAACTTTATTACTTACGTAATAAATAGTGGACGGTCCACTATAAAACCGGCTTGCTTTGCAAAAAAAAAAAAAAAAAAAATCAAACTTTATATTATACTTCAAATCAAATTTATACAAAGCTTAAAAACCGAAAATTTACTATATATATATATATATATATATAAATAACCGAATCAATATCCCATAAACCATATATATATATATAGCTCTACAAAACCATAGTAAAACATTTCAAAAATAATTTTATATATTTACCGCGGTGCCTGTATAAAATTTTCTACCCTATGGTCAAGTGATACGGATGTTTATCATTTCAATCCGCAATTTAAAATAAAAATGCGGTTGTATATCATTTCAAACCGCAATCCCGAATGAAATGAAAATGCATGATGACTTGTAGTTTATACAATATAAATATAGCATCCATTCATCCAAATATCAATCGTCAACCATTATTTGCAATCATCATCCAATTTAAACAATCATCGATATAGAGCATATAAATTATACGAGTAATAAATAACATGTATTAACTACAGTTTATATTCAATAATAAATTTAACAACTGTTAAACTAGAAGTTTATATGCAAAAATAAATGTAAATTTAACTGGAAGTAAATATGAAATAAAAAAAATTAACATAACTATGACTGACAGTTAATATGCAAATAAATAAATTCTAACTGTCAAATTTATATGAAATAAATAAAATAAATTAACAGTTAAATTAAATAAATGCGAATTAACTGAGATGATGAATAAAATATGCTAAACAATCATAAATAAATTTTTACTCATATCTTAGGTCAAATTAACAAATATAAGGAATTCCAGAAGTTGTGAGTGTGTTAAAACACTCAACTTTTTGAATTTAAATTGAATTCAAATCCAATTTAAACCCAAAAATTGGACAGTCTCCGAATTCATCCAAACTAGTTCCAAAACGTCATAAATTCCGATACGATCCCAGCAAAACAAACCGCGCGTGAATCCGAGCTCGTATGCAAAAGTTATGAAAATTTGAAAAATGGAAAATTCTGGTCCTGGGTCGACTTCGGGTTCGACTTCGGTGCGCCGCCTCAAATCCCCGGTGGAGTTTTCGCCAAAACGACCCGGAGCGACCCGAGTCATTTTCTTCCTGACCCGAAGTTGCTCTAGGGTTTTCTCCTCTGAAACCCGAAGCGCGACCAGAAGCTGTTGTAGATCCGAAAAAAAATTGTTTTTTTTGTTTTTTTTTAAAATTAAAATTATTTTTTTGGAATTTGGGAATTAGGTTTTGTCTGCCATTGGGATGAGGAGTTGAGAAAGAAGGTACGTACAGACAAATGAGAATGAGGAGAAATTAGGGTTTATAATAGGGTATTTATAGGTAGGGTTGAAATAGAGTAGATGGACCAGATAAATAAACGTGTTGAACAATCTATGGCCCAAAAAGCCCGTTCTAACCCCCAAACAAAATTGGGTAAACCCATATATCAAAATAGGTGTTTTAAAATATTCTGAACGCGATGGAAAAAGTTTCACATCCAAATTCCATCGTATGAAGAAGTTATGCTGAAATCAATATTTTCAATTGATTTCAATTGATTTCAGTTTCGATTCCAAGGCGTTTCGAGTCCGTACGATCAAACGACAAGTCTGATCGCTACAAAACTTGAAACCCTATAATAATTCACCGATACGGATCCGATGAAACTTGTTTCATCGAAATTCGAGTCAGTGGCCAAAATGGCTATTTTCATATTAATTAAATAAATTTAAAATAAATGAATAAAATCAAATTTTATATTTAGATTCTAAAATTTACCCATTTCATCACTCTTAAAATTTCTTAATCATTTACAAAATTTCAAACAAGTTTAGATGTCAAATTAAAGAAGGTAAATTTATAAATTTCAATATAAATCCTTAATTTCATTAAATTCACAAATTAAAATTTAACTTTCTAAAATTTATATTCAATCAAAGAAATCAATGGTTATTCCATTCATATATTTCAAATAGATGGATTTAATATCAGATTCAAAATTTATTATCCTAACATTCTTCGATTACACTTAAATCCCTATAAATGTAATATTTAGATTTTAAATTTTCATTTATTTCGATTAAACCTATTATCATATATTACTTTAATATACTGACAAGCTTACTTTTGCACCCTTTCATTTACCCAACTGCCATTTTATAAATAAACTTAACAATAGATTCATACTCTATTACATAAATGCATGCCCTTTTATCTAAATTAAAATCTTCGTAACTTCAAACATTTAATCCACTTAATTCTAATTACTCCTTTCATTAAATTTTGGATTCAAATCAATTTATAAAGCTTTACCTCCATTCTTTATATACACTAACCATCATTTAATGAAGAATTTATTTACGTTATTCCCCATTTATTACCTTAATTTATTTATCGTAACATTTAATTTATTTTTATTGCAATGATTTCCAAATCAATTGAACGAATTAAATATGTATGTATCACTCATAATAACTGGTGGTCACAACTCTTGATCACCTTTAATAAGTTTATTATTTACAATCCAATAATCACCATTTTACTATATATATATATATATATATATATATATATATATATATATATATATATACGGATTAATTAATTCAATATTTCCATTTCGTTTTCCTATACTAAATTTATTACTAAGTGTATTTACTCCATTCCAACAAGTTGGAATTCTTTTCTTACTATAACATTTCTCTATTCACCTTTATTAATAACCCACCATCATTGCATTTATTGTCTTTTATTGATTTAATCAAATTAACCCATTTCCTTTAAATTCATACTAACGAAATATTCAATTTCATTTATTTCATAAACTCCATTTCATAAATCTACCTGCAATTTCTACCTAGAAATAAGGTTACGCTTCCATTGTAATTTACATTTACACCTTACGTTACTACATTAATTATCCTTAAAGTAACGTTTTTATTAATGACAATATTAACTTACTTAACATTTTATATGGTTGTTATCCTTTATTTCATAAATTAATCCATTCCATCTAAATCCTTATCTATATAATATTTCAACATTTAATATCAACCCATAGTTATTGCAATATATTGATTTTATACAATTACCATTAACTTACATTCAATTACTATTCAATGCATATTTATTCATCAATCAATTCGATGTTTACTTTTCTTTCTATTCGATAAATAACCTAGTATACATTTACATACATTCATTTCATTCATTTCATTTATGGGTATTTCATTGAAATTTAATTTGTTAACTAATACCAACGTTATTATCATTAATTACAATTGGATTCCCAATTTTTATTCAATACCCTGAACACATAACATATATATTAATCAAATCCTTACATTTGTTTTTCTCATGTTCCATTAAAAATCAAATCATAACATTGAAATGATTTATTTGAATTGGAATCTCATTCAAGTCATAAATTATTAACTTGCACTAATATGATTTCTTAATTTATTCCAATTACCGTTTACAATCTTTTATTGCATTAAATCAAATTAATACTTTCATAAATTTCTCATATTAAATTTTATATCCAGGTAAGAATCTTTTTCCTACCTAATTCATTTGGATTTTATAGGTTTTAAGTCACCATTTACAAAATTTATTTTAGCCTTCATTTTAATATTTATATCCAAATGCGACAATTTCCACTATTACAATTAATTGCAATATATAATTAAATTTGTAAATTTTTAATTACCATTGATACATCAAATTTCAACATTCTCTTTCATATAAATAAATAAGATTTTTATTCCTTTCTAAATTTAAATAAAAGTCTTATTAATTTAATTCATTTAAACATCGAATTTATACGGGTCGTTAAAATATACATATTTAAGTAACGGAAGTTACTATAGATTTTGAAAATATAAGGATTTAAATTGAAAATGATGGATGTGGTGGATTAAACTGTTTCAATTAACTTATTTAATTTGTGGACTAAAAATATATGTTTAAGGTAGTTCTTAATTTAAGAATTTAAGTCAACTTATAAGTTAAATTAAATAAGTAAATGATAATAAATTGTTGATTTAAGATTCAAATGTTAATTAATTTATATGATATTTATACAAGGTCAAAACTGTGAAGACAAAATCAAATTCAAGTGGATTGCAAACCAAAATCAAAAGTGAGTAAATCTCACTTTGTTGGATTTTTATTTGAATTTATATGGTTAAATTTAAATGATTGGATGAATGATTGAATTGTTTGGATGTGTACTGATGATCTGGTGATTTTAGTTTTGGTTGTCTCTCGAGTTAATTGTGGTTTGACTCAGAGTATTTGGGTTTTAAATTTATTTTCAAACTTAAGTCATAAATACGAAAATGTTTTCATTGTTAATAAGGGCTTAATGATTTGTGATTCATCAAATTAGAAGGGTAATTAAAATGTATAATTAATTAATTCAATTAATTAATGATTTGGGTTGATTAATTTAGTAATCATGGGTTTGATGAAATTAATTAAGGTTTAAGTTAATTAATTAAGATGGATTAATTTAGGATAATCAATAGATGGTTTGATAGATAGTTACTAAATGTAATTAATAAAATATAATTACTTTGTGAAATTAATCAAGAGATAAATTAAGATGGTTAATTAAGGAGTAATTGATTTATTTAATAAAGTAAATAAAAAGTTAGTTAATTAATATTTGGGATTAATCGGAAATTGTTTGCGTGAAAAATGGCCGCAAACACCCAAAGTCGTATGAGTTGGTTGATTTTATGTTGTTCTTAGTGATTTGGGTGATTTATGTAAATATATGAAAAACAGGGACTAAACTGTAAAAGACACACAGATTTATAGTGGTTCGGCAAGAACGTGCCTACGTCCACTTTATATGTTATTCTCCTTTTTTCCTTCAGATTACAAGTACAAAGCTTTGATTACAAGTATCTAAAGTTGTTTGAGAGTTCCTTCCAGGCTTGAGCTCTCAAACTTGTCTGCCATTGTTGTACCCTTGCCCCTCTATTTATAGAGTGAGGCTGGGGGCAGAGGTCTTGGATGTTTATAGCTGCTGGTGGGCTTGGGCTGAAGCAATCTGGACTGGCAACTCTGGTTCGGCGAAGATTCATTCGGTCATACTTGGAGTTTGGTTCGGTAGTGGGAGAAAGGTTGGTCCGGTGTTAGGTTGAGTGGTGTGTGGTTCGGTGTGGGTTGGTTCGGCATAGGGATGTAGGGTAGCTGGTTCGGTGGTGGTGTTGGACCGGTAGTGTGATGTTGGACCGGTAGTGGTTGGTGAAAGATGGAGCTTGTAGTTGATCCGGTGGGAAAGGAAGTGGGGTTGATTCGGTCTTGGTACTACCGAATGGATCTGCCGAATGATGCCTTTGGTTGTGAATGCCGAATGAACTCTGCTTCATACTGCCGAATGGATGAATACCGAATGTTCTTTGTTGCTGGGAACGCCGAATGAATCTACATGCTCTCAGTGCCGAATGAGGCCTTGCTTCATATGGCCGAATGGGCTATGCCGAATGAAACTTTTATATCTGAACCTTGAGTGAAATCCCCGACTTATGTACGCTTGCTTGCTTCTTCTTGGTTCTGGTCGTGGTGGAAATGCATACAATCTTGATATTCCAGTTTTGTCCAAAAAATGGGATAACACTTTGCCCCCCAAAATATGCCTTGCGGTAGGAAGGCGTGTTTTGTAATGCCATGAGCTGGAGGTTCATATCCTGTCATCAACCTGTAAAGAACTTGATAGTTTATATGGCCCCAACTGATGACCGTTCGGGATCGAGCTATTTGGGATGAAGCGCGGCCGTTCATGGTCAAGCGCCTAACTTCAAATGACGATCGTTCGTGATCAAGTCATTCGAGGGAAAGTGCGACCCTGCGCGGTCAAGCGCGTAAATCCATGCGTCGATCGTACGGGATCGAGTCATCTGCAGTGAAATGTGACCGTTCAAGGTCAAGCGCTTTACTTCAAATGACGACCGTTTGGGATCGAGTCATTCGAGGTAAAGTGCGACAGTGCGCGGTCGAGTGGGGACCGTTCAAGGTCAAGCGCTTAACTTCAAATGACGACCGTTCGCGATCGAGTCATTCGAGGTAAAGTGCGACAGTGCGCGGTCGAGTCTGTAAGTCCACGCGTCGATCGTTCGAGACCGAGCTATTTGTGATGAAATGTGACCGTTCAGGGTCAAGCGCCTAACTTCAAATGACGACCGTTCGTGATCAAGTCATTCGAGGTAAGGTGCGACAGTGCGCGGTCAAGTGGCGGTCCTCAAATGACGACCGTTCGCGATCAAGCCATTTGAGATAAGGTGTAACAGTCAGTGATCAGGTGGCGGACCTCAAATGACGACCGTTCGCGATCGAGCCATTTGAGGTAAGGCGAGTTGTGCCGTTCGAGGCGAGTTGTGCCGTTCGAGGCGAGTTGTGATCGTTCGCGATCGGGTGCCGTTCGAGGCGAGTTGTGACTGTTCGAAGTCGGGTGCCGTTCGAGGCGAATTGTGACTGTTCGGAGTCGGGTGCCGTTCGAGGCGAATTGTGACTGTTCGAAGTCGGGTGCCGTTCGAGGCGAATGAGTGTGCCCGGGGGGGACTTAATATTATCAGTGTTGGAGTTATTGTTTGGGGGAGTTTTCGAATCAAAGACTTCGGCAGTTCGTTGCCATGCAATAGGTGGTGCTCGTGGACCGTTCGCGATCCAACGGGCATACAAGTAAATAACTTTTCCATGGAATTGTAAATGTTAAAGCAATAGTCATACGAGTTCCACGGTAGGAACGTTCAAATCAAAGTCAAAGCAGGAGCAAGACGAGGATGTCAAAGTGTAAACTCTTACTATGGTGCGGTCTATAGTCATTCAGAGCATGCCTATGGATCGTGCGCGATCGCTCGCATGTGTAAATGATTTAACCGTGCTAGTGAGAGTTTTGCGACTTGTTCATCGTTTTCGACCTGCCCCCGTGTTCATGAGGGAATTTTACCTGCCCCCTGGCTGGGAGTTCATTCCTTACCTGGTTGCTCAGAGGCCTCTGTTATCCCATTTTTTGGACAAAACCGGAATATCAATGTTGAGCGCGTCTCCACCACGATCGAGCTAAGAAGAAACAACCAGCAGGCGTACAAAAGTCAAGGGTTTCACTCAAGATCCAGGTTAAAGCTCATTCGGCAAAGCAGGGCTGGAATCCATTCGGCCATTGGAAGTAAGGCCTCATTCGGCACTCAGAGCACATAGGTTCATCCGGCGTCCCCACCACATCTGTCCATTCGGCACCGAACCAGACCTCACCACCTCCATGCCGAACCAGTCCAACGCCATCAATATCGAATAAACTTCATAGCCGAACCAGCCACACTCCCACGTACTACCGAATGAACTCCACCGAATCACCACCACCGGACCAACTCCACCGGTCCAATACCACATCTCCATGCACTACCGGTCCAAGCAATCACCGAACCAACCTCCTTCTCCAACAACGACCGAACCAAGCCCCGCCGAACCAGAGTTTCCAGTCCAGATTGCTTCAGCCCAGGCCCACCAGCAGCTATAAACATCCAAGACCCCTGCCCCCTGCCTCACTCTATAAATAGAGGGGCAGGGGTACAACAATGGGGAGAATTTTTGGAGACAAGTTTGAGAGCTCAAGCCTGGAAGGAACTCTCAAACAACTTTAGATACTTGTAATCAAAGCTTTGTACTTGTAATCTGAAGAAAAAAGGAAAATAACATATAAAGTGGACGTAGGCACGTTCTTGCCGAACCACTATAAATCTGTGTGTCTTTTACATTTTAGTCCTTGCTTTTTACATATTTGCATAAATCACCCAAATCACTAAACACAACATAAAATCAACCAACTCATACGACTTTGGGTGTTTGCGGCCATTTTTTACGCAAACATTTTGGTGCTTTCACTGAGAGGAACCAGCTTCCGCTACACGGACAGAAGTTGAATTTGAAAATCTAAGAGTTCAGATCTAAGAGTTATGACGAGACAAACAAGTAAAAGGCAAAGGCCAGAGAGAAGTGAACACCAAGGAAGTCAAGAGGCTTCCTCGGGAGGGAATCAAGCGTCGATCTTCATCACTAGGGATGAGATGGAGGTTATGATGAGAAGGCAAGAAGAGATGATCCAGAACTTACTTCAACAAATTGGGCAAATTGGAGCACAGATCCAAGGAGCGGCTGGAATTCAGAACGGAGCAGGACCATCTGGTGCAGCACCAGAGCTAGGGGGCACTCACGCAGAGCATGTTGATCCAACCCCGGGAAGAGAGATGGGGGCATCCGAGCCACCTGGAAGCAATAGAGGAATGAACGTTCAGCCAGAGGGACATACACATGAAAACTCCCATGGACTAGGGGGGCAGGTCGAAGGCAATGAACAAGGACTACAACTTGGAAACAATGACAGATTAGCAGAGATGGACAATGACAGATTAGCAGAGATGGTTAGAAGAGCTATGAGAGGCGGTTTAGTAAACAGAGACTTGGAAGATGTAAACAGGAGTCCTTTTTCTTCTGCGATTAGGATGGCTAGAAACCCACCAGAATTCAAGCTACCATCATTGGACATGTACAACGGGAAAACGGACCCCACGGTCCATCTAACGAAGTATATGAGACATATGGAAGTGCTGGGGGCATCAGACGAGGTTATGGCCCGGTGCTTTCCACTGTATTTGACGGACATTGCAGCGTTATGGTTTAGGCAACTGGAGAGCGGCTCCATAGGAACATGGGCAGATTTAACTGAGAGATTCATGAGGCAATTCAGGGTTCATATTGCGAGACCCAAGAATGTGATGACTTTGGCAACCTTGAAACAGAAAACTGGAGAGACTTTGAGGAGCTTTCTAACGCGATTTAATGCTGCAGCAGCATCAGTGGATCGACCAGATCCAGCTATGGTCATGATGGCAGCTGTATCTGGAATAGCTGGTAATACAGAGTTCAAGAATTCATTAACCAAGGATCCGCCTATGAATCTGGGAGAGTTCTATCATGAGGCTGAAAAGTTTCTGCGTTTGGAAGATGCTAGTACAGAAAGAGAGGAAGAAGATGACGTTTACACAATCAAGAGCGGAAACCCACCTGGAAAGGGTGCAGAGACTAGCAAAGGAAAGAGAAAGGCTGAGGATAATGATGACAGGACGAAGTGGCTACGGAGAGAGCCACGATTCACCACCTATTCACAGTTGAATGAGAGTTTGGAACGGATTTATCAAGATACCAAGGGGCAGGTTCCGTATCGTAGACCAATGCGAAGGAATCCAACCTCTGACGAAAGAAAATCAGATAAGTTTTGTGTATTTCATGAATTGAATGGTCATAACACTAATGATTGTAGGCACTTGAAGAACGAGGTGGAAGGGCATATCAGGAACGGTATGCTCCTTCAGTATGTGAGGAGGCGAACTCCAGCGGTGGAGCCAGAGCGACCACCCTCTACATCAGCTAGAGGTGACCCTAAATCAGGGCACCATTTGATTATCCATTGATTGCTTGATTAAAATAACGATGAACAAGTCGTAAGCTTCCACTAAAGCAATTAAATCATTTACACATGTACGAGATCGCGAACGATCTCCAGGCATGCTCTGAATGATCATTGACTGCTTCGGTGTGGGAACTTACACTTTGACATCCTTGCTTTGCTTTTGTTTCGATTTGAACATTTGAACTCTTCATGTTTGGACATTTCTGCTGTAAGGTACTATTGCTTTAACATTTACAATTCTATGAAAAAATTATTTACTTGTATGCCCGTTGGATCGCGAACGGTCCACGAGCACCTATTGCATGGCAACGAACTGCCGAAGTCTTTGATTCGAAAACTCCCCCAAACAATAACTCCAACACTGATAATATTAAGTCCCCCCCGGGCACACTCATTCGCCTCGAACGGCACCCGACTTCGAACAGTCACAATTCGCCTCGAACGGCACCCGACTTCGAACAGTCACAACTCGCCTCGAACGGCACTCGATCGCGAACGATCACAACTCGCCTCGAACGGCACAACTCGCCTCGAACGGCACAACTCGCCTCGAACGGCACAACTCACCTTACCTCAAATGGCTCGATCGCGAACGGTCGTCATTTGAGGTCCGCCACCCACAACTCACCTTACCTCAAATGGCTTGATCGCGAACGGTCGTCATTTGAGGACCGCCACTTGACCGCACACTGTCGCACCTTACCTCGAATGACTTGATCACGAACGATCGTCATTTGAAGTTAGGCGCTTGACCCTGAACGGTCACATTTCATCACAAATGGCTCGGTCTCGAACGATCGACGCGTGGACATACAGACTCGACCGCGCACTGTCGCACTTTACCTCGAATGACTCGATCGCGAACGGTCGTCATTTGAAGTTAAGCGCTTGACCTTGAACGGTCCCCACTCGACCGCGCACTGTCGCACTTTACCTCGAATGACTCGATCCCAAACGGTCGTCATTTGAAGTAAAGCGCTTGACCTTGAACGGTCACATTTCACTGCAGATGACTCGATCCCGTACGATCGACGCATGGATTTACGCGCTTGACCGCGCAGGGTCGCACTTTCCCTCGAATGACTTGATCACGAACGATCGTCATTTGAAGTTAGGCGCTTGACCATGAACGGCCGCGCTTCATCCCAAATAGCTCGATCCCGAACGGTCATCAGTTGGGGCCATATAAACTATCAAGTTCTTTACAGGTTGATGACAGGATATGAACATCCAGCTCATGGCATTACAAAACACGCCTTCCTACCGCAAGGCATATTTTGGGGGGCAAAGTGTTATCCCATTTTTTGGACAAAACCGGAATATCAATGTTGAGCGCGTCTCCACCACGATCGAGCTAAGAAGAAACAACCAGCAGGCGTACAAAAGTCAAGGGTTTCACTCAAGATCCAGGTTAAAGCTCATTCGGCAAAGCAGGGCTGGAATCCATTCGGCCATTGGAAGTAAGGCCTCATTCGGCACTCAGAGCACATAGGTTCATCCGGCGTCCCCACCACATCTGTCCATTCGGCACCGAACCAGACCTCACCACCTCCATGCCGAACCAGTCCAACGCCATCAATATCGAATAAACTTCATAGCCGAACCAGCCACACTCCCACGTACTACCGAATGAACTCCACCGAATCACCACCACCGGACCAACTCCACCGGTCCAATACCACATCTCCATGCACTACCGGTCCAAGCAATCACCGAACCAACCTCCTTCTCCAACAACGACCGAACCAAGCCCCGCCGAACCAGAGTTTCCAGTCCAGATTGCTTCAGCCCAGGCCCACCAGCAGCTATAAACATCCAAGACCCCTGCCCCCTGCCTCACTCTATAAATAGAGGGGCAGGGGTACAACAATGGGGAGAATTTTTGGAGACAAGTTTGAGAGCTCAAGCCTGGAAGGAACTCTCAAACAACTTTAGATACTTGTAATCAAAGCTTTGTACTTGTAATCTGAAGAAAAAAGGAAAATAACATATAAAGTGGACGTAGGCACGTTCTTGCCGAACCACTATAAATCTGTGTGTCTTTTACATTTTAGTCCTTGCTTTTTACATATTTGCATAAATCACCCAAATCACTAAACACAACATAAAATCAACCAACTCATACGACTTTGGGTGTTTGCGGCCATTTTTTACGCAAACAGCCTCTATCTCACTCTCTGTGATTGGATTAACTGGCTCCAAGTGTGGTGCCCCCATGCGGGATCGACGCCTGATTGATAGTCATCTGCTGCTTGGGGGTTGCCCCCTAGCTCTGGTGCTGCGCCAGATGGTTCTGCTCCGTTCTGAACTCTAGTTGCTCCTTGGATTTGTGCTCCAATTTGCCCAATTTGTTGAAGTAAGTTCTGTATCATCTCTTCCTGTCTTCTCATCATGACCCCCATCTCATCCCTAGTGATGAAGATCGACACTTGATTCCCTCCTGAGGAGGCCTCTTGACTTCCTTGGTGTTCACTTCTCACTGGCCTTTGCCTTCTACTTGTTTGTCTCGTCATAACTCTTAGATCTGAACTCTTAGATTTTCAAATTCAACTTCTATCCGATGTAGTGGAAGCTGGTTCCTCTCAATGAAAGCACCAAAATGTTTGCGTGAAAAATGGCCGCAAACACCCAAAGTCGTATGAGTTGGTTGATTTTATGTTGTTCTTAGTGATTTGGGTGATTTATGTAAATATATGAAAAACAGGGACTAAACTGTAAAAGACACACAGATTTATAGTGGTTCGGCAAGAACGTGCCTACGTCCACTTTATATGTTATTCTCCTTTTTTCCTTCAGATTACAAGTACAAAGCTTTGATTACAAGTATCTAAAGTTGTTTGAGAGTTCCTTCCAGGCTTGAGCTCTCAAACTTGTCTGCCATTGTTGTACCCTTGCCCCTCTATTTATAGAGTGAGGCTGGGGGCAGAGGTCTTGGATGTTTATAGCTGCTGGTGGGCTTGGGCTGAAGCAATCTGGACTGGCAACTCTGGTTCGGCGAAGATTCATTCGGTCATACTTGGAGTTTGGTTCGGTAGTGGGAGAAAGGTTGGTCCGGTGTTAGGTTGAGTGGTGTGTGGTTCGGTGTGGGTTGGTTCGGCATAGGGATGTAGGGTAGCTGGTTCGGTGGTGGTGTTGGACCGGTAGTGTGATGTTGGACCGGTAGTGGTTGGTGAAAGATGGAGCTTGTAGTTGATCCGGTGGGAAAGGAAGTGGGGTTGATTCGGTCTTGGTACTACCGAATGGATCTGCCGAATGATGCCTTTGGTTGTGAATGCCGAATGAACTCTGCTTCATACTGCCGAATGGATGAATACCGAATGTTCTTTGTTGCTGGGAACGCCGAATGAATCTACATGCTCTCAGTGCCGAATGAGGCCTTGCTTCATATGGCCGAATGGGCTATGCCGAATGAAACTTTTATATCTGAACCTTGAGTGAAATCCCCGACTTATGTACGCTTGCTTGCTTCTTCTTGGTTCTGGTCGTGGTGGAAATGCATACAATCTTGATATTCCAGTTTTGTCCAAAAAATGGGATAACAGAAATGATTAATACTGTGTTTGTATTAATGAAATTAAATTTTGATTAGGATAAATTAAAATATAACTGCAAATCCTTAATTCATTTAATTAATGATGTAATTAACGATTGATTGATTAATCGCCAATAAGCGACTTATGGAAAATTAATTAATATAAGAAATTAAGAATTAATGTAATTAATATAGTTAATTAATTTATGAAGTAATTAAGATTACTTATTGATTTTGGTTAAAAATAATAAATATTGTGAAGTTAATTAATGATAATTTCTTGAATGAAATTGAAGGATAATTAATCCAGGGTGATCAATTAAGATGAAAAATGAAGGGTTGACTAATTAATTGATTTGGAATCAATTAATGTTAAATGAAGGAATCTAAGTGGTTGAGGTTAGAAATTCAATTTGAATCAATTGAATTAATTTGGAAGTGATCAAATTTGCTTATGGATGATTGAATGGTATTGGATGCTTTGAATAAGTTGATATTTCTGATATGAAATGTTGTGTATTTCATTTGGATAATTTGGGTTAGGATGACATGAGATGCGAAGAGGCCGGAGTCGGGTATTAGGAAATACCCGAAACCGCATCGGATTTGTATAGATTGATATGTGAAATCTATAGGCTAGAGTAAAGAGATTTTAAGGAATTGGACTATTTAAATTTAAATATTTGGTATTTAGAAAACTTATATGTGAAATAAGTGATGTGTATAATAAATTATGGCTTGTGAATTGCTTCGAGTTACCCCGGGTTTTATATAAGTTGTATGCTTTGTATTCCATGTTAGATGGGTTTACACACGCTGGTTTTCAGCCTGACCCGGGTGTTACTTTGGTGTAATGCTCGGGTCAGACCGAGTATTACAGATTTCAGGTAGGTACGTTCTGGAGCTCAGGAGGCAAGCTGGATGGCAAGAACGTATAGAGTATTTCCGCTGTATAATATTGTTGGGTATCTGTGACATGATAATTGAGTATATTCAGCATCTGTATATATGTGACTCTGATGTATTAAATGTAACCGACAGATATAGTATTCTTTTGTAAACTGTTATTATTTATTATTATATTTTATCTGCTACGAATGTGAGATGTTGTTTCTAATCTTCTTCTTCTTTTTCTACCTCTTTTTTTTCCATAACTATCTGGAATTTTCGAGATTGAAAATTTCGGGTCGTTACACAGATTTAGCAACTTCAGATAAAAACCCTTCCTCAAATCTCCTATAGAATTCCACCTAAGTCAATTCTTCCTTTCGGACTCCAGTAGTGGCATTGTTCCGCCAATGAAGTGCTGCTCTTTGCAACTGCCTAGAGGCTAGTCTCCTCTTACGCTCATCATTTAATCCTAGGTCAGCGAAGATTCCCTCACAATGCAACACCCAATTCTCAACTTCTCTGGCATCCTCCATTCCTATAAACGGCTTTCCACCAATATTGGTGTAATCTCTTCTCAACTTAGCATAGTTGTTTCCAATTGGAACCATGAGATTAGCTCCTCTAACATTTCCAGCTACTCCAGCAGCTGCTCCTGCGTGCATCATATTGATGAAGAATTGATACATCATCCCTATATCTACTTGTGGATTTCCAACTCCTACATTGGCATCTGCATTTTGATTAGCATTTACCTGTCGACCCGGGTTCCTCCTGGTGGGTCGAATGTTCCCCTTTGTTATGGTGCTTCCTCCACCGAGATTTCCTTTTCCATTTCCTGCCTTCGTATTTTCATTTCTCATAAATCTACATACGATCCTTTGTAAGATATAGAAGAACGGTCTAAGAGAGAGGGAAATAAGTACTTATATATATATATATATATATATATATATATATATATATATATATATCAAATAAAAGTAGGTTGCTATAGCGTTAACCCAAACCCTGATCTTATTTTATGATTTATTGGATTATGTTTTGAAAATTCTTTTAGGCTTAAATTTCTTTTAAATTTTCATAAAACCATGCTATAAAACTAACTTGTAACATCCCCCAATTGGAGGTCCAAAACTAATGGCTACGAATGCTGCAGTCATCCATAGTTATTAATTCTCAGTGACCAAATACAGCAATGTTAGATACATTGATATAACAGAAACACATGGATATGGAAAAAAATTAAAATATTAAACAACTTTCACATTCCATTTCAAACCATTTCATATTCATTACATAATCTCACATTTGAGAACCACGTTCAAAGAAATTATAATTATTACAAACTACGCCAAGAGTGACATATGATGCCCCCATTTATGATCAGAGTGTGTGTGTATGTGTATAGGCAATTAAACAACTTTTCCTTTACATCAAAACACAGCGGAAACGAAATAGAAAATAACTCCTAATAGCTATCTTGCCTCTTGTACGCCTCCGAAAGTTTGTTCATCTAAAGAGATACCTAAAAACCTCAACTCTCAATCTACTCAAAGTTAATTGAGCACCCGAGAGTTTAAGGGGAAAAGAAAAACTTTGAGTCAGACATAAAGCCTGGTATGAATAATAACCTACCATCTCAAACCATTTAGATATCTAGTGAGACCACGCCGCTTAGTGGCACGGGTTTTCCCTCACTAGTATCTTATCCGAAAATTTATAATAACCATATATTATGCTCCTGCATCCGTAATGGTTAAAACATAGCAATGTAAAATCTTATCATGATATGCAAATAAGTAAATTATTCTGGATTTCCCATCCCCATTTATTTGACTATCTGTCTCAGTTATAGTTTCTACGGTCACTACTAAGCTATTAGTTTTCATGGACTTACTAATAACCTGATTAAAGTTTATCTTCTACCTGTCCTATTTCATAGTTTTCATGGGATCACTAAGAACCTATTTCAAACTTACGGACTATTTGACCGGTTTCATAGTTTTCATGGAATTACTAAGAACATATCAACCTCTGCCAATAACTTCATTTAATTACTTCATGGGTTCTCCCTAAACCTATTGGTGTCTCCAATAATTCCCCTTATATCATAGTTTCATGGGTTGACTATGAACCCACTGATTTCTGCCAATAACTTAATCAGGATATAATTTTCATGGGTTCACTACAAACCTGTCTAAACTGAAAACTTCTTAATTGGTCTTTGGGCATCCTATATTCTGCTTTACCTGACCTCCTAGATGCAACTCTAATCATCATGAGTTACTTAATTTATATTCACCAATGGGTCAACCTACCTGGTTATCCTGCCCTTATCCCCGAAATACAATTATGGGTCCATTACATAGTGTATACATTTATAGAAGAAACATATAAAAAATAATTCCAACATCTTTGGTTTAATATCTTTGAAATCATTTCCCTTTGGAAATTTGGTTAATCCCAATAACCCATTATTTATATCAAGGCAAGCTTCTTCAAAAACTCTAATTTAAAAGCATTTAAAAGCTCTTACATAATGCCATGGGTTTTACCTTTTAAAAATTGATTGAGTTCTTTGTTTTGAAAATTAAGGCATTCGAAACCTTAAGCCTTTACTTTCGAAACCATTGGAAAACCTCTTTTGAAAGCATTCAAACCTTCTTATCAAAACATTAAGCATAGGCCTTTCGAAACCATCATAACATACTTTTCGAAAGTATTAAAGTAACTCATGGAAGCATAGCTTTGAAACCATTTGAAAGTACACCTTTCGAAACCATTGAGATTTTTCTTTTAAAAATAAATTTTAGGTCAAAGTGAATATAAACTAAAGTACCCCTTTTAAAACCATCAACCTTTAAATAAAATGATTAGGGAGAAACTGATAGCTTCGTAACCATCCCTTCGAAAGCATTAATCATTTAAGTAAAACATTTGGAAGGATAGCTTCGAACCCCTTTCGAACCGTTGCCTTCGAAACCTTTCGTATAAGTGGCTATTGGAGCCCTTTCGAAAACATTGGGAAGTGGCTTATTACATTTACAAAACAAAAGCTACCTTTCGAACTCGTTGATGACTTCAATTCATTCGAAAGGTATAAGGACGCAGCTGGTTTCGACTAGGTTCAAACTACCCTGTCAAAAGATTTGATTTAAAAACAAGGCAACTCATTCGAAAGCTACCTATTCGAAACAAGGTGGAAACCTCCTCGAAAGCTATATTAAACCCTTTCGAAGGCATTATCTTAAAACAAGACAAGCGGTAAGACAAGCGGCAAGAGAAGCGGCATTTCTTTAGAAAGCAAAACGAAGGCCTCGACCCCTTAGAAAGCTTGGTTTCGACTCCATACCTACCACCTTTCTCCAATCCATTGCGTACCAAAGCATTGATACATTTTGAATTAATTTCGACTTGGTTGGGCCGGAAGTTTAGGGTCGGAAGGTAGCTATTGGAAGAGGCGAAGCAACAAGCTTATGCAAAACTGTTTTCTTTTCCTTTTTAAGTAATGCTTTTCCAACTAACTTTCCTATTTGTAAAAATCTAATTGGTCGCCACAAACTTTATCAAAATCTTTTATAAAAGACTATCGAATTTATTCATAAATTATTTAAAGGTAATTAACGAAATAGCCCTTCCCATTAACAAAACAAATTTGATGTTTAAGTCCTCCGTCTTAAATATTTTAATTTATATAGTAAATTACATAGGAAAATACCAAAAGTTCTCAATATTCAATTTTAATATGTTATCTAACATATAAAAATTTTGAACCCAAATTCCATTCTATAATTACCGAAATTAATTTATAAACCAAATTATTCATGTTTTCCTTTGAAAATTCATAATAACTTATCCATAGCTTGGATAATTACAAAAATAAATTGATCTCCAAAATAATGTTTTACACAACATATCAAATCCTTATGGCATTCGAAACCCAATATAAATGATTTTAGACTTAAAATCAAACAAAACATTTATCAAACAAACTTGTTTATTATAATATATCATGTAATCCAAGCATATCATCATCAAAATCATCATACTGTATTTAAACTTAAACCGGAAATCCAATGCTCTTTAGAAACAAAAATTGAGATAGTTTTGATTATTATTCACCTTGATTTGGATAAGGACTTGAGATTTGATTTGGATTAATCCTCCTTGCTTGATTCCTTAGCTTTTAATGAATTTTCCTCCTCTTTTCCCCCCAGATTATGGCCAGCTTCCTCTCTCTTTGATTACGTTTTAGAGTTTTGAAATAGGAACATGTAGAGTGAAAAATGAAAACATGGGTTTAGGGGATGTGGGGCTGTGGCGGCGGCTAATACCCATAATGCCCTTATGTTATTTTCTTATTGATTAACACATGAAACAGTCCATAGACCCATTCTTTGTATTTAACTAAGCACGACCTATAATTAAATTTTCAAATCTCAATCCCCTTATCACTCTAAAATTTACATCATTTTATTTAATTTATCTAATCAAATTTCCTGAATGTTATTAAAAATTAGAGGTGTTACAAGAGGCCAAGAACTCCACCACCATTGCAGATGAAGGTTGAGATCCTATTGAGAGAAAAGGTAATTCAAGGATTTGTGATCCATAAACAGCTCAAACCTCTCTCCCAATAAATAGTGCCTCCATATCTTCAAGGCAAAAACAATTACCGCCAATTCCAAATCTTGAGTTGGGTAATTCCTTTCGTGAGGCTTTAGCCGTCGACTTGCATAGGCAACAACCCTTTCATTTTGCATTAATAACGCACCCAATCCAGTATCATAGGCATCAATGTATACTGTCAACTCTTCGTTTCCACTTGGAATGGTTCACACTAATGCACTCGTCAACCTCTCCTTCAGAATCAAAAATGCATGCTCACACTTTGCATCCCATACAAAAGTCTTATTCTTCAAGGTGCCGCTACCTTTGAGAAGTCCTTTATGAAGCATCTATAGTATCCCGTCAATCCTAAGAAACACCACACATTCATAACATTCTTGGGCTGATTCCAATCTAGGACCACTGCCACCTTCGCAGGATCCATAGTTATACCCTATCCTAAAATGAAATGTCCCATGAATCGCACTTCTCTCTAGAAGTGACACTTAGGGAACTTCGCTCTGAACTTGTGCTCCCTCAATATCTCTAGCACAATCCTTAAGTGCGTCTTGTGCTCCTCCTCAGTTTTGGAATAGATTTGAATATCATTGATGAACAAAAGCACGAACTTACTCAGTTGGTCTTTAAAATCCCAATTTATGAGATCCACAAAGCATGCTAGAGTATTGGTTAACTAGAATGGCATCACCAACCATCATAAAATCTCGACGGTGTATGAAATGCAGTAATAGGAACACTCTCTTTTGCTACACTAAGCTGGTGAAATCCCATCACCAAATCCATTTAGGAGAACACCTTCACAACCTAAAGTTGATCGAATAAGTCATCAATGCATGGGATTGGATAGTTTGTTCTTCTTCATCACTTTATTCAATTCACGATAATCCACACACAATCTCACAGAGCCATCCACCTTAGTCGCAAATATAATAGGTGCACCTCACTCGGATATGCTTCTTCGAATGAACCCTTTCCTTAATAGGTCAATCACTTGCACCTCCAATTCCTTCTGCTCTCTGGGCGCCATACGCTTCAAAGGCATAACTATCGATCAGGCTTCCTTCACCGAGTTTATCTAAAACTCAATCTCCCTATGCAATGGCAATCCAATCAATTCTCGGAACATCTGGATACTCTTTAATGATAGGCACTGATGATAATCCCTCATATGAAATCTCAAGCGAATATAGAAAGATAACCATCCCATCATATGGAAGGCAACTAATCACAATAATTAGCCCATCCACATCTCTGATTGTCACTAATAGCTTCTCCCAATCCATTATAGCCACATACCTCTTTAGCCAGTCTATTTCCAAGGTAACCCCAAACCTAACGAAATTAAGAACAAAGTTATCACAAACAAAAGAACTTCCATTACTCGATAAAACTAAACCATTACAAACCATGCACATGCTAATCGAGCCTCCAACAGAGTTTGTCACAATTAAAGGCTGATCTAATATCTTAAGTTCCAATCCCAATTTATCTACTAGGTCGCTACAAATGAATAATCGAGAAGCATCAACATCAAACAAAACTCAAACAAGAACATTGCCAATAGAAAGCATACCTTGAATGACAACTCCCTTTCACTTTTCCTTCGTCGAGGGAGCACACGACGAAGTTGGAACTGCGTCCAAAGCATATGCCTTCACTCTTTGATTAACCATTATCGATTTCGGACAATACTTCTTCAAATGCCCAGGCTCATCACAATTATATCATTTCTCCTCCTCTCTCATCTTGCAGTCTTTAATTATATAATCTTTCTCGTTGCATCCATATCAAGAGGGTTCCCATTTACCCTTCTTTTTACCACCCTTTCCTTAGGACCACTTTCCCTTTCCATTCCACTTCTTCTTGCCTTCATTGCCTTGTTGCAGCTTTGGCTCCTCTTTTACAGCAGAAACAACAATAGCAGTCTTAGCCTTAGGGTACAAAATCTCATGGCGAAGCACCTTTTCTACTAGCTTTTCAAAAGGCACATCAGTATTATCCACTAGTCTCTCTCCTAAGTAGTCATCGAAGCCAATGATGAATTTCTCATTCTTTCTCTAGGAAGTATCAATGAATGACATTCCATACTATGAAAAAGGGTCAAACCCCGTGACATATTCCAAGACTAACATCTCTCCCTACTTCAGCTAAGCGAACTTTCTAAAAAATATCGACTTTTGGGCAGGCGGAATGAACTTTTCATTGAAACTTGCCTTGAACTGGTCCCAACTGAATTGATCCTTTGGAGTACTAATAGTAATAGCGTTCCACTAGTTCATAGCTCGCTCTTGAAGTTGCCTAGAAGCATACTTCCTCTTTGTAGCGTCATCCACTTCTATATCATTGAAGATGCGCATCAACCCAATCGGCTTCTCTTTAGCTGATTCTGTTCCATATAATGGGTTTCCTCCAAGGGTAGTGTAATCCTTGCTCAATTTAGCGAAATCAGTCTTAGGAATTTGCACTGAGCACCTTCACCACTAGCCATACTAGGAGCATTCCTTATCTTCGTTGCCATCACAGTATTGAACATGGCTTGAAAATTAGGTGTAGCAGCTCCTGATTCTACTCCCTCTTCAACTCCTGAAGCATATCTCATAGTATTCCTTGTATGTTGGCTCATTCTCATCTGTAACAAGAATGATCTGTCTCTCATAAAGAAAACTGTGTCTATGGTGCTCATGTGCATGCCACTTATATTAGATAATATATTACTATATAGTTTTGAAAACCAAACTTATAACAAGTATGCATTCTCTCGTATATGTATACGCACCCAAGATCCAATCTAAGGCGATAACTTCTTCCTTATCTCTACTTGATCGCTATATCAACCCAGGTTAACCATATAACTAAAGTTCTGATACCAAATGCGACGACCACCCTATACCACCGGCACAGATAATAACTAATTAGTGTGCTGCAGTCATGCCCGAACGATATAGGACGATCATCAAGATGCATAATAACAAACATAGCATATAACTTGTCATATCTCGCAATGCATGCATAAAATATAATATCATAGATATAACATAAGAGACAGTAATAAGTACAGATCCACACAATTATACATCAAATATCATAGAGTTTATAAAATGGAAAAAACTTAATAACTGTATCAAATACAAGTATAAGTAGTCACTACTAAGGTTCCCCAGTGCTGTACAGCGGAATAAGTGTATAATCCATATAAGTATATAATATGAGATAACTCCATCCAACTCATCCTTCGAACAGCTACGACGTCACCTAAACCTATTATTTAGTCTACTCTTTTAAGAGTAACCAAGATAATAAGGAGCAATGCATAAAACCTTAGGTCAGAAAACAGTCTATTATGAGCGGTAAATAAATCTTAAAATACTATACGGTTAAGTATGGCAAGGCAAAAAGTATATGAACCATACCTAACTTGTCTCTAAAACAAAAGATTAGCACATAACAGTATAATATACTAATCTACAATATCATAATGGCATAATACAAAATACCATAGTGGATGTCCAAATATCCCTATCTCTAGTACCTATTCCCAATGATATCGCCAAGTGATAGCCCACTAAAGGAAAGCAACCATAGAATCCATCAAACAAGACTCACCATCACTCATCCTTGTGCTTTGAATATATGGTAACTCGTATGGCCCCCTAATAGCAATAGACTAATGGAAATATATGTTCTCCATTGTACTCTCGTATCTTGCAGCCCAAAGCTGGACACCAGATTCAAAGCCACGGTTTAGGTATTCAGATCCTTACTACTTATCCATAGGCATTCCCACTTATAATAACCCTGCTTCGAGTATAACAGAAAACACTTCGAGCATCAATGATTCCTTAGCACATACTTCCAAGTCCATATTTGCTCCATTTTGATATCGAGCACTTCTTGCTCAATCCAGTTTCCATTATTCACAAGGAACTTATCCACATTCCACATTCATATGACTCGCTCCTTTACGAGCTACCATCTTCGGAACGTACTCCCAACATGAGCCAACATTCGAAGATTGTAGCTCTTTATCATGATATTACATCGCCATCCAACCTAATATGAACAAACCAACACCTCTAGCATGACTTATAGAGCATGCTCTTCTTGCCTCGAAAGTTTCGCATCCATCCCATACAATGTGATAACTCGGTACCGACTAATCGAGATTACTCAATATTGAGTTATGCACTTATCCAATTATTGGCTACCATCTCTTTCCATGCCTCTGGTACTCTTCCCTAAGTGACTTAGGCCCTAACTCATCCCTCTTTGATAACTTGGCTCTAATCTAAAGCCTCATATTCCAATTTTAGAGAAAACTCAGCCCCCATTCCAAGACTTAGCCAAATTTTCCAATATCTTGCTATAGAACACCTCATCTAGCCATGCACTACCAAACCATGCAAACCACCGACTCATCGGATCCCCCATCATAACTCGGTGCTGACTCATCTCGATGACTCAGCAACAAGTTTAGCGTTAGGCACCAATCTTCATGCGATTTATCCCATAGCCATTTGCTATCCTCCAGAGCCTATCTGCCAAGTTTCGTCCAATTCCGACCAACTTTTCCTCTGATTTGCTCAACTCTCCAACCTAACTTTCTATGCAATCATAACACTAACAAACAACACAGAAGCATAATATACAAGCATAGAATAATAAGTAATTTCATCCATTCAAACATACAATTCATAGTAATGAGATAAACAAGTCAATTTCTATCATAGATCTACATATAACATGAATATTTGAGCATGAGCAAGGGTGATTTTTAATCAATCCAAATCGTAGGCATAATTTAACATGTAGTTAAAGTTAGAAAAGGTTTTATGGCCAAAAATCAATTTAAATCATGTTCTAACCTATAATTTACCATATAAACATGCATGCGATAGTGAGAAGTCATAAACCACTCACCAATTACTAAATACAACCAATGTGTATGTAGATCTAATTGAAAAGCGAAGAAAAGCGCTCCAAATCAAGCAAATTGATGATCTCTGTCTTTTAACTGAGGTTCTAATCTCTAATCCACAATCTAGCTTGATTTAAAGAGCATTTGGATGAATTAGGTGGATTTAGGGCTAATTAGGGTTTAAACCTAATTAAAATGCGGGAGATGTTCTAATTTGACTCCTATAGCCCCTATTTATAGTAATCTCCAATTAGACTAATGGACCAACTAATGGGATTAATTAATTACACTAATTCTGGCCAGCATCTGTTAAAAGTTAGAATAGCCATAATTTCTTAACTAAGTCCATTTTTCTATTATGGCCATCTGTAGAGTGGGAAACCATCATCCAGAAGCAACGAAACTAGTTTGAGAAGCTAATTCGACACTTATCAAAAGTTATATCCCAAACAAGATTTTCAAGGTCAAAATGGTCGCATAGAAATTTGAAAAAAATCACAGGTGTGTAAAATGTCCCTAAGAGCCATATCTTAAAATTATAGAATCACATGACTTCATATGAATAAATAAATAAATTTTATGTTCCTCTGATATGTAAAATACGGGTCGTTACAAACCTGATTACATCCTTCCCATCTCCATACGACCATATTACACTACCTCAACACCTTCTGGATTATTCGCAACCTTCTGCATCAGCTTCAATTCCTGCTGGGAATGCGTCGTTAACATGCATTGTTACACCTCCAAGCAATGTTGATGAATCTATATGGGTCAGTCAAGAACTAAATGATACAATTGAAGCTCCTCAAAGAAGTAAGCTCAAATAGACCTCATCCTTCACTAGTAAGAAAAAAATGCAGGCATATACATCTTTAAATGATTCAAAATCACAAGTACCATTCATGAAACACTAATTCCTTATAAGAAGTTGTTGATGCGAGTAAGGAATTTTGGAAAATTTTACTTATTGGATTCTTTTTGGATGATGGGCTACCATACTCTACTGTTAAAACATTCCCTGCAAATCGTTGGAAGATTAAAGGCTCCCTGAAAGGAGAGTGGATAAGGATATGTACTTTTTTATATTGGAAATAAGGAGGAACGTCTTATAGTATTAGAAGCGAATCCTTGTACAATAGATGGTAAAGTCTTTACTATCACCTACGGTAGTCCCTTAGTCGACAGTGCTTAGGATCAAGTCATTTCCATCCCAGTTTGGGAAAACTTTACATGTGTCCCCTCCTTGCTATAGTCATTTGAAGGTCTTCACTAGTTACTAGTAATATAGGTGAGTTTGTTTTCTTTGATGAGAATATTGAGCGTAGGGACTGTCTGGAGTTTGCTAGAGCTCTTATTGATATCACTTAAATTATCCTTTGTCGACAAAGTCAACAGTTGTCCTTTTTTAGTCTGCAACTATGCAATTGGGGTTTCTTGCCTATGGAAACCCCAAATCTATTCCCAATGCCACTCCTTTAGTTACTGCTTCCTCCTACATTCGTAATCCAGGTACAAATGATTCGAACACCGCAGCCCCTCCCAAAATCCTTGAGAAAGTTCCATTGCAGAAGCCCCCACCTTGGCAATGGAGAGTAAAGGAGTTAACTATCCCTACTTCTGATCCTATGACATGTGCCTTTGCACCCCCACATACTAATCCTTCCGACCTTTCTGAGCTTGCCAAGCATGATGCATTTCTCTTAACCACCTTCTCTCCTATCAACTCTAAAAATGATAAGCCTCCTTCGGTAAATTCTGTCGATGTTGAGATCCCCGATCCTCCTATTTCATGCAACCTTCGCATGTTCAGCCCTAGCAAGGCCTCTAGTTTGACAATGCATCATCCTGATGATCTTGATGTGGGAATAGAGTACGATGTTTCTAACCTTTTTCCATATTAGGTTTTGGCATCCATTGATTTTTTTTTGATGTAATAAGTACTCAGGCATTTATAGTTTTTGGTCATGTTTGTTTGGACTATAAATTAACCATTGTGATATTTAGGGATCTAGTCATATTATGTATTATGTCAGTTGTAGCCATTTAGCTCTATGTCAAACACCTATTTGTTATTGATAAAAGGGGATGGGCCACTCAAAAAAATGGCTTAGGTTTCAAAACTTTAAATTAATTTTATAATATTCAAATACACATTTTGAGTTAGCCTAAGGTTCAAAACACTTCTAAGTCTTCCACAAGGGCATATTGTAGAATCATACCATTTCAATGAAATACGTAAAGGCTAGGAGATCGGGAGGTTTTACATTCATAGAATGTTCCTTCAATAGAGTAACTTTCTCCTTGGTTAAGCACCATTTCTGTAGGCACCAATCTTATTTGGCTTTTTCCAAAATACTGCCATACGTATTAGTTAATTACTCATATAAACAAAATGCGAGCACTAATACCATTGTTGGATTATATGCGTCAACGCAGTGGTAAATAAATGTGAACAAAGTTTACGTAGTTCAAAAAATTTTAGTATTTATTAAATTGTTTCAATTTTTTTTAATAAATGTCCATGAAGAGGAATAAGGCTAAGTTGAGAATAGTAATACAAAATTCTAATCAAAAGACATTTCCCTCCACGTCTTTTCTTCTCATTTTATAAATTTTATCTGATTTTAACAAACTCTATATGTATTTCACATATAAAAGTCATCACAAAGTCGACGGAATAGGTCTTGATTCCTAATTCATTCATCTTTAAAAATTCTTATTTTAATTTATTAGTTTGCTTAATATTTCAAATTAAATGATTAATTGCAATTTATTTGTAAGTTAAAATATTAGGTTGAAACTCTAGGTACAGAGTTTGACCAATAATGGTTTTGAATAAGTTTGTAATAATGAGTATTGTATCGAATCATTGGAAAAATTTATCCTTAAATATTCTCAATCAAGTTATATTGAGAAAGGGATATAAATATACTAATTGAGCGTAGTGTACATAATTCTCTCCATAGGATGGATGGTGATGATGTGTAGTGGTCATCCAACTTGAGGGTACTGCGGACCTTTTACATGGACGCTTATATGGAAGTTACTAATTCAAGTTACAACCATTTTTGGGTGCATGTTGAAGCATAAGAAGTGAAGCACTACTCAAGAGATGATTTGGCACCTTTAATGCAAAGGGTTAATGCTATCATAATTAGGAGCCGACTTAAAGTCAAAGTCTTTGACCAAAACAATTAACTATGGTCGTTATTAGAGTATTGACACGACCTAAATGTTAGATGTCTTAGTAGTAAGTGATGACGAAAAGGAAATGTACACAATATCGTTGCTAAAGGGTGGTGCTTTAAATAGATTAGATAATGTACAAGCATCTGACTCGTGCTTGATATTCTACTTCAACAAAGTTCATACATACTTTAATATTTAAGTTGTTAAAATATTAATTGAGGACCAAGTTCACTCCTCAGTTTCATAATAATATTTTTGATGTGTTCCTTAAATTTAAATATAATTAATAAATGTTAAAATTATGCAAATGGAGTAATATTAATGCAAATTTAAAATTAATACACACATACACATATATGTAGGATAAAATATTTATTCGATTAAATATATAATTTTTATATATTAACTTAAGTAAATAAGGCCTTAAAACAAATTAACTAATTTATTTATTTAATTGTGTATAATACATGTTTACAAATTTTTCAGAATAATATCCCACATATTATTTAATTAATTTTGGTTAATTTCGACCAAAATATTAATAAATATATGTTGTATATTTTTTTAAAGGATAACGGTTAATATATATATATATATATATATATATAAAGTAAATGGCAAATAGCATGATCCATTTTCTCAGGGGGTATTTTGGGATATTTGTATCTCTCTTTCTCCTATAAATAGAGCGTCGATCTTTTAATATTTTATACAACAATAAATAACAAAACTTCATTGATAAGAAAGCTTGGAAGGAAAACGCATATCCTTATCCAAGATCCAAATTGTGTAGAGAAGGTAGCATAGATATTGAAGGCGATAACTAAGTGCATCATTCTTAAGATAACAATCCTTAAATATAATTTTGTTATTGATGGCATTAATTAGGCAAAAAATTATAATTTTTTCTATTAAAACTACTTAAAAGTCATAAATAATAATGATATTTTTTAATAAAATAATTTTTATATATTCGAAATTATATAAATAGCATACATATATTAATTCATTTATATATATACACAAACACACATTAATGTCCAATTATTTGTGCCTCTATGTATATACATATATAATTTCAAATTAAGATTTAATTACAAAAGGCCTTCTTTATATTTAAACATATATGCGCATACATACATACATAGATATATATATTAGTTTTATCCCTAAAATATTTATATAATGTTTGAAAATAAGTAAATACTTATTATACATGCATACATACATACATACATATTTATACGTGTATTACAAATATATATATATATATATATATATATAACTACACATATACTCACATGTGTATGTAAGTGTGTGTGCGCGCGCGCATGTAAACTAAAATAATACTTATACTTGCAGTCATATATATGTAAAAATAAATAAGCACTTACATAATTATGTTCGTAACATATGCACTCCCATATTATCAACATTCATTTTAGATATTTATATAGTTATTATTGTACATCCCATTTATCTGACAAATGGTATTTCTGGTGATGTTATATAAAAACTAAATTTAAACAAATTAAAAGATTGCATGTATTCAATTTATATAAATCAAAAATTAAATTTGAAATTGAAACTAAAATTCAAAATTTGATTTAAATTCTGAAATTCCAAACACAAAATCAAATATCAAATTTTAAAGTTCAAAATTCAAAATTCAAGTTCAAATATAAAAATAGAAAAATAAATATTCAGTGATACTAAAATGTTTTAATATAGCTAACCATATTTCCAATAGCACATGTTAGTACCTTGTGCTTAAACTAAATAAGGCGATTTTTTTTCTTGAAACACTTCCATTCTATGCTTCTTCTCAATGCAAATGACCTAATGATGGTATCAGAGCTTGCATTACGCTATTATGTTTGATACTTTACTTCAACAAAGTTCGTATAACCTTCAGTATTTTAATTATTTAAATATTGACTGAGGACTGAGTTCACACCAGAGAGTCAACACAACTGTGTTGTAGGTTATTTTTAAAATCAATTAATGTTAAAATAATATATGAATGTTATAAATTAATAATAAAACTAATGCTAATGTTATAGTAATATTGTATTGCAATTTTAATTATTTATTTATAGCTTAATATCGACTGAATAGTGTATAAAAGTTGTACATCGATTCAATCAGACAAGGAACTAGAATCAAATAATTAAAACAATGATTCAAATAGGAGTCAAATAAAATTTGACAATGCCAAGTCAATTATGAGGTCGACCATGATTTGAACGAGGTAAGTGAGACTTAGTCTTCTAGGGTTTAAGAGAATGGTGCGTCTATTTTAATACCTAGAGGTCTATAAATAGATTTCCTTCACTCACTTTCTCTCTACAGAGATCTCTAGCATCCATTCCCTTGTTATTGAAGCTAAGGTGTCAGCATTACAAACTAAAATCAAAAAGGAGAATGTAAGGTTCAAGGAGGAAAGAATGGGAAAACGACAAGTTCGATTTTTGCAAGATATCGACGGTGAAAATTTTAATTTCTAAATTCAATTATGTATTCATACACACACACATGCTATTATATGTGCATGCTATTACCACTAAATATGTTTCAGCCAAAAAATATATTTTTGAAATTTTAATATTTTATATATGTAGCACCCTAGATTTTTGATAACATTATTCAGGAGATTAGTTAATTAAACTAAATAAAATAATATATCGATTAGGAGATTGAGATTTGATTTTAATTAAGGTAGCCATGCCTTTCTAAACAAATAAATTAAAAGAAGAGTTTAAAATGAATTATAAGAGGGGTATTATGCGAAAGAGGTCATTCCTATATCTCCTTCCTTAGGCCGTGCATTATGTACACATTCATTCCATTTCATAATTTTCAAAATCAAGGCTGGCCACCATTCACAAGGAAAGAAGAAGAGAAAACTAAGGAAAAACTTAAGGAAAAGTAAATTCAAATCAAACTCATTCAATTCTCAAGCTCCTTAATCTCTAAAGAAAAGGTGAATAATGTTTACATTTCCATCTTTTTATGGTTTCGATTTAAAATTAAATCTGAATGATTTTACAAATATTTGCCATGTTTTTGAATGATAAAATGATTATATATACATGTTGACGGTTTATGAATGTTCATGTAGATTTTATGACATTTTTTAGATAAAAACCCTATTAAATGGCATCTGTTAGCCTTGCAAACTTTTATGGTGATCTAAAATGATATTTTAGAGATGGGTTTCAAATTTCATATTTTTCTGAATTTTTGTGGAATTTCTATGAATTTTCTAAGGAAGAAAATAGTATTTTGGATTATAAAATTATTTACAGGAAAAATAATTGTTGTTTGGATTTAAAATTTTTATATGTTGTAAAACATATACCAAATGATTTTCTAGAATTTTTTCAAATTTTTCTAATGTGATTTAATAATTATATAAAATTATTTAAGGTATGAGACTTAAATATTTTATATAATTATAAAGGAGAAAGGGGCTTTTTCAAAATTGTTTAAATTTTCAAATAAGGAATGTCGCCAACATTTTTGAGTACAAAATTCCAATCAGATTTAGACAAATAAGGCTGGTTGGGTACAAAAGAACTATTTTAAAGTACGAATAAATAAGATTTTCACTATTTCAACTCTTTCGGCAAGAAGTTCCGCCTCTATTCCAAACCTTTCGAAAAAGTCAAAAGGTATGAAACCGTTCGACTAAGTCGACAAGAACTAAGTGGCTGCTTCCTACCTTTCGATTTAGTTGCTTTTGAAGGGAATCTTTTGTTTTGTAAAACTTGCCACTGCTTCTTTGCTTTTGAAGGGTTGGTCCAACACCATCACTTCATTGTTTATGAAAAGGTTTTTAAAGAGTTACTTTTAAAAAGTTTCAAAGTAGTTGCTTTCAACTCCGATGTTATTCTGATCCTTTTGCTCTACTTGAAGGCATACTCCAAATATTTTAAATCGAAATGTTTTATTAAAGATTCCAAAGTAGTCAACTTCGAATAGTTTCAAAAGGTTTTCACTTGTTTTAAATTGAACCAAATGTCTTTGAAAGGTTTTAAGTTTCAATGATTTTGATAGGTTTTATCAATGATTTCATAGGGGTGGTTCCTCGGGCTTTCAACAAAGTCGAAAGACGAGACCTTTCGAATAGGTCGTAAAGAAACCTTCTGACAAGGTCGAAGGTGAGACCTTTCGACAAAGTCCAAAGGTATGGTTTCGCAATGTTTTTGAAAGACTAAAGTTTAAAGGATTTAAAGGAGAATGTCATATGTTTTAAAGCTTATAAAGGAAAGGGTTTTTAATGGTTTTGAAGGAGTTACCTTCAATGGGTTCGATGGGTTTTATTAATGGTTTTGAAGGGGTTACCTTCATTGTTTTCGAAAGGTTGTTTAAATGCTTTAAACAAAGAATTCGAATAATATGATAAGGCGGATAGATTAAGTGTTTTAAGTTATAAAGAACTTAAAATTATTTAAAAGGATAGATAATCCTTATTGAACATCATCAACATTATTTTGAATAAAGAATATATAACATGGAAAAATAGCTTAAGAGTAAAGCTAAAGATACATTTTCCTTGTATATATATGATTTGATGGACAAAATCATTTTGAAAAGAAGTTCAAGGAAAATTTAAAGGGTGGTTAACCCAAAGAAAATTCGGCCAGTCGGCTCATTTAAATTCGGACAGTCGGTCCATTTTGAGGGCAGTCGGCCCAGAAGATAGTTAGTCCATATAAGAGCAGTTAGCCCACATATGAACGGTTAGTTCATTTGTTAGCATAACGGACCTTCCTACTTCTCAAGGACAGTTAGTCCACCTTTTTTAACCAATTTTATGGACAGATAGTCCATTATTTAGCATAAAGGATATTGCTATTTTGGTATAATCAGATTTAGGGCAATTAGTCCAGAAAGGAGCAGTTAGCTCAGATTTAGGATAGATAGTCCATTTATTTCCTGTTGTAGCAAAATGGATCTTGCTATATTATTGTTATTATAATCAGTTATTAACCAGTTTGGTTGTAGGAAAGGATTTGCAAAATATATGTTTTGAAAAGAGATATTAGTGAAGGGAAACCCGTTCTACTAAGCGCCGTGGTCTCACTATATATCAGTAAATAGAGATGTAACAGAAATTATTCATACCAACCTTTATGTCTAACTCGAATTTTTTATTTCCCTTTAAACTCTCGGGTGCTCAAAATTGATTTGAGTAGACCGAGGGTTTAGGTTTTAGCCGATTTTGGCGAATAAGCTTTCGAAGATGAGCAAGTGGTTGATGGATAACTGAATTTAGGAATTCTGTTTTAAATTTGTTTCCGCTGTGTATGAAGATATTTTATGTCTATATTGCTTTGATCATTGTTAGCACCAAAATTGTTCACTAACACCCTTGAGTACAGTTATGTAGAGAGATTAATGAAGAGAGTAAATTAAAACAGAAGAATAGTGTAATTCAATGAAAAAAGAACAACAAAAGCAAGAACACAAGATTTATAGTGGTTCGGCGTAACTGCCTACGTCCACTTTGAATAAAATCTTTACTACTTTCTCAATCACTTGAATACAGATACAATCCGTAAACAAATCACTTGAATACAAGTTTGAATTAAAAAGAGGAGAGTATAAAAAAGGCAGAGTCTCCCCGGTATTCTCGGGAAAAGGTCCTCTTACACTATGCCCCTGCCCCTCTATTTATAAATGAAGATGGGCTGGACTCCCTGCACAGGCCTAAGGATAAGGTACCTCGGTCCACAATAGACAACTCCTATATACCGAACTAGGTATACCGAACGGTGGTTGCTGAGCGACATCGGTCGAACGACGGTACCGAGCAATGCTTTGCCGAGCAGTGTTTGCCGAGCGATGCTTTGTCGAGCGGCGTTGCCAGATAATCCCTCCTAGGACATCTCGACCGGAACGCATCTTGACCAAATACACCGAGCCCGCTCTTGCCGAACGACACCCCCTTGGACACCCTTGACCGAACCACATCCTAACCAAACACACCGAGCCATATAGCCTTCCCTTCATGGCCGAGTGGTGGGCACCGAGCCACACAGACTTCCCTTCATGGTGGAGCAGTACACGTTGAGTTCCTAACGCCGCCTTTCTTTAATTGAGTGGCACACGACCTCTTTGCCTTGACCGATCCGCTCATGCTGCCCTATTAAACCGAATGACGCGCAAAATTCTACCTCGGTCGAACCATATGTTCTGAGCTATCTCGACCGGGCCATGTACCAATGTAGAAACATATCGATTGCATCAAACTCTTACATCTCTAGGCTTTTCTTGGTCAGAATCTTGTCTAGTGCTAATAATAATATCTTCAACTGTCATTTTATAGTCGGGCCAAGGTACTGGGTAACATTTGCCCCCCAAAGTTTGTCGTGTGAAGCAACAAGACGCGCTTTGATTCAGCGAGTATTCCTTGCTTCCAAAAGAAATCCATCATGTTTCCTTAATAGTCATTATCCTTCAATTTTATCCTCCCAGGCTGTCGCATCCTTCTTTGGTTGTCATGACGCTTGGTCGATTCCCAATATCATAAATCCAGGGTTGTAGTTCATCAGCGGCCATCCATGTCCGATTCTACAGGGCTAGTAAGCTTCGGCTATCTGATCCAGTCTTTTCTTAATAACCTTAAGTGAGAATTCAGTTTCTGTTGATTTCAAGAAGTCGAACTTTTCCGGATGTACACATGCATGTTCAGGTACATGTTCTTACCGTTGGCTCTCGGATGCATTTTATATGCTCATAAGTCGTCACCAATTCCATCTAGTTTAATTGCAATTCAATTATGATTCCTTTTTTGTATTTCTTGTGAAATAAGGGTTGTAATCAGCCACTTGATGAGAGGGGACTTCAAGTTTTACATGGATGACGACCTCGGAGCAGTAAGCAAGGGCGAATGGAGTACAGCCAGTCACAGACTCATGGGTAGTTTTATAAGCCCATAATGTTGTTGGGAGTTCATCCCACCATTTACCTCTAGCCTTTTCCAAACCTCTCTTCAGAACAGACTTCATAATTTTTTTCACAGCTTCAACCTGTCCATTTGCAGTTATAATGGATCATGGAAGGTCATTAGGATAGATGACGTTACGGACAATGAAGTTGATTATTTTCTTCATCTTGGTCGTGGTTAAAAGTTCGTCATCTGCCCATTTGGTGAAGTAATCAACTGCTATGATGGCGTATTTCACACCACCTTTAGGATCGGCAAGAAGATGATATCAATGACCCCAAGTGGGAAACGGCTATGGACTAGCCATTTAAGTAATTTCCATCGGTGGTGCTCCCGGATTTTTTGCAAACATCTTGCACTCGTCGCATTGTCTAGCATGATCAACCACATCTGGATTGATACTTGGCCAGTAATACCCATAGCAGAGTATTTTCTTTATCAAGGTTTTCCCCTTGATGTAATCGTCGCATTCTTCTTCATAGACTTCGCTCAAGACTCATTTGATATCATCATGGGCGATATACCGAAGCATGGGAATGGCTAAACTCCTTTCTATGCACGACTTCTTCTTGGATGATTTGGCGTGAAGCTTTGAGGAGAATCTGTCGTTTTCCATTCCTCCATTCGGTAAGAATTCCTCATTGTAGATAGTCTTTGATAGGAGTCAACCATGACTCCTTTTCTGGCTCTGTCTCCAAGGTCTAGCCGATCTCCATCCGTCGATGCTTGGAATATTCGGTATTTGAACCGAAACAATGTATGTCTGTTGCGTGTCCCTAAAAATGGCTAGCTTGGCCAGTGACTGGACTTTCATTTTTGTTCGCTGAGTATGTGTGTAATGATGTAATACGTGAAGTCGGCTAGTAGCTCTTGGACCTGGCCGAGATAAGGAGCAAGACAATGCCCCCTAGCAAAATCAACTTCCTTAACTTTACATACTACCAATCATGAATCATAATAGATATGTAAAGTTTCCACCCCAAGTCCTCTAGCAAGTTCGAGGCTGGAGGTCGAGGCTTCATACTAAGCATCGTTGTTTGTTACAGGGAAATTGAGTTTTAGGACATAGCAGATCGATCGTTCCTCAGGAGTTATTAACATGACTCCTGCGCCATAGCACTGATCACTAGATGCTCCATCCATGTACATTTTCCATCGGTAGGTTGGTTCTCTACTACTGTTTGAGTAGTCATCTGATGTAGTGAATTCGGGTATGAGGTCTGCTAATTTCCATCCTTGTATATCCCTTCAAGGGAAATAAGTGATATCGAATTGGCTTAGTTCAATATTCTATTTAAGTAGTCTTTCAGATGTCTCAGGTCGTTATATGCCCTGTCACAACGGCTGGTAGGCATAGACATTGATGGGTGAGCCTAAAAGTAAGAGTGGAGCTTTCATGATGAAATCAATAGACATTATGCTAGCTTTTGTAGCTTCGGGTTAATATCCAATGCATGGCTCGCAATAGTTGGTGAAATCACACATGCATGTCAGAATGGGTCCACGGGAACATATCATCATTTATTCAGAAAAAATCCAACTAATTCTTTTATCGTCATTGCATTGAGCTGTGATCTGTTCAGCACTCGGAAAAGGGTCGCCGAGGTTGGTTGTAATGTCGACTGTCAGCTTAGCGGGTGCAATCCCGGATTCTTAGAGTTCAGATGTAACTATTTTGCATAACATTCAATCTGAAATGTGGTTGGGATGGTCAATGTTGATGGTTACTCTGGTTGAATCCTAAAGTATTATCATGAGTTATTAAGTCTAATAGTGAAGGGCTCTGAATGCTCTAATTGGTTATCTGCAAATGGCCAAAGCTCAAGCTTAAAAGCACGTTGAAGGAAATGTTGAGTAAGGGTCAGCTGCATAGATGGATCTTGCTATGAGTTTGAATTTTCTTGTATATTCGAGTAACGCACTTTCTATTCAATGCATTCATGATCCTTTACCCGTCCTTCGGGTTGGAGTGACAGTCAGTTGCCCACGAGCTTAGGTATCGATTGATTGATTCTATCTCTAGGCTTTCTTTTGGTCGTAGCCTTGAGTAGATGCAAGCACTTTGTATAAGTTTCAATATTGAGCTACCGCAACCAGTCTTTGGATGTACATGCATCTGCTCCCAGTCTCTGGTTGATAAATGTACTGCATAGGCGGTTGAGTCTCGCCCTATCTATGTTTATATTCGCACCTAAACTCCAAAGTCATAGAGTTGATCGGGGAATAGTCGGTTCACTTTCATCTTGCTTCTCGCTCGTGCCCCAAGTACTGGGGCATATATCGATAAGTAGGAAGGCCAACCATGCCCACTTTAGCTTTACTCTCTTTCCCGTTGAATGTTGGGATCGGGTCAGTCGATGGGAGGTTGGGTCTCGCCTATCCTAGATTGTATTATGGTTTTTCATTCCAAGAGGAATACTTCAATGCCTCGTCAGTTTTTGGGTGTAATTTGGGTACTGGACGGTCAGCTACGCCCACTTTGATTCATGTTTTGTAATCAGATATCGGTGTAAAGTTGGCTCAAGTGCAGTCGGGTCATGCTCGTCCAATTTTATACTCCTCCTGACGGATCGAAGGAGGGTGCTGGAGAATTTTTGACCAAGTCTTCGTGGTTCACTCTCCTTTCCATACTCTAGAGGTAATATTTTTTTAAGGGACATCCGGGTCACATTCGTATGTACTTGGTGCAGATCGGTATTGACCCTCAACCTAAGGTATGATATAGTCAGTCGGCCGTACCTCTAGATGTCGTTTCGATTGGTTTTGTATCGAGGCCTCCCTGTAGTCGTTGCCTTAAGTTGTAAACAATTCCACGCTAGAGCTATAATAAGCTGTCGTGTTCATCTTTTAGTGATTTGTATTCCTGCTCCCAACATTGATTGGCCAAGCCACTAGTCGGATGATCAAACTCCATCCTTAGCGAGTTAATACTCCTCATGTCGGTTTTAGGCTGAAGTTTGCGGAATAGAGAACAGTCGAAATCCACTCGTCTATTTATCGATGTTTGTACACCACTCTGCATTCTGGTGACTTAGTGTTATTCTCCCCTCGGTCGACTAGCGCCCAATTTGTGTTCATGCTTCGGTCCACGCTCCGGGGACTTAAAGATTTGTCGGACAGTTTATGCTTTAGTCCACAGTTTGGGACGTAGAGATTTTTCTCAATTCGTTTATACTCCAGTCCACCCTTTGGGGACTTAGAGCACTCTAATCCGCTTCTGGGACTTAGAGATTTTTCTCAAGTCGTTTATACTCTAGTCCGCACTCCAGGGACTCAGAGTACTCTAATCCGCGTTCCAGGGACTTAGAGATTTTTAAGTTGTTTATACTCTAGTCTGCACTCTGGGGACTCAGAGTACTCTAATCCGCATGCTGGGGACTTAGAAATTTTTAAGTTGTTTATACGTTAGTCCGCACTCTGGGGACTCAGAGTACTCTAGCCCACACTTTGGGGACTTAGAGATTTTTAAATCGTTTATACTCTAGTCCGCACTCTGGGGACTTAGAGATTTTTAAGTCGTTTATACTCTAGTCCGCGCTCTGGGGACTTAGAGTACTCTAGTCCGCACTCTAGGGACTTAGAGATTTTTAATTCGTTTATACTCTAGGCCATACTCTGGGGACTCAGAGTACCCTAGTTTGCACTCTGGGGACTTAGAGATTTTTTAAATCGTTTATACTCTAGTCCGCACTCTGGGGACTCAGAGTACTCTAGTCCGCACTCTGGGGACTTAGAGATTTTTAAGTCGTTTATACTCTAGTCCACGTTCTGGAGACTCTGAGTATTCTAGTCTGCACTCTGGGGATTTAGAAATTTTTAAATCGTTTATACTCTAGTCCATGCTCTGGAGACTCAGAGTACTCTAGTCCGCACTTCGGGAACTTAGAGATTCTTAAGTTGTTTATACTCTAGTCTGCATTCAGAGGACTTAGAGTACTCTAGTTCGCTTCAGGGACTTAGAGGGTTTTAAGTTATTTATACTCTAGCCCGCGTTCTGGGGACTCAGAGTATTCTAGTCTGCACTCTGAGGACTTAGAGATTTTTAAATCGTTTATACTCTAGTCCACGCTCTGGGGACTCAGAGTACTCTAGTCCGCACTATGGGAACTTAGAGATTTTTAAGTCGCTTATACTCTATTCCGCACGACTAAGAGTACTCTAGTCCGCTTCTGGGACTTAGAGGTTTTTAAGTCATTTATACTCTAGTCCGCACTTCGGGGACTCAGAGTACTCTAGTCCACTTCACGGACTTAGAATTTTTGTTGAGGACAATTGTATTTTCATCCGTTTAATTTGTATTTCATTTGCCGTATCGAGACTAATGTTGTCGAATGAACGGTCGAACCACGTTTTCTCATTGAATGGGACTCTGCCTCCAGCATGAAGGATGAAACTTGAAAAATGGACGGTCGATTCTCGTCCGCTTGGTGATTATGGCTCTTCCAATCAAGTCAAGGAAAGAGGTATATGACAGATGGTTGGATCAAATCCATGCTGGGTTAGATAATCAAGTCTCGCATAATTTGCTTCGTATCTCTTTCTAGAAAATAAGGATAATAGATTATTGAGTAGACAAAGTAAGTTGCATATGTTTCAAGGTGTAGTCGTTTCCATGTATTTAGAGCGATGGTTAACGAGTAGGCAGTCCACCATAGCTACTTCAAGTTGGGCTTTCGTACAACCTTTTGTGTTCAAGGTAGGATTTGATGTGCAGATGATCAAATCACATCTACTCTAGATAGATCCTGGTGTCACCGAGCTTCAGGAGAGGCATCTATATTTTGTCGAACTTTGTTCTATGACTCAATTTGAGTGGATGATAGGGCCATTTTCATTCCAAGCCTTGCTTAGGTCTCCAAGTAAAATGTGGAAGTCGATGAATGGATGGTCGGTCATGTTGACTTGTATTGGGCTCTGATCGTGATGACCTTCTCATTCTCTAGTCCTTGGCCTTAAATGAAAGGCACATGGTTGATGATGAGCGATTGAATCATGCTCGTCTTGATGAAACTCCACAAATCTAATCAAGGTCTACGTGGATTAGTTGGCGAGCAACTCTGGGAACTTGGTCACCTGCATCGTTTTGGAGGAAGTTTAGTTCAAGTCGGTCATAATTCAAAGCATAATTGAAATTAAAATAATCCAAAGAAGATTGGTATAAATCTCATTGATAAAGGGAGCAGTATCGTGTGCTCGCTATTCAACTTTGGTGCTAGCCCCTTCTAGCGGGATGTCGACTACCAACAGCCCAATTGATAATTAGAGTTCTTTATTAATGGGTATTTGAAGTTCCTGGCTCGCCCTTCTATAAGGCTTGCACGTACTATTGGTGCTTTCAAAGAGCATATGAGTTGAATTTTGAGGTCTTATTTTGTCTACCGAAATCAGAGTCCTTAGCCAACGGGACTACATTGTTATTTTTCCTAATCTGCTCCACTCCTCCTCACTTTGGTTCTGATTCATTTTGTAACAGAAACAATCCATGGTCGTATGAGGCTCTCCGGCTAAATAGCTGTCGAAATATATCTGTAGGTCGACTCTCCACAAACGCGATCAGTGTGATTTCCTTGTTAGCATTTGGAATAAATTGCGTAGAGCCAAACATTGGTCTGCTTGGAGTCACTAAATTTGAAGTGCTGGGTTAGTGAAGAATGTTGCTTGGAGTCATCTTGGCATTTGCCTAGAGTCATGTCATCTATGTTCTCCAACCTTTAGGGGTATTGTTTGAGTAGCGGCTACTTGTCCATTCCCTTGTTGCCGTTCAGAAGTTGCCGCTAAATCCTCTATGCCTTGGTCGATCATGGGATGTAAGGGAAGTGGATAGAACGTTCCTTTATTAAGTTGAGTTTTGAATTCACTATCTGGAGGCACTGCGCTGCGGCTGGGGTAGCCGAAATTTTTTTTTGAAAAAATAAGGGTTGTACAAGAGACCAGTGTAACTTAAGTTTGGATCGGCCAAGCATGGCTTGGCCAAGGCGGTTTGGCCAAACGTGGATTGGCCTGGAGTGGCTCGACCAAGGTGGATCGGCCAAGGTGGTTCGGCCTAGAGGCGGTTCGGCTAAGAGTGGATCGACCAAGGCGGTTCGGCTAAGAGTGGCTCGACCAAGGCGGTTCGGCCAAGGCGGATCGGCCTGGAGTGGCTCGGCCAAGGTGGATCGGCCTTGAGTGGCTCGGCCAAGGTGGATCGGCCAAGGCGGTTCGACCAAGGTGGATCGGTCTGGAGTGGCTCGGCCAAGGTGGATTGGCCAAGGCGGTTCGACCAAGGGTGGCTCGGCCTGGAGTGGCTCGGCCACAGTGGATCGGCTCGGACTGACTCGGCCAAGGTCGGTCGGCATACTATGGGTCGGTTTACATACAGAGATTTTGGAGTGATCGGTCTACAGCAGTTTTGGACCGATCGGTATATGTGTGTTTGCCTTGGTGAGGGTTTGGCCATATGAGAGATCGGCTGAATTGCCTTCAGAAGGAGGGGTCAGTCTTCATTCAACTTGAGTGCAAACTTCAACATCCAATCCGCAGATCTTGCGTACATCAGTGAATCCAATCCTTTCACATGAACATAAGCACTTGATTAACTCTAAACAAGAAACTTAGCATAATCAAATCTTCTAGAAAAAGTGGGCAGTAGACTTAGTTTCTCTGACTATGGCTATCAGCTTCCTTTAGATTTCTTTCAAATCTGAGTAGAATAGGAAGTTTGCTAGTAAACAACCGGATCTATCTTGCGAATAGGGAAATCCACTAGTAGACGATGAGATCCAATCAAGCTGAGAATTCAATTCTAAATGAAAGAACCAAAATGTCAGCATCAAAATTGGCCACTAACACCCTTGAGTAGAGTTATGTAAAGAGATTAATGAAGATAGTAAATTAAAATAGAAGAATAGTATAATTCAATGCAAAAAGAACGACAAAAACAAGAACACCAGATTTATAGTGGTTCGGCGTAATTGCCTACATCCCCTTTGAATAAAATCTTTATTGCTTTCTTAATCACTTTAATACAGATACAATCTATAAACAAATCACTTGAATACAAGTTTGAATTAAAAAGAGGAGAGTATAAAAAATGAAAGAGTCTCCCCAGTGTTCTCGGAAAAAGATCCTCTTACACTTCGCCCCTGCCCCTCTATTTATAGACCAAGATGGGCTGGATTCCCTATGCTGGCCTAAGGATAAGGTACCTCGGCCCATAGTAGACAACTCCTGTATACCGAATCAGGTATACCAAATGGTGGTTGCCAAGCGACGTCGGTCGAACGACGGTAGCCGAGCGGTGCTTTGCCGAGCGATGGTCAGACGGAAAGAGTGAATCATACCATCCTCAGACTAATGGTCAGACAGAAAGGGTGAATTGGATTCTGGAAGATCTTCTTCGTGCCTGTGTTCTTGATTATAGAACATTTTGGGAAGATCATCTCCATCACGTTGAATTCACTTATAATAACAACTATCAGGTATAACTTAATTTGAAATTAAATCATCTTAAGCTTAAATCAATTAAATCCCATTCTTTTGAATTCGAGCAAGTATAGAGATGTCTCTGTTTGCCGCTCTTTGCGGACGATCTTGCAAATATCCATCTTGTTGGATTGAATCCGGTGATCGTTTAGTTCTTGGACCTGATAGGATTGTGGAAGCATCGAATAAAGTTGAAGAGATTAGGAGAAGGATGAGGATTACTCAATAGGCAGAAGAAGTATGCTGATAGACGAAGAAGGGATTTAGAATTTTCAATGGGTGATCAGGTCTTTCTTAAGATCTCGCCACTGAAGAATGGGGTTCGCTTCGGTCAGAGAGGGAAGCTTGTTTCTAGATTCATTGGTTCTTTCCGCATCTTGGAAAGGGTTGGTCCTTTAGCATATAGAGTGTATTTGGAGAAGCTATCGGGTGTGCATAACGTATATCACGTATCTCACCTTCGCAAATATCTGCATGATCCATCCTTGATTGTTCAGCCTGCTTTGTTAGAGAATTTGGATGTTGAGCCAAGTCTCACTATCGAGAGGAAGGCACTTCATATTGTCAATAGAGGCACGAAGCAACATAGGAGGAAATTTGTCAGTCTAGTCAAAGTACAGTGTAGTACAGACGATCGAGATTGCACCTAGGAGACCGAGGAGTCCACGCGTGCTTCGAATCCTAAATTGTTTGTCTCAAGTACCATTCATTTTAAATCCATTTTATCTTTCTGTTTGCTTCTATTTTCCCATATCGTTGCTTTTCGGGGACGAAAAGTTTCAGTGGGCGAGAATGTGACGACCCAAAATTTTTAACGATTTAAATAACGTAATTAATTAAATTTTCATGAAAATTAAAAATAAAAGTTTTGCAATAAAAATTTGATATTTAGGATAGCCTATTTAAACATAGCAAGTGATAGATTTTTATCGGAAAATTTGTAAGTTTGTTCTGTTGTGAAATTTTAATTTAAAATCAGCTAAAAATTTGATGGAAAAATATATTTTCGTAATCTAAATATATTTACATAAGAAAAATGTAAGTTATTTTTTGAGTGAGACGTCATATTTCGTTTTTCCAAATTGGGACTGCTCTAGCCCTGTTTATCTTATTTTCAGTGATTTAGCAGCATTTTTGGTAGGGAAAAATGGAGTTTTGATAGGTAGGTCGTGTCTATCATATCTGTGTACCATTTTGTTCGTCTCATCGCATTGATCTCCGTAGGCGTCCGGTACGCGGCGAAATCTGCGGAACGGTTAGCCATATCGGTACCTATTTTGAATCTTTTGGGCTTTCTGTGTCCTTTCATTTGTCCATCGGTTAAAGCTAATGGACATTAACTTTTAATATTCCCAGATTCAGCTACCTGACTTTTGTTATTCCTACCATTTCAATATAATTTTGGTTCGTTCACCACTTTCATTCTCTCCGCTTTCTCTTCTTTCTATTCTTACTTTTACAATTTTTTTATAAGGTTTATATAAGCAAAACTGCTTGTCCCTTCTCACCGCTTGTCAACCTTGCCTTTAGTTTGCCGAGTCTCTTTTCCATCCTCCAACGCGTGTACGCCACCCTCTCTATCCCAACCGAATTCCTAACAGCCGTCTCCTCACCCCATGGTGTCACACACCGTAGCCCCTCCTTCCTGCTCCAACCCTCTCCCACTTGTGCCAAAGCAGCAGTAACCGCCCATCCCCTATAGCCTCTCTGCCTCGTCCACCCATAACGCCACAGCCTGCGCCATCTCCCTCCATCGAACGCGCAGCCACCAGTCTTCCCATGCCAAAGCCGGCCTTCCCTCCTCCTCCGGTCTTTCCCTTCGCCTACTGTCAGCCCACACACCCTTGCTCCACCGTCCAACCATCCTCCCCACTACCGACACCCGCCTCCCTCTCTCTGGTCTAATCCCGAACCCGAACAGCCTCCTTGCCTACTTGTGCTCGACCAAGCAAACCCGCCTCCTCCTCTAAAAAAAGGGAAAAAGGAAACATATATTTTTTATTTTTCATCAAACGCAATCTAGCTTTGCTCTGTGCTTGCCGTCCGGAGAATTTCAGCAGTGGTTGTCGCGTTCTTCGCTTTTTCGTATGCTTATCCATGTCCGTTTGCTTTTATTCTCGTTGTTTCTCTAGCCTCGAAAGCTGAACGATCACTCATGATTAACATTCTTATGTTTAGTAAATTTATTTCACATGAAATGACGATTGGAATATTTTGTTAAATTTGAACTAGTTACTGATTATATCGTTGAGCTTGATATGTTATTATTTAAACTGTTCACCTATGTTAATTGACATATGACACCATAACATGTTAGTGTGTATACATACATACATACATATATATATATATATATCATTTTTTAAATTATTAATTATGATATATGTTTGTCATTGATATATATGCCATTTTCTGTTATTATTTTATTGTTCTTACAGCAAGTTCCCTGTTAGTTTAGAAAATCCCTATGGGTTGAAATGATACATACCTGAATGATCTTATAGATTGGGGAAAATCGTTATGGGTTGAAATGATAAACCGAAACGATTTTATTGAATTTGAAATTATGGGATTGCAGGTTGAAATGATATACACCCGTAAAATTTAAATTATTGCAGATTGAAATGATAAATATCCGTATCACTTGACCATAGGATAGAAAACTATATACGGACGCCATTGGTATATTTCTAAATTATTTCTAGAATTTTGAAAAATAGACGCATTTAATAAATATTGATTTTTGAAATATAATATAAAGGATTTTATTTTAATACGTGTGTAAAATTTAGATTTTTAAATTATAAGTTAAGTTTTGAAAAATGTAAATTTTAAGATTTTACTTATAACTTTATTATTTTTAAATATATAAATAAAATAAATTTAATAATAAGATTTAATTTAATATACTAAAATTTAATAATTTTTTAATTTAATTAATATATATATATATATATATATAATATGTTTAAAATATTTATTTAAATTTTATATTAATACTTTGAAAATAGAATTTTTTATTAAATTTAATAAATTAAGGTTGGGAAGATAAAATAAAGTTGATTTGTAATTTAATTTGTTTAAGAATTGAATTTAAATAAGAATTGATTTGAAACTTATTGATTTTGAGATTTTAAACATATGAATTTTATAAATTGATAACTTGATTTTGATTAAAGACGATTAAATGAATATTTTCAAATTTAAATAAATTTGAAATTGAATATCTAATTTTGATTTAAATTTATAATTTGAAATTTTATTTAAATGTTCATAAAAAGTGATTAAGTAAATATTTTAAAATTAAATAAAAATTGAAGTTGAATATTTAGTTTTAATTTAAAATTTTGTCATTTGAGACTTTATTAAATGTTTATGAAAGTGATTTTTATAAAATGACCACGGTGTGAAATAAGCTTTGGTTGTTAAAGAGATTGAGATCATATATTGTCATACTCTCAGCCAATACTGAAAACTACTTTAACAACTGTGCACGTGGTGGAAAATCCACAACAAAGTAGGATGGTTTGGCCAACGATACTATATGATGTATGAACGGAACCTAACCCTCTCGGGTCAACTTGATATGACTAAGACAGGAGCTATACTTAGGCCAAGTGAGGTCACACTTCCGATCGAGCATGCTTCTTCAATACCATATCTATTACTTCGTGATTTGATTGGTGCACATATTTGATTATGAGAGTGTGTCTCGAGGGGGGCGGTAGTAGCTGCTATGCATTACCACTAACCCGGTTCTGCAAAACAGTAGTATCCTACCCCATACATTGCCTCACGTGCCTTATCATTTGTCTTATCGAGCCCATTATGAGTTTGGTTTGTGTCGTATACTATGGAATGCCCTCTGAAAGCCCTCCAATTTACGGAGGAATTACGGTACTGTATATACTATGACATTTATATAAAAATGTGTTAAGGAGGCTATGGGTAACGCCTTAACGCTATTTTAATATTTTAATTTACTATAGATATTATCTATGTAGCGTATTGTATTATGTATGTAGATAGTTCCACGGATCCTTAAAGGATGGAATCCTAAACATTCTTTAAATTATATTGCGTTTCACTTGAATCGATTTACTTGCATAAGAGTGTTAATCCTGACTCGAGTGTTTTGTGCTTTAATTCATGCTCGAGTCAGCCTGAGTGTCACAACATTTGAGACTCACCTTTGGAGTTTTGCTTGGAGATCTATCTTTTATCTATTCAGCTTTTCAATTATTCACAGTTATTTATGTTCAGACTTGTCATTTGCTTATGTATTAGAGACATCTTTGTATTTGGAATTTCTGTTGTATTTTGCTATAGACTCTGATGTTTCTATAGTAGCTTCACGAACTGCTTTATCTATTCCGCTGCATATTATTGTGTTACTTTATGTCTGTGATTCTACGATTGACTTATTTACTATATATGCCAAGTTTTACCAAATATAAAATAACAATATGTTATTTTGAGCAATTCAAGTTTGACATGTGTGAGCTATTGTCGGTTTGAATGGTTCGAAATGACTGTTTATTATGGATAAAACTCCACAATATTGCACAACGGAATATAAGCGATAGCAAGCTACAAGTGTAGATATATAAAAGCATAGCCTCTTACTCGTACTCTATACAGCTCCATGCGCTATCCAGACCTATTATTTCTAATCTGCTCATTTAAAAGTATTCAAAATGATAAAAAACAAAACATAAAATCTCGTATCAGACAAGACAACAATCTGGTGTGAACGATATATTATCTCAAAGATACTATAAACATCGTATATTGTAAATATGGTACGAAGAACCATACCTGATCTATACTTGCAACCAAAGAGTCACTGCATCGTATTGTCCAATTAGCACACCGCACTTGCCTACACTCCAGACCTTGCAAAGTTCAATTATTTTCCTTAGCCCCTTGTCTTCACTATAAGTAAAACGCTACTCCCCATTCGCTACACTTTACTCCTCAAACTACAGCCGTTCCAAATCCCAACCCTAATTTTGTTCAAATCAAATTTCCAATTGCGCCCTACACCCTTCAACTCTTCACCGTCCCGTACTGCCGTTCAACGCCGCTCTGCCAGAGGGCTTCTCTGCCTCGTTCAACGTCGCTCCGCCTCCCTTTTTTGCAGCTCGGCCTCGTTCACCGCCTCTCCGTCGCCGCTCCAACCCATTTAAGTCAATCGCCCGATTGTAAGCATACCACTTTCACTTTCAGCATACCACTTTCAGCAGTTTTTAGCATACATACTAATATCGATACATGACAATAAACATAAACCTTTCGCAATATGTAGGATTTATGACACATAATAGGATTCAATCACTAACATACCTGTCTTATAGCTAGCTGATACTATGTTTTCTTTTTCAACATTCAAAATAAATTTTAATGTAAATTAACTGTTAATCATGTAGCCATTAAACTATTATGTATCACAGTCATTCGCACTTATAATGCGTGTATCATTTTGGTGTGAAAAGAATGGTGTGAAAAGAATGAGTATATAGAATTTAAGAGCAAAGTCCCTTCCTTTTAAGTTTTCAAAAATTAATAAAGACGTTGATGTATAGAGACATTAGTTTTATTTTAAGCTTATATGGTTGTGAACTCATGTATAAAATATTGACATCAATGCATAGACAAGTCGCTTAAGAACGATGCAAAAAGTGGGATTATTAAAAAAGCACTTGTTACATTGTTATCAAGACTATCTATCCTAATACCTAAAACTATATTAAACATGCATTTTAATTTTCGGATGCTTTGCAAAGGACATTGACATGTGGGACTAAAAGAAGGAAAATGGCATGCAAACAGACACATGCCCATGCGTACTTAGCTAATTAACTATATCGAGTAGCTTTTTTGAGTTGCATTCTCAACTTCCTTTTCGGAAACCTATTGTACCTTTGATGCATTTGTTTAGGCATCCATTTCGTTGTAAATCGACAGTAGTTGCCTGAATGACCAAAGCTGTTGCAATTTTGGCAAATAATTGATTTCCGCTCGTATAAGACTTCATCTGTTTTGCACTGTTTAGCAATGTTCATGGTGGCGTTAGCATGCTAAATAAATATAAATAGATAATCATTTATTTAACCATTAGCAGATATTCGTACATATAGATTAAATTTTATATGTATGTATATCTATCTATAGTTAAATAAATGAGTAACCATTTATATTTAAATTTGTAGACATATATATATGTATATATATGTGTGTGTGTATATATAACATGCACATGAATACAACAAAATACGAGCTTCTTATTGAAGGTTTTGCTATGTTTGGTATGTTAGTTTGATATCTGAACTATTCCGCTTTATAACAAATTTTGAAAGGCTTCATGTTTTAACCATTCCAAAAAATGATTATAATTAGATAAACACAACCATATAAGAGAGAGAACCTTGGTTTTCATTTCAAATTGTGAGAAATAAGAAATACATGTATAAGTGAACTATACACCAAACTAGCTTGATTTTTATTATGTATTTCCTATCACTGTATGTGATAGGATAATATAATAAGCTGGTAGAAAAATAATTGACGATATATCATATATGCTATAGCAGGACAATATGTCTTCTAGTATAGACAAACAGTGGATGAAAGAATCCGATCGAAGAACTACACAATATGTGGAAGAAGTGCATAAGTTTACCGAATTCGTTGTACAAAATGGTGGTAATAAGGAAATCTAATTTTTTCTTTGCACACAGTGCAAAAATATGAAAATGAAGATTGAATTAAAGGAAATTCATTATCATCTTCTTAGATGGGGAATTGTTCAATCATATACCATATACCGTTTGGCATTTTCATGGAGAAGAGTTGACGCAGAAGCAAAAAGAACCCATTAGTTAAGCCATAAGTGTCAATGAGTCTGAACATCCTAGGATGAAAGATCTGGTCAATTATGCTGATAGATTTCATTATTTCCAACCTGCAAATCCATTGTCCGATAATATTGGCGATTTGTCTACGGTTGATATCAATTGGCAGACCAATCAAAGTAAGAAGTATAAATCACTTTTTGGTAGTGCAAAAGAGCCATTGTATCCTTCATATTCAAAAGGGATAACAAATTTGTATGCCACTATGAAACTGAACAGCTTGAAAACTCAGTACGACTTTTTTGATAATGGTGTGACCGCACTTCTTGAATTTATAAAGGAGTTATTCCCTGAAGGTTACACGCTACTGACAAAGTACCCTACATGAAGAAGATGATTAAACGAGTTGGGTTGGATTACAAAACTTATGATGCATGAATTAATGATTGCATTTTATACTGGAAAGATAATGCAAATAGAGTTTCTTGTACAATTTGCAATGAACTAATATATAAGACAACATTAACGAAGAGAGAAGAGCTACCGAAATACCTCAAAAGACATTAAGACATTTTCCTTTAATATCTAGATCGAGGAGACGTATATCATACCATGGATAGCAGATGCTATGAGTTGGCATGGTCGTGCCAAGTCTGATCCAACTATAACGCATCCCCTATGTGACACTTTTCAATAGTGGGCTGCATATTCTTTTGAAAATACGTTTGCTGTTGAACCACAAAATGTTACGTTCGGAATAGCAACAGATGGTTTTAATCCACATGCGTCTCTAGCCAACCGTTATAGTAGCCAATAATTGTAGGATTGTATAATCTTCCTCTATCCATGTGCATAAAAATGGAGCTCAATGTTGACATTATTGATTTCTGGACCAAAAAGCCAAGGGAAGATAGACGTTTATTTACAACCATTGATAGACGAGTTAAAGCAGTTATGAGAAATAGTTATTGCATTCGACTCATTTAATAAATCCGAGTTCATAATGAAAGCTAGGATGTTATGGGCCATTTATGATTGCCCTGCATTCGAGACTTTATCATAGTGCATAACTCACGTCTATTTTGCATGTCTTATTTGTAGGGAAGACATTTGTTCGTTTTGTTTTCCTGAAAGTAAGAAAATGTGTTACATGGAACATTGAAGACTGCTTTCTTCCAAACACAAGTTTGGAGATGATAAGACAAACTTCAATAACAAACAAGAATGTCGTCGTCCTCCATGGCCATTGAATGGTGCTATCAGGTTGAAGAGAAGTAGCGAATATTAAGATGAAAGCTGGTAGAAACAAATAGGAAATCGGCCGAAAACGAAAAAAGAAAACTGATGAAGAAGAGCGTGACAATGTTCCTGTATGATATAGAAGGTCCATCCTCTTTGATTTTCCATATTGAAAAGCAAATATGATTCGACATAATGTTGATGTGATGCATACGGAGAAGAATATCACTGAGCATCTCATCAGCACAATTATGGGTCATAAAGATAATTCAAAGGACGCAACCAATGCATGCAAGGATTGTAAACCATGGGGATAAAACAAAAATTATGGATGATGGAAGATTCTGAAACAAATAAAATAACCATACAAGAGGCAAGTTTCACGTTGGACGCAGAAGAAAAGATACGGTTTCACACCATTTTGAAAAATCTGAAAGTGCCTAGCAAAATCTCTTCTAACTCCCACAACAATGTAAACACCAATCCTCCTGAACTAACAAATATGAAGTCGCATGATTATCGCATCATAATGCAACAATTACTTCCGCAATTAGTTCAACATTCTTATCCACAATATAAGGATATGCGTAATGTTGTACATCGTGTAAGTATATTCTTCAATATTTTGTGCTCAAAGGTGATCAATAAAGACCATCTTTTAAAACAAACGTTAGCTTGGTAGAAACAGTGTGTTTTGAAAAACATTTTCCATCATCATTTTTTGATATCAGTATACACCTTATGGTTCATTTAGCCGATGAAACATTAATTTGCGGCCCTGTTAGATATAAGTGGATGTATCCTTTTGTATGGTAAGTTATTAATTCCAGTTTTGTTAACCATCGTTCGATTTAAATAACTACTGGTTATTTACAATTGATTACCTTCGTAGGTTGACGAAAACATATAAAGGATACGCGTTAAGATATATTAAAGGGTGTATTGCAGAAGGGTATATCATACAAGAAGCTAATCTTTACTACACGGAGATGTCGAAAGGAGGTGATGATACTCATAACATACTTCGCGAAGCGTTTTTAGACAAGGATGATGAGTTTTCTGGTGGGATTTCTCTAGATAGTGGTAAAGATATAACATTAATCCAAGTGCCGTTTAAACAAGTTCGTAGATAGGTTTTTAATAAGTACGATGGATTGGATGAATGAGATAAGTAAGTTCACAAATTTGTCTTAAATTTCCATTATTATAATTCAACTCATAAATACATTTTGAAATGTGTGTCGCAGAAGGTATAACATCTATGTGAAAAGTACTAAATCTCAGCCTGAAGTGAGGTTACGTTCATGGAAGTTTGTCAAAGTTTTACTCTATGGTTACGTGGTGAGGTGTTACATCTTCTTAAGTATTTCATGTGTATTTAAGCGGATCATACACCTTCATGACCATGCTTTTCACTAATTGTGTTTTTTTAGTTGGTGAAGGCTAACGATGTTGATTCAACTCTTTGACAGGTGAATGGACCAAAGTTTAAGGCGCATAGCTATATGAAGTACCGAGTGAATGTGTGTACATTTTCTCTAAAAAATTACGAAGAGCGGATGGTAACACAAGACAGTGGTGTGTGTATGAGAGCAATTAAAAGTTTGAAAGTGAGTGGGAATGATAAAAGTTATAAGGAAGTAGAAACAATGTAATATAGAGTTACTCAGCAGATAATTAAATTGGAGTACATTGATTTCAAGCAAACGGTTTTTTATTATGACTGGTAAAGGTCCAAGATATGGACAATGGTTGCAAGATAGATCATGTTTCAAACTTGATAAGAATTAACTAGGGAAATTAAAGTGCAAAGATAAAGTGAATGATAAGTCATTTATTCTTGCATCGGTAGCGAGTCAAGTGTTTATTCAATTTTTTCTAAAAATAACACATGGTTTATGGTTTCGCACACATCCAAACGGTTGGCTACAAATGCCGATGACATCGAGTTTCCACATATTAACCTATCAATCAGCTTTGGAAGACAATAAAAATGTATCTTAACTGAATGAATTGTATCTTAACTGAATGACATCGAGTTGTATCTTAACTGGATGACATCGAGTTTCCACATATTAATATGCAATGTATCTTAACTGAATGAATTGAATGTCAAGTGTGATTGAATCAAGAATTTATTTACTATGGGTATTTGCCAAGTAATTACCGACTACAATATCTTGCACTTATACAATACTTCAATATTGGCGCTGTCTTCAAAACTGTTTATGCTTTATAATAAACTAGGCAAAAGGTGAGATTCAATGGAGTGATGTACTTTCTATAACAAATCAGTAATATCTACTTAATAGTGGCTTATAACACCAGGTTAATGAGATGCTATAGTTTCCATCTGAAAATATGCATGCATGCATTTAACTAAACTGAAGTATGCTGATAGTGGAATAATATACAGCTTGTAGTAGAACAATTTGATCATGCCGGGAGTGCCGGATATGTCCGCCGGAAACCAAATTTTAGCAATAATCAAACACAAACATTTATATCATAAGACAATTTTCACACCATTTGTATCATATATATATATATATATATATATCATTTTTCATAAAAAAACTGACATAAAAGGAAATACATTCTGTCATGTTTTCTGTAATTTACTTGTGTGCAAGCAAACACACAGGCGCGTGTGATCATTTCATATTTCCTTTTTATATACCTAATTATGTTACTTTATCCCAAACTACTAAAATACTTTCCCATCTGGTTTTCTAAAACCACACATATATTGAAACTTGTTAAGAATATATGTTTCTGCTAATCTCATACTCAGTTCAGTATATAGTCAGATTACAGTTAACTTACTAAAAACGAGCTTTAGTTTTAACTATTACTGAATAATAAGAAATAAAGGGTGGAAACAAACTAATATTTCTTCTTTTAATTTCAAGAAAATAAGCAAAGTTAAATTAGTTTTTGGTATCAGGAGTTTAAAATATTGATATATTGCCACATGCTAATTATATTTTACCATACAGGTACCTGAAGTTGTATGTGGCGAACCTTCTTTTACTCTCTGTTTTGAAGCCGGAAGGTAACAACTACTTTTTTTACTTTCCTCTTAAGTGGACTTTATGTCTGTGGTCTATACCACTATTTAAATGTCTATCTAATTTGTAGCAATCAAAGATGCACACAATATGCCATGTTTTTAAAAATTTATTCACACTATATAATTAGAATTAATTATAGAATGGAGATATGGTTATATGTCATGGATTGCATATTCAAAATTGCATTTATTTTATCAAACAATATTCTGGTAGCAGCTATCACTAAATTTGAAGCTATGAGTGGCGGTTTTATTTTCTTAACTACCAATTAGCTTAATTTGATGTATCAATCTATCCAATGTATGGACCCTAAGTGGACCAAAAATGACCTTTGGATTTTAAAACTGTACAGTCCATGGAACCTTTAACTTTGGAAAAGTTATGGACATATGGAAATGAATAATTTGATATTCATATATGAGACATCTCCCAGCTTAAACCCACAGTCAAGAGATGGATGATATTAATTTTAAAATCAATTATCTTTTCTTGGATTGATAGGCAAGTTCGAGTCCTATACGTTTGTAATATGACATCAATGTTAAGTAAGTTCTTTCATTTATATTTTTTCCCTTGATTTTTCCTTTCTTTCGTTTTCCCCTTTTCTTGACAGTTCTGATTTTTATTGTGCATTCACGTAGATTTAACTTAATTGAAATATAATAAATTATCTCAATCCATCAAAAGAGTTGGAATTTAAAATATAATACAAACTATATTTGTATAGTTGCACAGGGACTTGTGAGTTCATCCAAAATCTTTCAAGTTAGTTTTCTGAACAATCATAAACATGCACAACTGATTTTAGTTCTAAATTCCAGTTAATACTTTGTGCTATTTTTACACTTTAGTTCTATTTCTTGAAATCGTGCAGACAATCTAATCTTCGATTCCAATGTAATTACTATATAAATTCACATTAGGATACTTAATATCGAAGACATAAAATATAGAGGAAATGAGGGCACTCAAGAAGAAGATTTTGTTTTTTTTTGTTTCAGTCTTAATTTGATAAATATGTTGTCTGTATTATGATGCATTTCAGTCTTAATTTGATAAAATATATACATGTAACTTGTCTCAACTGCTTTTCTATAATACATTTCATAGTCCAAATCCTATTATTTAATTATACTTTCGTATCTGATATAGGTTTAACAAGCAGATAACCTTTTTTTTATTAAAGAAAGCTCTAATATATCAAGCTCGGAATTTAATAGGACTTGAGTTAATTCCAGTTGATCGCTTCAGGTATCCATTTTTATGTTTAGGTATAATATGACCAACGACGAACAAAACTATTTTTGTTATTTATTTATTTTGCGTCATCTGGTCTCGTAGGTGGTTTTGGTTGTTTGGATTGTAACGAAGAAGAGGGTAACAATGTCAAAACCCATTGAAGCGTCAACCCATTCAATTACGCAGTCATCCGCTACACAACCTGAGAAAGCTAACAAACGGTGCTCCCATTTCAAAAAATGCTAGAAAAATAAGCAGTCGAATTGGCAAATTAGTAAGAATTCATGTGTCGAGGTCATATGAAAGTTGGGATAAAGCATCCAAAAAAATATAAGGATGACGTTTGGACTGAATTGCTGGTAAGCTACAATTGATATGTATAACATTTAGTTTTCCCTACGAATATATGTTGCCACTGCTTATTTTTTTAAGTAAGCAACTTTTAATTTTACAGATATTTTTCGAACTAGAGTCAGATGCAAATGGCTTTTTTCTTAAAAAATGTTCGATTCGTGTAGGAGACATAGGAGCGAATTGAGAATTTAATATTATGACAAATTCGATAATGACGAAGATAGGTAGAAAAATTGTCCACTAGTAATTAGCCAGGAAGATTGGGATGAGTTTTTGAAAAACGAAGCAAAATTCGGTACAAGCTAAAAAAGAGATGTAAGCAAAAAATATAGATCACCGTACAAGTCATGATGTAGTAGAACATGAAATTGTTTGCTTGTTTCATCTTTTTCAATCTAAGTTTTACATAGACATAACCATAGTTTATAGTTATTCAAAATTGTAGTGAGATTGTATAATTTTTGAAAATATTTGCAAGACTCGGAATTTCACGACAATTAATGCAAGGTTGCAACATAATTAGTGGTAAGCGGTGGTCTTTGATTTTAAGAATATAATTCGATCATTGCGCTTTGCCCAAATGTACCAAACATTGATAGTAATTATTATTTCACATATTATTCTATGTAGTGCATTGATAAACTTGAAGTTATGAACTATTCCAGCACTGCTTTGAGAGAAGAATTCGCCAGAACCCCAATTTTCATGTTGTTACATAAATGCTGCCATATGTGATTTGAATATGAGCAAGTGAAAAACGTATGATCCACAGTTTCATCATGTTTAGATAGGATGCATCCTTTATCCACCATGATGTTCCACATGAATATTTTATCTTTTGCGTATGGTTTATTAAGCATTTCCATTATGGTGCATATGGACATTTTGGGCATACATTAATTGTTCCAAGTAGCCTTGCGCCATTCATAAGTACAATGATGCACTTTCAGATTATCCAAGCAGACTTGAGAGGAAATTTCCATTACTGTCCGGCAACTGTTTCTTTTACCATGTCCTAACTGACATGCCCCAGCAACAAAGAATTTGAATTTCGGTTTTATCCTCATTTGATAATGGTTTATGTAAACTAAAAGTAGCAAATTTATCTTCAAGTATATGATCATTTGAGGTGTCATTATTTGTTGATGAGCCTTGGAATTATTTTGATCATTTGTTGATGAACAACCTATAACTTATGTATCATTTGCGGCTGTCTTTTCCACTTGCACATGCTAATGAAACCATATTAGAAAATCGTTCTACTTTGTCTCTCATATCCAAGCCTGAGGCAGACAAGGATTGCTGACAATTGAGAATCTTTAGGCTTTTTTTAATCTTTAGGGACCACTTATTAAAACTAATTAGGAAAACACTTGAAAAATTATTTACGAAAGCAGACCAACTAGCTGGACCAAGAAGTACTGACTCTATTTCAAATCCTGGCAATATTTATGCTTTATTTTTGCATTTACGCAAACTGGAATCTTTATTTAAAATATCTGCACCGATTGTGTAGCCACTTTTTTTCTGTAGACGATCTTACCAAAGTCACCTAGGCTCATAAACATGAGGCTTTATCTGTGGTAAATTTAGCAGCACATACACAAGTATAGGCATCATCAATTCTTTTGAGGTTATGCATTTTATTTTGTAAAATGAAGGTACCTTTTTTAACGGTGGACGCTTATATCAATGCAGTCAGCAAACCAAAATGTTTGTCTATAAATCATTTAATTTTTTTTATTTTCTATTGTTGTACTATACTTACAGAACTACGTGCACAATGGACAAACATGTGTTCATCTTTGCTATTTTTCAGTCAACATCCCCACATCCACATCAGACTGTGCACCTTTCACTTTCATTGCCAGTGTTGTCTCTTCGTCGTAGCCTGCATGTTGCTAGTTCTTGCTAGTTAAGCAAGCATCAAGATGATTTTCTCTATTCATCTTGATGTACATGCTGCAACATGGATGGTGATTGCATTCTCATTTATTACATGCAAGGTGGCTGTTGTGAGATTGGCTACATCCACTTGCGGAGCATTTTCAACAGAATGCACATCCAAGAGCTCCGAGTATCTATCTAAAAACATATCAACTATTGATTTTTGTGTGTTTTTTGATGTGTTTTGATTCAGTTTTTCTCTGTTGTTTTTATTTCCTCTACTTCATTTTCGCTGATATTGATTTGGATATTGTGCACTATTGGTATTCCTTTTTGCAGCCTTTCTTCAGTTGTATAACCTGAATGTTTACGTTACTCCTAATAACCTGTGAATCATGTTCAACATGTGAATCCTCCACTTCTTTCATTATTGCGTATAGCCTTTTTTTTTTCCGTTCTCGATTTAATCTGCCCCTCTTGGTTCCTGTATGTCACTTATGTATAAGGAATCGTACTCTTATCTGCAAATCATGTACACCCTCATCACTCTGATCTATTTTCAAAAGTCCCTAGTTCATCTCTTTACTTGTATTTATCTCCACCTTCGTATGTTTTGTCAATTCCCTCATCTTTTCTTTATTCACCTTCAGGCTAGTTCACATATTAGCCTCTGACTGCTCCCTAATGAATTAAACCTTGCTTGCGTTGTAGCTAAAGACTTAACAAGGCAATGAGATCACCGTGACATGGTCGTAGATCTTTTTCTATTGCACGTCCTACTCAACCAATGCTTTGGATTTTTGCTCATATTTTTGGATTTTTAAAAAATTCTTCGTTCAACTTAAAAATGTTGTTATATTGCACAATTTATATCTCCATTTGTTGCTTTAAAATTTGTAATTACAAAGAGAGTCTTCTTATAATCTCCTATAATCTTTCGATCATCAAAATTCAGCCATGAATGTCCTTGCTGTTACAGCTTCTTTTCTTGCAATTTTTGTTTCAATCATTGTGTTGATTCTTGGCAAATTTATTGTTGTGTTGACTGTTCCATGTAGTTTTATTATTTTTAAATGGTTAAATAAGTATAATACTATTTCTTTTTTTGTTGTAGCCGGTGCAAATCAACAAAAGAAATCACACGTCGTCACGTATGAGAGAAAACTCATGCGAAAAAGAATGGTACCATATCAGATACGGCTTCTGCTTACTTCGTAAGTTAAACAAATTATAACTCGTATATTCTATAAAGTTTCCATAACACATAATATCTCAAGTATTATCATATTTTAAGATAAAATTGCAAAAATAAAGGAATCAATCAATGATAGTGATTGAGAAGATTTACCATTGGATGAAGATATCTTATCCCAAGTGTTTGACGAGGATAAAAAAGGTCGGACTCAAAGTATTGGAGCCAAGATATCAAGGATTCAAATTAAGGATTCTACTATTGAGCATAAACAACTCAAATAGGCTTAAGGAGACTCACAAGACTTGAATGCTAGGATGGAAAATGTGGAGGGTATATTGAAGTCGTTGGTCGACTTGTTCAAGGGATACATATATCAAGGAAATCGCGTATCATACATTGCTTCAAATAATGGAGGAAGCGGTACACCTCGGGAAAGTGTTGGGAGAGTGCTGAACAGCGACATTGCTAATCCGTTGAATTCATCCAGTTCGGTCAATGAAAAATGTGAAATTCTGAACTTTGAACTAGGGGTCATTGCAACAACAACTGTATGTAGAGATTTGACAACATTCATTACACGAAAAACCTGTACCTTCAACAAATGGGACATTTGGTTGCGAACAATATACTGCTACCAGAAGAAAAGACATCCAGGCAAAATCATCATCTTTCTATGACCTTTGGTGAAGTTGGAATTGGTAGTTATATGTGTCATCCAAAGAACTCTATTCGATATCTTTAGATGCAGAAGCAGGTATATATTATTATTATGCTTTGGTAATTTTAACGTTGTGATACGCTATTTCAGTTTTAGGTAGTAGTACTAGAATTCAAAGAAAAATACATCACCAATGCATGTTTGAAATGCAGATGTCAAAAATTAGACAAAGCAACTCGATATAGGATTTTTACATATTGTCGTTAGCCAGCAGATAAACATGGACGCTACCCGATATAGGAAAATATGTCTCTTTCATTGTTTGATCTTCTTCATTATTTCAATGGCTTGATCATGTCAAAAATAAATTTGATTTTTGTTAATCTAGATTTTTCCAAATAAGAAATATCTAGAATGTATGCTATATATTTATGGAATATATTTGAATGTATAAGAAAATAATTAGTAGATATTTATGGAATATATTTGAAATTGTATAAAAGAATATTTAGGAAATATTTATAGAGAGCCATTAGATTAAATGAATCTTCACTGTTTATTTAAGATGTAAACTCCAATAAATAGAGATGGATTTATTTATCTTGGATGTAAGAAATGTAAGGAAAAAAATAAAACTTTTGTAATAAATTTTTTCTTCTTATAAGAAAAAGAAATATTTTTTCCCTTCTCCAACCTCTTATCCTCTTCTGAAATCAAATTTATTTGCTATTGAAGAAAACTTCCAACAAAGTTGTATCAGAGCTTGAAGACCCTCCTAAAAAGATAGTGAATTGCGGCGTTCCCTTACAAGTCCCAATGCTCATTAAGATCAATTATAACAATTGATGTTTAAGGATGATGGCTGTTCTTGGAGCACACGATGTATGGAAGTTGGTCGAGAAATGCTACACCGAACAAGAGAATAAAGATAGTCCATCTCAAACTCAAATGGATAGTTTGAGAGACTTAAGGATGAGAGACAAGAAGCTTCTCTGTCTAATCCATCAAGTATTGGATGACGATACTTTTGAGGAGGTTTCTGTATCAAAGTCAGCCAAAGAAGCATGGAAGAAGCTTCAAACATCTTACAAAAGAGCCGATCAAGTCAAAAAGGTACGTCTTCAAACTTTAAAAGAAGAGTTTGAAACTTTGCATATGAAAAAAAGATAAAGTTGTCTCTGATTACTTTTCAAGAGTTCTAACGGTTGTTAATAATCTAAAAAGAAATGGTGAGAAGTTAAATGATGTAAGAATTATGGAAAAGATTCTTAGATCATTAGATTCAAAGTTCGAACACATTGTCGCCATCATCAAACAGACAAAAAACTTGAAAAAAGAAAGAGATTGTAGAGCAAGTACTTAAGACACATATTGATTCAAAAAAGGAAGATAGGAATCAAAGCCAACAAAGACGAGGTTGTGTTCAACAATGAGGATGGGGTCGTGGATATGGACAATAGACGAGGTTTGAAGACCCAATAACGACAACAACAATGACAACAACCACCCAAAAGGAAAAAAATCAACAAGAGGTCGTGAGAGATGAAATTCAAAATTAAGGTATGATAAATCACGCGTCAAATGCTACAATTATAATTTTTTTGGACATTATACTTCTGAATATAGAGCTCCTAGTAATAATAAAGTTGAAGAGAAGGTCAAGTAAATTGAAAAAAGAAGTCGAGAAGATGGTACTTTACTACGGGCTTACAAGAAAAAGAAAGAGAAGTTAATCTCCAAAGGATCATGGGAGATTGTCGAAAATGCTTATGAATGACCGAATAATTTAGAGAGCATGTTGCAAAATGACAAGATAACATTTGCGAAATTACGATGGAATGACTATCGTGCTAATGTTGTGATAAGCGAGAACGTCGATGAAATAACGTATGATCATATTTTTGAAGAAAGTTCCGCAAAAGAGTCGTGGAATTTGTTGAAAGAAGTTTAGGGAAAGAATGATGCAAAAATAATAGAATAAGGCAATCCGATTGATGAGAATGAGAAAAAAAAAGATAGCGAGGAGGAGAAAGATGTTGAAAAATTGCTTAAATTTGTGGAGTTAAATGATAAATTGAAAGAAGAAGAAAAACGCGTAGAGCATGAAAAAGAAGAAGACAGAAAATAAAGTAAGCGAAGATGACTTCAACGATGAAGAGTACGCAAATGAGATGAAAATAAAGAAGATATCAAGAGATGAAATTCAAGAGCTTGGAAGAAAATTGAAATATGAGAAAAAACATGAAGAAATGGAAACGAAATGTTAAAGAAATAGAAATAGAAAATTCAAAATGGAAGCCAAAGTGGCAAGCGATGAATTTCATCATGATGAAAATAGAAATGTGAGCAAAGCTTGTATAATTTTGAACAAACCTATTTTTCAAGTAATATTTTTCAAAATGACATGTAAAAGTGAAATTTGGAAAACATATATACAAATTGGATTGCAAGAGTGAAGTTATGAAAGAATGCAAAGATAAAATATATGATTCATTCAAACTTTATGACACTGGAACATGGTTGAAGCTAAAACGTTTACTTTTTGGAAAATTCTATCGTAATGATGGCGGACGAAAGGAAAGGAGTAAAACAAAAATCTGTGAACTTGCATTAAAGATCTTGACGTTTGGAAAGAAGGTTAACGCAATGAACAAAGTTTGCATAAAATCTTTATTTCTACCAAGTACGCGAGATACAAATTTTTTAAGCATTACTTGGTATTACAAAATCAAGTTTACAAAGGGTGTTGAAAGTAAACTTGACTTTTTTAATCTAGATTTTTCCATATAAGAAACATCTAGAGTGTATATGCTTGATATTTATGAAATATATTTGAAATTGTGTAGAAAAATATGTGAGAGATATTTGTGAAATATATTTAAAATTGTATAAGAGATATTTAGGTGGTATTTATGGAGAACCATTAGATTAACTGAATCTTCACTGTTTATTTGAAATGTAAACTCATGTAAATAGCGGTGGATTCATTTATTTTGGATGTAAGAAATGTAAGAAAAATATGAACTTTTTTAATAAAAATTCTCTCTTGTAAGAAAAAAATCGAATTTTTTCAACCTTTTATTTATTTTCTTCTAAAATCAAATCTAATTAACATCGAAGAAAACTTCCAACAGATCAGACCTGTCATCATGATTTATTGCAAGTTTACAGGGATCATCCAATTGTCTTAAAATACTACTTTTTAACTTGTTCTTTTTGAAAATTTATGTGAAGCGTTAAATCATATCACGTGTTAGATGGTTAAGACTTGAAAATATGATAAGAAAAGACGTAGAATAATTTAAATCATGCTAGAAATATGACCTTTTTCTTCTACATAATTTTCTGACAGGTCTCACCATTCGTTGCCTCGATAAAATAGTCGCGTCGGATTTGAAAATTTGAAGTTACATGTTAATGTCAAAATGAAATACTTTTGGCTTTGTATTGCAACTGTTTCTGCCTTGAGCTGTATTATACATCTGGGTTGGTTGATTTCTTTGTTTTCTTTTATTATTATTTACATAGTGTATTGATAGTAGCGTAGTCCCTGAACCCAGAACTGATAATTCAAATAAATAAGAATGATGTGTAGTTAGAGATTTAAACCAATTGAGATGAAGTGATGCATAGTTAGAGATTTAAGCATTTTGGTTGTTTGGTGCTGCAAGTTGTAGTATAGGCTGAAGCGGACTATAGGTAGGGCTGTATATTTTTTTTGTTTTTTCGCTATTCCATCAATTTCCTTCCGACTATTTCGAAAATTTTCGTTTTCCGCTTTCTTTCGAAAAAATAATTTCGGAAAGAATTCCTTTCGATAAATAACAGAAAAAGCAGGAAATTTTCGCAATTTCCACGGCATTCCTTTCCTTCAAAATAACATTTAATTGGGCCGCATCCGCACACTCAATATCTTTGTTGTACGTAAATTCACAAAACCGACTTTCTCACGTCCATAACTTTAGACGAAAAATCCCAACCCTCAAAAGAAAAACCCTAACCCTAATTCGATCTTCTTCCAACGCTAACCCTGATTTTGTTGCTTAATTTTGCCGTCAACCGACTCTATCGGCTACATAACCAATTCAATTTCTATTCTTTAGACTGTGTTTTTTTCATCCATATCAGATTTGTTAACGTGTAGAAATTTTTAGGTTAATGGTTGATTTTAACGACGAGTATTTCCATCAAGAAAAGAAGTTAAAATGTACTATTTTTACCCTTGTTTCTTTCCATTCTTCGATGAGATTCTAAGTTGGAAGCTAGTGATGAAATCATCTACTTATAACAGACGATTTCCTCCCTTTTAAAAGCCATCTTCACCTTCGCTACAACATCGACATGGTAAGTGCTATTTTCTTAGTAAGTTCATTGATTTAAGGGTTATATTCTTCTCTACCTTCCTTTAAGAAAAACATTGAAAGACTTATACATAAAAAAAACAGTAAGTTATATAATTAAAATGGCTAATCTGTTAGCAAAAATATTCATTGTTTTTAATAGAGAAAAGTTGGTTCATTTATAGAGGATTGGTTTTTGTTAAAGAAAATCATATTTCTACTTATAATGTTTTTAAAATTGTGACGGCTTCTACACTGACGAATAGTGTTGGTATGTATGTACTTTATATTATGTTTTTTGGCATTAGTTTTTTTTTTGTGTTTTGAAGTTTCAAAATTAAGAACTTCAATTTAAGCAAGACCAAATCATTTTGCTAGTGGCCTTGGGCAGATGTTATCGTAAAAGTGAAATATGATTCATCGACAAAAAGCAAAAGAAAGTATAAAACTTACCTCTAAAATTGATTGTAATGTATGTGCTAGTAGCACTTTTGAGTTCACCAAAATTCAAGTGATACGTGAACGCATTTCTTCTTTTCTAACATCAACACATTTCAACGAAGCATGGGGTGCACGAACAAAAAAACTTACATTAAGTAAAAACATAATGTATTTGCACAACTTATCTGTAGCTGCTTTTGCAACTTTCTTTCATGTGATAAAAATGATTTTTTTTTATAGATTATAAGAATAATCAATGAATTCAAAATTAACATGGTAGAGAATAAAAGGACTAGAGATGCGAATAACAAAGAAAATAATTCAAATACCCCTAGAATGAACTCTGGCAAGGTCACCGCCATTACACCCCAATATCGAGCTCCAGCAAGGCCACCGCTCGGTATTGAAGTGTTAGAAGTACCTAAAAAAAAAATCTATGAAGCAACTCAGCGCCAATGATATTAGAAGGCAGCCCCATCTGAGAAGAAAATACCACATTGCAGACTCGAAAGAACTAGAGATGCGAATGATCTAGAATGAAAAAGCCACTCAGTGGACTTGGAAGAACTGGAGAGAGCGCCTAGCTGTAAAAGTGAATCATCTAGAAAATAGAACGTCGCACTGAAGATGTAGAAGAACCGAGAAGAACTCCTCACTGCAAACAGAAATCCTGCCATCAGCAATCCTGTGAACCTATAAAAAGAATCTAACACCATTTCTGACCAAAACCTATTTCTGTAAAAGGAACTAAAGAAAATTATAAGAATAATACACATATATGTGTATATAAATGAAATTTATATACACATATATGTAGTACCGAGATAAAAGTAAAGATACGAAAGTTAAGATAATATGACATAAAACAATAAAAATTAAAAAACAGAGTAAAAAAGAATCCATGATCAAAAGTACAATCCTATAAACTAAAACAAACTAAAACAATATGCTCCTTCGATCAAAAGAATATTATGATAACCAATGAAATCATCATTTTAGTTTGAAAATGTGTAATGTTATACTTATTAATGTCAAAAATATTGTTTTAACGTTTAAATAACTTAATACTATTACTAATTTTATTAAGATATTCTTTAAAATAATTATTTTTAGCTCGTTTATATTTAGGATTTGAGATTCAACTAAAACAAAATAAAGATATTATATAAAATCAATTTATTGCAATGACTATTCTTATTATTATTAAAATTCTCCGGTTTTTCTCAAATCAAATATACAAACAAATTATAATGCATAAAGAATCAAGTAAAAAAAAAAATCTATTTTCCATTTTAAACTTAAATCTTGAATTATTCTAATGATAGCCACACTCAGTAATTTTAGTTGTAAGACTAAAATTAAATATTTTGAGAGTATTATTTAGAATATAATATGTGTTTATGCAATCAAAATACACATGCATAGTTTCTTCAAAATTCAAATTACAAAAGAAACATTTATCATCAATTTGCGTACTCTTTTTCTTTCACAATTCAATAGTATTTAGTTTTCTATGCATGATTAATCACATATGCATTTTAGATTTAGAAGGAGCATTTGTTTTCTAAATAAGTTTAAAAGAATTATTTGTTATGTCCGAGAAATTAAGAAATTTATAAAAAGAATTAGAAGTAAATTCACTACTCTTATCCCACTCTCAAATAATATTGTGATTATCATTATCAATATTATATAAATTCAATTTTGTATGAAGCAAAAGTTGCCTAAAAGTCGTGCCTTCTAAAATTCTACTAAAACTAAAATTCCAATGGAGATGAGTATCCGGAGAAGAAATATCTAAAATCAAAGCATTCTTAAGTCACAAATATCGTAAGCTTCTTAAATTCTATTTTAAGAGGAATGACAGAAATCCAACAATCATGCCAAAAAGAAGTATTATTTATTGAATGAACAATCGTATAGGTACCAATGTTAAAAATCTCTTGGCATTTTAAAACTGATTTCCAAAAATTAGACGGCTTGTTAATAGCAGAATGTATAATTTGATATAAGTTATTACTATCATTATAATAATATCTTTACTATTAATAATGAGAATTCAATGAATAAAATTCATCCGCGTCTTTTTGAAATACCCAAAATATCCTTTATATCTCTAAAGAGAGATGTAGGTGGCAACTGTTGGATCGTTGTTGAAGTAGTAGGTTAAAATTATTTGAATTATTTCTCAATTTGCATATCATTCATCAATGGACCATGTTAGGCAACATCTCAACTCAACTAGACACAATTGGAACAAATACCTTCTTCATCCCTTATCTTATATACAACAACAATTAATATATTTGCACGATGTTGGATTTATTATTGAGTACATATGTACCTACAATGAAAACAATGACCGCCACAGCCGCTAATGAATTGCTATGTACATCGTGCTAAATCTTTAATGGACACTGGCCAAGTTGCTTATATTTAGACTAATCCAGCTTGATTTGTCAACCTTTTTCCTATTTTTAAATCTATGAAAATGTAGCTGTTCCATTTCATGCTTCTTTCGACATAACTTGCAATGGTCCATGTACTGATCGCAAAATTTAGCATTGTCCATTGCTTTGATCAAACAACTTTTTATCTGCCTTACCAATGAACCTTAGAAAACCAAGTACACTTCGGATACATTTTAAAATATGCATCAGGTTCTAATCTAACGACACAGTACATGACATACCCTACGAACAAACTTTTGACTTTGCAGCTCCTAATAATATATATTCGCATCTACTACCATAGCCATAGGAAATGAGTTACAATTAGATACAATTGATTAAAATGCAAAACAAATTAACAACCAGAAATATTACCGTAACCCGTGTGCGTTTCGCACTAGTATTTAATAGTGATTTCTTTTCAAATAGGGGTATCATTAATATCCTCAAATTTTCACAACCATTTTCCTAACAAAGACAAATTCATGTTACGCAAATTAATAACTCCTAAAGCATCTTCCTTTTTGGATTTACGAATTGTTTTCCAATTTAATAAACATTTAATACCACGGTTATAGTTGTCCCCACTCCATAAGAAGTTTCTTTTAATTTATCAAGTTTTCTTGGACTTACCACACAGTATTACTCTTATGTATATTTATTTTGCAATATTGTATGCAAATACCTGAAATACCTTACCGTCAATGTCACTCTAGCAGAATGAAATGACCTTTAGGGTTGTAGGGCTGGGTACGGAAAATTTCCGTATCAGCCGAGACATTTTACATTGGATCCAATCAACGATGGAATAATACTACATGTTTCGTATTTCGTACCACTGACTCCGAAATTTCAATAGGTGAAACTCGAAAAAAGTGGAAGGAAACACAGAATTCCACTTTTCAATCAGAGATATTTGAAATGCACATAATGTACCGAGTAACAATTATAAACGAAATGCATAAAGCTGAATGTTAACAAAAAACATTGAATACTTGAATTCAGGACTAGAATCATAGATCAAGCTAAAATTCCGAAGACTATATTCTTAACAAAATACGAAATCAATGAAAATTCATCACAACTGAACTTTGAGTCAATTATCGTAACTGCGAAATAACAAAAATTCAATTGTAAAATTGGAAAGCACCATAGCTAATTCATTGGAGAATGGAACTTACAGTAGTAAAGTTGACACTGATGAATAGTTTGCTCTAGCATATACCGAGGACAATCCAAAAATCTGGATTTTTGGATTGTCCTCGGTATATTCGATCGTGATACTTGTAGGATTTTTGGATTGTCCTCGGTATATGCTAGAGCAAACTATTCATCGGTGTCAACTTTACTACTGTAAGTTCCATTCTCCAATGAATTAGGTATGGTGCTTTCCAATTTTACAATTGAATTTTTGTTATTTCGCAGTTACGATAATTGACTCAAAGTTCAGTTGTGATGAATTTTCATTGATTTCGTATTTTGTTAAGAATATAGTCTTCGGAATTTTAGCTTGATCTATGATTCTAGTCTTGAATTCAAGTGTTCAATGTTTTTTGTTAACATTCAGCTTTATGCATTTCGTTTATAATTGTTACTCGGTACATTATCTGCGTTTCAAAAATCTCTGATTGAAAAGTGGAATTTCGTGTTTCCTTCCACTTCTTTCGAACTCCACCTATTCAAATTTCAGAGTCACTGGTACGAAATACGAAACATGTAGTATTATTCCATCGTTGATTGGACCTAATGGAAAATGTCTCGGTTGGTATGGATATTTTCCGTACCCAGCCCTACAACGTCATTTCATTCTGCTGGAGTGTAACGTATTTCAGGTATTTGTATACAATGTTGTAAAATAAATATGCATAAGAGTAATAGTGTGTGGTTTTCTATTTGTTCAAGTCTTGTGTTAATTAGAAAATAATTTGTAGTTGGATTGCTTTATCGCTTTTGGCAAAGTATTGCACAAAATCCCATAATAGACTTTAAAAAAACAAATATATATTGTAAATTCTTGTAATATTTCGGCTCAGTCTAGATTGTGGGATCAAGTAGGAGTTATCACTCAAAAGTTTTTGAACCCCAATTGAATTTGGACAAATTCAATATTAATGAAAGTCTGCGGTTTCTCTAAAAATGAACCATTTGGTGATAATAAGTCTGTTTAAAAATTAATTATAATGTATATTATATATTATATATAACTAAAATGCGAATATGTTATAATTGTAAATAGTGTTTTGGTAACGTAGTTGAGGTTGTTTTGAGAAATTCCTTTCAAAGGAAAATTGTGAAAAAATTAATGATGTGACTTTCCTTCAAATATGTTTGCAAAATCTTTTGTAAGACAAGACAAGAATATGAAATGTTTCAAAAGGTACATTCGGAAGAAAAAAAACATTGTATAGTTAGTTTACTAATGAAAACTTAAAACTTCGCAACTCTTGGCTTTCAGTTAAATAGATTTTTAAAACATAAAACTTTGCTTAAGGAATTTTAGTAAAATTCAATTGTTTTCGTAAAGATATTTGGTTTGAAATAAGAAGATTATAAATGAACACGTTGTTGAAAATTATTGTCTTTCAAAGTGTTGAAGTAAAACTGCGATATATTTTCTTTTATCCAATTTTAGAGAATTTTTTTGAATTGGAAAAATATTTCAGCAAGGACGAACTTTTCTTAAACATCTTACCGAATTCTGTAGTTTTCTTGGGCTAAACCCTGTTATAAACACCACCATAAATATGGTCTGTTATGTATTTCCTGAGTTGAAACGCCAACTTGTTTTGATCATAACTTTCATACTGCTAATCCAATTTCAGTGGTCGTATACATTCTGGAAAGCTAAGACGGTAAGGAAAAACTTCCATATTATGAGTTTTGTGAAATCCAAAGATTAGAAAACTGATAATTAATAAACAGGAACAAGTAAAAATAATTTTCAAAGTTAGTAATTTGGAATTAAATGAGGAGGTTTTTAGGCTCAAGGAAGAAGTTAGAAAAATTTAGTTTAAAAGACAAGTATTTTGCTTTTTAGGCTGAAAACAACTTTTTAGTGTAGATAACAAAATGATAGTTGCAACTATCATTTTCCATTCATACTAAAAGTGTTATTCAGACTATAAACAAATTTGTCGTCCCTAAGACTAATTTTTTTTGCAACTTCTTCCCTATTACTATTTTTCTGTTAAAATGAATATGTTTTAATGTACTTTATATTTCTAAATCCGGAAATGTTTTGAATGATGGGTTTCCATTTTATTTTACAAATTATTTTGGGATGTTTTAAAATTGGACTTAATCAGCATGTTTAATGAGTTTTACAATGGTAAACTACAATTAGAAAGGTTTAATTTTGCTAATGTAATTTTATTACATAAAAAGATTGGTGCTAATAATTTAAAAGGTTTTAGACCTATTTCTTTAATTAATTGTTCTGTTAAAATTATTTCAAAAGTTTTAGCTAATAGACTTAGTACGCAAATGATTGATTTAATTGATTGTTCTCAAACAGCTTTTATTAAGTGTAGAAATATGACAGATCTCATGGCTACTGTTCAAGAATACATTAATCATTGCTGTAAAAATAACATTGCATGTGCTCTTTTTAAATTGGACTTTGCGGAAGCTTTTGTTTTGGTTGAGTGTTTTTCTAGTTGATCTGTTAGTAGCTAGAGATTTCAGTCGTAGATGGATTAGCCGAATTATGACTTTACTTAAATCTGGTAACTCCGGCATAATGGTTAATGATATTTTAGGTGATAAAATTCAATCTAAACGATGTTTAAGTCAAGGTGATCCTTTATCACCTTTTTTGTTTAACTTAGCTACAGATGTTTTCGCTAAGATAATTAAAAACAGGCTGATAATGGATCTTTGAGGAGTGTTGGTAATGAAATCTCGCGTAATGATATATCTGTCCTTCAACTTGCAGATTATACCTTACTATTTACCTCTCATTTGCCTAATCATGTCATTGCCCTTAAATTTCTTGTTGGTAAGCTACAATTGATATCTGTATAACATTTGATTTTCGCTATAAATATATGTTGCCACTGCTTATTTTTTAAGTAAGCAACTTTTAATTTTACAGATATTTTTCGAACTGGAGTCAGACGCAAATGGCTTTTTTCTTTAGAAATGTTCGATTCGTTTAGGAGACATAGGAGCGAATTGAGAATTTAATATTATGACAAATTCGATAATGACGAAGATAGCTTGAAAAATTGTCCACTAGTAATTAGCCAGGAAGAATGGGATGAGTTTTTGAAAAACAAAGCAAAATTCGGTACAAGCTAAAAAAGAGATGTAGGCAAAAAATATAAATCACCGTACAACTATGGTCATTATACTAGACGTACAGTTACGATGTAGCAGAACATGAAATTGCTTGTTTCATCTTTTTTAATCTAAGTATTACATAGACATATCCATAGTATATAGTTATTCAAAATTGTAGTGAGATTGTATAAATTTTGAAAATATTTGCAAAAGACTCGGAATTTCACGACAATTAATGCGAGGTCGCAACATAATTAGTGGTAAGCGGTGGTCTTTGATTTTAAGAATATAATTTGATCATTGCGCTTTGCCCAAATGTGCCAAACATTGATAGTAATTATCATTTCACATGTTATTCAATGCAGTGCATTGATAAACTTGAAGTTATGAATTATTCCAGCACTGCTTTGAGAGAAGAATTCGGCAGAACTCCAATTTTCATGTTGTTACATAAGCGCTGCCATATGTGATTTGAACATGAGCAAATGAAAAACGTATGATCCACAGTTTCATCATCATGTTTAGGTAGGATGCATCATTTATCCACCATGATGTTCCACATGCATATTTTATCTTTTGCGTATAGTTTATTAAGCGTTTCCCTTATGGTGTGTATGGACATTTTGGGCATACATTAATTGTTCCAAGTAGCCTTGCGCCATTCATAAGTACAATGATGCACTTTCAGATTATCCAAGCAGACTTGAGAGGAAATTTCCATTACTGTCCGGCAATTGATTCTTTTACCATATCCTAACAGACATGCCCCAGCAACGAAGAATTTGAATTTCGGTAACATCCTGATTTGATAATGGTTTATGTAAACTAAAAGTTGCAAATTTATCTTCAAGTATATGATCATTTGAGGTGTCGTTATTTGTTGATGAGACTTGGAATTATTTTGATCATTTGTTGATGAACAACCTATAACTTATGTATCATTTGCGGCTGTCTTTTCCACTTGCACATGCTAATGAAACCATATTAGAAAATCGTTCTACTTTGTCTCTCATATCTAAGCCTGAGGCAGACAAGGATTGCTGACAATTGAGAATTTTTAGGCTTTTTTTAATCTTTAGGGACCACTTATTAAAACTAATTAGGAAAACACTTGAAAAAATTATTTACAAAAGCAGATCAACTAGCTGATCTAGCTGGACCAAGAAGTACTGGCTCTATTTCAAATCCTGGCAATATTTATGCTTTATTTTTGCATTTACGCAAATTGGAGTCTTTATTTAAAATATCTGCACCGATTGTGTAGCCACTTTTTTCTGGTAGTCGATCTTACCAAAGTCACCTAGGCTCATAAACATGAGGCTTTATCCGTGGTAAATTTAGCAGCACATACACAAGTATAGGCATCATCAATTCTTTACAGGTTATGCATTTTATTTTGTAAAATGTAGGTACCTTTTTTAACGGTGGACACTTATATCAATGCAGTCAGCAAACCAAATGTACGTCTATAAATCATTTAATTTTTTTTGTTTTCTATTATTGTACTATACTTACAGAACTACGTGCACAATGGACAAACATGTGTTCATCTTTGCTATTTTTCAGTCAACTTCCCGACATCCACATCAGACTGTGCACCTTAAACTTTCATTGCCAGTGTTGTGTCTTCGTCGTAGCCTGCACGTTGCTAGTTCTTGCTAGTTAAGCAAGCATCAAGATGATTTTCTCTATTCATCTTGATGTACATGCTGCAACATGGATGATGATTGCATTCTCATTTATTACATGCAAGGTGGCCAGGCCCGGCCCACAGCAGAGTCCAGAGAGACACAGGACTAGGGCAACGCACGCGAGAAGGGCAACAAAAAAAATCAGAAAAATAAAAAAGAAAACAAAACGCGATTTTCTTCATCTGCTGCCACCACGCTCGCAACTCGCAAGTCGCAGCCGCCGGTGTCGATTCCATCTTTGCAAGTCGCAGCCACCTGCGATTTCCTTCAAGCTTCCATCATCTCGATTCTCTTATCCCTCTCAATCGCATCGCACATCGGCGCTCAAATTGCAAGCCTAGATCCAATTTCAGTTTCAAACAATGTGAGTATCTCGATTCTCTTATCCCTTTTATATGTATGTTTGAATCAAATTCCTGTAAAAGTGGACCATGAGGAGCTTGACCTGAAAGTGTCCATGACCTTGTTTTTGAATTTGTCATTGAGGAGCCTGACCTGAAAGTGTAAAAGTGGAACATGAATTTGTTTTTGAATTTGTTAACTTTTAGACCAGATAAGGCTTCAAAGGCACCCAGAACCTCCATGACAGCAGTTATGGATTTAATATTAGGTTTGGTGAAGAACAATAAGTCATCTGAAAATAATAAAGATGTTATACAAGAATTTTTACTGATTTTTGGTATTAAGGCTATTTACTGAAAATAATAAAGATGTTATCTGAAGAGCAGTCAACATTTCTATCACACATATGAAAAGGTAAGGGGATTACTGATTTTTGGTATTAAGGCTATTTTGGTAGAACTTATCCCAGAGTGCATTTTATTGCTTTTAAAAAAAATTCACAGCCTTAACCACATCACTATCAATTATGTTCCAGCAAAATTTAAAGAAACGTGTGTTACAACCATCAGGGCCAGGGGAGCTAGAAGAATTCATGCTAAATATAGTGTGTTTAATTTCTTCCGTAATACCTCCTTAACCAAAAATCACTGATCACATTTGAGATTTTTGGTAATTCTAGAACAGTGAAAGGAGTAAATTTATGTCTAAACCAATAGGACCGACCAATAAATTTGTGAAATAGTCCAGGAATGCCTTTTAAATAGAGTCAGAATTAGAGCAAAGAAACCCCTCTTTATTTTGAATGCTAATAATTACGGTGGAGGCCTGTTTAATTTTCAGTGAGTCATGAAACAAGGAAGAGTTCTTATCACCATATACATTCCATTTGAACTTTTCTTTTCGAATAAGCATTTTGTTTTCTTCGGTGTGCTTGCAATGAGTGTTTGATATAATTATAATTTGCATTCCATCTTTTTGCAATGAGTTTGTAAGAAAAAATTACTGATTCACCATTTTACGTTGTATCTTAAATTGAGGTAGGAACCGGAAACAAAATTCGGGTCATCAAAATAGAATGAAAAAGCAACGTAGATGTGACGAAGCAAAATCAATGATTGGTTCAATTTCAAATTTATTTCAAGCAAGAAATAAAAAATCTCAAAGTTCAAATTCAAGTCAAATTGATGAAACGGATTGGGAGGAAAATATTGATCCAGCGTTGATATCCATGAGGAGCCTATAAATGAAATTGTTGAAGTAGAAATTGATGACCACGTAGAAGTCATAAAGGGGCATGATGAAGATAGTAATGATCGTTTAAATGATGAAGATGTTGGCAATATAACTACTATTGATCTTGAAAAAGATGTTGATGTTAATTATGATCCGGGATTGTGGGGAAGAATTACTAGTACCAAAAGAATAATGTTAGTGCAACGCGGTCCAATAAAAATATTGAACGATAATGACGCGTTTCCAAAAAATAAGATTGACGGTAGACACTTTTCTTCTAGACATTATATTGGTGGTTATCCACGTGGAGAAGAACATGAAAGAAAATGACTTGTTTATTCAAATGAACGTGATAAAGTTTTTTGTTTTTGTTGTAAGTTATTTGACCATAGCCAAAGACCATCCCAATTGGCCGGAGAAGGAATTAACGATTGGCATAATTTACCTAGGAAGCTAAGAGAGCACGAAAGTAATCCATTACACAACGCAAATGTTATTAAATGGGTTGATTTGCATATAGGACTTCAACAAAATGCAACAATTGATAAAGCAATGGAATCTCAAATTGACCAAGAGAAACAACGTTGGAAAAAAATACTTGCGCGTATAATTGGTGTTGTCAAGATACTTGCGCGAAATAATCTACCATTTCGTGGATCAAATGAGAAGATATATGAAAAAAATAATGCACTTTTTTGTCAAATTATTGAATTTGTTGCCGAGTTTGATCCAATTATGGAAGATCATCTAAGACGTGCTGTAAATAATGAAATCAATAATCATTATCTTAGCCATAAAATTCAAAACGAGTTGATAGGTTTGTTGGCTAACAAGATCAAAATTACAATGCTTACGCAAATAAAGAAAGCAAAGTACTTCTCAATTATTTTAGATTGTACTCCGGATTTGAGTCACAAGGAGCAAATGTCCATTATAATAAGATGTTTGAATGTTCATGATGCAAATGATATAAAAGTAGAAGAGTATTTCCTTGGATTCATAACGGTTGATGATACATCCGGGCTTGGTCTTTTTAAGGAGCTTGAAAATATTTTAATTGATCTTAAACTTGATATCAATGATGTGAGAGGACAAGGGTACGATAATGGTTCAAACATGAAAGGTAAACAGCAAGGTGTACAAAAAAGGCTACTTAATGTAAATTCTAGAGCTTTCCACATTTCATGTGGATGTCATAGTTTAAACCTTGCTTTATGTGATATGGCAAAATCATGTATGAAAGCTAGAAATTTTTTTGCGTTTGTGCAAAAAATTTATACTTTATTTTCCGGCTCAACTCATCGATGGGAAATATTTCGAAGTTATGTGAAGGGTTTGACTCCAAAACCATTATCGGCAACTCGGTGGGAAAGTCACATTGAAAGTGTTAAAGCAATAAGAACTCAAACATCAGAGTTAAGAGATGCTTTGATTGATATTGCAAATAATTCTAAAGATGATGTTGTGATGATGGAGGCCAAAGGATTATGTCAAAATGCTTTGGAAAATTTTGAGTTCCTAATTAGTTTGTGTATTTGGTACACAATATTAGATGATATTAATCGAGTAAGTAAAATATTTCAACGGGAGAATATGGATATAGAAGATGCAATTACAAAAATTAAAGATCTTGTCGCATTTTTTGAAAAATTCAAAGAATATGGATTTGAAAACATGATGGAGGAGGCTAAAATGCTTGCAAATGATGTTGGTATTGATCCAAAATTTATTGAAAGAGAGGTGTACGAAAAAAAACAGTTTGACGAAGAAATTGTGGAGGATAATGATAAGCGTTCTCCCGAGAATACTTTTAAAGTTACTTATTTTCTTCTAATAGTTGATCAAGCTTTAACTTCACTTAGAGATCGATTTGACCAATTTAAACTTTATGAAGAAACTTTTGGATTTTTGTTGAATCTAAGATTTAAAAATATTGATAATGATGAATTAAAGGATAACTGCATGAATCTAGAAGGTTTTTTGAAGCACAATGAAGAGCAAAATATTTGTGGTAAAGAGTTATTTTTTGAACTTCGACAGCTAAAAGGAATTTTATCATCAAAAGTAACTTTATCAATTGATATACTTAATTTCTTGAGATCTTATAGGGATGTAAGTGGATTTCCAAATGTTTGGATTGCTTATCGAATTCTATTGACTATTCCGGTTACGGTTGCTTCGGCGGAAAGAAGTTTTTCAAAATTGAAATTGATTAAAATATATCTTCGGACTACTATGTCGCAAGAGTGACTAAGTGGGCTAGCAATGATTTCAATAGAAAATGAGTATTTAGACAAACTTACCTATGAAAATGTAATAGAGGAATTTACTTCAAAAAATGCAAGAAGAAGTTGTTTTCGTTAATATGTATTAATGTGTCATGATATTATGTTTACATTTTGATTTTTGGGCATGTAATCAAAATGACTTATATGATCAATATTTTGTGATGGATGTTAAATTTTACAAAGATTTAAAATTTGTTATGTGCATTTTTACATTTGTTATGTGCATTTTTTTTGATTGAGTTAAGGGGTAACAAAACAAATAAAAATGCTTGTTCGACTAGGGCATCGAATACCCTTGGGCCGGCACTGAAGGTGGCTGTTGTGAGATTGGCTATATCCACTTGCGGAGCATTTTCAACAGAATGCACATCCAAGAGCTCCGAGTATCTATCTAAAAACATATCAACTATTGATTTTTGTGTGTTTTTTGATGTGTTTTGATTCAGTTTTTCTCTGTTGTTTTTATTTCCTCTACTTCATTTTCACCGATATTGATTTGGATATTGTGCACTATTGGTATTCCTTTTTGCAGCCTTTCTTCAGTTGTATAACCTGAATGTTTACGTTACTCCTAATAACCTGTGAATCATGTTCAACATGTGAATCCTCCACTTCTTTCATTATTGCGTATAGCCGTTTTTTTCCCTTCTCGATTTAGTCTGCCCCTCTTGGTTCCTGTATGTCACTTATGTATAAGGAATCGTACTCTTATCTGCAAATCATGTACACCCTCATCACTCTGATCTATTTTCAAAAGTCCCTAGTTCATCTCTTTATTTGTATTTATCTCCACCTTTGTATGTTTTGTCAATTCCCTCATCTTTTCTTTATTCACCTTCAGGCTAGTTCACATATTAGCCTCTGACTGCTCCCTAATGAATTAAACCTTGCTTGCGTTGTAGCTAAAGACTTAACAAGGCAATGAGATCACCGTGACATGGTCGTAGATCTTTTTCTATTGCACATGTCCTACTCAGCCAATGCTTTGGATTTTTGCTCATATTTTTGGATTTCTAAAAAATTCTTCAACTGAAAAATCTTAGGATATTGCAAAACTCATAATTTGAAAGTTTTTCCTTACAGTCTTAGCTTTCCAGAATGTATATGACCACTGAAATTGGATTAGCAGTTTGACAGTTATATCAAAACAAGTTGGCGTTTCAACTCAAGAAATACATAACAGACCATAATTTATGGTGGTGTTTATAACAGGGTTTAGCCCAAGAAAACTACAGAATTCGGTAAATGTTTAAGAAAAGTTCGTCTTTACTGAAATATTTTTCCAATTCAAAAAAATTCTCTAAAATTAGATAAAAAGAAAAGACATTGCAGTTTTACTTCAACACTTTTAAAGACAATAATTTTCAGCAACATGTTCATTTATAATCTTCTTATTTCGAACCAAATATCATTACGAAAACAATTCAATTTTACTAAAATTCCTTAAGAAAAGTTTTATGTTTTAAAGATCTATTTTATTGAAAACTAAGAATTGCGAAGTTTTAAGTTTTCATTAGTAAACTAACTATACAATGTTTTTTTCTTCCGATTGTATCTTTTGAAACAGTTCGCATTCTTCCCGTCTTACAAAAGATTTTGCAAATAAGTAACATATTTTAAGGAAAGTCTCGTCATTTTTTTCCATAAGTTTCCTTTTAAAGGAGTTTCTCAAAGCAATCTCAACTACGTTTCCAAAACACTATTTACAATTATAACACATTCACATTTTAATTATGTATAATATACATTATAATTACTTTTTAAACAGACTTATTATCACCAAATGGTTCATTTTTAGAGAAAGCGCCGACTTTTATTAATATTGAATTTGTCCAAATTCAATTGAAGTTCAAAAACTTTTGAGTGATAACTCCTACTCGATCCCACAATCTAGATTGAGTCGAAATATTACAAGAATTTACAATATATCTTTGTTTCTTTAAAGTCTATTATGGGATGTTGTGCAATACTTTGCCAAAAGCGATGAAGGAATGCAACTACAAATTTTTTCTAATTAACACAACACTTGAACAAATAGAAAACCACACACTATTACTCTCGTGCATATTTATTTTACAACATTGTATACAAATACCTGGAATACGTTATCGTCAATGTCACTCTAGCAGATTGAAATGACCTTTCGGGTTGTAGGGCTGGGTACGGAAGATTTCTGTACCAAGCAAGATATTTTTCATTGGGTCCAATCAACGATGGAATAGTACTGCATGTTTCGTATTTCGTGAAATTTCAATAAGTGGAACTCGAAAGAAGTGGAAGGAAACAAAAATTCCACTTTTCAATGAGAGATTTTGAAATGCAAATAACGTACTGAGTAACAATTATAAACGAAATGCATAAAGTTGAATGTTAAGAAAATACATTGAATATTTGAATTCAAGATTAGAATCATAGATCATGCTAAAATTCCGAAGACTATATTCTTAACAAAATACGAAATCAATAAAAATTCATCGCAACTGAACTTTGAATCAATTACCATAACTGCAAAATAACAAAAATTCAATTGTGAAATTGAAAAGCTCCATAGCTAATTTATTGGAGAATGAAACTGACTGTTAGTGTGGCTCGCATTATATTAGAGTGAGTGCGTAGATTGGATTATGATTAGTCTCACATCGTAAGATATTCTAAAAGCAATTAACATATATATGGGATTGGTAGCATGTAACAAAAAGGGATTTCTTTTGTTACAAATAAACGTTGCCATGAAAATATATGTGCTCTAGGCGGATGTAGGGATATCCAATTATGAAGCTGACATCAAAAGAGCTTCGTTCAGTGGTCTTGCTTCTTCTACGCTAAATGAAGTGCGCGCACAGCGGAAGATGCGAGGAGGTGTCGAAAATTACAACACTGACAGCAGTAAAGTTGACACTAATGAATAGTTTGCTCTAACATATATCGAGAACAATCCAAAAATTCTGCAAGTAACATGATCATTTAGTAATCTAGTGCTAATGCAAAACTGAAGCATGTTCATATCAAGTACAAAAATTCGTAAACTGATTACAACTGAATTCATGAACAAATGCTACTGAAGGTAGCTGTACAAAAATTCATATCAAGTACAAAAAAAGCAAGTAGTTCATAACAAGCCAGCTTCAGTTTATGAATGGGTCAAACTGAATACAACAATCTACTTATTCATGGGTCAATATATGTTTAATGTTGTACTGATGGGTCTTGATCCAATATATATGAAATACCTCCATTTCGACGCTACTGGCTGCAAGCTTGCTGTAATAGTCCTAGCTGCAAGTTAGCAAGCTTGCAACATATAACTTGCAGCTTGCTACAACAAGCTTGTTGTTGCAACCGAGTGCAAGTGTAGTTCCAAATTAGCAACAACACGCTTGTTGTTGCAGGCCTAGCTGCAAGCTAGCAAGCTTGCAACATATAGCTTGCAACTTGCTACAACAAGCTTGCTGTTGCAACCGAGTGCAAGTGCACTTTCAAATTAGCATCAAGCTTGCTGTTGCAACCAAATGCAAGTGCACTAGCAACCGCAAGTAGCAAGCTTGCTGTTGCAACCAAGTGCATTCAAAAGCACTTTTAAACAATTACATATCTTGATATCCTAAAGAGCATGTAAGCACATGCTTGCATTTGAAACTTAACAAAGCTAAACCAATGTTCTACCTATTTAGGCGCTCTCGAATTGCGTAATGTTATCAAAATTAAATTTTAAATAAATTCAAATATGAAGTTACAAGGTTTTTATATATAAAAAAGCGGATAATGACATTATCATATGGTCATATGTAAAGTTAGAATGTCCTAGATGACAAAATTAACTATTATTTATTATTATCTGCAGAATGTATTATGCTTTAAAAACCATCTTTTGAATAGATGTAATTTGTTGGTATTTTTATCTTTGAAAGCAAAGAATGACATTAATAAATTGTTCATGTAAATGTGTTGCCACTCATATATGCTATGCGTTTGTGAAACAAAACCTTACATTGCTGCAATGAATCAGATTTCCAGTCTCTTCCTATTTCATCGAACGTGTGAAAGCGCATCATCCTCTCACATAAACCTGCAAGATAAAATATAACAAATTAATACCGTATGTTAAGAAATAATATGCTAATATAATCTATTGTATTAACTTACATAGTAAGTTATCGAAGGAGAAGAATGGACATTGTAGAGCAAACTCGGTTAAGTTGTAGGCTGATTCTGTCATAAAAAATGATTTTGGACATTTCTTTTATACGGAAGATGACGAAATATGCAATTGTCACTACGATAACTATCAGAGTCACATCTATCTCTGATGAATCAACACCAGAAAACATATGCAAATATTTTTATTATTTTCTACAAAATTAGTTTTGATCATTATAACATACGATTAATGCTCGAATTTAATTTCTCAAAAGTAGAATTAACTTTTTATTTACTAAAATAAAAAATAAGGCTGCATTAATCGTATGTTATCATGATCAAAACTAATTTTGTTGAAAACAATAAAAATATTTGCAGATGTTTCCTAGTGTTGATTCATCAGAGATATATGTGACTCAGATAGTTATCGTAGTGACAATTGCATATTTCGTCATCTTCCGTATAAAAGAAATGTCCAAATCATTTTTTATGACAGAATCAGCCTACAACTTAACCAAGCTTGCTCTACAATGTCCATTCTTCTCCTTCAATAACTTATTAGTTAGTTAATACAATAGATTATATTAACATATTATTTCTTAACGTATCGTATTAAATTGTTATATTATATGTTGCAGCGTTATGTGAGAGGATGATGCGCTTTCGCGCGTTAAATGGAAATAGGAGACTGGAAATCTTAATTCATTGCACCGATGTAAGGTTTTGTTTCACAAACGTGTAACGTATATGAGTGACAATACATTTACATAAACAATTTATTAATGTCATTCTTTGCTTTCAAAGATAAAAATACCAAAAAAATTACATCTATTCAAAAGTTGGTTTTGAAAGCATAATACAGTATACAAATAATAATAAATAATAGTTAATTTTGTCATCTAGGACCATGTTTTTCACTTATTGTGTTTTTTTAGTTGGTGAAGGCTGACGATGTTGATTCAACTCTTTGACGGGTGAATAGACCAAAGTTCAAGGCGCATAGCTATATGAAGTACCAAGTGAATGTGTTTACATTTTCTCTAAAAAGTTTTGAAGAGCGGATGGTAACGCAAGACAGTGGTGTGTGCATGAGAACAATTAAAAAATTTAAGAGTGGGAAGGTTAAAAATTATAAGGAAGTAGAAACAATGCATTATAGACTTATTCAGCAGATAATTGAATTGGATTACATTGACTTTAAGCAAACGGTTTTTTATTATGACTGGTAAAGGTCAAAGATATGGACAATGGTTGCAAGATAGATCATGTTTCAAACTTGGTGACAGTTAACTTAGGGAAATTAAAGTGCAAAGATAAAGCGAATGATAAGTATTTATTCTTGCATCGGAAGCTAGTCAAGTGTTTTAATCAATTTTTTTTATAAAAATAACGGATGATTTGTGGTTTCGCACACATCCAAACGGTTGGCTACAAATGCCGATGACATCGAGTTTCCTACTGCCTATCAATCAGCTTTTAAAGATAATAAAAAACTAGAAGACCTCATCAAATGCATATGTTAATATGCAATGTATCTTAACTGAATGAATTGAATGTCAAGTGTGATTGAATCTAGAATTTATTTACTATGGGTATTTGCCAAGTAATTACCGACTACAATATCTTGCACTTGTACAATACTTCAATATTGGCGCTGTCTTCAAAACTGTTTATGCTTTATAATAAACTAGGCAAAAGGTGAGATTCAATGGAGTGATGTACTTTCTATAACAAATCAGTAATATCTACTTAATAGTGGCTTATAACACCAGGTTAATGAGATGCTATAGTTTCCATCTGAAAATATGCATGCATGCATTTAACTAAACTGAAGTATGCTGATAGTGGAATAATATACAGCTTGTAGTAGAACAATTTGATCATGCTGGGAGTGCCGGATCATGTCCGCCGGAAACCAAATTTTAGCAATAATCAAACACAAACATTTATATCATAAGACATTTTTCACACCATTTGTATCATTTATATACATATATATATATACATATATATATACATATATATAGATATAGATATATATATATACATATATATAGACATATATATACATATATATAGATATATATATATATAATATATATAGATATAGACATATATATACATATATATAGATATAGACATATATATACATATATATAGATATATATATAATATATATGTATATATATAATATATATGTATATATATACATATATATATATATATATATATATATATAAACTGACATAAAAGGAAATACATTCTGTCATGTTTTCTGTAATTTACTTGTGTGCAAGCGAACACACAGGCGCGTGTGATCATTTCATATTTCCTTTTTATATATCTAATTATGTTACTTTATCCCAAACTACTTAAATACTTTCCCATCTGGTTTTCTAAAACCACACATATATTGAAACTTGTTAAGAATATATGTTTCTGCTAATCTCATACTCAGTTCAGTATATAGTCAGATTACAGTTAACTTACTAAAAACGAGCTTTAGTTTTAACTATTACTGAATAATAAGAAAGCAAGGGTGGAAACAAACTAATATTTCTTCTTTTAATTTCAAGAAAATAAGCAAATTTAAATTAGTTTTTGGTATCAGGAGTTTAAAATATTGATATATTGCCACATGCTAATTATATTTTACCATACAGGTACCTGAAGTTGTATGTGGCGAACCTTCTTTTACTCTCTGTTTTGAAGCCGGAAGGTAACAACTACTTTTTTTACTTTCCTCTTAAGTGGACTTTATGTCTGTGGTCTATACCACTATTTAAATGTCTATCTAATTTGTAGCAATCAAAGATGCACACAATATGCCATGTTTTTAAAAATTTATTCACACTATATAATTAGAATTAATTATAGAATGGAGATATGGTTATATGTCATGGATTGCATATTCAAAATTGCATTTATTTTATCAAACAATATTCTGGTAGCAGCTATCACTAAATTTGAAGCTATGAGTGGCGGTTTTATTTTCTTAACTACCAATTAGCTTAATTTGATGTATCAATCTATCCAATGTATGGACCCTAAGTGGACCAAAAATGACCTTTGGATTTAAAACTGTACAGTCCATGTAACCTTTAACTTTGGAAAAGTTATGGACATATGGAAATGAATAATTTGATATTCATATATGAGACATCTCCCAGCTTAAACCCACAGTCAAGAGATGGATGATATTAATTTTAAAATCAATTATCTTTTCTTAGATTGATAGGCAAGTTCGAGTCCTATACGTTTGTAATATGACATCAATGTTAAGTAAGTTCTTTCATTTATATTTTTTCCCTTGATTTTTCCTTTCTTTCGTTTTCCCCTTTTCTTGACAGTTCTGATTTTTATTGTGCATTCACGTAGATTTAACTTAATTGAAATATAATAAATTATCTCAATCCATCAAAAGAGTTGGAATTTAAAATATAATACAAACTATATTTGTATACTTGCACAGGGACTTGTGAGTTCATCCAAAGTCTTTCAAGTTAGTTTTCTGAACAATCATAAACATGCACAACTGATTTTAGTTCTAAATTCCAGTTAATACTTTGTGCTATTTTTACACTTTAGTACTATTTCTTGAAATCGTGCAGACAATCTAATCTTCGATTCCAATGTAATTACTATATTAATTCACATTAGGATACTTAATATCGAAGACATAAAATATAGAGGAAATGAGGGCACTCAAGAAGAAGATTTTTTTTTTTTTGTTATTTTTTTTTGTTTCAGTCTTAATTTGATAAATATATTGTCTGTATTATGATGCATTTCAGTCTTAATTTGATAAAATATATACATGTAACTTGTCTCAACTGCTTTCTATAATACATTTCATAGTCCAAATCCTATTATTTAATTATACTTTCGTATCTGATATAGGTTTAACAAGCAGATAACCTTTTTTTTATTAAAGAAAGCTCTAATATATCAAGCTCAGAATTTAATAGGACTTGAGTTAATTCCAGTTGATTGCTTCAGGTATCCATTTTTATGTTTAGGTATAATATGACCAACGATGAACAAAACTATTTTTGTTATTTATTTATTTTGCGTCATCTGGTCTCGTAGGTGGTTTTGGTTGTTTGGATTGTAACGAAGAAGAGGGTAACAATGTCAAAACCCGTTGAAGCGTCAACCCATTCAATTACGCAGTCATCCGCTACACAACCTGAGAAAGCTAACAAACGGTGCTCCCATTTCAAAAAATGCTAGAAAAATAAGCAGTCGAATTGGCAAATTAGTAAGAATTCATGTGTCGAGGTCATATGAAAGTTGGGATAAAGCATCCAAAAAAATACAAGGATGACGTTTGGACTGAATTGCTGGTAAGCTACAATTGATATGTATAACATTTAGTTTTCCCTACGAATATATGTTGCCACTGCTTATTTTTTAAGTAAGCAACTTTTAATTTTACAGATATTTTTCGAACTAGAGTCAGATGCAAATGGCTTTTTTCTTAAAAAATGTTCGATTCGTGTAGGAGACATAGGAGCGAATTGAGAATTTAATATTATGACAAATTCGATAATGACGAAGATAGGTAGAAAAATTGTCCACTAGTAATTAGCCAGGAAGATTGGGATGAGTTTTTGAAAAACGAAGAAAAATTCGGTACAAGCTAAAAAAGAGATGTAAGCAAAAAATATAGATCACCGTACAAGTCATGATGTAGTAGAACATGAAATTGTTTGCTTGTTTCATCTTTTTCAATCTAAGTTTTACATAGACATAACCATAGTTTATAGTTATTCAAAATTGTAGTGAGATTGTATAATTTTTGAAAATATTTGCAAGACTCGGATTTCACGACAATTAATGCAAGGTTGCAACATATTTAGTGGTAAGCGGTGGTCTTTGATTTTAAGAATATAATTCGATCATTGTGCTTTGCCCAAATGTACCAAACATTGATAGTAATTATTATTTCACATATTATTCTATGTAGTTCATTGATAAACTTGAAGTTATGAACTATTCCAGCACTGCTTTGAGAGAAGAATTCGCCAGAACCCCAATTTTCATGTTGTTACATAAATGCTGCCATATGTGATTTGAATATGAGCAAGTGAAAAACGTATGATCCACAGTTTCATCATGTTTAGATAGGATGCATCCTTTATCCACCATGATGTTCCACATGAATATTTTATCTTTTGCGTATGGTTTATTAAGCATTTCCATTATGGTGCATATGGACATTTTGGGCATACATTAATTGTTCCAAGTAGCCTTGCGCCATTCATAAGTACAATGATGCACTTTCAGATTATCCAAGCAGACTTGAGAGGAAATTTCCATTACTGTCCGGCAACTGTTTCTTTTACCATGTCCTAACTGACATGCCCCGGCAACAAAGAATTTGAATTTCGGTTTTATCCTCATTTGATAATGGTTTATGTAAACTAAAAGTAGCAAATTTATCTTCAAGTATATGATCATTTGAGGTGTCGTTATTTGTTGATGAGCCTTGGAATTATTTTGATCATTTGTTGATGAACAACCTATATAACTTATGTATCATTTGCGGCTGTCTTTTCCACTTGCACATGCTAATGAAACCATATTAGAAAATCGTTCTACTTTGTCTCTCATATCCAAGCCTGAGGCAGACAAGGATTGCTGACAATTGAGAATCTTTAGGCTTTTTTTAATCTTTAGGGACCACTTATTAAAACTAATTAGGAAAACACTTGAAAAATTATTTACGAAAGCAGACCAACTAGCTGGACCAAGAAGTACTGACTCTATTTCAAATCCTGGCAATATTTATGCTTTATTTTTGCATTTACGCAAACTGGAATCTTTATTTAAAATATCTGCACCGATTGTGTAGCCACTTTTTTTCTGTAGACGATCTTACCAAAGTCACCTAGGCTCATAAACATGAGGCTTTATCTGTGGTAAATTTAGCAGCACATACACAAGTATAGGCATCATCAATTTGGATATTGTGCACTATTGGTATTCCTTTTTGCAGCCTTTCTTCAGTTGTATAACCTGAATGTTTACGTTACTCCTAATAACCTGTGAATCATGTTCAACATGTGAATCCTCCACTTCTTTCATTATTGCGTATAGCCTTCTTTTTTTTTTTCCCTTCTCGATTTAATCTGCCCCTCTTGGTTCCTGTATGTCACTTATGTATAAGGAATCGTACTCTTATCTGCAAATCATGTACACCCTCATCACTCTGATCTATTTTCAAAAGTACCTAGTTCATCTCTTTACTTGTATTTATCTCCACCTTTGTATGTTTTGTCAATTCCCTCATCTTTTCTTTATTCACCTTCAGGCTAGTTCACATATTAGCCTCTGACTGCTCCCTAATGAATTAAACCTTGCTTGCGTTGTAGCTAAAGACTTAACAAGGCAATGAGATCACTGTGACATGGTCGTAGATCTTTTTCTATTGCACGTCCTACTCAACCAATGCTTTGGATTTTTGCTCATATTTTTGGATTTTTTAAAAATTCTTTGTTCAACATAAAAATGTTGTTATATTGCACAATTTATATCTCCATTTGTTGCTTTAAAATTTGTAATTACAAAGAGAGTCTTCTTATAATTTCCTATAATCTTCCGATCATCAAATTTCAGCCATGAATGTCCTTGCTGTTACAGCTTCTTTTCTTGCAATTTTTGTTTCAATCATTGTGTTGATTCTTGGCAAATTTATTGTTGTGTTGACTGTTCCATGTAGTTTTATTATTTTTAAATGGTTAAATAAGTATAATACTATTTCTTTTTTTGTTGTAGCCGGTGCAAATCAACAAAAGAAATCACACGTCGTCACGTATGAGAGAAAACTCATGCGAAAAAGAATGGTTCCATATCAGATACGGCTTCTGCTTACTTCGTAAGTTAAACAAATTATAACTCGTATATTCTATAAAGTTTCCATAACACATAATATCTCAAGTATGATCATATTTTAGGATAAAATTGCAAAAATAAAGGAATCAATCAATGATAGTGATTGAGAAGATTTACCATTGGATGAAGATATCTTATCCCAAGTGTTTGACAAGGATAAAAAAGGTCGGACTCAAAGTATTGGAGCCAAGATATCAAGGATTCAAATTAAGGATTCTACTATTGAGCATAAACAACTCAAATAGGCTTAAGGAGACTCACAAGACTTGAATGCTAGGATGGAAAATGTGGAGGGTATATTGAAGTCGTTGGTCGACTTGTTCAAGTGATACATATATCAAGGAAATTGCGTATCATACATTGCTTCAAATAATGGAGGAAGCGGTACACCTCGGGAAAGTGTTGGGAGAGTGCTGAACGACGACATTGCTAATCCGTTGAATTCATCCAGTTCGGTCAATGAAAAATGTGAAATTCTGAACTTTGAACTAGAGGTCATTGCAACAGCAACTGTATGTAGAGATTTGACAACATTCATTACACGAAAAACCTGTACCTCCAACAAATGGGACATTTGGTTGCGAACAATATACTGCTACCAGAAGAAAAGACATCCAGGCAAAATCATCATCTTTCTATGACCTTTCGTGAAGTTGGAATTGGTAGTTATATGTGTCATCCAAAGAACTCTATTCGATATCTTTAGATGCAGAAGCAGGTATATATTATTATTATACTTTGGTAATTTTAACGTTGTGATACACTATTTCAGTTTTAGGTAGTAGTACTAGAATTCAAAGGAAAATACATCACCAATGCATGTTTGAAATGCAGATGTCAAAAATTAGACAAAGCAACTCGATATAGGATTTTTATATATTGTCGTTATCCAGCAGATAAACATGGACGCTACCCGATATAGGATTTATGAAATTTGATTATTTTATAAATCAAAGAAAATGATGAAATTATAAAGGAGTTTAAAGATGTTTTTAAATAATAATATAAACTGATTTATACAAAGGATTTATAAATTGATATTTATAAATTAAAATATTTGAATTATTAAAACGAGTTTTTCTAAGTGTTAGAATGAAGTGAAAATGAATTTCATAAATGAATGAAATTTATAGAATTATAAACGGTGAAGTTATAAATGGAATTTTATAAGCAGTAGGTTTATAAAATTTGTAAAGTTATTAAAAGAATAGATTTGGGTAAATAAATGAATCTTACAAGTTATAAGATTTATAATTTGGGAAGAACGACTTTGTAAACAAATAAATTATAAGTATTTAACTTATAATGTGAACTTTGGTGTATAATTGAGTTATAAGTTGAAATAGCTTAATAAAGGAGATTTATAAAAAGAAGTTGTTATAAAATAAATAGAAATGGAATTTATAAACATTGTTTTATAAATCGGCAAACGACTTATTTTGATAGGCAAACTGTTATAACTTATTAACGGAGTTATGTTCACGTTTTAGACAGTGAATAATCCTTTAAAATAAAATGTATAGAAATGATGAAATTGGTTAACGAAGTATATTCACGTTTTTGAATAGTGAATAGTATGTTAAAGAAAATGTTTAGGATGTGATGTTTTAAATAGAATTAAAACGATCTAACGATGTTTTAAAAATGTGTTAAGATTCGAAACCATAGATTTCAACATTCATTGTTGAAATAGACGTTTTCGAGAAATAGAAGGAAATGGTGGACTATAACACTGTTGTTATAGTAAATGATTTCCGAAAGGAAATGTTTTGTATAGTATTGGGATTTATATATCTATTTTAATTTCGAATCCCTATACTAGTGATTTTGGGTTGTCGTAATGATATTTTACGCAACATTCGTTTTGGCCCAAATAAATATGTTTAAGAGAATGATTTCCTTAAAGAATGAAATATACTTAATTTCGATTTAAGTATATTGAATATTTTCCAAGTGTTGAAAATAAAAAGATTTGTGAATTACTTATCAATAAATAAGTATGAAAATGTTTTTCCAATGTGAAATGAAACGTTTTGAGAATTTATCTTTTTCAAGATAAATTGAAAATGAATAATTGAAATCGTATATTCATAAATATTTTGGAATATAAATTCACTATGGAATTTATAAATGTAAAGGGGAATTTGTTTAAAAATAAACGTTGATTTATTTTTGAAGTGTGGGAATAAATTTACGGATTTGGAACGTAAATATAAAGTAAATCGTTAAGGATTTATTTAATGGGTTTAAATGAACCATGTTGAAATGAAAGTATTTCCGCGTAAGGAAAATGATTGAAATTTGTTTTCAAAAGTGGTAAAGATGAAAAGTGATTTGAAAATTGTTTTCAAATGGTTGAAGTGTGAAATTTATATATCTTGCAAAGATATTTTTGGAAAATAAATAATTTGGAAAATTATTTGGAATCTGGTGATGTTGTGCATATCCATTGATAGTTCAATAACCGACTATCAATATTTACCTTTGAGTGGGTATTTGTTGTGATTTGCTTGAATTTGAATGCCACACTTATTTTTGAATAAGCGCTCACTATTCGGGTTAGCCGGGAAAGGACCTTGGGGTCGTATAACCCATTCCGAATATGTGATACGTCGTTATGAATTGCATTTGAAGACCGGTGTTGAAGACCGGATATTTTCAAAAGCGAAAGGACAACTCGTCGAATGTCTTTGCATCGACTGGTCCCCGGTATAGAGACTCCATATGTGATGGGAAGTCCGGTCGTGGTTAGTGAATATCCGGATTGCAAGGACTTCTTTGTAAGTGCCTTCGGTTCTGTTCGATCCCGGAACAGACTTGTATGGATAGTATGTCTGACATTACAAATTGAGATATAAAGCTGATTTCTTTAAATATATATCTGTTGGTGGCGGAGAATTTATTCTCTTAGCTTAACACCCTTCTCTGAGACGTACGAGCTCAGATGTTATGTAGTTGATGGTTATCAGCGATATATTCCCAATTTGGTAATGTGACATGCTAAGTGTTGCTGTAAAATGATCATTGTTTGATCATTTGAGATGTGATCATTTGTTTGATCATTTATCTTTGTGATCATTACTTTGATCATTTGTTGACCCAAAGCATGGCTTTGTACCAAAGCGTTGCTTTGTGGACGAGACTTCGTCGGACCTCACACCCTGGAAATGGCCAAAACAGGAAGGATGCAGCAAGGTTATTAGGGGTAGCGCCCTTTAGTGTATGTCATTCCTTCTGGATAGAGGTGGTATCATGGTATGAAGCCCAGATACTTAACCTATGTTGTTGCTGCAAACTTATTACTTTGTGGTTGTTGGAAATCGAGGATTCTCGGATGTAGATCGGTTACGATCGGGGGATGACATATTCGTGTCAGTGGTTACCCGGTTAGGGGTAACCCGACCTTGTGTTGGCAGAGATCCGGTTTGGTTCTCGGGTCGTCTTTCCAGAGGCGTACCCATGTGGCAATGGGAAGTTCTTTGGCCTGACCATTTGTTGGAAATCCAAAGAAACAATACGATCTTGTACAGTTTTAGTTGTAGAACATATCATTCACTTATGGTGGCGCCCCACTGTTTGGATGGTAGCTATAGTTGGCATAAGTGCGAAATGCCTATGCTGGCTAACATTTATATCTTTATTTTCGAAATGATTTTTTCCTACACTATGCACTATTAATAATATCAAATGTTTCTTTTTAATGCGTATCAAGCATCTTTGACTATCATAAGGAGAAATCTCCTTCGATTCTACGTTTGCATTGTGTGTGTGTGCGGGAGGCCTTATGGTAGTCTCTTTTTCTAAAAAGCATTGCGAATCGACTTTAAAAATATTCCTCTATTTTGTTTTAAAGATAAACTGTTTTGAGTTCTCACACCAGTCACATGACTGACTCGGAGTTTATTGTTTTCCTTCCTAAACTCTGGGTGCCGACCAATTTCCACAGGGGCAGTCTACAGTTAGGTTATCATTCTGGAATTCAGAAGTTGCAGAAGGCAAGATGGATGGCATGGCGTATTAGTAGTATATAGTATTTCTTTTCCGCTGTTTGTTGTTGTTTGTTGTTGTACACTCTGATGATGTAATGTAATGTAATATGATGTAATGTAATAACTGATATAGTTCTTTGTTTAAACATTATTCATTTATTTATTATATGTTGTTCCGCTGCGATTGTGAGATTCTGATATTGTTCTGTTGTTTCTTTCTGTTCTATTCTATCTTTTTCTCTCTTCTTCTATCTTTTTTTCTTCTTTAACCATAACGGTACGGTTTTCCGGCCTTCGATTGTTCGGCAGTTGATACAGTGGACGTATTGATGTCGGTTTTCGAGCGTCGAAAAGTCGCGATCGTTACACATCCTTTCGAGTTAAAGCAGTAAGTGGGGCAGAAATCCGGGCAAAGTGCTCAATAAATCTGCAATAATAACCGGCCAAGCCCAAGAAGCTACGAATCTCTGTAGGAGTTTTGGGAGTCTCCCAATCCTGTAGATAAATTTCCAAATTGGAAAGGAATAAGATTGATCGAATAGAAATAACGAATAGGATAGAACTTACATTGATTACAGCGATCTTAGCTGGATCGACCGAAATCCCATTTTCAGAAAAAATATGGCCAAGGAATCGTACTTCGTCCCACCAGAAGTGACATTTCGAGAACTTGGCTTCGGAGAGTTTCCAGAACATAAGAAAGATGTGTCTCATGCTCTTTCTCATCTTTGGAGAAGACGAGAATATCATCAATGAAGACAAGAACAAACTTGTTAAGGACACCACGAAAAACTCGATTCATCAAGTCGACGAAATAAGTAGGGGCGTTAGTTAACCCGAACGGCATAACCAACCATTCATTAAATCCGTTCTCGGTACGGAAAGTTGTCTTATGGATACTATCTTCTGCTACTCTGAGTTGGTGGAACCCAGTGGCTATATCAAGTTGTGAGAAGACTTTAGCTCCATGGAGCTGATCGAATAAATCATTTATGCGAGGCATCAGATAGCGTTTGTTTAGTTCTTTGAAAGCAACACACATGCGAAGAGATCCATCTGATTTGGTGACAAATACAACTGCGGCGCCCCATTCAGAACAACTTCTCCTAATCAAACCCTTAGCAAGCAGATCATCAATTTGAGTTTTTAGTTCAACCTTTTCCTTAGGAGCCATCCTTCTGTGAGGGAGAACTACGGGAGTAGCTCCAGGAATAAGGTCAATGCGGAAATCGATCTCCCGTTTAGACGGTAGAGAGTTGACCTCTCCAAATACATGGGGAAATTTTTGAACAATAGGAGTGGTACTAAGATCATCTGGGTGAGCATCAAGTGAGAATATGAAGCTTTCGGCATATTTCTAAGGTATTTGCATTCAATGACAAGCGGTAGGCCCTTGTGATTGACTAGTGAAATAGAACGAGCTTTGCAAGAAATAGCAGCATCGAATTTTCTTAGCCAATCAGCACAAAATAAAATGTCAAATGCTACGAAGCCAAGCACATAAAAATCCCAAGTGAATCGATATCTTCCATACAAAAGCACAACCTCTTTACAAATTCTACTGAGGTTGGCAAGTCCTCCCATAGGGTTGGAGACACATAAAGAAGTAGTAGCAAGAGTAGGTTCTAATTTGAGCTTATTACAAAGATCAATAGATATGAAGCTATGAGAAGCACCGGTATCGAATAATACCCTAACAGGTAAATCATGTAATGAAAAAGTACTTCGTAAGGTACCTCGGTCATCCTGAGCAGGTGGTGGAGGTGGTACAGGAGTGGTGATAGCAAATACTCCAGATGGTGTGCCTCTCTTCCACAATGGGCACTCTCTCTTGTAGTGACCAGGCTGGAGGCAGGCATGGCATAAATCACTCCTCATCTAAGAAGGTGGTGGAATAGCAACTCCGGTAGATGGACAGCTATTAGCATAATGGCCATTCTTATCGCATTTGAAGAAAGTGATATCAGCAAGGTCGATTGGGCTTTTCTGGGCATATCCTAATATTGTAGTCTTTTGCCAAGCTTTCTTTTGTTGGTCAAAGTTCATCTTCCTCTTTCCGAGCTGGCTAGAAGAGGACTGAGTAGGATTGGCCTTGGCAGTGGGTTCCCTTGGCTTTGCCTCATATCTAAGAGCATAATCAACAAGCTTTGTGAAGGTGCAGTGAGTGTGGCCAGTAAGCAAGTCATAATACTCTGGTCTAGCTCCCAAAATGAAATTCTCGTTCTTTAGAAGTGGTGTATCAATCAAGCCAGGTCCGAACTTGGAGAGTTCGTTGAATTTCCTCTCATACTCAGAAAAAGTCATACTGCCTTGCTTAAGGTCCATAAAAGCTCTATAAAGTTGGGTTCTCCCAACAGCTGGCATCCATTGTGCCGAGAACCCTAATCAAAAGATAGACTAGATGAATAACATTTCAAAGATTGAAATAAGAATTTAGACTACGAAATCCAAACAAATTTATACCTAAACTGGGCCCAAGTGATGGTGTTCTCGATACGAGAAGTAACGGATTCCCACCGATCTTGTGCGGCATCCTGAAGTTGCCAAGCAGCAAGCTGACGCTTCTGAGCATCAGTGATTTCCAATCCAGAAAATATCTTCTCTAAGCCTTTGAGCCATTGCTGAGCTTCGATAATGCCCTCGGATCCAGAAAACTTAATACCCCCTAGCTGTGTATACTCCTTACTAAGAGTGGTGAATTTGACTGGAGCTGGGGCGGTAGGTGCAGCCCGGACAGGACTGTTGTCTCTTCCTCCCCTATTGTTTCTTCCGGTACTCATCCTGAAATATCGAAAGAGATTTAGAACCAAGGATAGAAAAATCATAGAGGTTTAAGGAAAATCTAACTAACGTATCAAAAGAAGTTTGAATTAAAAGGATCTGGATATTGAATCAATTCTCCTCATTCTAGGGTATTGCTACCCTATCTCTAATGAGTTTATATAACCCCAAACTAAGCTTTTTAGTGAAACCAAAGCTTTGATACCAACTGTAACAACCCATATATTTGGACCATTTAAATTGACAATAATCCACACATGTCAACTTAAATAATACAAAACACGAATCATTATGGGATTATAAATACATAAATGTAAATGAGAATCAATACAACATCACAGACACAGAACAGTCACAGAATAATGCAGCGGAAAATACATCGTCATAATAGCAGTTCTTGAATCTACTACATGAAGTACAACAATGTCACAACATAAGGTGACTGAAAGGAAATACATAAATGCCCAACAGGCTAGTACATCAATACTGGAATAGAAATAGACAGATAAAGATAAATGCTAAGTCTTCAGCATCTTCAACCAACCTTGATCAGCAACTGGATAGCTTCAGACTGACCCGAGCATATGCAAAAGAGAAACACTCGAGTCAGGACTCAAAATCTTATACAGATAATCAAGTGCAAGGAATAAAGTCCATAACTCTAAGATGAATAAAATAACATCTCTAAGGGTCCGATAAACTATCTATATATACAATAGAATACGATAGGTAGATAATGTCTAATTAGTAAAGTACGATATTAAAATAGCGTTAAGGCGTTACCATAATTCCCCTTAACACATTTTATAATTCCATAGTCTATACAACACCGTAAACCCTACCGTAAACTAGTGGTTATCAGAGGGTACCCCATAGGTATAACACAAAACAAAACGTAGTGGTCGCGAATAGGATAATCAGTATGATAAGGTACATGAGGCATACCAACTAGGATACTAGTAGTTGCGTGATCCGAACTGATGTTGAGCATAGCCAGCAGCTACCTCAACACCGTGAAACAACACTCCCAAATCAAGGAGTGCACCCAAATCGAATCACAAAACTAATAGATGGTATCAAAGAAGTATGTCCGCTAGAGGTGGCGAACCTCAATGGCCCGGCGCGGCCCCTGTTTTATTCATGTCAGGGGTAATCCAATATCGTTCTCTTTCTTTAGTCAACGCGTTCACCAAACCATCCACTTCATTCTGGATCAACACTCCGCGTATAATAGTTGTTAAAGTGGTTTTCGGTATCGATAGAGAGTATGTCCATTCTCGATCCCGGTCTCTTCAATAACTACGTATTTATTACCCGATAGTCGGTTAAATTAAAGTTTAAACAAATCAAAGTCCAAAAGTCAAGGTGCAAATTTGACTTCCAAAATTTGACATTTCACGATTCAATTTATTTCAGATATTTATATTCATATTTCCAAATGAAATTTTAGTTCAAACATTTGAGTTAACACTAAAATTAAGCATTCAAGTTCAATTTAATAAGATCTAAATTTCGCTTGTTAAATTTAGTTCATAATCAATGAATTCAAGTTAATGGTCAATTTAGGTCGAATTATTAAATCAACTTTTATTCATTTCAATTCATATTTACATTCACTGTTATCATAAATTCGATTAAATCAATTTCATTAACTAAATTCCTTCTTATCAAAACTTCATTGGATTTATTTACCAATTTAATCAAATTTCTTTTAAAGAAACCCGTTTCCATTTATTTGGTTCAATGATCTACACATAAATAAGTTATTTTCGAGTTACAAATCAACTCAATCCATATTCCATTTACAATGTCCGGATTTGATTAATTCATTAAATTTAAAATCATTTAAATTTAAATTACCACTAAACTAATCCATAAAACTTTTAGTTAGTTTTGTATTCCAATTAAGTCAAATTTTTCTTAATCTCAAATTAAATTTATAACAAGTTTCAAATATATTTAATTAAAACCGAGTTTAAATCTAAATCTAACAAATCTAATAAAATTTTAAATTGTTAAATTCTAGAACTTACTTGCTTCTAAATCTCATTTCAATTAAATTTGCCAATTCAATAGGTTTATTAATCCGTTCAATTAAATCCATTAATTTATTTCAATTTAATCCATTAATTTATTTCAATTTAATCCATTTATTTATTTCAATTAAATCCATTAAGTTCGTTACTTAATTTCCAAACAAATTGTTAAGTTCATTCCTTAATTTAAAATATATTTCAATTTCAAAATGATTTTTGTTGACCAATCGGGTTTCTTATTTTTAATTTATCTATCCTAGGCCAGGTTGTTTAATTGCGTATTCATCATTTCAACCCAATAACTTTCAATAAATAAAAGAAAATCTAAGCATAGCAAAATGAACTTGTAGTGTGATAACTGGGATGATGTCCAAGTAAATAAACAAGCAATAGCAACCATACATAACAATTCAACAATTTATTTAAATAATCCCGAAATAATCGTATTAATTTACATTTGTTATTTATGCAAATTAATATAATTATTCCTAGAATCCACACTATCATTTCATGCAGATTAAAGATTATTACATTATGGTTTTCACTTGGTGTCCATTATCAAATTACTACATCAATCATACATTCAAGGGTTCAAAGTGAGGTTAACGCTAATTCCACGTGTCGATTTATTTAACATTTAAAGGGGGTCAAGTTCAACATAAATAATCCATTTTACATTGTTAACTATCCTATATCAAATTCAATTTCATATTAATTATCGCTTATATTAACAACCAAATTCAACATCACATAGCAAATTTAGTGCCACAACTATTTACCATAAACCAACATCAAATCATAATTTATCACGTTAAATCTTTTTAAACAAAACATGGCGTCAATTTTAGAAATTTTAAATTCTATCAATACTCAATTTTAACTTGTATAGCAATTAACAGTTTTATTTCAACAATTTCAACAACCAACAATTTAATATCCAAATTAATATTAACAACAAGTATCACTTGATTATCATCGCATAATAGATTTGAGTCGTGAATGAAATATTCACCTTGCGTGGTTAAAGAAGATGACGGCGAAGCACGAAAATGAATAGACTAGATAGACGACACTAATAGGCACGATGCAAAATGAACCCAAACATCTATCGAGAGCAAGATCGAACGGAGTGGTGATGCTAGCCTAGATCGCTGGATTTGCCTCAACTAGAACTGCGCAAACAAGGTATAAGTGAGCCCATAGATCACAAACTATAACTGTTGTATAATTTAACATATTATATATACATTACTATATACATGAACTATATAAAATGGATGCATATGTATATATTAATATAAACATGGTTACACAGAACTGCTTTTAATTTTTTTTTAAACTATACTGTACTTATACAAAACTATTTAAACTGTTTTATATATAAAAGCGGCAGTGCAGTGGAAAGTCGACTGAGGCCAAGTCGTCGGGCTAAGGCCAAGGCGGAGGTCTAAGATGGTGATGGCAGTCAGGCTTAGCGGCGACGTCGACTAGTTGGCAGCGGGTTGGGTGTTTGAAGCAGCAGTTCGGGTTTCGGGTTGAGGCAGATCTGGGTGGTGGGTTGATGTCGGTTGCTGGAGGTATGGTCGGGGTAGCTTGGCGTGGTGATGTAATGGCGTCGGTGGGTCGAACTGCAACACGGCGAGGAAGTCAGGGTCTAGACGTGGGCTGGGCGTGGATGTGGGTTGGTCGTTGGCGATGTGGGTTAGTGGGGACAGAGTGGGTGGAGGCGAAGGCAGTGAGTGGACGCGGCCGAGTGGAGGAGTGGCGGCGCAGGCAATGCGGAGGCTGGACGCGGCTGAGTGTGGATACGGGCAGAGCAGTGGGGTGGGACGCGGAGAGGCTGGCGACATTGCAGGGGCGGAGTGGATGCGGGCGGAGGGTGATGCGGAGCAGGGGTCGGCGTGGGTAGTGGGCAGTGGAGGGGGAGAGGGTGGACGTGCATGGAGGAGTTTAGGCAAGCAGTGCATGAGTTTCGTGAATTTCAGACTAGAAGGGGAGACACAAAACAAAATAAAAATAAATATAAAAGAAAGATGAAGGAGGGAGAAGAACACGTACCAGAGAAGTGAGCAATTAATGAAGTGAGAAGTTAATGAAGGCAGAGGGTAGCAGATATACAGAGAAGTTTAGAGTCCCAAGGTCAAGGCAATGATGTCTTCGATAAACGTGATGACTATTGGATTTCTTAGAGAGCTGAATGGTCAAATGACTCCTAGAATTCTGAACAGTGTAGAAAGTTGGGTACGGTTTGTGCTGCGTAACGGACCAGTTTGTAGTCCGTTAAACAATTATAATTCGCAACGCCGAACTCCGATTGACACAAATAAATATACCGTTTTGATCAGCGCGACGAGGCAGACACAACGGTATGAAGATATTGATAGTTTGACATTGTTTGCGAAGTGGTTAATCTTATTGAACCATTTGCTCGAGCGAACAATTTAACTAGCAATTAAAAGCGAAATTTGACGAAACGAAATGCTCCGTCATGATCAGACTATTTTTCTTATGCAACATTGTAAAAAATATTTGAGTTCGGAAAATAGGAAATTTACACTTAGAATTCAAACTAATATGTAAATTGCGACGACCGAAATTAACTTCAGTATTTTTTTATATGAAATTTGACGTACGCCTATGTCCATCTAGACGCATTCCAAATGTGAATTTTGGATAGCAACGGAAGTTGTTTGTGAAGATTCGAATTTCAACACTAAATAAGTGATTTTAAAATTTTAAACTGAGTCTGAATTTCAGGGTCGTTACACGGAAACATCTGCAAATATTTTTATTGTTTTAAACAAAATTATTTTTGATCATAGAAACATATGATTAAAATCCGGAAACATCTGCAAATATTTTTATTGTTTTAAACAAAATTAGTTTTGATCATAGAAACATACGATTAAACAAATTATAACTCGTATATTCTATAAAGTTTCCATAATACATAATATCTCAAGTATTATCATATTTTAGGATAAAACTGCAAAAATAACGGAATCAATCAATGATAATGATAATCAATGATAATGATGGAGAAGATTTACCATTGGATGAAGATATCTTATCCCAAGTGTTTGACAAGGATAAAAAAAGGTCGGACTCAAAGTATTGGAGCTAAGATATCAAAGATCAAAATTAAGGATTCTACTATTGCGCATAAACAACTCAAATGGGCTTAAGGAGACTCACAAGACTTGAATGCTAGGATGGAAAATGTGGAGGGTACATTGAAGTCGTTGGTCAACTTGTTTAGGGTTACATAGATCAAGGAAATCACATATCATACATTGCTTCAAATAATGGAGGAAGCGGTACACCTCGAGAAAGTGTTGGGAGAGTGCTAAACAACGACGTTGCTAATTCGTTGAATTCATCCAGTTTGATCAATCAAAAATGTGAAATCCTGAACTTTGAACTAGAGGTCATTGCAATAGCAACCGTATATAGAGATTTGACAAAATCCATTATACATAAAAAACCCGTACCTCCAACACATGAGAAATTGGTCGTGGACAATATACTGCTACCAGAAGAGAAGACATCCAGGTAAAATCATCATCTTTTTATGACCTTTGGTGAAGTCAGAATTGGTAGTTATATATGCCATCCAAAGAACTCTATTCGATATCTTTAGATGACGAAGCAGGTAGATATTATTATTATACTTTGGTAATTTTAACGTTGTGATACACTATTTCATTTTTAGGCAATAGTACTAGAATTCAAGAAAAAAATACACCACCAATGCATGTTTGGATATCAGATGTCAAAAATTAGACAAAGCAACTCGATATAGGATTTTTATATGTTGTCGTTAGCCAGCAGATAAACATAGACGCTGCCCGATATAGGAAAATATGTGTCTCTTTCATTGTTTGATCTTCTTCATTATTTCAATGGCTTGATCATGTTGAAACTAAATTTGATTTTGTTAATCTAGATTTTTCCATATAAGAAATATATAGAATATATGCTAGATATTTATGTAATATATTTGAAATTGTATAAGAAAATAATTAGTAGATATTTATGTAATATATTTAAAATTGTATAAAAGAATATTTAGGAAATATTTATGGAGAACCATTAGATTAAATGAATATTCTTTTTAAGATGTAAACTTCTATAAATACAGATGGATTCATTTATCTTGGATGTAAGAAATGTAACAAAAAAAATATAAACTTTTGTAATAAAGTTTTTCTTCTTATAAGAAAAAAATTATTTTTTTTCCTTCTCCAACCTCTTAACTCCTTCTAAAATCAAATTTATTTGCTATTGAAGAAAACTTCCAACAAAGTGGTATTAGAGCTTGAAAATCCTCCTAAAAAGAAAGTGAATTGTGGTGTTCCCTTACAAGTCCCAATGCTCATCAAGATCAATTATAACAATTGAATTTTAAGGATGATGGTAGTCCTTGGAGCGCACGATGTATGAAAGATGGTCGAGAAATGCTACACCGAACAAGAGAATAAAGACATTCTATCTCAAACTCAAAGGGATAGTTTGAGAGACTTAAGGATGAGAGATAAGAAGGTTTTCTGTCTAATCTATCAAGCATTGGATGACGATACTTTTGAGAAGGTTTCTGTATCAAAGTCAGCCAAAGAAGTATGAGAGAAGCTTCAAACATCTAACAAAGGAGCCGATCAAGTCAAAAAGGTATGTCTTCAAACTTTAAGAGAAGAGTTTGAAACTTTGCATATGAAAAAAATAAACTTGTCTCTGATTACTTTTCAAGATTTCAACGGTTGCTAATGATCTAAAAAGAAATGGTGAGAAGTTAAATGATGTAAGAATTATGGAAAAGATTCTTAGATCATTAGATCCAAAGTTCGAACACATTGTTGTCATCATCAAGGAGACAAAAAACTTAAAAAAAGAAAGAGATTGTAGAGCAAGTACTTAAGACTTTACATGTTTCTTTCATTAATTAAAACTTTACATGTTCTCTCATTAATTAGGACTTTACACGTTTCTTTCATTAATTAAAACTTACACGTTTCTTTCATTAATTAAAAACTTACACGTTTCTTTCATTAATTAAAACTTACACTTTTCTTTCATTAATTGAAACTTACATGTTTCTTGCATTAATTAAAAACTTACACGTTTCTTTCATTAATTAAAACTTACACTTTTCTTTCATTAATTAAAACTTACATGTTTCTTGCATTGATTAAAACTTTACAGGTTTCTTGCATTAATTAAAAACTTTATATGTTCTCTCGTTAATTAGGACTTTACACGTTTCTTTCATGAATTAAAAACTTTACACTTTTCTTTCAGCAATTAAACTTTACGTGTTTCTTCAATTTAAAATACCTTATTTTCTTAACTTAAAATCTCCATTTGGAAACCAATTTCCAATCATCAAGTTAAGTCATATATATAAATTACATTTTATACATTAACTTATACAACTTAACTTAGAAAATCACTGTAAACCTATTTATACAAACATATCCGCTTCACGGAATAAAATTCATTCCAACTACTAGGTTAGATTTAGAATTCCACATTAAATCAAATTTCATTCTTAAATTGTTTATTATATTCCAAATTTTTAAATTACAGATTTAAAACCAAATAAAGATTTTTTTTCATTATAATTAAAACCAAAATCAACATAAAAAATCTTAACTTACAGGAAACCAGTATCTCTTTGTATTCTAAATCTTTAAATCAATTTTTTTTTTAAATTTCCATATATTTATAAATTCAAAATACTTAATAATTTTAGGAAACTATTATAAATTTTATCCATGGGCCTGTATAAAATTTTCTAGCCTAGGTCAAGTGATACGGATATGTATCATTTCAATCCGTAATTTAAAAAGAAAAATTCAGGTTCTATCATTTCAAACCCGCAATCCCAAGTAAAATAAATGCAATAAAGATCATTTGAGCCTATCATTTCAGCCCATAGTGATAGGGAACTTGCAGTGTGAGATACAGTATATAAAATGAATAATATAACATATAAATACATATTAGATGATGCAACAAATATATAAACAGCATTTAACCTCATATAACATATCACAGGCATGCATGAATGACATATCAATCTATACAGATCCACTTGTCATTATTCCACAATAATATAAGTACATATGTCTAGAGTGATAAAAACTCACATTTTAAAAGCCAGAATCAAATTCACAATACACAATTGAAACTCCGCAAAACACGACAAGGCACGACCAAACTTTTGAGTAGATGGAGGGTCAAGATCCATATATTGTATATAACAAATACACAAATCATAAGAATAAGATTCAACACAACAAAAGATGGATTAAACTATGCAATTACGAATCGAAGAACATAACCTTGCTTTCAACCACCAAGTGGGCTTGGCCATGGTATAATAGTGAGGAGGAGGTGATGTTGTGGTGGTGGAGGCCGAGCTATGCAAGGAGGAAAAAAAAAGAGAAGAAAAAAAAAGAAAGTGGAAAAAGAAGAGAGAAGGAAGCCATGGATCTAGACTTTTTCTTTCCTCACTCGATGATACAATGAGAAACCTTTTTTTATTTCACGTGAATGATAAGTGACGGCTAAGTTTAAAAAGATTTGAATGGCTAAAGATTAGGAATAGTTAGAAAATAAAAAGATAAGGAAATTTAAAAAGGCACAATTTAAGTTGGGAAAAGATCTTGTATATATTTATCTTAAACAAATGAAAAGAGGAGTTTGATAACTTTGTACATGATGGAAAAGGAGAAAATCACATCTATGCATTTATGAATAGATATGGTAGAAGATTAAAAGGTGGGAAATATATAAAGGCAATAAATAAATTAAGAAACATATGCCTATATTTATAACGTATCTTAATTGATTTGTTACTTATCCAATAAATAGAGATGTATATACACAAAAGAAACCTTCACTAAATAAATAAAGTTTATACACACCATATAAATAAATAAGAAGATAGAAATAGAAATATAAAAAAATGAAACGCAGAAATAAATTATAAATTTAAAAGGCAAAATTTAAGTAGAAAAAGATCTTGTATATATTTTCTTAAACAAACGAAAAGAGGAGTTTGATAACTTTTTACGTGATTGAAAAGGAGAAAATCACATCTATGCATTTATGAATAGATATGGTAGAAGATTAAAAGGTGGAAAATATATAAAGGCAATAAATAAATTAAGAAACGTATGCCTATATTTAAAAGGTATCTTAATTGATCTGTTACTTATCCAATAATATAGATGTATATGCACAAAAGAAACCTTCACTAAATAAATAAAGTTTATACACACCATAGAAGTAAATAAGAAGATGGAGGCTGAGCCTAGTTTGAAGGAAGACAAAGAAAATAAAAAAAATAGAAGAAAAAAAATAGAAAAACAAAAGAAAAAGAAGCCATCACTTACAAGAAAATTTCTCACGTGAAGATGAAAATGAGATGTGGTAAAGAGTTTTTGTATGTGAATTAAAATTTATTAGGGGAGTTATTCACGCCTAATCAAGTGCAACGAATTGGCAAGTACTTAAGTGCTTAAATGGCTAGAGATTTGAAGGGATTTATTTCCTATTAAATAAACAGAAACAATGGAACAAAATGGGGTAAGTTACTTGCTTTTTCAAGTGAATTGATAGGGTATGAATGGCTAAAGTTTTAGGTAGGCACGGCTAGAAATTAATTAAGGAGGTAGGAAATAAAAGATAAGCAAATAAAGAGGCAGGAAATAAAACAAATGTAACGTATGCCAATTAAAATAGATAAATCAAATAAATATAATCTAAGTTTATACAATTAAAATAAAATAAAATAAAAATTAAAGAAATAAACATAGGGAAATTATATATATATATATATATATATATATATATATATATATATATAATGAAAACACATAAATTTATTGCGCGTAAAACGCTGTAATTTATCCAAATCTAAAAGTATAAATCGGAATTTCATGAAACGAAAAGCAAGATGAATATTAAAATAAAATACATTTACAAAGAAAAAGATTAAAATTTAAAAATTAAATTTTTTTATTTAAACTGAAAATTCAAATTTTGAACAAAATATAAAATTTTCAAAAATTGTTTATTTATTGCATTTGAAAAATAAATTACAAACAAATTCCAAACTTACATTGGAAAAATTCTAAAATTCACTTTTATTAAGTCCATTACTACTCTACAAACCTAATTAACCATTCATTCCTTAATATACTCCAATTTAACAACTTTTAAACATTGTATTACATTTCACACAAATGTAATGTAACGACCCGGAAAATTTTAACAATTTTAATTGATTCTATAACGTATTTAATTGAATATTTGTGAAATCTTATAATAATTGAATTTTAAATAATTTTTTTATATATTTAGAATACGTATATTTAAATATAGCAGATTGTAAATTTTCAAATAATTTTATGGAAGTTTATTTAATTGAGAAAACGTGCTGTCCAATTCAAGCTATTAATTGCTTTAATTGATTTCTGAATCAGTGCGTAACGGTTTCTTTTTACTACCGTTAAAGATTTCTATTGCTTAATACTTTTCCAATTCAGGTAGACTTTTCCATTCGTAACTATTAATAAATTTGAGATCATCGACCTTGCTTTTATTATTCCTTTTAGTTTTGTGCACTGACTTTACCTTTCCCACTACCCATAATTTTCTCTATACGTTTCTTTTGCAATTGAAGCGTATATTTATATTTATGGTGGTGCGTTTATTCTGGTCTCTCTTTATTTTTGTTTTTAATGCTTGAAAGAATCTCAAATCATCAAGCTAGTAGCATCCGTTCCTTCCCTCGCTTTCATAAGGCCTATAATATATAAACCACTTGCTTATAGATCCGAACACAACTTTGTCATCAAATTTAATGTGTCTTCCTCTCTCTATTATTTCGGTTCCAACCTTCCTAGTAAATGGCTTTAATAAATTTTGGCTAAATCATAGCTACGGACTTTTCAAATTTCTTTCATTTTATATTTATTTCCAATTCCTTCATTGCTTCAAAATTTTTGAACGTGCCTAATCATCTCAGCATGTATATATAATGTAAGCCTACCTTTCCTTGGAAAGCTATTGCTCACAAAAATTTCCTGATTTCTTTCCTTTTATCCATTTTTATATCCTTGACTTTCAAAACTCATTATGTGTTGTACAAACAAACAAAAATTTATTGCTTTAAGTGTATAGCTAAATCAACTATTGACCGTTACAATTACTTTTTTTTTTCATTTCAATTTATTACTTAAATAACGTTTTGATGAATTAATGGACAGCTTTACGTTTCTTTTGCTTTTGAAAACTTTATATTTATAGTGTACGTTTCTTTTGCATTTCAAAAATTTGAAACATGCTGCCCCATTGAAGCCATTAATTGTTTTAATTATTTTTCTCAATCAACATATAACTGTTGCTTTTTATTATTCTAGGATTTACATCCATACTTTAATCTCTGCTGTTCCATTTATTTCATTTGAAATCTAAATTTATTTACCATTCATTTATACGCCTCTTTCTCTTCCCTCTTTTACCTCTTCGTTTCCGTGTTTCTAGGAATATATATATATAATATAGCATAGATTGCATCTTCTTTTCTCTCTGTAGGCTATTCGTTGCCCTCAAATTAATATTAAAAGAGGAGAGAGCTTTGTAAATATTATATAAAGTCATATAGCACGTTCACATATCAGATGCAGACCTACCTGTATATTTAAGAAACTAGCATTTTCTCTGTTGTCTGAAGAATGCCCTTCGCCATGTCATGTTGCTTGAATCACGCATGCATTCTTCCTTTAAAAATCGCCTGTTCTCATCTCCCCTCCATCTTTTCTTATTTCTTCCAAACCTGAGCATGAGCTCTCTCTTTTCCTTGGCCTGCCTCCTCCCCATGGCCGCATGCATTAGTTGGCAAAACATTTCCTCTCTGGTTTTTAAAAGTAAGTACGCATTTTATTTGATATAAGTCTATTTTATATATTAAGAACAGTATAGATTGTGCATAAGTTTTGTTTTATATGTTTACTGCAACTATGGGGATTTTGAATTCCCTAACAGTTGAACTTTAAAAATAATAATATATTTCATAATAGTATATATATGATAATTGTTATATTTATAAACGTGTATTTAAACATTTAACTTCTGTTCATATATAAAGGTTAGTATATATTTATACTGTATTATGTATATTATTTTAAGATTTTACGGTATATAGCTTTTGACTTTTGTTAGCATATAGTTATCGTACGGCTTTTAGATACGTATGTTTTACTAACTAGTTGATAAGTTATATATATATATATATATATATATATATACGCGTTTTATTTTACTATTGATAGCTTACGGTATATATGGTATAAGTTTGGTAGCCTTCTATTAATATACGTATTTTTATATGTTTTATATATTTGGTTATAACAGTTTCAACTATAATAAAATATGTTATTTTATTAGCTTTCATATGTTAGATATATAAAATATAATATTTCAATTTTCGTTACTGTTTTGGTGTATATATTATATAAAATTGGTGGGTACAAGTTTGATAGGTCAATTTATAATATATATATTTTTATGATTGTTTTAGTATTTTAGAGTCTACATACTATATTTTATTTTATTTTCAACAATTTACATAAGTTATATTTAAATGTAGGTATATATATAAATTTTCTATGGTAGTTTTACAGTATAAGTTATATCAATATTTTATAATTTCAACAGTATATGCTTTCAAAAGTTTATTTCATGTCAGCCTTAAGGTTGTTTGCACTGACTGATATACGTTGGATTTTTTTTTAAGGGATGTGTATTTTGATTTCAAGTATAGTCATATGTATAGTCATATACAAATTGGTAGAGGAAATGTTATATAGTATATATATGGTTATATTAATATAGTCGGTCTGCACACCTATGTATATATATTAACCGAGGCATGCATATTTTGTTGCATATTTTATAAACTGTGTCTGCATATGTTGGCTAGTTGTATATAAGCTCACTTATCCTATTTATCTTCCTTGATCCAATTCTAATTTGAATTCGTCTATTCCTATTATCAGCTTTGATCATTGAACCGTGTCCATCTAGCTTTGTTTTGGAATTCGGATCTGGATTTCATAACTCACTTCTTTTTCTCTGGCCTCGAAAGGTGAGAAATCACTCACGATTAACATTCTTTTATTTACTAAATTTGATTTCAATTGAGACGACAATTGAAATATGAGGCTGTAGTTATTTAAATTGTTATATATGCTATTATCTGTAACTATTCACTTATGGGATATGACACCATATCCTATTGTTTGTATATTTATTTTGATGATATATGCCTGTTGTTATTATTATTTACATATCTGTTATCACTCTGCAAGTTCCCTGTTAGTATAGAAATCACTATGGGTTGAAATGATACATACCCGAACAGACTTTAGAATAGGAGAAAAACGTTATGGGTTGAAATGATAAACCCAAGCGATTTTCATTTAATTGAATTGGGATTACGAGTTGAAATGCTATCCACCCGTATACATTTAGTGTACGGATTGAAATGATAAATATCCGTAACACTTGACCATATGATAAGAAATATATACAGACATCGTTGGTCCATATATATAAATATTTTGAAATTTAATTCATTATTTTGGAAAGAAATATATGGCCTTATTAAATGTTAATCCTTAAATTTTTTTATATATAAAGGGTAATGATATATAGATTTAATAATATTTAATTTAGTCAAAATTTGATTTAATACATAAATTATGTTAAATATTTATGTAAATTTTATTCCAAAATGTATTCTGCAATTTACTAAGATTGGGAGATAAATGTGGGTTTATCTAAATGGTATTTAAATAAGGATTCATTCAATTAAATCAATTTGAAATTATTGAATGGGAAATTTAAGGGTATGATTTTGTAACTGGATTTTTATTTAAGTGATTTAATGAATATTTCACGTTTAAACAAATTAAAGAAAATATTGAGTAAAATGTAATTTAAGGTTACTTAAATGATATTGTATCTAATGAGGGATTATTTTAAGACTAGATAATAATGAGGTTAAATCGAGATCTATATGGAACTATTAAATTGAACATTTAATTAAATATTAAAGCTTTGAACTATATTGGGATTTAAATGGTTTATTTTGAGATTCGGATATGTATTTGAAATCAGTATAGTTGAATTTATTATTTAGAAACTAAATTGATTAAAAAGTTAGTTTGAAACGTTGAATACTTAAAGTTTTGAAATATATTGAATATAAAGCGTATTTTGTGATTTCAAATCCGAATTTGAGATCGATAAAATTGAAGTGGTTATTTTAGAAATTGAGTTGAATTTAAATTAATAAATTGAGATTGAAATAGATTTAAATGGGGTGGTCGGGTTGATGTTAAACGATTTGTTAAGTTGAGGGAATTGAAATTTCTTTACTGTACAAATTATTTAATATATAAAAATACTATTTGGGAAGTATAGAGATATTTGAAGTGAAAATGATATTTGGTTTTGAAGTATAAATTAAGTTGAAAAGACTACGGTGTTATAGTGTATATTTCTATCTTTTAGATAGTTCCATGGACCCTTAGAGGATGGTTATCCCAAACATCCTCTAAGTTAATTATATTTCAGTTGATATTTCACTTGAGTTAGATTTATAGATATAAGAATGTTAATCCTGACTCGAGTGTTTTGTGTTTTGCTTTACGCTCGGGTCAGACTGAGAGATACAACATTTGAGACTCATCTTCGAAGTTGGAGCTTTGCTTGAAGATCCAGCTATCTATCCCTTCAGTCATCCAGTTGATTGGTTCAGAGAAGCCATCTGTTGCATTGGAGACTTCATGGCATTTGAACTATTCGGTTGTATTTTATTTCTAACTCTGAGGTATATAGTAGCTTCATGAACTATTATTCTTTATCTATTCCGCTGCATTGTATTACTCTGTGTAAGTGATCTATGATTGATTTATTTACTGTATATTTTAAGATTTGCCAAATTTTATTAACAATTCGGTATTTTGAACTATTCAAGTCGGATATGTACGGTTTTATTGTCGATTTGAATGGTCCAAAATAGCGGGTCGTTACAGTTGGTATCAGAGCTTTGGCTCTAGGCAAAACCTAGCATATATGGTAAATTCATTTACAGAATCACTTTCGTTTGAGTTGAATCCCTTCTTTTTGACTTGATTTCCTTTGAATTTTGGAATGTCCCTCGGTTCCGAAATTCATTCTTGTCTCTCCCTATTTATATTCGTTTGATTCTGGAGTATCCCATAACTCCACGGAATGAATTGTAAAGGGGGTGAAAACTCCTTTACAATTGGCATTGATTCACCGAAGATTTCTGTATCCTCGGTTTACGATGCTGCTATATCTTGGTATGCCGAATTCTATCTCTGGTAATCGAATGTCGATTTGCTTTAGAATTCCGCATCAATTATATTCCTGAAGTCACGGTTGACCCGGTTAAGGTCGCCCGAGATTTATAGAAGTATATCCATCTTCTATTTTGTAATTTGATTTTCTCAACTTTGTTTGAGCCTATCTTCGAATCAGGATTCTATTGATTAGAGTTCCTCTAAATTAAATCTCTATCTTTGTTTTGAAATCCATTCTTGAATCATCCTTTGAAAATCGGGTTTGTTGTATTTTAAAATTGTTTTATACGAAATTTTTATTTTGATAACTATGATTTTATTCTATATATAAAAGTGAATTTTTTTCCGATAAGGATTATATACCTATATATAAAACGAATAAGAAATGTTATTCTATATATAAAAGTTTTGAAAGGATTGGAAATTTTGAAAATTTATAAGAAAGTGATTTATATAAAAAGGATTTATAACTGAAGGGTTAAATTTGAAATTCGAGAATTGAATTCCGATATTTTGAAATTGGTTTTAAGATTTTGGGAAAATATATAAAAATAATACGATTTAAAAGTATTTTTCCGAATAAGAAATGTTTCAAATGGGTTCAAATGAATTCCAATAATTTTGAAGAAATTTCAAAGAAGTTTTCAAGAAAATAGAAGTCCAGAACTCACTTATGTCGCTGGAGAATAATTTCGGTGATGAGTGCACGCATCATCGACATTGATTTTTGAGTTTCAGAGTAGGGGAGAGGCCACTTTAATAGCTTCGCTATGCGAGTGATTTTGTATAACCGTTTTTGATTTCAAATTCCGAAGTATAATTTGATATTTTCAAAAGATATATGTATATATTTGAAACAATTTAAAGTGAGACCGGTGTTCAGTCCTCAAGTTTTCAATTTGACTAGTAATAACTCTATATAAAAAAAAATTGATTTCCAACTCTTAGATTTAAAATTTGATTTCATCTACTATTTTGAAGGTTCGAGCACTTCCAAATCAAGGTTTAAAAGTTTTAAACTAAGAAACCTCGAAAAGTATAAAATTTTTGATAAAGCATATAAGTTTAGTTTTGAAGAGTATGACTTAAGTAAGTTTGAAACCTTTTGTTAAGTAAGTGAATATGACTATTTTTAATTATACTAATATGGAATTTAGTTTTGAAATGTTTTGGAAAAAAGAATTTAATTTCAAATAATGGTTTTCAGAAAGCTAAATTGGTATTTCTAATAGAAATAGATAGTTTAAAAGTTTTAAAGTGATGATTATAAATTTGGAAACCATTTTGAGTATAATTGATTTTGAGAAAATATTTGGTTTTGAAATTAAATTGAAATTAAAAACCAGTACTTATATGGTGATTTTGGAAATGAATTTGTTTGACTTGAATTATTTTAATTTGGAAACTGGGATAATTTTCTAAACCTATTATTTTGGGAACTTTGAAATTTAGATACTTAATTTGGAAGAAAATTTGGTGAAATCCTATATGATTTTGAAACTGAATTGATATTGAAATGATTTGAAATTGAGACTCTTATATTGTTAAGCACTTGATTTGGGAGTGGTCGAACTTATATAAAATGGATTTGTATAAGTATGAAGTGATTTGAAATCTATTGATTTGAAAGGTACTCAATTTGGAAAGAGAATTTTTTTTATAAATCGAAGTCTATATAAGTATGATTTGATATACTATTGATTTGGAAAGTATTCAATTTGAAAATGGAATCTTATATATATATGGATTTTATATAAGTATGATATTTGAAAGTATTTGAAAAGGTACTATATGATATATATTTTCGAAGTAAAGATATGGAAAGTGCCTTCTGCTTGATATCCGCTTTGTGCCCACATCGTGGATTCATTCTATCGATATTATTCTCTCTGATTTTCGGTTTTCCGGATGTAATACTCGAGTGTTTCCCACCGTGGCGTAACCCATGGTTTTTTTCTCTCTCGTGACTGCATAGCGCAACTGCCTGGCTGAGTCTTGCCTAGGGGTACGGATTGTTTCCTGGGGGATCCAGGCGTAACCATTGTGTATCCTGCAATCTGTGTAGGTCGCGAATAGTAGCTCAAGTGCCTGGCTGAGTCTTGCCTAGGGGTACGGATTGTTTCCTGGGGGATCCAGGCGTAACCATTGTGTATCCTGCACTCTACTAGTCATCATGGCGTAACTCGCAGGGCTGAGAAAGCTTACGGATATGGATTGTTTCCTGGGAGACCCAGGCATAACCATTGTGTATCTGCGAACCGTGGTCGGACAAAGGTTTTGGTTTGGTTGTTTGTTTGGGTTGTACTTTCCATATCTGTTTTTAAAAAGGTTTTTCAAGTATTTTCACTAGGTGTTGAAACAGATCTACTAAGTACTTGAAGAATTCTAGCTTTGCGCCTGATCAACGCATGGCCAGAGTCTGCAAGAACGAGGATAAACTTGTTAAAACATCGAGTTATAAAAATATTTTCGAAAGAAAGATTTATTTCGATATAAACGTATTATTATAAAGGTATTTATTATAAAAGTATTTTTCCCAACAAAGAAATTTTGTATTAATATTTGAAATTAAAATTCTTATGGTTTGAAATAAATTATTCGTGCCCGATTCTATTCTTTTGAATCTACCTCATCTGCTCAGCTTCATTTTTCACCTATATTCCGTTTTCGGAATCTACCTTCCTTTCCTTTTTGAATAAATCTTTTAAATATTGCTTATTTGTATACTACATTGTTTTAAACAAAATTTTAGTGTTATAAATATTTTTGAAGTTATAAATTAAATAAAACATCTTTAAAGAAAATGATTATTAATTTATTGATAATATTTGAAAGGTATCTTGAGATAAATTAAAATTTTCATAAATTTTGGATTTAATATTTTCAATAGTCTTTGTAAATAGAAGTAATAATGTAAATAATTGTTTGCAAAGGAGTTTGAGAAGTATTAAATATTAAAGAAAATTTAATTTCAAATGAAATTTTCAAATAAATATTTTAAATAAAATTTATATAGTTTTAAAATTTATTGTTTATCTTGGCTTTCAATCTATTTTTTTTTCTGGTTGTTTTATTCTCCTACCTCCTTCCTTTTCGGAGACGAAAAGTTTTGAGTGGGGGAGAGTGTAACGACCCGGAAAATTTTAACAATTTTAATTGATTCTATAGCGTATTTAATTGAATATTTGTGAAATCTTATAATAATTGAATTTTTAAATAAAATGTTTATATATTTAGAATACGTATATTTAAATATAGCAGATTGTAAATTTTCAAATAATTTTATGGAAGTTTATTTAATTGAGAAAACGTGCTGTCCAATTCAAGCTATTAATTGCTTTAATTGATTTCTGAAACAGTGCGTAACGGTTTCTTTTTACTACTGTTAAAGATTTCTATTGCTTAATACTTTTCCAATTCAGGTAGACTTTTCCATTCGTAACCATTAATAAATTTGAGATCATCGTCCTTGCTTTTATTATTCCTTGTAGTTTCGTGGACTGACTTTACCTTTCCCACTACCCATAATTTTCTCTATACGTTTCTTTTGCAATTGAAGCGTATATTTATATTTATGGTGGTGCGTTTATTCTGGTCTCTCTTTATTTTTGTTTTTAACGCTTGAAAGAATCTCAAATCATCAAGCTAGTAGCATCCGTTCCTTCCCTCGCTTTCATAAGGCCTATAATATATAAACCACTTGCTTATAGATCTGAACACAACTTTGTCATCAAATTTAATGTGCCTTCCCCTCCCTATTATTTCGGTTCCAACCTTCCTAGTAAATGGCTTTAATAAATTTTGGCTAAATCATAGCTACGGACTTTTCAAATTTCTTTCATTTTATATTTATTTCCAATTCCTTCATTGCTTCAAAATTTTTGAACGTGCCTAATCATCTCAGCATGTATATATAATGTAAGCCTACCTTTCCTTGGAAAGCTATTGCTCACAAAAATTTCCTGATTTCTTTCCTTTTATCCATTTTTATATCCTTGACTTTCAAAACTCATTATGTGTTGTACAAACAAACAAAAATTTATTGCTTTAAGTGTATAGCAAAATCAACTATTGACCATTACAATTACTTTTTTTTTCATTTCAATTTATTACTTAAATAACGTTTTGATGAATTAATGGACAGCTTTACGTTTCTTTTGCTTTTGAAAACTTTATATTTATAGTGTACGTTTCTTTTGCATTTCAAAAATTTGAAACATGCTGCCCCATTTAAGCCATTAATTGTTTTAATTATTTTTCTCAATCAACATATAACCGTTGCTTTTTATTATTCTACGATTTACATCCATACTTTAATCTCTGCTGTTCCATTTATTTCATTTGATATCTAAATTTATTTAACATTCATTTATACGCCTCTTTCTCTTCCCTCTTTTACCTCTTAGTTTCCGTGTTTCTAGGAATATATATATATATATATATATATATATATATAGTGCAGCATAGATTGCATCTTCTTTTCTCTCTGTAGGCTATTCGTTGCCCTCAAATTAATATTAAAAGAGGAGAGAGCTTTGTAAATATTATATAAAGTCATATAGCACATTCACATATCAGATGCAGACCTACCTTTATATTTAAGAAACTAGCATTTTCTCTGTTGCCTGAAGAATGCCCTTCGCCATGTCATGTTGCTTGAATCACGCATGCATTCTTCCTTTAAAAATCGCCTGTTCTCATCTCCCCTCCATCTTTTCTTATTTCTTCCAAACCTGAGCATGAGCTCTCTCTTTTCCTTGGCCTGCCTCCTCCCCATGGCTGCATGCATTAGTTGATAAAACATTTCCTCTCTGGTTTTTAAAAGTAAGTACGCATTTTATTTGATATAAGTCTATTTTATATATTAAGAACAGTATAGATTGTACATAAGTTTTGTTTTATATGTTTACTGCAACTATGGGGATTTTGAATTCCCTAACAGTTGAACTTTAAAAATAATAATATATTTCATAATAGTATATATATGATAATTGTTATATTTATAAACGTGTATTTAAACATTTAACTTCTGTTCATATATAAAGGTTAGTATATATTTATACTGTATTATGTATATTATTTTAAGATTTTATGGTATATAGTTTTTGACTTTTGTTAGCATATAGTTATCGTACGGCTTTTAGATACGTATGTTTTACTAACTAGTTGATAAGTTAAATATATATATATACGCGTTTTATTTTACTATTGATAGCTTACAGTATATATGGTATAAGTTTGGCAGCCTTCTATTAATATACGTATTTTTATATGTTTTATATATTTGGTTATAACAGTTTCAACTATAATAAAATATGTTATTTTATTAGCTTTCATATGTTAGATATATAAAATATAGTATTTCAATTTTCGTTACTGTTTTGGTATATATATTATATAAAATTGGTGGGTACAAGTTTGATAGGTCAATTTATAATATATATATTTTTATGATTGTTTTAGTATTTTAGAGTCTACCGTACTATATTTTATTTTATTTTCAACAATTTACATAAGTTATATTTAAATGTAGGTATATATATAAATTTTCTATGGTAGTTTTACAGTATAAGTTATATCAATATTTTATAATTTCAACAGTATATGCTTTCAAAAGTTTATTTCATGTCAGCCTTAAGGTTGTTTGCACTGACTGATATACGTTGGATTTTTTTTAAGGGATGTGTATTTTGATTTCAAGTATAGTCATATGTATAGTCATATACAAATTGGTAGAGGAAATGTTATATAGTATATATATGGTTATATTAATATAGTCGGTCTGCACACCTATGTATATATATTAACCGAGGCATGCATATTTTGTTGCATATTTTATAAACTGTGTCTGCATATGTTGGCTAGTTGTATATAAGCTCACTTATCCTATTTATCTTCCTTGATCCAATTCTGATTTGAATTCGTCTATTCCTATTATCAGCTTTGATCATTGAACCGTGTCCATCTAGCTTTGTTTTGGAATTCGGATCTGGATTTCCTAACTCACTTCTTTTTCTCTGGCCTCGAAAGGTGAGAAATCACTCACGATTAACATTCTTTTATTTACTAAATTTGATTTCAATTGAGACGACAATTGAAATATGAGGCTGTAGTTATTTAAATTGTTATATATGCTATTATCTATAACTATTCACTTATGGGATATGACACCATATCCTATTGTTTATATATTTGATTTGATGATATATGCCTATTGTTATTATTATTTACATATCTGTTATCACTCTGCAAGTTCCCTGTTAGTATAGAAATCACTATGGGTTGAAATGATACATACCCGAACAGACTTTAGAATAGGAGAAAAACGTTATGGGTTGAAAAGATAAACCCAAGCGATTTTCATTTAATTGAATTGGGATTACGAGTTGAAATGCTATCCACCCGTATACATTTAGTGTACGGATTGAAATGATAAATATCTGTAACACTTGACCATATGATAAGAAATATATACAGACATCGTTGGTCCATATATATAAATATTTTGAAATTTAATTCATTATTTTGGAAAGAAATATATGGCCTTATTTAATGTTAATCCTTAAATTTTTTTATATATAAAGGGTAATGATATATAGATTTAATAATATTTAATTTAGTCAAAATTTGATTTAATACATAAATTATGTTAAATATTTATGTAAATTTTATTCCAAAATGTATTCTGCAATTTACTAAGATTGGGAGATAAATGTGGGTTTATCTAAATGGTATTTAAATAAGGATTTATTCAATTAAATCAATTTGAAATTATTGAATGGGAAATTTAAGGGTATGATTTTGTAACTGGATTTTTATTTAAGTGATTTAATGAATATTTCACGTTTAAACAAATTAAAGAAAATATTGAGTAAAATGTAATTTAAGGTTACTTAAATGATATTGTATCTAATGAGGGATTATTTTAAGACTAGATAATAATGAGGTTAAATCGAGATCTATATGGAACTATTAAATTGAACATTTAATTAAATATTAAAGCTTTGAACTATATTGGGATTTAAATGGTTTATTTTGAGATTCGGATATGTATTTGAAATCAGTATAGTTGAATTTATTATTTAGAAACTAAATTGATTAAAAAGTTAGTTTGAAACGTTGAATACTTAAAGTTTTGAAATATATTGAATATAAAGCGTATTTTGTGATTTCAAATCCGAATTTGATATCGATAAAATTGAAGTGGTTATTTTAGAAATTGAGTTGAATTTAAATTAATAAATTGAGATTGAAATAGATTTAAATGGGGTGGTCGGGTTGATGTTAAACGATTTGTTAAGTTGAGGGAATTGAAATCTCTTTACTGTACAAATTATTTAATATATAAAAATACTATTTGGGAAGTATAGAGATATTTGAAGTGAAAATGATATTTGGTTTTGAAGTATAAATTAAGTTGAAAAGACTACGGTGTTATAGTGTATATTTCTATCTTTTAGATAGTTCCATGGACCCTTAGAGGATGGTTATCCCAAACATCCTCTAAGTTAATTATATTTCAGTTGATATTTCACTTGAGTTAGATTTATAGATATAAGAATGTTAATCCTGACTCGAGTGTTTTGTGTTTTGCTTTACGCTCGGGTCAGACTGAGAGATACAACATTTGAGACTCATCTTCGAAGTTGGAGCTTTGCTTGAAGATCCAGCTATCTATCCCTTCAGTCATCCAGTTGATTGGTTCAGAGAAGCCATCTGTTGCATTGGAGACTTCATGGCATTTGAACTATTCGGTTGTATTTTATTTCTAACTCTGAGGTATATAGTAGCTTCACGAACTATTATTCTTTATCTATTCCGCTGCATTGTATTACTCTGTGTAAGTGATCTATGATTGATTTATTTACTGTATATTTTAAGTTTTGCCAAATTTTATTAACAATTCGGTATTTTGAAATATTCAAGTCGGACATGTACGGTTTTATTATCGATTTGAATGGTCCAAAATAGCGGGTCGTTACAGTTGGTATCGGAGCTTTGGCTCTAGGCAAAACCTAACATATATGGTAAATTCATTTACAGAATCACTTTCGTTCGAGTTGAATCCCTTCTTTTTGACTTGATTTCCTTTGAATTTTGGAATGTCCCTCGGTTCCGAAATTCATTCTTGTCTCTCCCTATTTATATTCGTTTGATTCTGGAGTATCCCATAACTCCACGGAATGAATTGTAAAGGGGGTGAAAACTCCTTTACAATTGGCATTGATTCACCGGAGATTTCTGTATCCTCGGTTTACGATGCTGCTATATCTTGGTATGCCGAATTCTATCTCTGGTAATCGAATGTCGATTTGCTTTAGAATTCCGCATCAGTTATATTCCTGAAGTCACGGTTGACCCGGTTAAGGTCGCCCGAGATTTATAGAAGTATATCCATTTTCTATTTTGTAATTTGATTTTCTCAACTTTGTTTGAGCCTATCTTCGAATCAGGATTCTATTGATTAGAGTTCCTCTAAATTAAATCTCTATCTTTGTCTTGAAATCCATTCTTGAATCATCCTTTGAAAATCGGGTTTGTTGTATTTTAAAATTGTTTTATACGAAATTTTTATTCTATATATAAAAGTGAATTTTTTTCCGATAAGGATTATATACCTATATATAAAACGAATAAGAAATGTTATTCTATATATAAAAGTTTTGAAAGGATTGGAAATTTTGAAAATTTAAAAGAAAGTGATTTATATAAAAAGGATTTATAACTGAAGGGTTAAATTTGAAATTCAAGAATTGAATTCCGATATTTTGAAATTGGTTTTAAGATTTTGGGAAAATATATAAAAATAATACGATTTAAAAGTATTTTTCCGAATAAGAAATGTTTCAAATGGGTTCAAATGAATTCCAATAATTTTGAAGAAATTTCAAAGAAGTTTTCAAGAAAATAGAAGTCCAGAACTCACTTATGTCGCTGGAGAATAATTTCGGTGATGAGTGCACGCATCATCGACATTGATTTTCGAGTTTCAGAGTGGGGGAGAGGCCACTTTAGTAGCTTCGCTATGCGAGTGATTTTGTAAAACCGTTTTTGATTTCAAATTCCGAAGTATAATTTGATATTTTCGAAAGATATATGTATATATTTGAAACAATTTAAAGTGAGACCGGTGTTCAATCCTCGAGTTTTCAATTTGACTAGTAATAACTCTATATAAAAAAAATTGATTTCCAACTCTTAGATTTGAAATTTGATTTCATCGACTATTTTGAAGGTTCGAGCACTTCCAAATCAAGGTTTAAAAGTTTTAAACTAAGAAACTTCAAAAAGTATAAATTTTTTGATAAAGCATATAAGTTTAGTTTTGAAGAGTATGACTTAAATAATTTGAAACCTTTTGTTAAGTAAGTGAATATGACTATTTTTAATTATACTAATATGGAATTTAGTTTTGAAATGTTTTGGAAAAAAAAAATTTAATTTCAAATAATGGTTTTCAGAAAGGTAAATTGGATATTTCTAATAGAAATAGATAGTTTAAAAGTTTTAAAGTGATGATTATAAATTTGGAAACCATTTTGAGTAAAATTTGGAAACCATTTTGAGTATAATAGATATAAGAATGTTAATCCTGACTCGAGTGTTTTGTGTTTTGCTTTACGCTCGGGTCAGACTGAGAGATACAACATTTGAGACTCATCTTCGAAGTTGGAGCTTTGCTGGAAGATCCAGCTATCTATCCCTTCAGTCATCCAGTTGATTGGTTCAGAGAAGCCATCTGTTGCATTGGAGACTTCATGGCATTTGAACTATTCGGTTGTATTTTATTTCTAACTCTGAGGTATATAGTAGCTTCATGAACTACTATTCTTTATCTATTCCGCTGCATTGTATTACTCTGTGTAAGTGATCTATGATTGATTTATTTACTGTATATTTTAAGTTTTGCCAAATTTTATTAACAATTCGGTATTTTGAATTATTCAAGTCGGACATGTACGGTTTTATTGTGGATTTGAATGGTCCAAAATAGCGGGTCGTTACATGTAACTTTTGTTTATATTTGTTAAAAGTTGACTTCTCATTTCAATTTAATAGAATAAATAAACATATAACACATAACAATTGTCACTGTTTACTTTTAACTACATTTATAAGTTTATTGCCTATAGACCAAAATTTCAATTACCTTTTTTTTACTATTCAAATTAGTTATTACATCCACATTAAATAACCAATTTCTATTTCTTTTAATATTTTAATTACATAGTCTTATTAAGTCAACTATTTTTAATTACCCAAATTTATGGATTGTTAAACTCTCCCCCACTCAAAACTTTTCGTCTCCGAAAAGGAAAAAGAAGGGCAAGGAAGGAATTAAGTAAACAATACATCTGATTCAAAAACACTAACTTTATAAACAAATAAATTTACAAAATTATTTAATTTAAATAAATATACCAATTTATTTAAAAATTCTTTTAACACCATTTATACTGTATATTATTCAATTAACCCTTCATTCTATTTACCTCTATTAATCTTTTTATAACTCAAATGTAAGTGTATAATGTTTATTATGACCACTCAAATTTTATTTACAAAAATCCTTTTTATATTGTATATTATCCAATTACATAGTTAACTTCTGAATGATTTAGGTAAGTTATATTGGAATGCAATTGAGTATTATACAAATAAAATTTTCTAATTCAATTATTTCAACTTAAATATTTATTCAAAAATTTTGGTTCATTTTATAATTGAAAACATTCTTTAAGGTAAATTTAAGAATTACATTTCCGATTAACTTCAAACCATTTAGAGGTAAATAAATAAATATAAAATTTATATCAAATCAAATTTAAAACTTATATCCATATATATATATATATTATAAATCAAGTCATATTTTGAAACTCAAATCAATTAAATTTCAAAGAAAAACAGTAGCAAAGCTACATAATGGTCTCTTCACTTCGAACTTGAAAATGAATGTCGATGATGCTGCAGTCATCACCGAAATTATTTCCAGTGACAAGAGAAGAGCACTGATTTAAACATTAAAAATTCTTTGAAAACAATCTCTATTTGGAAAACACTTTAAATAATATATCTTTTAAAACTTTAAAAACCCAAGTTTGAAACCATCGGAAATTAAATTCTCAAGTTTTTGATTTAGATTCATTTTAATTTCCAAATTAATTTATAGCCATATTTTATAGTTCGGTTATTTATATAGGAGACAAAAGCCAATGGTTACAAGATATATATTAATTCAAATATTATTTCTCAACAACCAATCAAATTAATTATCAAATTTTAGAAAGTTATACACATATATAATATAATTATGCAAAAATTTATTTCATTTACTAAATTTGAAAATAATATTGTGTCAATTTGTTCTGTTCAAGTGCTTTGGAGATCCTATCGATAGTGTTGATCAGACGAATCAATCGAAAACCCAAATCAACATCAACAACTCAAACAACACAATATCTAAAACATTTTAAATATAGATTTACAAATACACCATACAGGAATAGATTTTTAAAGCAAGATGTAACAACCCTGTATTTTGTGATTTATTTTTTTGTATATTTTGATTATTTTAATTGAATTTTTGATTTAAAAACTTATTTTATTTATTTTGAATGATAAACTTTAGTTTTGATATGAATTATCATTCCAAAGCATGACTAAAAAGAATATTTTCCAAAAAGTGAATATTTGGTCAAAATAGTCAAACTTTGACTTTTAATTTAAATTTTTAAAAGTTTGAAAATTAAAATTTTATCTTTTATTATGAAAGTACATAAAATTTTAAGAACACTGCCTTTTGTTTCGTTGGAAACGGATGTAAATTGTGAAAGTTATGTATATTTCAATATTGAGTGTAATTTGTTTATTCTGCAATTTTGTTATTTTAAATAGTATAAATTTTATTTTTCTTTGTCATATTTTATTGTAATATGTATTGGTATGTTATTTTATGTATGTTTTTGTCTTTTAATATTTTTGAAGTGAGGTAGGAATTTTTCTAGAGCTAGTAGTATTTTTCTTGTAATTTCCATGCCCTGTTTTCAATTTTAAACATTTTCTTTAGTTCTTTTCTATTTTTCTCCAATTTAATTATTTATTTTATTTTAGAACTTATAAATAAATTATTTTATTTCAAAATTTTGCTTTAGAATATTTTTAAAATGAAGCAGATATTTTTCCAAAGCCATTGATGTTTTAATTGTAATTTTTGAACCTTGTTTTCAATTTTTAAGCAATTTTCTTAATTCTTTTTATATTTTATTTAAATTTAATTATATATTTTTATTTTATTTCACTTTTCTTCGGTTTTTAGATGTACTTGCTGAAGTTTATTTTGTTTTACTTGATTTAAAAGAAATGAAGTATGGAAGGTTTTAAAAGCTAAGAAACGTAAAGTCGTTTCACCGTTTCTTTTTCAATCAATACACAAATTATTTTGGCCGTACCTTTCTCTATTCTTTTCATCTGCATTCCCTCATCTTTTTCACGTATTATCAAAGCTTCTCAACCCTAAAAAAAAATCATGGCCACCATCTTGCAAACTTTTGGTAAAATCTTCTTCTCTTCTCTTATTTTCTAGTTTTTCTATGTGATTTTGCAACTTGTTCTCTACCTCATGGCTCCACTCCTCCTCAACCAGATCTAGGCCAACCTCCACCACTTTATTCTCTGATCATCATCCACCCTAGATGTAACAACCCGCTATTTTGGACCATTCAAATCGACAATAAAACCATACATGTCCGACTTGAATAATTCAAAATATCGAATTGTTAATAAAATTTGGCAAAACTTAAAATATACAGTAAATAAATCAATCATAGATCACTTACACAGAGTAATACAATGCAGCAGAATAGATAAAGAATAGTAGTTCATGAAGCTACTATATACCTCAGCGTTAGAAATAAAATACAACCGAACAGTTCAAATGCCATGAAGTCTCCAATGCAACAGATGGCTTCTCTGAACAAATCAACTGGATGACTGAAGGGATAGATAGCTGGATCTTCCAACAAAGCTCCAACTTCGAAGGTGAGTCTCAAATGCTGTATCTCTCAGTCTGACCCGAGCGTAAAGCAAAACACACGACACTCGGGTCAGGATTAACATTCATATATCTATAAATCTAACTCAAGTGAAATATCAACTGAAATATAATTAACTTAGAGGATGTTTGGGATAACCATCCTCTAAGGATCCATGGAACTATCTAAAAGGTAGAAATATACACTATAACACCGTAGTCTTTTCAACTTAATTTATACTTCAAAACCAAATATCATTTTCACTTCAAATATCTCTATACTTCCCAAATAGTATTTTTATATATTAAATAATTTGTACAGTAAAGAAATTTCAATTCCCTCAACTTAACAAATCGTTTAACATCAACCCGACCACCCCATTTAAATCTATTTCAATCTCAATTTATTAATTTAAATTCAACTCAATTTCTAAAATAACCACTTCAATTTTATCGATCTCAAATTCGGATTTGAAATCACAAAATACGCTTTATATTCAATATATTTCAAAACTTTAAGTATTCAACGTTTCAAACTAACTTTTTAATCAATTTAGTTTCTAAATAATAAATTCAACTATACTGATTTCAAATACATATCCGAATCTCAAAATAAACCATTTAAATCCCAATATAGTTCAAAGCTTTAATATTTAATTAAATGTTCAATTTAATAGTTCCATATAGATCTCGATTTAACCTCATTATTATCTAGTCTTAAAATAATCCCTCATTAGATACAATATCATTTAAGTAACCTTAAATTACATTTTACTCAATATTTTCTTTAATTTGTTTAAACGTGAAATGTTCATTAAATCACTTAAATAAAAATCCAGTTATAAAATCATACCCTTAAATTTCCCATTCAATAATTTCAAATTGATTTAATTGAATAAATCCTTATTTAAATACCATTTAGATAAACCCACATTTATCTCCCAATCTTAGTAAATTGCAGAATACTTTTTGGAATAAAATTTACATAAATATTTAACATAATTTATGTATTAAATCAAATTTTGACTAAATTAAATATTATTAAATCTATATATCATTACCCTTTATATATAAAAAAATTTAAGGATTAACATTTAATAAGACCATATATTTCTTTCCAAAACAATGAATTAAATTTCAAAATATTTATATATATGGACCAACGATGTCTGTATATATTTCTTATCATATGGTCAAGTGTTACGGATATTTATCATTTCAATCCGTACACTAAAGGTATACGGGTGGATAGCATTTCAACTCGTAATCCCAATTCAATTAAATGAAAATCGCTTGGGTTTATCATTTCAACCCATAACGTTTTTCTCCTATTCTAAAGTCTGTTCGGGTATGTATCATTTCAACCCATAGTGATTTCTATACTAACAGGGAACTTGCAGAGTGATAACAGATATGTAAATAATAATAACAATAGGCATATATCATCAAAATAAATATATAAACAATAGGATATGGTGTCATATCCCATAAGTGAATAGTTACAGATAATAGCATATATAACAATTTAAATAACTACAGCCTCATATTTCAATTGTCGTCTCAATTGAAATCAAATTTAGTAAATAAAAGAATGTTAATCGTGAGTGATTTCTCACCTTTCGAGGCTAGATAGATTGGACAAAGAATTGAGCTACGCTGGATCACGATCTAGACATCGAACAAATCCAAACAAAATTTTCAAAGCGAAGCAAGATTGGCACGAATACGATGGACAACTGATAAATAGAGATCGATGAAAATAGATCAGAAACTGCTTTATGTAGACCGAAATGAAATACAAATATTATTCTATTATATTACTCTCTTAACCAATATTAGTTTTGAAACGCATTAAAATTACATATACATACATACGTTTTCAAACAAATGCAAATAATAGAAAACTGCAAAACTATGTTTAAAACCAATATTAACATAATTTTTTTTTATAATCATATTTAAATCAACATTTAAGTCAACATTCCACATTATTATTGTTATGACAAATATCGACTTTCCTTGATTTGCTGAAACACTACACACCTTATACTTGATATAAATTTACCTTTTGCAAAATATTTATAAGAAAGAGAAGGGCGAGAGCACAGCTCCAACTTAATTTAACAATTTAAATTCCAGTATTTTCTTTAATATTAAAACAGGCTTCAGGCATTTCTTACATGTTAACACTTACATTAAACTTTCTTTATCATCTTAAAAATATCAATGTCAAATTTTAACCCATATAATCACTAGTATAAACTTACATTTTAAAACAACAGATCTTAGATCTTATAAAACTGTATTTGTATAATAATTCATCTCTGGACAGACACACAAACTAACTTAAAATATATTATACTATATATTCTCCCCAAAATTTTATAACTCTACAACTATATTTTAAACAACAGAAGGAAAATTTAAACCCATGCAAACTCTACCTATATATCAAACTTATGTTTTATAACTTACTGTATATTAATATGTTTATAAATGTATACCGTCCCACAATATATATATTATAAAATTAACACCTTTTTATAAACAATACAATATAAAATTAACACCTTTCTTTTTTTTTATAAAAATCTTACATGCTGTAACATATATGCAGACTGCTAAACATCTTATATTATATATAAACAGTATGAAATAACCCAATGTATATTCAAAAGTCATACTAAACAAATTTCAATAAATACTCATATAAAACTAACCATAGAACAAATGCAAATGTTTATAACTTTATATTTAATGTATACTTGCGCTGCACTATATAAACATACTTATAATGTAAAATATATACTTGAAGCATGTTATGCTTAAAATAAAGGAAAAGAAAAAGTAATATAAACAATAAGAAAACAAAAGAAAAGGAGGAAAAAGAAGAAGAAAAATAAAAGAAATAAGAAGAAGAAAAAAAAATTAGTGCAGCCATTTACCTACAGAAGAAGCTTCACACGCAAGAGAGGAGATGCAGATCTATTGATATGGAGTAGGGTATGTACGAGTGATTTGTATTTATAAGAGAAGCCTCACATTGATAGAGTGGAAAGAATTTTGTTTAAAGTGGCAAGAAATAAAGATAGTAATGGCTAGAGGAAATTTAGGAATTTATTCCTATAATTTAAGGAGAAAAAAAAAGAAATAGGAAATAAATGAAAACAAATATATAAAGATTAAACGCTGGTGAACAGAGGAAATAAAATGAAACAAATATGTATATAAATATTGAATGCTGGTGAAAAGAGAAAATAAATTAAAACAAATATGTATAAAGATTGAATGCACATGAATAGAGAAAATGAAATAAAACAAATATGTATAAAGATTGAGTGTTGGTGAAAAGAGGAAATAAATTAAAACAAATAAGAAGAGAATGGATTGATTTAAAGGAAAGGCAATGGATGGTTTAGAAATAAATAAATGTAAAACGTATACGTTTTAAATTTCAAAAAGGAAAGAAATAAATACGGGAATGGCAACAGATCTTGCAAGCAGGGAAATAACGTAAAAAGAGAAAGAGAAAGAGGCATATAAATGAATGGTAAATAAATTTAGATTTCAAATGAAATAAATGGAACAGCAGAGATTAAAGTATGGATGTAAATCAAGGAATAATAAAAAGCAACGGTTATATGTCGATTAAGAAAAATAATTAAAACAATTAATGGCTTAAATGGGGCAGCATGTTTCAAATTTTTGAAATGCAAAAGAAACGTACACTATAAATATAAAGTTTTCAAAAGCAAAAGAAACGTAAAGCTGTCCATTAATTCATCAAAACGTTATTTAAGTAATAAATTGAAATGAATATAAAACTAAAAGTAATTGTAACGGTCAATAGTTGATTTAGCTATACACTTAAAGCAATAAATTTTTGTTTGTTTGTACAACACATAATGAGTTTTGAAAGTCAAGGATATAAAAATGGATAAAAGGAAAGAAATCGGGAAATTTTGTGAGCAATAGCTTTCCAAGGAAAGGTAGGCTTACATTATATATACATGCTGAGATGATTTGTAACGGCCCGCCTTTTTGGACAGTTTTAAACCGACGATCAAATACACATGTCAATTCCAAACCATTAAAAGGGCAGATAGTTATTGGGGTAATTAAGAAAAGAAAAGGAAGGGAAATAAAGGAAATGAAACAACACAGAATCTCACAGCGGAAGGCTAAAGTATAATAATAAAATAACAGTTCATGAAGCTGTTAATTAAATGAATACATTTGAAATGAATACATTTGATTATTATTATACAACATTTATCAGAGTTACATACACAACAAATATCATACAACAATGCAGCGGAATGGAATGAATATAATAGTAGTAGATAATATACCAAATCTTCGTCTCCGTCCTCCAAGGAAATGATCTTCAACCTAAACTGAAAACTCAGGACTGACCCGAGCGTAATGAAAAGACAAAACACTCGAGTCAGGACTAAATATCCTTATGAAAGTTAAATCAATCGCAAATAAATATGAGTGTAACGGCGTCAGAGATGTTTACGGGGTTTGACATCTCCTATCCAGTGTCAACGTGCGTGCAATAACTCAAGAGATGTTACGGGATTTTCCATCTCTCAAGGATCCGTGAAACTATATACTATGTAATAATATACGCTAAGTAGATAATGCCTATCAGTAATATAAAGTATCAAAATAGCGTTAAGGCGTTACCATAATCCCCCTTAACACATTTTTATATTCCCAAAAGCATATACAAGACCGTAGTTTCCCCAAAACCGGAAGTCACCAGAGGGCAATCCATATACTCAAGGTACAAATCAAAACGTAGTGGTCGCGAATAGGATAATCAGTATGACAAGGTACATGAGGCAATACCAACTAGGATACTAGTAGTTGCGTGATCCGGACTGATGTTGGGCATAGCCAGCAGCTACCCCAACACCGCGAAACAACACTCCCAAATCAAGGGGTGCACCCAAATCGCATCACAAATGTAATAGATATGGTATCGAAGAAGTGTGTCCGCTAGAGGTGGCGAACCTCAATGGCCCGGCGCGGCTCCTGTTTTAGTCATGTCGGGGGTCATCCAATAATCGTTCTCTTTCTTCAGTCAACGCGTTCACCAAACCATCCACTTCATTCTGGATCAACACTCCGCGTATAATAGTTATTAAAGTGGTTTTCGGTATCGACAGAGAGTATGTCCATATCCGATCCCGGTCTCTTTAATAACTACGTATTATTACACCGTTGGCTCTTTTATATTTCAAATTGATTCATGATTGATAACAAAATATCATATTCGCTTTAAAATCAAATCCATTTCAAAATCATCATATATTCCAAATTAATTTAAATCTAAATTTCAAATAAATTTTCAATTCCAAACTCAAACTTGAAATATCATTTCATATCAATTTTCTTAGAAATATTCAGAGTTCGATTAAAAGTCCAATCTTTTAAAACAAATCAACTTTCAAAAATTTACACCGTATTTCAATTTGCAATTTAAATCTAAACTTCGATTTTATTTAATAATTTCGTTTACCAAGTTTAAATTCTAACATTTCGAGCTCCAATTCAAAATAATTCAATTTCCATAAATTGGATTTTATTCTTAAAATCAATTCATTTAAATAATTTCAAAACAACTTTTAAAATCATTTAATTTAACCAACTCGGTGTCCGTATATAATTTTCTAACCTATGGCCAAGTGATTAGTTATTACAATTAAATGTCAGTGATGAATATATTATTTAAATCAATCACAGTGTCATATGTATGCATAGCAGGATATATATAAACAAATAAACATCCAAACATTTAAATATCAACCAATAACATCCATCGAAATACATCATCCAATAGGCAATACAATTCACGGCAATTTCATATTTATCAATGTCAGGTAATTTAATCGCAATTCAATTTTAATTTAAATTTAACTGTCAATTTAATTTTTTTTTTTTTTAAACGGTGAATTCAAATGACAATCAATATGATAATTAAATTTTATCAAACAACAACAAATAAAAATCATAACTATGCATAATGTCAAATTTAACTAGCATAAAGATATTCAGTACGTTGTGAGCGTTATAAAACACTCACCTTGATTTTTACGATTTAAATCAAATCGAACGACGTTCGATTTAACCCAAAATTTTCTCTAGCTCCAAATGATTCCAATCCAGTTCCATAGCGAAGAGCTCGTCGATACGATTCCAACGCAAAAAGTTTCGTCGAATTCCGACCTCGTATGACAAAGTTATGATGGTTTAAAGTTAACACGAATTTTTATATAAATTAATTACAGCTTAATTAAATTTTTAAAACCCACCCAATCATCACCGTTGATTTCCTGCATAGCAGATCTGGGCCGCACCCCTCTTCTTCCTCACGTTCACGTTACTTGCTCCAGGAACACACGCGACTAAGAACCCATCCAAGCCAAACTAGGGCTCCAAATCGCGGCCACCACGAGCGTCGGGAAGTTGATCAGAGACCATCGTTGCGAAGCCCCGCTCGAGAGCCACCATCGGCTGCCACCATGTTGAACTCGGCCTCCCCTATCACCTCGAAAAACGTGAAAAACGCAGCCCCTTCCTACACGATTTCCCGTTGATTCGAAGCTCCGTTTTCGATCATCTCCGTATGGATTTGAAGCTTTCATCGTGCTCTACAACTTTGTAGTTGAGAGTTTTTGCTAATTGTTGATGGATTGAGAGGAAAATGAGAAAGAAGTTTCGAATTTTGTGGCCATTGATTCAGGAAATGGCGGCTAGGGTTGAAGTCAATTAGGGTTTCTGGATTAAAATAATGATAAAACTGCCTCGGTTTGCGTGCGTATTTATATAGGTAGGTCCAAAATCATCCGAACTCCAATCGAGACGTGCCGCCAGGCGTTTATAAGGTTTTACCCCCATTCCGGATGCAATGGAATAGGTTTCGGAGGCTAATTCGATCATATGTGTGAGTTACGGCAATAAATGATCAAATTTAAATTAAACCGATTAAACGAATTTCTATGCGTTTTGTCTTGCCCCGGACAAACGGTAAATCCGTTTGACTTGAAATTTGAAACCTTACAATAATATAATATTACAGATCCAATGAAACTAGTTTCGTCGAAATCCGAGACCGTTTGAAAAATGACTATTTTTAACTCGCCAAATTAATATTAAACAATTTCAACGCGTTTCGAGCTGCCACGGTCAAACGACAACTCCGATTGCTACGAAAATTGAAATCCGATAATAACTAACTATTACGGATCCAATAGAACTAGTTTCGTCCAATTCTGAGACTGTTCAAAAATTGGCTATTTTTCAGGCGATAATTAAATATTAAAATATTCAATTTTCACAAATAAATTTTAAATTCAGTTTTAAAAGTTCTATAACATCACTATAACTCCAATATGATAAAATAAAATTTTACAAATCATTTTTAATCATATTAAACCCGTTATTTTATTTATCCAATAAATTCCAAATATTTAATTTAGACAATTTCGCTTATCCAATAATTCATTATCTTTTGAAATATTGAAATTACTTTTAAAACCATTTCAAAATTTAGAACACTATTTTCATTTTACAGTTATTCAATTATTCAATAAGTTTTAAATATTTAATTTAAACAATTACGTGTTCAATATTCAATATTTGATTTCAAATAGATTTTACTTATCAATCAATTACTCTATCATACCCAATGAATTCAACATTTAATATCCTATTCAACTATTGATTGCAAAGGCATTCACTAAGTAGCTTTTTTTTCATTACTTGGATAATTATTGCAATTCATTCCAGTTATTATTATTCCAAATGAATTACAAATTTTTTTTCTAACATTAAATCACGAAATCTTATTAAATTAGCTAATTTAATTATCGAAAATTTACAGGTCGTTACACGATTAGGCACGTTCAAAAATTTTGAAGCAAATGAAGGAATTGGAAATAAATATAAAATGAAAGAAATTTGAAAAGTCCGTAGCTATGATTTAGCCAAAATTTATTAAAGCCATTTACTAGGAAGGTTGGAACCGAAATAATAGGGAGGGGAAGGCACATTAAATTTGATGACAAAGTTGTGTTCGGATCTATAAGCAAGTGGTTTATATATTATAGGCCTTATGAAAGCGAGGGAAGGAACGGATGCTACTAGCTTGATGATTTGAGATTCTTTCAAGCGTTAAAAACAAAAATAAAGGGAGAGCAGAATAAACGCACCACCATAAATATAAATATACGCTTCAATTGCAAAAGAAACGTATAGAGAAAATTATGGGTAGTGGGAAAAGTAAAGTCAGTGCACGAAACTATAAGGAATAATAAAAGCAAGGTCGATGATCTCAAATTTATTAATGGTTACGAATGGAAAAGTCTACCTGAATTGGAAAAGTATTAAGCAATAGAAATCTTTAACGGTAGTAAAAAGAAACTGTTACGCACTGATTCAGAAATCAATTAAAGCAATTAATAGCTTAAATTGGACAGCACGTTTTCTCAATTAAATAAACTTCCATAAAATTATTTGAAAATTTACAATCTGCTATATTTAAATATATGTATTCTAAATATATAAACATTTTATTTAAAAATTCAATTATTATAAGATTTCAAATATTCAATTAAATTCGTTATAGAATCAATTAAAAATTGTTAAAATTTTCCGGGTCGTTACACTCTCCCCCACTCAAAACTTTTCGTTTCCGAAAAGGAAGGAGGTAGGAGAATAAAACAACCAGAAAAAAATAGATTGAAAGCCAAGATAAACAATAAATTTTAAAACTATATAAATTTTATTTAAAATATTAATTTGAAAACTTCATTTGAAATTAAATTTTCTTTAATATTTAATACTTCTCAAACTCCTTTGCAAACAATTATTTACATTATCACTTCTATTTACAAAGACTATTGAAAATATTAAATCCAAAATTTATGAAAATTTTAATTTATCTCAAGATACCTTTCAAATATTATCAATAAATTAATAATCATTTTCTTTAAAGATGTTTTATTTAATTTATAACTTCAAAAATATTTATAACACTAAAATTTTATATAAAACAATGTAGTATACAAATAAGCAATATTTAAAAGATTTATTCAAAAAGGAAAGGAAGGTATATTCCGAAAACGGAATAGGTGAAAAATAAAGCTGAGCAGATGAGGTAGATTCAAAAGAATAGAATCGGGCACTGATAAACTTGAAGTTATGAATTATTCCAGCACTGCTTTGAGAGAAGAATTCGGCAGAACTCCAATTTTCATGTTGTTACATAAATGCTGCCATATGTGATTTGAAAATGAGCAAATGAAAGACATATGATCCACAGTTTCATCATCATGTTTAGATAGGATGCATCCTTTATCCACCATGATGTTCCACATGCATATTTTATCTTTTGCGTATAGTTTATTAAGCATTTCCATTATGGTGCGTATGGACATTTTGGGCATGCATTAATTGTTCCAAGTAGCCTTGCCCCATTCATAAGTACAATGATGCACTTTCAGATTACCCAAGCAGACTTGAGTGGAAATTTCCATTACTGTCCGGCAACTGATTCTTTTACCATATCCTAACTGACATTCCCCAGCAACAAAGAATTTGAATTTCGGTTTTATCCTCATTTGATAATGGTTTATGTAAAACTAAAAGTAGCAAATTTATCTTTGCTATTTTTTAGTCAACTTCCCCACATCCACATCAGACTGTGCACCTTTCACTTTCATTGCCAGTGTTGTCTCTTCGCCGTAGCCTGCATGTTGCTAGTTCTTGCTAGTTAAGCAAAGCATTATGATGATTTTCTATATTCAAGTATTCATCTTGATGTACATGCTGCAACATGGATATATATTGCAACTGCTGATACAAGATGATATATTGATACATACATGCTCTCGGCTGCAGAGATTATATAATGCTGGCTGACAAGGTCAAATGAAGCACAGCTCCTTGAAACCCTTGGTATACAAAAAAGCTTCTATCGGCCGTTCATTCATTCTTTATCTGTTTCTCTGTTTCTGTTTGTTGCTTATTTTTCTCCAAAGTATGATTGGCAAATCGGATAAGGCATAGCCCGGCTAATCTGCGACCGGCCCTCTCATGTCAGCCCAAACTCAAGCTGGCCTCAAACCAGCACATCAGGTCTACAACTGGCCAGCTCGACCCGAGGGATGATTGAAGTAAGTCCAGGCATGCTTAAAATAGACCACTCAGTTCGGATAGTTACACGTAGACGACGCAAATGAATGTGGAATCTTGTTTCATTACATAGCTAATAAATGTGAGGAAGCGAAGCAAGCAGAGTTCATATTGTGCAACTCATTCTACAAGCCTGAATCTCAAGCGTTCTCATGCATGCCTATTGCCTAACTTGAAACCTATTGACCCTCTAGTGATGAAACCAAAATCTTGAAAAATAGGTAGCCACTTTTTGGCCTGAGGATGAAACTTGTGTTAACTAAGTGGCTAGACAAGCAAACCATAAAGTGCAATAAATATCGCAGGCAAATAGCATAAGAAGTACAGACACGATTATGCATCAACATATCAAAATTAATCATGAACTTAATTTCCACGAGAAAACAAGCCTGATATCAGCTTTAACTGAAAAATGAATACCCATTTGTTCTTCCAATGAATTCAAAGTTGGTCGCTACAGTAAACCAGAAATCCATATTGCAGAGTCCTAAGCGTCTGAACTCTGAACTGATAGTAACCGTGCAAATGTAACATGCGATTGATTAACCCGACAGTAAAAAAGGTAAGCTATGATAGGAATAAAATGAATGGCAATGAAACTTAACTCAAATTCCGGAGAGTAGCTTGGGGGTCCCAAAAGAGGGGAAAGTAAACTGCGTTGTTAGCAGATTGAGAGCTAGGGTTTTGGGTGGGAGAAAGCATCTGATAGGGACCAAAATTTAGGGAAAATGAACAGGGGATGGATGTGGAAAAATGGAGATGCGGGGTATCGATCCCCGTACCTCTCGCATGCTAAGCGAGCGCTCTACCATCTGAGCTACATCCCCGTGATGGCCAATTTGCGGATTTACATTTTGACCACTTTAAAAATAATGAAATTTGCATTTACACAATTCCCTGACTCGAGAATCATCTCTGAGGCAACCGAAGGACGATCGGAAATTCAATTTTGTTACAAACTCGTGAGAACGCGTTGCTAATTTTTACGGCCAGAAGAATTCGCCTTCGGCTACAAAGATGAGACGGGATTCATGATCGACAATGATGAACACGTTTGCGACGGTGGATGACCAGAGAATGGTGAAACCAGGGAGCAGTGATTGCCAGAATTGAGATTGAAGGAGATGCACAAATTCGCTGAAAACCCCAGTTTTGGGAAATACTTGCGTACTACTGGGCCATTTGCGCAGAGCTTACTAAGGTACCTTCTTCGTAGATGCTAATGCTGTGAACCGCATTCCAAAATAGGGTAGTGCTACGTGGCCCGAATGGGGTAGTGCTACATGAAATAGGGTAATGCTTACAACTACGGAAAAATGACTGACTTCGAAAAAAACTAAATTGAAAAACATCAAGTTTTATTTTTATATTGAAGGACAAACGCTATTTATAACATTATATTCAACTTTTACATCATACAAAATGCTAGTTATAACTAGCTTTATATTTGGTTTTACACTATACAAAATGTTAGTTACAACTAGCATCGTCATTCAGCTAAAAACCAACTTTTATCATTTAGCCTGGTGTTTTTCTAAGTTTGTCATTGTGCTCATTTTCCTAAATTTAAAATCATGAAAATTTTAAATATTAAATAAAAGAAGAGAACTAAGAAAAGAAAATATTACATGCAAGGTGGCTCTTGTGAGATTGGCTACATCCACTTGCGGAGCATTTTCAACAGAATGCACATCCAACAACAGCTCCGATTATCTATCTAAAAACATATCAACTATTGATTTTTGTGTGTTTTTTGATGTGTTTTCATTTCGTTTTTCTCTGTTATTTTTATTTCCTCTTCTTCATTTTCACTTACATTGATTTGCATATTATGCACTATTGGTATTCCTTTTTGCAGCCTATCTTCAGTTGTATAACCTGAATGTTTACGTTACTCCTAATAACCTTTCAGAATTGCGTATAGCCTTTTTTTTTCCTTCTCGATTTGATCTGCCCCTCTTGGTTCCTGTATGTCACTTATGTCTAAGGAATTGTCCTCTTATCTACATTTCATGTACACCTTCATCACTCTGATCTATTTTCAAAAGTCTCCAGTTCATCTCTTGTATTTATCTCCACCTTATATGTTTTGCGAATTCCCTCATCTTTTCTTTATTCCCCTTCAGGCTAGTTCACATATTAGCCTCTGACTGCTCTCTAATGAATTAAACCTTGCTTGCGTTGTAGCTAAAGACGTAACAAGGCAATGACATCACAGTTGACATGGTCGAAGATTTTTTTCTATTGCACATGTCCTACTCAACAATTGGATTTTTGCTCATTTTTTTTGGATTTCTAAAAAATTCTTCGTTCAACTGAAAAATGTTGTTATATTGCACAACTTATATCTCCATTAGTTGCTTTAAAATTTGTAATTACAAAGAAAGTCTTCTTATAATCTCCTATAATCTTTTGATCACTAAAATTCAGCCATGAATGTCCTTGCTGTTACAGCTTCTTTTCTTGCAATTTTTGTTTCAATCATTGTGTTGATTCTTGGCAAATTTATCGTTGTGTTGACTGTTCCATGTAGTTTTATTATTTTTAAATGGTTAAATAAGTATAATACTATTTCTTTTTTTGTTGCAGCCGGTGCAAATCCGACAAATGAAATCACACGTCGTCACGTATGAGAGAGAACTCATACGAAAAAGAATGGTACCATATCAGATACGACTTCTGCTTACTTCGTAAGTTAAACAAATTATAACCGTACATTCTATAAAGTTTCCATGATACATAATATCTCAAGTATTATCATATTTTAGGATAAAATTGCAAAAATAATGGAATCAATCAATGATAGCGATGGAGAAGATTTACCATTGGATGAAGATATCTTATCCCAAGCGTTTGATAAGGATAAAAAAGGCCGGACTCGAAGTATTGGAGTCAAGATATCAAGGATCCAAATTAAGGATTCTACTATTGCGCATAAACAACTCAAATGGGCTTAAGGAGACTCACAGGACTTGAATGCTAGGATGGAAAATTTAGAGGGTACACTGAAGTCGTTGGTTAACTTGTTCAAGGGATACATAGATCAAGGAAATTGCATATCATACATTGCTTCAAATAATGGAGGAAGCGGTACACCTTGGGAAAGTGTTGGGAGAGCGCTGAATGACGACATTGCTAATCCGTTGAATTCATCCAGTTTGATCAATCAAAAATGTGAAATCCTGAACTTTGAACTAGAGGTCGTTGCAACAGCAACTGCATGTAGAAATTCGACAACATACATTATACACGAAAAACCTGTACCTCCAACACATGACAAATTGTTTGTAGACAATATACTGCTACCAGAAGAGAAGACATCCAGACAAAATCATCATCTTTCTACGACCTTTGGTGAACTTGGAATTGGTAGTTATGTGTGCCATCCAAAGAACTCCATTCGATATCTTTAGATGCAGAAGCATGTATATATTAATATTAATTATGCTTTGGTAATTTTAACGTTGCGATACACTATTTCAGTTTTAGGCAGCAGTACTAGAATTCAAGGAAAAATACACCACCAATGCATGTTTGAATATTAGATGTCAAAAATTAGACAAAGCAATTCGATATATGATTTTTATATGTTGTCGTTAGCCAGCAGATAAACATAGACGCTACCCGATGTAGGAAAATATGTGTCTCTTTCATTGTTTGATCTTCTCCATTATTTCATTGGCTTGATCATGTTGGAATTAAACTTGATTTTGTTAATCTAGATTTTTCCATATAAGAAATATCTAGAATATATGCTTGATATTTATGGAATATAGTTGAAATTGTATAAGAAAATAATTAGTAGATATTTATGGAATATATTTGAAATCGTATAAAAGATATTTAGTAGATATTTAGGAAATATTTATGGAGAACCATTAGATTGAATGAATCTTCACTGTTTATTTAAGATGTAAACTCATATAAATAGAGATTGATTCATTTATCTTGGATGTAAGAAATGTAAGAAAAAAACATAAACTTTTGTAATAAAGTTTTTCTTCTTATAAGAAAAAAAAAATCATTTTTTTCCTTCTCCAACCTCTTATCTTCTTCCAAAATCAAATTTATTTGCTATTGAAGAAAATTTCCGACAAAGTGGTATCAGAGCTTGAAAATTCTTCTAAAAAGATAGTGAATTGCGGCGTTTCCTTACAAGTCCCAATGCTCATCAAGATCAATTATATTGAAGTTTAAGGATGATGGCTCTCCTTGGACCACACGACGTATGGAAGATGGTCGAGAAATGCTACACCGAACAGGAGAATAAAGATAGTCTATCTCAAACTCAAAGGGAAAGTTTGAAGGACTTAAGGATGAGAGACAAGAAGACTCTCTGTCTATTCTATCAAGCATTGGATGGCGATACTTTTGAGAAGGTTTCTGTATTAAAGTCAGCCAAAGAAGCATGGAAGAAGCTTCGAATATCTTACAAAGAGTCGATCAAGTCAAAAAGGCACGTCTTCAAAATTTAAGAGAATAGTTTGAAAGTTTGCGTATGAAAAAAGATAAAGTTGTCTCTGATTACTTTTCAAGAGTTTTAACAGTTGCTAATAATCTAAAAAGAAACGGTGAGAATTTAAATGATGTAAGAATTATGGAAAAGACTCTTATGTCATTAGATCCAAAGTTCAAACACATTGTCGCCATCGTCAAAGAGATAAAAACTTGGAAAAAGAAAGAGATTGTAGAACAAGTACTTAAGACACATATTGATTCAAAAAAGAAAGAAAGCAATCAAAGCCAACAAAGACGATGTTGTGTTGAAGAACGAGGATGGGGTCGTGGATATGCATAATGGACGAGGTTTGAAGACCCAACAACGACAACAACAACGACAAAAACCTCCAAAAAGAAGAAAAATCAACAAGAGGTCGTGGGGGAGGAAATTCAAAATCAAGGTATGATAAATCACGCGTCATGTAACATTCCGCCTTTTTGTACGTTTTAAATCGATGTTAAACCACATACGTCAGACTTAAACCATACGGAAGGGCGGATTGTTATGGGGTAAATAAGAAAAAAAAGAGAAAGAAAAATAAAATAGAGTCTTGCAGCGGAACGATAAAATATAATAATTTAATAAACAGTTCATGAAGCTGTTTACAAAACATTTGATTATACTAATACACTATAAAATCAGAGTTCACATACAAGAGAATAATAATTAACAATGCAGCGGAACAGTATGAATGCAGTGGAATAATATAATAAATAATAGTAATAAAATCTTCGTCTTCGTCCTCCAGAAATAAGATCTTCAAACTCTGAAATGCTGAGACTGACCCGAGCGAATTGAAAAGACAAAACACTCGAGTCTGAACTAAAAGATCTTATGTAAGTTAAATCAACTGTAAAATATGAGTGGAACAACGTCAGAGATGTTTACGGGATTTGACATGTCATATCCAGTGTCTAACGTAAGTGCAGTAACTTAAGAGATGCTCGGGATTCATATCTCTTAAGGATCCACCAAATATTTACTATGTAGTAATATACGCTATAATAATAATGTCTATTTGTAAAATAAACCTACTTTTAAATAGCGTTAAGGGGTTACCCATATAGCCCTTAACACGTAATAGTGCCAATAGTTTATACAGTACCGTAATACCTCCTGATCAAGAGGCTACCGGAGGATACTCCATAGGTACGACACAAATCAAATTCGTACAAGGCACGCTAGGGTAGGTGACACGACATAACTAGGCAATGCCAGGGTAGATATACTAATTACGCTTCCAGACCGGTGGTAACGCATAGCCGCAGCTACCGCCCACCTCGAGCCACACCCCCAAATAATAATAAAAAAAAATCAAAAGTGGCCACCGAATCAATTCAAAAGTCAAAGTATAATATCGAAGGAATTGTCCGATCAAAAATGCTACCTCATTAGCCCGTCAATCGCTCTTGTTTTAGCCACCTTATGCCAACTCACGGGAGTCGGGTCCATGTATATACCTCAAAGAAAACACCGTCACCATCCTACTTCATTTTGGAATCTCCTCCGCGTACACGGTTGTTGAAGTGGTTTCCGAAGTTGGCAGAGAGTATGACAACTTCTGATCTCGGTCTCTTTAACAACCAAACGTTATTATAACACCGCGGTCACTTCAAAATAGTTTATACCTTGAAAACCAGAATATAATATCCATTTCAAAACCATATAAATACGATATCATTTCCGTTTTAAAAACCAAATCAATATGATATCATTTTTATAAAACCCAAATCAATATAGTATCATTTTTATTTCAAATATATCCTTTTCTAAAAGCATAACACTTTCAAAGTTATAATATTTCGAAACCAAACGCTTAAAATATAACTTTCACCACTCAAATGGTTTAAATACTAGAATACTTTATAAAATAAAATGGCTTCTTAGATTACACAAATCAATTCCAAAACAGCTCGAATTGTTAAATTTTAAATTTAACCAAATCTCAAATCATACATTTCAATACAATTTAGTTTCCTAATGAACTATTCCAAATTTTATCGATTTCAAAACAGATTTGATCCACAGAATAAACTATTCCAAATTCAATATTATTTCAAACTTTAAGTATTCCCAATCTCAAAACTAAGTTTGGAAATTACGATTCAACAATTCACCTTTCTATTATTTAGTTTGAAATAATTTATGTAATAAATCCATTATCATCTAAATAAAACTCAATTTACAAATAACTTAAATATTTCCTTTAATTTATTTATACTTGAAATATTCATTTAATTCACCCTAAACCTAAAAATCAAGTTGTAAAATCATACCTTTTAAAATTTCAAATTTAATAAATTTTACATCAACTTACTAAGTTTAATTTTTAAATAAGCTCAATTTCAAATAAATTTCCAATTTACCTTTCAACCTTAATTTTTTTTAAATCATTATAACCTCCATATTGAAGTATGATTTAAATACTTAACCATATTTTATTTTAATAAAATCAAACTCCATTATTAAACCTTTTTATCTACCAATTTATACATAGCTTAAATTCAAGAATTTAACTATATATAAAATAATATTTATATAATATCAAAAATCAATATTCATTAAACCATATATTTTTTTCCAAACCCATAGAAATCATTTCAAAATATTATATATATATATATATATATATATATATATATATATATAGACCGTGGTGTCTGTATATAATTTTCTATTCTATGGTCAAGTGATACGGATATTTATCATTTCAATCCGTAATTTAAAATAAAATACGGTTATATATCATTTCAAACCGCAATCACGAATGAAATAAAAATGCACAACAATTTGCAGTTTATAACAATATACAATACAACATCCATTCGTCTAATATCAATCATCAACCATTTATCACAATCATCATCCAATTCAAACAATAACATCAATATATAACAGATAATAAATAACAGGTATTTACTGGAAGTTTATATTCAAACATAAATTAAATAACAATTTAATTCATAAAATTCAATTTAACTGGAATGAGGATAAAAATATGTCAAACAGTCATGAATAAATTTCTAATCACATCAGAAATTAATTTAACACACGTAAGAAATTTTAGAAGTTGTGTGACGCCCCACCTCTATACCCACGCTAGCAAAGAGTATTAATAGATAATACCGCCTGCTAACATGGAGAATAAGGCTGTTTAGGAGCGACCGTCTATAGCCTTGCTTTAATTATCTATTGAATACATCGACAATTGCCTTACCAAGCAGATCGACATATCTAATGAATACTTAAAACAAAACCATAGGTGGCTAGAGGATCTATCAGAACAGAATATAACAACTCAAATGCAATATACATCACAGAACAGTAAACCAACATATACACATATACTGATACATAGCAGAGTATACAAAATAATACATGTCAAGTGGTATAGAAAACCACAATATACAAACGAGTTCACAAGGATACGTATCAGAGTTACAACAAAATGGGACTACACAAAAAGCTATGACAAAAAGAAGCTAGCGGAGTAGTCCATGCGGAAGCAAAATAGGCTAAGTCCAAAGGCACCTAACCTGAAACATCTCGGTCTAACCCGAGTATAAAATACACGGGTCAGTCTAGCTAAACAAATCAGTTAAATAAACTGAACAGTAATAAACCTGCAAGGTTTCAAAGCATAACAAATATCTCTAAAGAAGATAACACAATCATCTAACAAAAGATGAATCATATGATAACAAGCCTCATATCATCGGCAACATATAGAAACAAAGGACACAAATATCCCAAATCAAGCCAAAAAGGCAAATAACAAATACCAATAAGGTATACAAGTTCCACAAGGTAAACGCTACACATCATGCGGCTCAAAAAGACCAACACCGAAGGGCGATACCTAGGGAATATAATATCAATGAAACATATGATTGCTCGAGCTCAGTACTGTATAAACAAGGATCCATGAGCCCGAAGACTCCAAACCCAATATCACCCATGCGGCTCATAACGACCAACATAGAAAGCGATACTATAGGGCGTCAAACCCGAAGGCACAAACCCAATATCACCCATGCGGCTCATAAAGACCAACATCGGAAGCGATACTATAGGGCGACAAGCCGTAGTGGTGAAGGTCGAAGACCCAGTACTGGACACCACTAACTGGCGGAATGTGTCACAACTCTCGAAAAGGAATCCGAAAAGTGTTAACGTGCGTCCCATAACCACTCGTTCGCACTAAACGGTTTACTATCCATTAGTCATTTTCACACTCAAAGCATTACAAAGTTCACCTCATCTCAAAGGTAAACCAGACACAAGGGTCAAAACGATCAATCGAATAGGTCGGGGATCAATCGAATAGGTCGCGGATTCATGGTCCGTGTTTTACCTAACCATTTAATCACCTTTCCACTTCATTCGAAGTGCAAAATTGTGTGTGTTTAAATAGAAATTTATAAAGCGGAGAAGGGAGCTTTTAATACGATTTAGAGGGATTATTTATTAAAATCGTGAATGAAGTCAAAAGCAAGTTATCAAAGCCAAAGATGCAATAACAACCATTAAAAAACCAACTTGAATCAATAAGGTTTGGAAAATCTATCAAAACGATCAAAAACAGGCAAAACAGGCAAAACAGCAGCAGGTCGGTCGGCCGCCTACAGGGCTCGGTCGACCGGACACTGTTCATAAAAACTCTCGAGAAGCAGGTCGGTCGACCGGACTTCCTGGGTCGGTCAGCCGAAGCCAATTTCCTGCACCCAAAACAGAAGCAAAGAAGTGGTCTGGAAGCAGGTCGGTCGACCGGAGCTTGCGCTCGGTCGGCCGAAGGCTGTTTTCCAGCACTTCTTGCCCTTATCAAATGAATTCCAAATCTTTTTCAAATCAAAGCAATAGCACATGAATATTTGTTAGGAAATCATACCCAAATCAATGATAGCAAGAGAGGTAGATGTGAGTTAAAAACTCATCTTTAACCCAAAACAAAGAAGAAGGAGCTCAATATCAAGGAGAAGACCAACCAAACTCTACTTCAACTCAACAAGCTTCAATCTAAGAATAAAACACATGTTTCCCAATTTAAGTTTAGGAAATTTCTGAGATTGAAGAGAGAAGGAGATAGAGAAGATGAAGAGGAGCTTACCAATGGCTTCTCTATGATTTTGGAGCAAGAAATCAAGTTTGCAAAGAAGAAACTAGGGCTTGCAATTTCTATTTCCCTTTCTCTTCCACCATTTTCAGTTTTCTTAAGTAAAAGAAATGAAATGAGGGTGAATGGATGAAGAGTTAATGAGCTAGGGGGGTTAAGTGGAGATTGGGGCTGAACCCAAACTCAAGCCCAAGTAGAAAAAAGAGTCAAAATTCAACTTACTCCAAACATATCGAAGCTTATACTCAAAAAGGTCGCAAACAACGTTTTGAACTCAATGGAAGTGGTCTTGAGACCCAATTCGACTGTTCGCAAAAAGTAACATTTCGGACCCAAAAATCCGACTAACGACGCTATACTTAAATAAATCATTTAAATATAAAATCGTTAAATATGCGGGTTGTTACAGATCTCCCCTCCTTACAAAATTGCGTCCCCGCAATTCCTAGAGACGATATTTGTAACAACCACATACATACAACATTCAAAAGAAAAGGAAATAAGCTTGAGATGAAAAGACATTCTCACCGTTTCAAAGCAAAGATAGAAAACCCAGATAAGATCGCTCGATAAACTCTCTGGTTTCCCAAGTACAGTCATTGGGATTAGCGGACCATTGAACCCTAACGAGCGGCACGTCCTTGTTTCGAAGGTGTCGCACCTCCGTGTCAAGCACGCGAATAGGTTGCTGTACAATAGATAAGTCCGGTGAGACCTCAAGCTCTTGCAAATCAGGAGAAGAAATAACAGAATCCGACTCCCGAAAACACTTCCGAAGTGGAGAGACGTGAAACACGTCATGAATACCAGATAAATGAGCAGGAAGTGAAACTCTATAAGCCGCAGGGCCAGTACGTTCAGTAATAGAAACTGGTCCTATATAACGAGGAGCCGATTTCCCAATCATACTGAAGCGCATAACCCCATTCAAAGGAGAAACACAAATAAAAACAAGATCGCCGATCGGGAACTCGAGAGGCTTCCTACGGTTGTCCGCGTAGGATTTCTGGCGACTCTGGGCCTCTTTCATTCTCAATCGAATAAGATCAATCTTCTCGGAAGAATCACGAAGAAAATCTGGACCAAGAAAAAGCTTCTTCCCAGATTCCAACCAACCAGAAGGTGATCGACATGGCCTTCCGTATAAGGCTTCGAAAGGAGCCATATCAATACTAGACTGAAAACTATTATTGTAGAAGAACTCTACAAGAGGTAGGTGATTCTCCCAACTACCACAAACATATCAACACAAAAGAATAACAGAATAAGTTCACCATAAGGAGCACGAGAGGATAAGTCCGAACTTGCTTGCTCAGAGAATTCTATGGATTCCTAAGCTCAAAATAATTTGGAACGCCGACGTGGTACAAACAATTCGTCAAATGAACCAAAGCTCAACAAAATGAAGTACAACAAAACGTCCAATGAACTTGGTAAAAAGACCATTCCATTCGGACATCAACAAAGAAACAATCACTTGCTGCTTACAACTAAATGCATTGGCAACACGATCCCCTTTTCAGGAATTAAAATATCAAGATCATAAGATGCTAGGAACTCGAACCAACATTAAGTTCCTCATGAGAAAATAAACATTTCAAAATTAAGATTGGTAAGGAGAGCAAAATCCCTCACCCAAAAGTAATGATGCCAAATACAAAAAGCGAAAACAATAGCCGCGAGCACTAGATCATAGGTGGCATATCTAGTCTCGGTAAGCTTTAATGGTTTAGAAACATAAGTGATAGCGCATTCTCTTTTGCAAGGGAACGACATCCAAACCAATATGATTAGCTTTGGAACAAAAGATAAAGTCTTGGTTCCCTACGGGAATAACAAGAATAGGGATATCGAAAAGAAAGAGTTCTTTTAAATTAATTTTCTTTCCCAAAAAGCTAAGACTTTCAAAATTACAATTATCTTTATGTAATAATATTTCAAGAAAAATTTACTTATTCCAAATCAATTTACTGTGCCTGATTGTCTCATCATAGCGTTTAGGAAATTCCTATCGATAACGTTGATCAAGCGCATCGACCAGAATTCTTAAAGCACTCAATGGGCAATACAATCACAAAATCATCTTCTATATGATAAACATGTTGCTAAAAACTTTTAAAAATATTCTTTGTTCGTTTAAAGAACAAAAATCCAATTATACTTATAAATAAATCTTATGAAAAAGATTTGCAAAATTCTTTAAATTGCTATTTCCCATCCAAAATCAATAAATACAAAAATGGAATCATCGAGATATTCGTAGAATACTCGATTCATAAAATGGATGAAATGAACTGGACAAACTGAATGACACAACAAATCATTCATAAAAATTAGAGAGCGGTAAGTGGAATGCTAACTTCCGCAACTCGTAGTCAAATGAAAACCGGTGGTAAGGTCGAGCTAAAACACCTTAACACAACAACAAAAGATTGCTTGGGTGATAATCCTAAGACAAGACCAGAAATACCCGAAAATTCTCAAACTACAAGAATGAGAGAAACAACACTTTCCTCATCATGAGGGCTTAAAGAATAAAATGATAAGATCAAATTGGAATCGAAATCATAAAGAAAATAGAAATCTGTTTAACAGATTGAAAATGTTGAGGATGAATAGTCCACTCGGGATATAGGATATGACTTCATAATAATTAAGTCAATCCTTTCAAAAAATATCAATTCCGAAGCCTAAGTAACGCATAACATGCAAATTGGCTCAGAAAGAAAAATCACATAAAATAATCTCGACATTAATACAAGCAAATTGAGCATTGCGGGTCTGCCAATTCGGATTCGCAATTTTCAAAGAAGTAACCATACAAAAAACATCCAAAGACAAAGAGCTTCTTCGATACGGAAGAATGTGAAGCCCCCGTATCGAAGAGAACTCGAATACAATAGTCAAGAAATATAATAGAACCTTTCAAAACAAATGGAGATGTACCTTTTCCCCGAGAAGAACCTCCAGAAGCATCCGTTATCTTTAGCTTTCCAGATAGAGGATTATTCGGAACAATAGGACAAGTGAAAATACGATGGCCTTCCTTCTTGCAATAGTGGCAGAAGAGAGGCATAGGGCAAACTCGAATCATATGATCAGGGGAACCACAATTGAAACACTTCCGAGTGGAAGGTGTTCCAGCAGACTGAGACTGAGAATTAGATTCAACGGGCTTTTTCTTCTTGGAAGGGAAAAATTCCCGCTTATCCAATGGAAACTTCTTCTTGTTGGGGTTCTTGCAAACCTCAACATCATTCCCACAATCACACTCCTTCTCGAAGGCTTCGAGATGAAGTGCCGAATCAACCAACTCCTCAAAGGAAAGCTTAAGCTGGAGCATTAAAGACTTCTTAAGACATTTCTTAAGACCAGATACCAACTTCAAATTATTCCTATAAGATGTTTTAATGAATTCAAGACCATACTTAGATAAGGCCTCGAAAGATGCAACATATTCAGAAACGGAAGACTCCCCTTGCTTCAATTCAAGAAAGCGCCGGGACAACAAAGCTTTCTCAGATTCAGGAACGAACTTGAGTTCGAATCGTTCCCGAAACTGAGTCCAAGAAAGAGCAGACTCATCAAATTCAACTAAAAGAAGCTCGTACCAATCAAGGGCACGCTTTTGCAATAAGCTAGAAGTTACAAGAACCCTATCATGATCAGAAAGATCCGTGCGAGAGAGAACATGCTCGTACATGCGAACCCAAACTTGGACCTCAAGAACAATCTCGGAGCCTTTAAACGGCTTCCCTCCAAGATGAGAAAAATCACTGCACAAACATGCGAAGGTGGACTTGCATGGAGGAGATGTTCGAGTAGGAGCTGGAGGCTGTGTGCTCCTAAACCACACTAAAAACTGATCGGCAGACATATAGACGCCGTCCGGATGTGAGCCACTGGATTGCCCAGCATCCGAGCGTCGTCCTCCGTCTCTTCCAGCCATAAGATGAAAGTTGAAGAAGATAGAGATTAACTACAAGGTAGATATTTCAATACGGAATACTATGGAATAAAATATATTCCTAGACGTATTCCCCAAATCCTATCTACCCCAAAAACACGGAGGGAATAAAAGAACGATGATTCAAAGATCTGTAACACTTGTTACGCTTTGATGTACCGTAATATGTGCTTCTGTTCTGTGTTTATCATATTTTGTTCTGAACGCAGCTCTGATACCAAGCTGTGACGCCCCACCTCTATACCCACGCTAGCAAAGAGTATTAATAGATAATACCGTCTGCTAACACGGAGAATAAGGCTGTTTAGGAGCGACCGTCTATAGCCTTGCTTTAATTATCTATTGAATACATCGACAATTGCCTTACCAAGCAGATCGACATATCCAATGAATACTTAAAACAAAACCATAGGTGGCTAGAGGATCTATCAGAACAAAATATAACAACTCAAATGCAATATACATCACAGAACAGTAAACCATCATATACACATATACTGATACATAGCAGAGTATACAAAATAATACATGTCAAGTGGTATAGAAAACCACAATATACAAACGAGTTCACAAGGATACGTATCAGAGTTACAACAAAATGGGACTACACAAAAAGCTATGACAAAAAGAAGCTAGCGGAGTAGTCCATGCGGAAGCAAAATAGGCTAAGTCCAAAGGCACCTAACCTGAAACATCTCGGTCTGACCCGAGTATAAAATACACGGGTCAGTCTAGCTAAACAAATCAGTTAGATAAACTGAACAATAATAAACCTGCAAGGTTTCAAAGCATAACAAATATCTCTAAAGGAGATAACACAATCATCTAACAAAAGATGAATCATATGATAACAAGCCTCATATCATCGGCAACATATAGAAACAAAGGACACAAATATCCCAAATCAAGCCAAAAAGGCAAATAACAAATACCAATAAGGTATACAAGTTCCACAAGGTAAACGCTACACATCATGCGGCTCAAAAAGACCAACACCGAAGGGCGATACCTAGGGAATATAATATCAATGAAACATATGATTGCTCGAGCTCAGTACTGTATAAACAAGGATCCATGAGCCCGAAGACTCCAAACCCAATATCACCCATGCGGCTCATAACGACCAACATAGAAAGCGATACTATAGGGCGTCAAACCCGAAGGCACAAACCCAATATCACCCATGCGGCTCATAAAGACCAACATCGGAAGCGATACTATAAGGCGACAAGCCGTAGTGGTGAAGGTCGAAGACCCAGTACTGGACACCACTAACTGGCGGAATGTGTCACAACTCTCGAAAAGGAATCCGAAAAGTGTTAACGTGCATCCCATAACCACTCGTTCGCACTAAACGGTTTACTATCCATTAGTCATTTTCACACTCAAAGCATTACAAAGTTCACCTCATCTCAAAGGTAAACCAGACACAAGGGTCAAAACGATCAATCGAATAGGTCGGGGATCAATCGAATAGGTCGCGGATTCATGGTCCGTGTTTTACCTAACCATTTAATCACCTTTCCACTTCGTTCGAAGTGCAAAATTGTGTGTGTTTAAATAGAAATTTATAAAGCGGAGAAGGAAGATTTTAATATGATTTAGAGGGATTATTTATTAAAATCGTGAATGAAGTCAAAAGCAAGTTATCAAAGCCAAAGATGCAATAACAACCATTAAAAAACCAACTTGAATCAATAAGGTTTGGAAAATCTATCAAAACGATCAAAAACAGGCAAAACAGGCAAAACAGCAGCAGGTCGGTCGGCCGCCTACAGGGCTCGGTCGACCGGACACTGTTCATAAAAACTCTCGGGAAGCAGGTCGGTCGACCGGACTTCCTGGGTCGGTCAGCCGAAGCCAATTTCCTGCACCCAAAACAGAAGCAAAGAAGTGGTCTGGAAGCAGGTCGGTCGACCGGAGCTTGCGCTCGGTCGGCCGAAGGCTGTTTTCCAGCTCTTCTTGCCCTTATCAAATGAATTCCAAATCTTTTTCAAATCAAAGCAATAGCACATGAATATTTGTTAGGAAATCATACCCAACATCAATGATAGCAAGAGAGGTAGATGTGAGTTACAAACTCACCTTTAACCCAAAACAAAGAAGAAGGAGCTCAATATCAAGGAGAAGACCAACCAAACTCTACTTCAACTCAACAAGCTTCAATCTAAGAATAAAACACATGTTTCCCAATTTAAGTTTAGGAAATTTCTGAGATTGAAGAGAGAAGGAGATAGAGAAGATGAAGAGGAGCTTACCAATGGTTTCTCTATGATTTTGGAGCAAGAAATCAAGTTTGCAAAGAAGAAACTAGGGCTTGCAATTTCTATTTCCCTTTCCCTTCTACCATTTTCAGTTTTCTTAAGTAAAAGAAATGAAATGAGGGTGAATGGATGAAGAGTTAATGAGCTAGGGGGGTTAAGTGGAGATTGGGGCTGAACCCAAACTCAAGCCCAAGTAGAAAAAAGAGTCAAAATTCAACTTACGCCAAACATATCGAAGCTTATACTCAAAAAGGTCGCAAACAACGTTTTGAACTCAATGGAAGTGGTCTTGAGACCCAATTCGACCGTTCGTAAAAAGTAACATTTCAGACCCAAAATTCCGACTAACGACGCTATACTTAAATAAATCATTTAAATATAAAATCGTTAAATATGCGGGTTGTTACAAGTTGTGAGTGGGTTAAAACACTCACCTTTTGAATTTAAATCCAATTTAAACCCAAAATTTGAACAGTCTCAGAATTCGTCCAAACCAGCGCCAAAATGTCGGGAATTTGAAAACGATCCTAACAAAAAAAATTGCGCGTGAATCCGAGTTCATATGGGAAAGTTATGTGTGTTAGAAGTTTTGAAATTTAATAGATTAAATAATAAAGAAAAAAAATATGGGAAAAAGGACACGTCACCCTTCCTCTCAAAACAATGCCTTGAACAACAGAACGTGAGCTGCAAAACTGCCAAGCTTTGACCGTATGCACGCCTTGCCTAAGACTTCCATTGACCAAGCCGCCGCCACCGGTGAGCTCCCATTCCCTTCCTCCATCGCCGAGGCCTATCGCGGCACCCCCTAGGTAGCGCCGCCGCCACCTCCAACCTAGGGTTTTGAAACCCTATTTTACAATTTCCAATCACCTCTGGTTGAATTGGAGGATGCGACCACCGTCGATAGCCCCCTGACACCACGCTCCATAAAACCCACAAACTAATTTCGCCAATAAACGATGAAATCAGAAAACCCCAAATCGACACTCGGGTTTCGAAATTTTCGGGCTTTGACCGAGTTTTGCCTTTGATTCAAGCATCAATTCCGAAAACGAACACTTGACATAGATTCGTATTGTTGAGATATACGATATATAATTTTTTCGAATATTTTTCGAGGAGTTTGAATTTTTGATTTGATTTTGAATTGCAATTGTATTTGGAAGTGAGATTTTGTATGACTGCCATTGAGAAGGAGAGATAGCTAAATTGTACGTACAGAAATGAGGAATAAGAAATGAATTAGGATTTATAACAGGGTATATATAGACAGGGCTGAAACAGAAAGAACGGACCACATAAATTGAACGATATATGGCCCGAAAAACCCGTTTCGACTGCGGAACAAAATTGGGTCAACCCATATATCAAAATAGATGTTTTAAAATATTTAAAACGCAATGGAACAAGTTTCAAGTCCAAATTCCATCGTATGAAGAAGTTATGCTAAAATCAAGTTATTTCAAATTGATTTCAATTGATTTCAATTTTATCGATTTCTGGGCGTTTCGAGTCCGTACGATCAAACGACAAGTCCGATCGTTACGAAACTTGAAATTCTACAATAATCCACCATTATGGATCCGATGAAACTGGTTTCATCAAAATCCGAGTGAGTGGCCAAAATGGCTATTTCCTAATTAATTGAATAAATTAATAATTGATTAATTAAATCAAGTTTTCAGTTTCAACTCTATAATTAACAAATTTCATCATTTTTGATTTATTTAGCCATTTATAACAATTTAATTTTTTTTTATGTTAATTCAATGTTAATTATTTTAAACTATCTTTGTTTTCAATTTCATCATATTCAGAAATTATAAATTAAATTTTCGATAATTCCATTGAATTTACTTTTCATTCTTTTTATTCAATACATTATGGTCAAATGGATGAAATTAACATTGGATTCAGATTATTACATTAATATTCTCAGATTTCATCTAAATCTCCATTAACGTAATATTTAAATATTTAATTTCCTTTAATCTCAATTAATCCAATTTATTAAATTTAAATTAATAAATCATGATTTTCATTCTTTTTGTTCAATCAATCATTATCCTATTCATACTTTATTATCAACCAATAATTATTAAAATTAATTATCTAATATTGATTCCTATCAAATTACAATTTATTACGTATTATTTCATAAATTAATATACTTTGAACTTATTTTCCAATTTATTAATTACAATCAATTATAACCTTACAATTGGTTTCAATTAATTGGGATTGCACTAAATTAATTATTTATTCACTTGCATTAACATTATTATCTTTATTTTAATGATTTCATTATTAAATTACAAATTTTTATTTTCTTTCTGAATTAAATTACCAAAACTTATTAAATTAAAAAAATTTAATTATTGAAAATTACGGGTCATTACACTCTCCCCCACTCAAAACTTTTCGTCCCCGAAAAGGAAAAAAAGGGAAAAAAGGGGATTGAGTAGTCAATAAATCTTATTCAAAGTATTAATTTTATAAAATTAATACAAATAAATTACAAAATTTAATTCATTTAAATAAAATATACCAATTTACAACCATTAAATCTTTTTATACTCAAATTAATAAAGTTTGGAAAATATTTTTCAAAATTTTTCTAAGTCCAAAATTTATGGAAAATTTCGGCAGAGTCTCCTTTGTACGGAGAGGCTCGGGAGAAAATATAATATCAAATATAACAATATACAACATATATTTTCCAAGATAATATATATCCCAACACGGGAAAACAATATAATAACGCTATAAACCGTAATCCAAAAACGTACCTATTTGTCGGACAATTTACGCTTATTTTATGAAACCAAAAGTAGTAGCAACTGCTTTCATAACCTGTATTTCACTTATATAATCTAAAAGAGTTAATAGTTATATAGAATGAAATATTAATTTTGTTTCAACCACTAACAAACAAATCAATATAAACAACAATCATTCGCAACTAACAGCGTACACATCATATACACATCAACCATTCAAGCAAAACAAAACAATTGGTTTGTTCGGGTTAAGACACTTTAAATCACATAGAATAACAAATAACTATAAAGTATTCCATTTACCCAACAGTCTTAGATAAACTCAATAGATTATTCATACATCTAAGTAATTAAAAGTATCTTTTACCCTAAAAACCCATAAACCAAAACAAACAACAATTCCAACAATAGATCAAGTTCATTCCTAATAATTTTATTTCATAATATTTGTTGTTTGATTCCTTTTTTTTATATTATGGTTTATCCCTTTTTATCTACATAATGATTCATCCTTTAAATTTTCATTTATTTATAGTATTCATGTTTAATTCCATTTCTTTGAATATTAATTCATTTACTTAAGTTTAAAATCTTATACTTGCAATACTTACTTCCTGTGACCTTTATTGCAGTAATATTTCAATTATAACTAAAGTTTACAACAATTACAACAATTATAACATCGAATTCTTATTTATAAAAGAATTTCTTTACATGCTTTCATTACCTCAAGTTTATCACTGGTATAATATCCATTAAATTTTCTTATTAAGCATTAGAACTTTTGATATTTGGTAAGTTACATATATGCTTTGAAGGATGTAATTGAAAGTTACACAAGTTTATTTTTATTTCTTTTAATTAACTTAATGTTCAATAATAATGTCCTTTGTTTCACAAGTTACAAATGTCAACTTTCATTTAATTTCATTTAATTTCCTTTATAACTTAGCATTAAATCTCTTATTTCATTTAGAGGTTTCAATTATTAGTTAAATTCCATTTCACTACACTAATTGAAACTATTAATTAACGGAAACTTAAGAACTAAATACCGGGTTAAGTTTCAAATCATTTTAAAGTAATAGATAAATGTATATACTTACAACTCATATATCCAATAATATTTAAAACAATTTAAAATTTTTATTTGTTTATCGAAATAAATCTGTAATAAAACTACTACAGTGGCCTTCCCACTTCGAAACTCGAAAATGAATGTCGATGATGCGTGCACTCATCCCCGAAATTATTTTCCAGCGACAGAGAGGGGAGTACAACTTATTTCTTTCAAATTTCCTTAAAACAATTCTTCCAATTTTATATTAGAAAATACTTCTAACAATATTATTATTATATTCCAAAATCATTTGAAAGAAATTTTCAAAAATCCCGGGACTAATTTCTAAAATTTCCAATTTTATTTATTTTAATTTGAATCTTATTTCCAACCAATATTTATAAATTTCACTACCTAACAACCAATATATTACAACCAAATATATGTCATTTATAAAATTTTTATTTTATATATATAGAAAATATAATAGGCAAAATTATTTCATTTATCTATATTTCAAAACAATATTGTGTCGGTCTGTCATATCAAGTGTTTAGAAATCCCTGTTGATGTCATAACGTCGTATGCACCAATCAGAATTTATAAATACAAAACGGAATAAATTAACACAATATCAAAACTCTTTTATAACACTAACAAATACGCTCTCTCATATATATACGCTCAGCGACTCATCATAGGGTATTACTACCCCTATTAGTAAAGAGTCAGACCCCACAAAGCTAAGGTTTATCGCTAAATCAAAGCTCTGATACCAGATGCAACATCTCGCCTTTTTGTACGTTTTAAATCGACGATAAACCACATACGTCATACTTAAACCATATAGAAGGGCGGATTGTTATGGGGTAAATAAGAAAAAGCAGAGAAAGAAAAACAAAATAGAATCTTGTAGCGGAATGATAAAATATAATAATTAAATAAACAGTTCATGAAGCTGTTTACAAAACATTTGATTATACTAATACACTATAAAATCAGAGTTACACATACCAGAGAATAATAATTAACAATGCAGCGGAACAATAAGAATGCAGTGGAATAATATAATAAATAATAGTAATAAAATCTTCGTCTTTGTCCTCCAGAAATAAGATCTTCAAACCTTGAAATGCTCCGACTGACCCGAGCGAATTGAAAAGACAAAACACTCGAGTCAAAACTAAAAGATCTTATGTAAGTTAAATCAACTGTAAAATATGAGTGGAACGGCGTCAGAGATGTTTACGGGATTTGACATCTCCTATCCAGTGTCTAACGTGAGTGCAGTAACTTAAGAGATGCTTAGGATTCACATCTCTTAAGGATCCGTTAAACTATTTACTATGTAGTAATATACGCTATTATAATAATGTCTATTTGTAAAATAAATCTACTTTTAAATAGCGTTAAGGGGTTACCCATATAGGACTTAACACGTAATAGTGCCAATAGTCTATACAGTACCGTAATACCTCCTGATCGGGAGGCTACCACAGGATATTACATAGGTACGACACAAATCAAACTCGTACAAGGCACGCTAGGGTAGGTGACATGGCACAACTAGGCAATGCCAGGGTAGATATACTAATTACGCTTCCAGGCTTGTGGTAACGCATGGCCGCAGCTACCGCCAACCTTGAGCCACACCCCCAAATCAAAAAAAAATAAAAAGGGCCACCGAATCAATCCAAAAGTCAAAGTATAATATCGAAGGGATGTGTCCGATCAAAGGTGCTACCTCATTAGCCCGTCAATCGCTCCTGTTTTTGCCACCTTATGCTAACTCACGGGAGTCAAGCCCACGTATATACCTCAAAGAAAATGCCGTCACCATCCTACTTCATTCTGGAATCTCCTCCGCGTACACGATTGTTAAAGTGGTTTTCGAAGTTTGCAGAGAGTATGACAACTTCCGATCCTGGTCACTCTAACAACCAAACGTTATTATAACACCGCCATCACTTCAAAATAATTCATACCTTGAGAACCAGAATGTAACGATCGTGATTTTTCGTTGCCGAAAACCGACATCAATACGTCCAAAGTATCAACTGCCGAGCAATCGAAAGCCGAAAAACCGTTCCGTTAAGGTTTTAGAAAAAGAAAATAAAAGAAGAAGATAGAAAAAGATAGAACAGAACAGAAGAAATAACAGAACAACATCAGAATCTCACAATTCGCAGTGGAACAACATATAATAAATAAATGAATAATCTTTAAACAAAGAACTATATCAGTTATTACATTTTATACATTACGTTACATCATCATCAGAGTGTACAACAACAAACAACAACAAACAGCGGAAAAGAAATACTATATACTAGTGATACGCCAATGCCATCCATCTTGCCTCCTGCAACTCCTGAATATCCAGAATATCCTGATAAACCTTAACTCTTGACTGCCCGTGTGGAAATTGGTGGGCACCCAGAGTTTAGGAAGGAAAACAATAAACTCCGAGTCAGTCATGTGACTGGTGTGAGAACTAAAACAGTTTATTTTTCTTTAAAATCAAAATAGAGGAATATTTTTAAAGTCAATTCGCAATGCTTTTAAAAATGAGACTACCATAAGGTCTCCCGCACACACACACAATGCAAACGCAGAATCGGAGGATATTTCTCCTTATGATAGTCAAAGATGCTTGATACGCATTAAAAAGAAACATTTGATATTATTACTAGTGCATAGTGTAGGAAATTTATTTCGAAAATAAAGATATAAATCTTAGCTAGCATAGGCATCCCGCACTTATGCCTACTATAGCTACTATGTTCAATAGCAGGTTACCGCCACATTCCATAGCAGGTTATACAACTAAATCCGTACAAGATCGTATTGTTTCTTTGGATTTCCAACAAATGGTCAGGCCAAGGAACTTCCCATTGCCACATGGAAACGCCTCTGGAATGACATCCCGAGAACCAAACCGGATCTCTGCCAACACAAGGCCGGGTTACCCCTAACTGGGTAACTACTGACACGAATATGTCATCCCCCGATCGTAACCGATCTATCCGAGGATCCTCGATTTCCAACAACCACAAAATATGCAGCAACAACATAGGTTAAATATCTGGGCTCCATACCATGATACCACCTCTATCCAGAAGGAATGACATACACTAAAGGGGCGCTACCCCCTAATAACCTTGCTGCATTCTTCCTGTTTTGACCATTTCCGGGGTGTGAGGTCCGACGAAGTCTCGTCCACAAAGCCACACTTTATACAAAAGCCGTGCTTTGGGTCAACAAATGATCATAGAAATGATCACCAAGATAAATGATCAAATAAATGATCCTATCACAAATGATCAACACAATGATCATTTCACAGCAACACTCAACATGTCACACTACCAAATTGGGAGTATATCACTAATAACCTTCAACTATATAACCTCTGAGCTCGTACGTCTCAGAGAAGGGTGTTAAGCTAAGAGAATAAATTCTCCGCCACCAACAGAAATATATTTGAAAGAAATCAGCTTTATATCTCAATTTGTAATGTCAGACATACAATCTATACAAGTCTGTTCCGGGATCGAACAGAACCGAAGGCACTTACAAAGAAGTCCTTGCAATCCGGATATTCACTAATCACGACCGGACTTCCCGTCACTAAGGGTGATAAAACCTCTATATCGGAGATCAGCCGATGTAGAGTAACTCGACGGTAATCCTTCCGTTTTCACAAATACCCGGTCTTTAACACCGGTCATCAAATGCAATCCATAACGACGTATCACATATTCGGAATGGGTTATACGACCCCAAGGTCCTTTCCCGGCTAACCCGAATAGTGAGCGCTTATTCAAAAATAAGCGTGGCATTCAAATTCAAACAAATCACAACCAATACCTATTTAAAGGTAAATATTGATAGTCGGATTATTGAACTATCAATATGCATGCTCAACATCACCAAATTCCAAATAATTTCCCAAATTATTTACTTTTCAAAATATCTCTACTTGATATAAATTTCCCACACTTCAAACATTTGAAAACCAATTTTCAAATCACTTTTCAATACTTTATCAACTTTTGAAAACAAATTTCAATCATTTTCCTTACTCGGAAATACTTTCATTTCAACATGGTTCATTTAAACCAATTAAATAAATCCTTACCGATTTACTTTATATTTACGTTCCAAATCCGTAAATCAATTCCCACACTTCAAAAATAAATCAACGTTTATTTTTAAACAATTTCCCCTTTCTTTTATAAATTCCTTAGTGAATTTATAATCCAAAATATCTATGAATATACGATTTTCTAATCGACTTCTATTATTCATTTTCAATTTATCTTACAAGGATAAATTCTAAAACGTTCATTTCACATTGGAAAAATATTTCCATATTTATTTAATAATAAGTACATCACAAATCCATTCAATTTCAACACTTGGAAAATATTCAATATACTTAAATCGAAAATTAAGTATATATTTCATTCTTTAAGAAATCATTCTCTTAAACACATTTGTTTGAGACAAAACGAATGTTACGTAAAACATCTTTACGACGACCCAAAATCACTAGTATAGGGATTCAAAGTTTAAATAGATATATAAATCCCAATACTATACAAAACAGTTCCTTTCGGAAACCATTTACCATAACAACAGTGTTATAGTCCACCATTTCCTTCTATTTCTCGAAAACGTCTATTTCAACAATGAATGTTGAAATCTATGTGTTCGATACTTAATGCATTTTAAACGTCTTTAAAATCATTAACTTCATTTCCTAATGTTCCTTCCCTAAAAACATATCCATTTCATTTAATAATATATTCACTGTCCAAAATCGTGAATATAATTCCTTTCATATATTCCTATATCCAACTTATCAAATTCAATTGATTTTGGATTTATAAACAACGTTTATAAACTCCATTTATATTTTTATAAACTTCTATTTATAAAAATCCTTTTTATATCTCATTTTAAATGCCAAAATCGGATTTATAAGTTGATTACTTATAAATCTTATATTTTACAAAATCTATCCATTTTATATATTCATATTTCATAAATTTATAAATCTCGATTCACTTATTAAATCCATTTTTTTTATTTCACTTTATTACTTATAAAAACTCGTTTTATAATTCAAGTATTTTTAATTTATAAATATCAATTTTATAAGTCTTTTATATAAACCGTTTATAATACTTCAAAATTCCCAATTAAACCATTTTATAAATTAATCACTATTTATTTCCAAAAATCTTAATTTGGTTATATTTTACAAAAACAGTAATTTTTATAACATAAAAATTTATAACGTTTTAATTATTTAAAATGAATCAACTCAAAATTTTATAAAAACATATACTTTGAAAAATCACTTTAAAAATTCCTTTAAAAACCAAAAATCATTATTTTAAAACTTCAAAAATGGATCCGATGATGCAGCAGCACCAAATAGTCAATCACAACTTCCAAATATCATATATCGATATGATATCAACAAATATCAAAATATCTGTAAATAAATCAATACAGTTGAGGAATCCAGTTGGATCCCTCCAACCTGTTTCCCTGCATCCAAAAACATTAGCACAATACCAATTCCGTTCGAGTACGGAATTATCGCGGTATATGGGATTTATAAATATTATCCGCTTAATAGACGGCGCAATAGGGTCTCATCCGCTATACAATGCGGGAAATCAATAACTGCAATATATACATATGCCAATATATATATATTGCTATTATATATAATACCAATTTCACTGTTTATGAAATATTCGCGGTATATGTTTTTAATAAATAACATCCGCTTACTAACGGCGCATAATGTCTATTTTAACAATCAATAGATAACAATCATCATTCAAACATACATTCAAGAATTTTAAATCTAACTATTTAAAATAAAAATCGAAATCGATTCGTTTGAGTGAGAAGTTCTCACCTTGGTTTTTCGATAACAATTCGTAGCGTTTTATTTCGAATAAAATTAAACGGACGTTTAATTTTACTCGAAATTTTCGCTAGCTCCAAAGGATCCCAAACCAGCTCCATAGCGTAGTGTTCGACAAAACAAAGCCAACGCCGTTTGTTTCGTAATTTTTCGACCTCGTATGAAGAAGATATGATTTTTCAAAGTTAATACAATTTTATATTTATAATTATCTACACAATCTTTTTAAATTTGAAACTTCTCACATCTGGGCCATTGAATCCAAGTCTACAGATCAAAGCCGTCCCTCTTCTTCTTCCCTCCATCGCGCATGCGTTCATTCCAGTAAACCGTAACCCATTGCCGTCATCTAGATTTACATGCCGCTCCACCTGCCGACGTCGAGAGTTCATCAGACCACCACCATTCGAAAGCCAACGTCGAGCTCCACCACTGCCGTGAGTACGGCCAAACTTGGCCACCTCCTGATCGCATGAAACGATGATGAACGGCGACAAAACGCGGCCCCAATTCGACTTCAAACAACAACAATATCAAAGATCCACCGTTGGATTGGTGGATCTCTCTGCCCTCTACAACTTTCATTTATAAAGTTTTCGAAATTAACGCATGGATTTGAAGAAAAATGAGGAGGAAAGAGATGGATTTTCAGCCCTTGAATATGTAAGTGGCGGCCCTGAACAAATATTAGGGTTAGGGTTTAACCAAAGTGAGCAAGGGGTTGTGCTCCTTTTATAGATTTTCAAATGAAAACACTATTCATTCCGGTTTTCCAGAACTCCGATTTACGCGCTGTAACTGACGTTTCTAGGGTTTATCCCGCGTTCCGGACGCAATGGAACAAGTTCCGGAAGCTAATTTGGTCATCTGTGCGAGTTATGGCAATAAACGTTTAATTTAAATTAAACCGATTTAAACGATTTTCTAGGCGTTTTAGCTTGCACCGGACAAACGATAAATCCGATTGACACGAAATTTTAAACCATACAATAATATCACATTATGGATCCGATGAAACTGGTTTCGTCGAAATCCGAGACTGTTTGAAAATGGCTATTTTAACTCGCCAATTTAATATTAAAACAATTTCGATGCGTTTCGAGCTGCCACGATCAAACGAAAACTCCGATTGCTATGAAAATTGAAATGCGATAAAAACAAACTATTACGGATCCAATGGAACTAGTTTCGTCCAATTCTGAGACTGTTCAAAAATTGGCTATTTCACTAGTCGATTTAATATTAAAATATTCAATTTTCACAAATTAACTTTTAATTCGATTTTAAAAGTCCTATAACATCATTCTAACTTCAATATGATATAATAAAATTTTACAAATCATTTTCAATCATATTTAACTCAATTTTCTATTATTTCTGTATTTTCAACTATTAAACTATCGATTTAATTATTCAATTAAATCCAATTATTCGAATTAAAATTTATTCGACTTATAATTTCACTTATTAATATTTAAAATTAATTAAATATTAAAATTTAAATTAATAAAAATTCTGGGTCGTTACATACTTCCCCCCTTAAAAGAATTTCGTCCTCGAAATTACTAAGTAAGAAAATTTATAGAATCTATTAATTTTCCCTAAATTCATAGTTAAATTTCTTACAATACTTTACTAGGTTTTCAAATCATACTTAGTTTTCTTTTCAAAAACCAATTACATCCCTTAACTTCCAATTCCAAAATCAAAGTTATAGTTTTCACAAATTTTCCCAAAATTTTCAAAAATTTTCTAACGCCTTAAATTTTCGGAAAAATTCGCTATAGCCTCCTTTGCGCGGCTCGATCCGAAAAAAAAATGACAGTATATATATCACAATTATACATCTCATCAAGTAATGAGGCATCCCGAAGGGAAAAAGTGTAAAAGTACGGTATGTAATCCGAGATATGTACCTTATATTTTATTAGCGAGCATATACGGCTAATATAGCGCGAAAGCGAGCTCCAAATGCGAAGCAAACGCGATCCGCACCTACTAAACACTCAACAACAACATGAGAATCATGCATATATGTAGATAGTATCAATATACAACATATAGCAACATAACAACTACATAATATAGCAAATGCAACTAAAGCAACAAATGCAACCATCAACCAACTCAATATTCATTCATATTCTCATTAATATTCAATGAATTGGTTTTCAATTTAAATCATATTTGATTTATTAACATTGGATTTACTAACATTCATTCATATTCAATTTTAATTAGTTTGCATTCACTAATTAAATCCCGTTCACATTCAATTCTATTCAAATTTATTTACTTTCAATTTGAATTCAATTATATAGCTTTCGATTTTTTGCTAATTCACTTTCATTAACACTTAATGAATTATATACAATCAATCAACAATCAAATACCAACCAATGTTTATTCAATTGGGTTCACTTGGATTCAACCCATTTAATTCCATTTGGATCATATTAAATTGACTTCCATTCAATTTATTCAACTAGCTTTTAATGAATTAACACTTATATATTCATTATTTCATATCAATTGTTTACATTTAATTGATTAATATTCAATCCATTCAATTGCTAACTCCTTTAACAACATAATGTTGAATTTCATTTATACAACTCAAGTTCAATTTCTTAATGACCTCACTTCATTAATTCACTTATTAATCTACTTCGATACCAAAAATTAACTTCACTTAAGTTATATTCCATTTCAAGCATCTTATCAAATCCAAATCAATTTATTTAACTTTCCTTTTGTTAAATTTCAAATTACATGTCTTTGATGACAACCCAAATTTATCTCAACTTGGATTTTATTGATTTACTTATACTTCCTTTATTTTAACTCCATCCTTTAAGTTAAATTTATTCTATCAAAATTCAATCTGTATAAGTTATCAATTCATTTATCATTCCTATAATATTTTAAATAGGATTCGAGAGTCCTTTCAAACTTTCAAAATCATTTTTGAAATCAATTCAAATTATCTTTTCAATTCCCAAAACCAAACTTAAAATTTTCCAAACAACTTCATTTGAAATAATCTGGAAGCAATACCTCTTTTGGAAACCTGAAAATGAACACCGATGATGTCATGATCATCATCGGAATTATTTTCCAGCGACCGAAAAGAGTTTAGAGCTTTCATCTCTCCAAAAAAATTTTCCCAAAATATAAAATATTTTCAAAACACTTCTCTGGAATTTTGTTTTCAGATTATAAATCACATTTATAAGTCTTTTACTTATATAATTTCACTTCTTATATATAAGATTATTTCACAATTGTAAATCACATTAATTATAGTTCCATACTTACAATTCATTTGCTTATACAATTATTCTTTCAAAATTGTTGTTTTTATTCAACAACCAAACAATCAATTCATGTACACTTTAATTATTCTGAAAAATTATTTCCTTTATATATAAAATATAATTAAGGTAAAATTATTTCATTTACCCAATTTAAAACAATATTATGTCGAATTGTTCTATTGAAGTGTTTATAAACCCCTTCGGCATAGTTGTACAGACCGTGCTGACGAAGGTTCATACGCCACTCAATAAACCAATCATCACAATATAAAACAATTTTATATTCACTAACAAATACGCTCTCATAGCTATTATTACACTCAACTTATTCTAGAGTACTACTGACTCTATCTCTGATGAGTAATACCCAACAGAGCCATGGTTGTCGCTTAACCATAAGCTCTGATACCAAATGTAACGATCGCGATTTTTCGTTGCCGAAAACCGACATCAATACATCCAAAGTATCAACTGCCGAGCAATCGAAAGCCGAAAAACTGTTCCGTTAGGGTTTTAGAAAAAGAAAATAATAGAAGAAGATAGAAAAATATAGAACAGAACAGAAGAAATAACAGAACAACATCAGAATCTCACAATTCGCAGCGGAACAACATATAATAAATAAATGAATAATCTTTAAACAAAGAACTATATCAGTTATTACATTTTATACATTACGTTACATCATCATCAGAGTGTACAACAACAAACAACAACAAACAGCGGAAAAGAAATACTATATACTAGTGATACGCCAATGCCATCCATCTTGCCTCCTGCAACTCCTGAATATCCAGAATATCCTGATAAACCTTAACTCTTGACTGCCCGTGTGGAAATTGGTGGGCACCCAGAGTTTAGGAAGGAAAACAATAAACTCCGAGTCAGTCATGTGACTGGTGTGAGAACTAAAACAGTTTATTTTTCTTTAAAACCAAAATAGAGGAATATTTTTAAAGTTAATTCGCAATGCTTTTAAAAATGAGACTACCATAAGGCCTCCCGCACACACACACAATGCAAACGCAGAATCGGAGGAGATTTCTCCTTATGATAGTCAAAGATGCTTGATACGCATTAAAAAGAAACATTTGATATTATTACTAGTGCATAGTGTAGGAAATTTATTTCGAAAATAAAGATATAAATCTTAGCCAGCATAGGCATCCCACACTTATGCCTACTATAGCTACTATGTTCAATAGCAGGTTACCACCACATTCCATAGCAGGTTATACAACTAAATCCGTACAAGATCGTATTGTTTCTTTGGATTTTCAATAAATGGTCAGGCCAAGGAACTTCCCATTTCCACATGGAAACGCCTCTGGAATGACGTCCCGAGAACCAAACCGCATCTCTGCCAACACAAGGCCAGGTTACCCCTAACTGGGTAACTACTGACACGAATATGTCATCCCCCGATCGTAACCGATCTATCCGAGGATCCTCGATTTCCAACAACCACAAAATATGCAGCAACAACATAGGTTAAATATCTGGGCTCCATACCATGATACCACCTCTATCCAGAAGGAATGACATACACTAAAGGGGCGCTACCCCCTAATAACCTTGCTGCATTCTTCCTGTTTTGACCATTTCCGGGGTGTGAGGTCCGACGAAGTCTCGTCCACAAAGCCACACTTTATACAAAAGCCGTGCTTTGGGTCAACAAATGATCATAGAAATGATCACCAAGATAAATGATCAAATAAATGATCCTATCACAAATGATCAACACAATGATCATTTCACAGCAACACTCAACATGCCACACTACCAAATTGGGAGTATATCAGTAATAACCTTCAACTATATAACCTCTGAGCTCGTACGTCTCAGAGAAGGGTGTTAAGCTAAGAGAATAAATTCTCCGCCACCAACAGAAATATATTTGAAAGAAATCAGCTTTATATCTCAATTTGTAATGTCAGACATACAATCTATACAAGTCTGTTCCGGGATCAAACAGAACCGAAGGCACTTACAAAGAAGTCCTTGCATTCCGGATATTCACTAATCACGACCGGACTTCCCGTCACTAAGGGTGATAAAACCTCTATATCGGAGATCAGCCGATGTAGAGTAACTCGACGGTAATCCTTCCGTTTTCACAAATACCCGGTCTTCAACACCGGTCATCAAATGCAATCCATAACGACGTATCACATATTCGGAATGGGTTATACGACCCTAAGGTCCTTTCCTGGCTAACCCGAATAGTGAGCGCTTATTCAAAAATAAATGTGGCATTCAAATTCAAACAAATCACAACCAATACCTATTTAAAGGTAAATATTGATAGTCGGATTATTGAACTATCAATAGGCATGCTCAACATCACCAAATTCCAAATAATTTCCCAAATTATTTACTTTTCAAAATATCTCTACTTGATATAAATTTCCCACACTTCAAACATTTGAAAACCAATTTTCAAATCACTTTTCAATACTTTATCAACTTTTGAAAACAAATTTCAATCATTTTCCTTACTCGGAAATACTTTCATTTCAACATGGTTCATTTAAACCAATTAAATAAATCCTTACCGATTTACTTTATATTTACGTTCCAAATCCGTAAATCAATTCCCACACTTCAAAAATAAATCAACGTTTATTTTTAAACAATTTCCCCTTTCTTTTATAAATTCCTTAGTGAATTTATGATCCAAAATATCTATGAATATACGATTTTCTAATCGACTTCTATTATTCATTTTCAATTTATCTTACAAGGATAAATTCTAAAACGTTCATTTCACATTGGAAAAATATTTCCATACTTATTTAATAATAAGTACATCACAAATCCATTCAATTTCAACACTTGGAAAATATTCAATATACTTAAATTGAAAATTAAGTATATATTTCATTCTTTAAGAAATCATTCTCTTAAACACATTTGTTTGGGCCAAAAGGAATGTTACGTAAAACATCGTTACGACGACCCAAAATCACTAGTATAGGGAAAGTTTAAATAGATATATAAATCCTAATACTATACAAAACATTTCCTTTCGGAAACCATTTACTATAACAACAGTGTTATAGTCCACCATTTCCTTCTATTTCTCGAAAACGTCTATTTCAACAATGAATGTTGAAATCTATGTGTTCGATACTTAATGCATTTTAAACGTCTTTAAAATCATTAACTTCATTTCCTAATGTTCCTTCCCTAAAAACATATCCATCTCATTTAATAATATATTCACTGTCCAAAATCGTGAATATAATTCCTTTCATATATTCCTATATCCAACTTATCAAATTCAATTGATTTTGGATTTATAAACTCCATTTATATTTTTATAAACTTCTATTTATAAAAATCCTTTTTATATCTCATTTTAAATGCCAAAATCCGATTTATAAGTTGATTACTTATAAATCTTATATTTTACAAAATCTATCCATTTTATATATTCATATTTCATAAATTTATAAATCTCAATTCACTTATGAAATCCATTTTTTTTATTTCACTTTATTACTTATAAAAACTCGTTTTATAATTCCAGTATTTTTAATTTATAAATATCAATTTTATAAGTCTTTTATATAAACCGTTTATAATACTTCAAAATTCCCCATTAAACCATTTTATAAATTAATCACTATTTATTTCCAAAAATCTTAATTTGGTTATATTTTACAAAAACAGTAATTTTTATAACATAAAAATTTATAACGTTTTAATTATTTAAAATGAATCAACTCAAAATTTTATAAAAACATATACTTTGAAAAATCACTTTAAAAATTCCTTTAAAAACCAAAAATCATTATTTTAAAACTTCAAATTTGGATCCGATGATGCAGCAGCACCAAATAGTCAATCACGACTTCCAAATATCATATATCGATATGATATCAACAAATATCAAAATATCTGTAAATAAATCAATACAGTTGAGGAATCCAGTTGGATCCCTCCAACCTGTTTCCCTGCATCCAAAAACATTAGCACAATACCAATTCCGCTCTAGTACGGAATTATCGCGGTATATGAGATTTATAAATATTATCCGCTTAATAGACGGCGCAATAGGGTCTCATCCGCTATACAATGCGGGAAATCAATAACTGCAATATATACATATGCCAATATGTATATATATATATATATATATATTGCTATTATATATAATACCAATTTCCCTGTTTATGAAATATTCGCGGTATATGTTTTTAATAAATAACATCCGCTTACTAACGGCGCATAATGTCTATGTTAACAATCAATAGATAACAATCATCATTCAAACATACATTCAAGAATTTTAAATCTAACTATTTAAAATAAAAATCGAAATCGATTCGTTTGAGTGAGAAGTTCTCACCTTGGTTTTCCGATAACAATTCGTAGCGTTTTATTTCGAATAAAATTAAACGAACGTTTAATTTTACTCAAAATTTTCGCTAGCTCCAAAGGATCCCAAACCAGCTCCATACCATAGTGTTCGACAAAACAAAGCCAACGCCGCTTGTTTCGTAATTTTTCGACCTCGTATGAATAAGATATGATTTTTCAAAGTTAATACAATTTTATATTTATAATTATCTACACAATCTTTTTAAATTTGAAACTTCTCACATCTGGGCCATTGAATCCAAGTCTACAGATCAAAGCCGTCCCTCTTCTTCTCCCCTCCATCGCGTATGCGTTCATTCCAGTAAACCATAACCCATTGCCGTCATCTAGATTTACATGCCGCTCCACCTGCCGACGTCGAAAGTTCATCAGACCACCACCATTCGAAAGCCAACGTCGAGCTCCACTACTGCCGTGAGTACGGCCAAACTCGGCCACCTCCTGATCGCACGAAACGATGATGAACGGCGACAAAACGCGGCTCCAATTCGACTTCAAACAACAACAATATCAAAGATCCACCGTTGGATTGGTGGATCTCTATGCCCTCTACAACTTTCATTTAGAAAGTTTTCGAAATTAACGCATGGATTTGAAGCAAAATGAGGAGGAAAGAGATGGATTTTCAGCCCTTGAATATGTAAGTGGCGGCCCTGAACAAATATTAGGGTTAGGGTTTAACCAAAGTGAGCATGGGGTTGTGCTCCTTTTATAGATTTTCAAATGAAAACACTATTCATTCCGGTTTTCCAAAACTCCGATTTACGCACTGTAACTGACGTTTCTAGGGTTTATCCCGCGTTCCGGATGCAATGGAATAGGTTTCGGAAGCTAATTCGGTCATCTGTGCGAGTTATGGCAATAAACGTTTAATTTAAATTAAACCGATTTAAACGATTTTCTAGGCGTTTTAGCTTGCACCGGACAAACGATAAATCCGATTGACGCGAAATTTTAAACCATACAATAATATCACATTACGGATCCGATGAAACTAGTTTCGTCGAAATCCGAGACTGTTTGAAAAATGGCTATTTTAACTCGCCAATTTAATATTAAAACAATTTCGATGCGTTTCGAGCTGCCACGATCAAACGAAAACTCCGATTGCTACGAAAATTAAAATCCGATAAAAACAAACTATTACGGATCCAATGGAACTATTTTCGTCCAATTCTGAGACTGTTCAAAAATTGGCTATTTCACTAGTCGATTTAATATTAAAATATTCAATTTTCACAAATTAACTTTTAATTCGATTTTAAAAGTCCTATAACATCATTCTAACTTCAATATGATATAATAAAATTTTACAAATCACTTTCAATCATATTTAACTCAATTTTCAATTATTTCTGTATTTTCAACTATTAAACTATCGATTTAATTATTCAATTAAATCCAATTATTCGAATTAAAATTTATTCGACTTATAATTTCACTTATTAATATTTAAAATTAAGTAAATATTCAAATTTAAATTAATAAAAATTCTGGGTCGTTACACAGAATATATTATCCATTTCAAAACCATATAAATACGATATCATTTCCGTTTTAAAAACCAAATCAATATGATATCATTCTCATAAACCCCAAATCAATATAATATCATTTTTATTTCAAAGATATCCTTTTCTAAAACCATAACACTTTCAAAGTTATAATATTTCGAAACCAAACGCTTAAAATATAACTTCCACCACTCAAATGGTTTAAATACTAGAATACTTTATAAAATAAAATGGCTTCTTAGATTTCACAAATTAATTCCAAAACAGCTCGAATTTTTTAATTTTAAATTTAACCAAATCCCAAATCATACATTTCAATACAATTTAGTTTCCGAATGAACTATTCCAAATTTTATCGATTTCAAAACAGATTTGATCCACAGAATAAACTATTCGAAGTTCAATATTATTTCAAACTTTAAGTATTCCCAATCTCAAAACTAAGTTTGGAAATTACGATTCAACAATTCACCTTTCTGTTATTTAGTTTGAAATAATTTATGTAATAAATCCATTACCATTTAAATAAAACTCAATTTACAAATAACTTAAATATTTCCTTTAATTTATTTATGCTTGAAATATTCATTTAATTCACCCTAAACCCAAAAATCAAGTTGTAAAATCATACCTTTTAAAATTTCAATTTTAATAAATTTTACATCAACTTACTGAGTTTAATTTTTAAATAATCTCAATTTCAAATAAATTTCTAATTTACCTTCCAACCTTAATTTTTTTTTAAATCATCATAACCTCTATATTAAAGTATAATTTAAATACTTAACCATATTTTATTTTAATAAAATCAAACTCCATTACTAAACCTTTTTATCTTCCAATTTATACATAGCTTAAATTCAAGAATTTAACTATATATAAAATAATATTTAGATAATATCAAAAATCAATATTCATTAAACCATATATTTCTTTCCAAACCCATAGAAATCATTTCAAAATATTATATATATATATATATATATATATATATATACCGCGGTGTCTGTATATATTTTTCTATCCTATGGTCAAGTGATATGGATATTTATCATTTCAATCCATAATTTAAAATAAAATAGGTTATATATCATTTCAAACCGCAATCCCGAATGAAATAAAAATGCACAACAATTTACAGTTTATAACAATATACAATACAACATCCATTCGTCCAATATCAATCATCAACCATTTATCACAATCATCATCCAATTCAAACAATAACATTAATATAGAACAGATAATAAATAACATGTATTTACTGGAAGTTTATATTCAAACATAAATTAAATAATAATTTAATTCAATAAAATTCAATTTAACTGGAATGATGATAAAAATATGTCAAACAGTCATAAATAAATTTCCAATCACATCAGAAATTAATTTAACATACATAAGAAATTTTAGAAGTTGTGAGTGGGTTAAAACACTCACCTTTTGAATTTAAATTGAATCTAAATCCAATTTAAACCCAAAATTTGAACAGTCTCGGGTCCAAGCAAGGGCCAAAATGTCCGGAATTTGAAAACGATCCTACAAAAAAAATCGCGCGTGAATCCGAGTTCATATGGGAAAGTTATTCATGTTAGAAGTTTTGAAATTTAATGGATTAAATAATAAAGAAAAAAAATATAGGAAAAAGGACACGTCACCCTTCCTCTCAAAACAATGTCGTGACCAACATAACCCGAGCTGCAAAACTGCCAAGCTTTGACTGTACGCACGCCTTGCCTGAGACTTCCATTGACCAAACCGTCGCCACCGGTGAGCTTCCATTCCCTTCCTCCGTCGCCGACGCCTATCGCGACACCCCCTAGGTAGCGTCGCCGCCACCTCCAACCTAGGGTTTTGAAACCCTATTTTACAATTTCCAATCACCTCAGGTCGAATTGGAGGATGCGACCATCGCCGATATCCCCCTGACACCACGCTCCATAAAAACCACAAACCAATTTCGCCAATAAACGATGAAATCAGAAAACCCCAAATCGACACTCGGGTTTCAAAATTTTCGGGCTTTGACTGAGTTTTGCCTTTGATTCAAGCATCAATTCTGAAAACGAACACTTGAGGCAGATTGGTATTGTCCAGATATACGATATATAATTTTTGCGGATTTTTTTGAGGAGTTTGAATTTTTGATTTGATTTTGAATTGTAATTGTATTTGGAAGTGAGAGTTTGTATGATTGCCATTGAAAAGGAGAGATAGCTGAATTGTACGTACATAAATGAGGAATAAGAAATGAATTAGGGTTTATAACCGGCTATATATAGACAGGGCTGAAACAGAAAGAACGGACCAGATAAATTGAACGATATATGGCCCGAAAAGCCCGTTTCAACTCCGGAACGAAATTAGGTCAACCAATGTATCAAAATAGATGTTTTAAAATATTTAAAACGCAATGGAATAATTTTCAAGTCCAAATTCCATCGTACGAAAAGTTATGCTAAAATCAAGTTATTTCAAATTGATTTCGATTTCAATTTAATTGATTTCTGGGCGTTCCGAGTCCGTACGATCAAACGACAAGTCCGATTGTTATGAACTTGATATCCTACAATAATTCACCGTTACGGATCTGATGACACTAGTTTCGTCGAAACCCGAGTTAGTGGCCAAAATGGCTATTTCCTAATTAATTAATTAAATAAATTAATAATTGATTAATTAAATCAAGTTTTCAGTTTCAACTCTATAATTAACAAATTTCATCATTTTTGATTTATTTAGCCGTTTATAACAATTTAAAACAAATTTTCATGTTGATTCAATGTTAATTATTTCAATGATTACTATCTTTGTTTTCAATTTCATTATATTCAGAAATTATAAATTAAATTTTCGATAATTCCATTGAATTTACTTTTCATTCTTTTTATTCAATACATTATGGACAAATGGATGAAATTAACATTGGATTCAGATTATTACATTAATATTTTCAGATTTCATCTAAATCTCAATTAACGTAATATTTAAATATTTAATTTCCTTTAATTTCAATCAATCCAATTTATTAAATTTAAATTAATAAATCACAATTTCCATTGTTTTTGTTCAATCAATCATTATCATATTCATACTTTATTATCAACCAACAATTATTAAAATTAATTATCTAATATTGATTCCTATCAAATTACAATTTATTACGTATTATTTCATAAATTAATATACTTTGAACTTATTTTTCAATTTATTAATTACAATCAATTATAACCTTACAATTGGTTTCAATTAATTGGGATTGCACTAAATTAATTATTTATTCACTTGCATTAACATTATTTTCTTTATTATAACGATTTCATTATTAAATTACAAATTTTTATTTTCTTTCTGAATTGAATTAACAAAACTTATTAAATTAACAAAATTTAATTATTGAAAATTACGGGTCGTTACACGTCAAATGCTACAATTATGAGTTTTTTGGACATTATACTGAATGTAAAGCTCCTAGTAATTATAAAGTTGAAGAGAAGGTCAATTAAATTCATAAAAGAAGTCGAGAAGATGGTACTTTACTACGGGCTTACAAGGAAAAGAAAGAGAAGTTAATCTCCAAATGATTATGATAGATTGTCGAAAATGGTTATGAATGACCGAAGAATGATTTGGAGAGCATGTCGCAAGTTGACAAGAAAACATTTGCAAAATTACGATGGAATGACAATCGTGCTAATGTTGTGATAAGCGAGAACGTTGATGAAATGACGTATGATCATATTCTTGGATAAAGTTCCACAGAAGAGTCATGGAATTTATTGAAAGAAGATTAAGGAAAGAATGATGCAAAAATATTAGAAGAAGACAATCCGATTGATGAGAATGAGAAGAAAAGGATAGCGAGGAGGAGAAAGATGCTGAAAAATTGCTGAAATTTGAGGAGTTAAAGAAGGATAAATTAAAAGAAGAAGAAAAACGCATAGAGGATGAAAAAGAAGAAGACGAAGAAAATAAAGTAAGCGAAGATGACTTCAGCGATGAAGAGTACGAAAGAAAATGAGATGAAAATAAAGAAGATATCAAGGAGGTGAAATTGAAGAGCTTGGAAGAGAATTAGAATATGAGCAAAAATATGAAGAAAGGAAACGGAGAATGTTAAAGAAATAGAAATAGAAAATTCAAAATGGAAGCCAAAGTGGCAAGCGATGAATTTCATCATGATGAAAATAAAAATGTGAGCAAAGCTTGTATAATTTTGAACAAATCTATTTTTCAAGTAATTTTTTCCGAAATGACATGTAAAAGTGAAATTTGGAAAACATATACACAAATTGGATTGGTCAAAACTGCAAGAGTGATGTTATGGAAGAATGCAAAGATAAAATATATGGTTTGTTCAAACTTTATGACACTGGAACATGGTGGAAGCTAAAACGTTTATTTTTTGGAAAATTCCACCGTAATAATGGCGGGCGAAATGAAAGGTAACAAAAATATGTGAACTTGCATTGAAGATCTCGACGTTTGGCAAGAAGGTCAACGCAATGAAGAAAGTTTGCATAATATCTTTATTTCTACCGGAGCACGAGAAATACAAAATTTTCAAGCATTATTTGGTATTACAAAATCAAGTTTACAAAGGGTGTTGGAAGTAAACTTGATTTTTTTAATCTAGATTTTTCCATATAAGAAACATCTAGAGTGTATATGTTTGATATTTATGGAATATATTTGAAATTGTATAGAAAAATATTTAAGAGATATTTATGGAATATATTTGAAATTGTATAAGAGAATATTTAGGTGATATTTATGGAGAACCATTATATTAACCGAATCTTCATTGTTTATTTGAGATGTAAACTCGTATAAATAGAGGTGGATTCATTTATTTTGGATGTAAAAAATGTATGAAAAAAATATGAAATTTGTAATAAAATTTTTCTCTTATAAGAAAAAAATTGATTTTTTTTCCAACCTTTTATTTTCTTCTAAAATCAAATCTAATTACCATCGAAGAAAACTTCCAACAAATCAGACCTATCATCATGATTTATTGCAAGTTTACAGGGATCATCCAATTGTCTTAAAATACTACTTTTTAACTTGTGCTTTTTGAAAATTTATGCGAAGCGTTAAATCATATCGCTTGTTAGATGGTTAAGACTTGAAAATATGATAATAAAAGATGTAGAATAATTTAAATCATGCTAGAAATATGACCTTTTTCTTCTACATAATTTTTAAAACCAAGCTAGGGCCAATAAAAATAAATGTACTCCAATACCTAACAGGTCTCACCATCCGTTGCCTCGATAAAATAGTCGCGTCAGATTTGAAAATTTGAAGTTACATATTAATGTCAAAATGAAATACTTTTGGCTTTGTATTGCAACTGTTTTTTCCTTGAGCTGTATTATATGTGAGGGTTGGTTGGTTTCTTTGTTTTCTTTTATTATTATTTACATAGTGTATTGATAGTAGCGTAGTCCCTGAACCCAGAACAGATAATTCAAATAAATAAGAATGATGTGTAGTTTGAGATTTAAACCAATTGAGATGAAGTGATGTATAGTTAGAGATTTAAGCATTTTGGTTGTTTGGTGCAACAAGTTGTAGTATAGGCTGAAGTGGACTATAGGTAAGGCTGGATATTTTTTTCGTTTTTTCGCTTTTCCATCAATTTCCTTCCGACTATTTTCAAAGTTTTTGTTTTCCGCTTTCTTTCGAAAAATAATTTCGAAAAGAATTCCTTCTGATAAATAATGGAAAAAGTTGGAAATTTTCCACAATTTCCACGGTATTCCTTTCCTTTAAAATAACATTTAATTGGGCCGCACCCGCAAACCCAGTATCTTTGCTGTACGTAAATTCACAAAACCGACTTTCTCACGTCCACAGCTTTAGACGAAAAACCCCAACCCTCAAATGAAAAACCCTAACCCTAATTCGATCTTCTTCCAACGCTAACCCTGATTTTTTTGCTTAATTTTGCTGTCAACCCACTCTATCAAGTACATAACCAATTCAATTTCAATTCTTTAGACTGTTTTTTTCATATGTTTCCAGATTTGTTAACGTGTAGAAATTTTTAGGTTAATGATTGATTTTAACGACGAGTATTTCCATCGAGAAAAGAAGTCAAAAGGTACTATTTTTACCCTCATTTCTTTCCTTTCTTCGATGAGATTCTAAGTTGGTAGCAAGTGATGAAATCATCTATTTATAATAGACGATTTCCTCCCTTCTAGAAGCCATCTTCACCTTCGCTACACCGTCAACCTGGTAAGTGCTATTTTCTTAGTAAGTTCATTGATTTAAGGGTTATATTCTTCTCTGTCTTTCTTTAAGAAAAGAAGTTTTTGAAAGGCTTATATATATGAAAAAATAGTAAGTTATATAATTAAAATGGCTAATCTGTTAGCAAAAATATTCATTATTTTTAATAGATAAAAGTTGGTTCATTTATAGAGGATTGGTTTTTGTTAAAGAAAATCATATTTCTATTTATAATGTTTTGAAAATTTTAATGGCTTCTACACTGGCGGATAGTGTTGGTATGTAGTTACTTTATTTTTATGTTTTTTTGCATTTTTTTTGTATATTGAAGTTTCAAAATTAAGTACTTCAACTTAAGCAAGACCAAATCATTTTGTTAGTGGCCTTGGGCAAATGTTACTGTAAAAGTGAAATATGATTCATCGACAAAAAGCAAAAGAAAGTAAAAACTTACCTCTAAAATTGATTGTGGGTATATTAAGATAAAGTAATGTATGTGCTAGCTAGCACTTTTGAGTTCACCAAAATTCAAGTGATACATGAACGCATTTCTTCTTTTCTAACATGAACATATATCAACAAAGTGTGGGGTGCACGAACAAAAAAGCTTACATTAAGTAAAAACATAATGTATTTGCACAACTTATCAATAGTTGATTTTGCAACTTTCTTTCATGTGATAAAAATGAATTTTTTTTATAATATTATAAGAATAATCAATGTATTCAAAATTAATATGGTAGAGAATAAAAGGACTAGAGATGCAAATAATAAAGAAAAGAACTCAAATACCCCTAGAATGAGCTTCGGCAAGGCCAATGTCCATCACACCCCAATATCTAGCTCCAGCAAGGCCACCGCTCGGTATTGAAGTGTTAGAAGTACCAAAAAAATTATGAAGCAACTCAACGCCAATGATACAAGAAGGCAGCTCCATCTGAGAAGGAAACACCATACTGCATACTCAAAAGAACTAGAGATGCAAATGATCTTGAATGAAAAAACCACTCTCTAGACTTGGAAGAACTAGAGAGAGCGCCTCGCTGTAAAAGTGAATCATCTAGAAAATAGGACACCGCACTGATAACGTAGAAGAACTGAGAAGAACTCCTCACTGCAAATAGCAATCCTGCCATCAGCAATCCTGTGAACCTATAAAAAGAATCTAACACCATTTCTGACCAAAACCAAAACCTATATCTATAAAAGAATGTGATAACCCAGATTTTCGGGTATCTGACAGGATTAAAATTTTTAAAATATTAATTTGTATGTTAATCAGATAAACTCTAATAATAAAAGATAATTGAATGTGTAAATGGCTTAAAATAATAATAATAATAATAAATAAGTATAATAAAGGATATCCGTGATATCCCAGAAACTTCAAGCAAATTCAATTATGATAATCTCTTTTATAAATTATTTAAAACTGGTAAAAAAAATTGTTATTTATTTCAAAGCGAATAATAATTGATTGTTTATATGTATATAAATATGAATAGATAGAATCATTATTACAAGTTAGATTTTAAAATTTAAATTTAAAACTTTGATCTAATTTGAAACTTAAAAGATTGATATCTTAAAAATATTTTGGATTTAAGGATATATTATACATGATTTTTATTTAGATTATAATTGATTTATATTATTTTCTTCTAAAGAATTTATTAATTAGGAGATTTAATATAAAAAGTTTTATGAATTATTTTAAAACTAATTTATACATGCATATTTACAAGTGCATGAGTTCTAGCATAATTGAACAAGTGTTAAGATATTATCATGCCTTCAAAACCATTTGTAACAATTTCATTATGAGATAAAACAAGTGGCACTAGCTCTTTTATTTTCAAATTTAGGAATAAATTTAGGAATAAATTTAATAATAAAACCAAATATAAACATATCTCCGCCCTTACTTATTTTCTTTTTCATATTCAAACAAAAGTAGCAAAACCATAAACAAAGATCTGTAAGTTAAAACCTTAATTGAAATTAAAAGAGACAGCAGTCAGATCATATCAGTTTCAAGGAAAAATCCAGATCAGTAAGCAAGATCAGGTATAAATTGAAGCAAAACAAAGATCAACATTCTGTTCTAGAAAAAATAATTAAAGAGGGGATCAACTGTCCTCTGTTTTCTGCAAACTGTGAGTAAATTAAAGCCTTAAACAGCTTAAAATTTTGATGCATGTGGAAATTTCTTGAAGAAAGACCGTAGTAAATCTTTTGCATAAATGATTGCATGATGGTGTTAAAATAAATACATGAATATAGGTATATAGATATTTGTGTGTATATCTGTGCTTCAGCATTTTTATGTTGTTCTTCATCTTCCAGGTTGCAAATAGAATTCAAATAAATTAAGTACTCTTTATCTGATATTCTTTAGGCTTCAATATATAAACAAATATTGATTGTTATATCAATTTAACAAATTTTATAGAATTTCTAATTTATTTTTTGAAGCTAGTTTAAATAAAAGAAGGAAGATCAGTAAGACTTGATTCATATCAAATTTTTTGATCTTTATAATTGGATAATTCAAGTATATGATTTGAATTGTTATCAAAAAATGATGATTTTTAAAAATGGAAATCATGAATTTTAGTTAAGTAATTCATGAGATATTGAAGTTGATCGAAATTTGGGGTTTTTGTCGACTGCTGGTGTTCGTGAGACCCAGAGGCTTAGGGATTGTGACCAGAGTAGGATCGAAGGTAGGAGATCACGAGAAAAATGGAAGCACATTTTTCTGTTAACCGTACATCGAAGTGAGGAGGTTTGTAGGGTTTCAAGTCCTGTTGGGTTTGTCAATGATTTCGAATCAATTGCTCCGACATGGGTGAATTGAATTTGATCACAGGAGGAGGGTTGGTGCGTGGGCGTATGGCGAAGGGATGGTCGGAGTGTTGACGTTTCTGGAGGCCGGAGATGGTGGTATGGGGATGATTATGGGATGATGTTTCATTCCAGGATTTGTTGATGAGCTCGATTTCGTTTTCGAGCACGTTCTCAGTTTGGGTGGACGGGGATCGGAAGAGTTGGTCAGGGATGACTCGTCGATGGTGGTTTGGATGGTCGGAGTAACCGCGATCAGATCTGCATGTGCACGTGGGCCTCTCGTATTAGTAGTGTTAGGTTTGAGGAGATGGGATTGACTCAGGTAGGAGTTCGAGGAAGAAGGGGTTTTACTCGGGTTATTTTGCTTGTTGGGACGTGAAGTGGGTAGGGGAATTATGTATTGATTAAACGTTAGAGATGGTGAACCTTTGGGTCTCGTTGGTTCAATATAAAATAACCAACGGGTTTAAAAGCAAGTCACCATGATTAAAATTTTTAAGGAAGATGCCTTTGAAATTAAATTGTCTTTAGTTGGGATAATTATACAAGGAAATTAAATTAAGAGATTTATTAAATATAATTAATGATTTAAATTTATGATTAACTTTGGGTTAATTAATTAAAAACTTAAGGATAATAAATCAAGTGAAAAATACTTAATAATTAAATAAGTATAATTGTTTAGGGATTTTCAAAGAATAATTACTTGAGTAATTAAAAAGGATTAATTACTTAAAGTAATTAATTTAGTAATTAATTAAAATATGATTTGTTAAGGGTTAGTTAATTTCTAAATATGATCAGTTAATGACTAATGGATGATTGAGATTGATGAAAGTAATTAAGGATGGTTAATTACTTAATGTAAACTAAGTAAAAAAAGTAATTATTTGAACGTGATTAAGTGTGGTTAGTTAATGTAATTTATGAGGTGTAATTACTTAGTGAAGTAATTAATAAATTACTATTTATTAGAAGTTAATTAAGTAAAGTAATTAATTAATGATAAATTAAGTAATGTAATTAATTAAGGATAATTAATTACTCAATGGGGTTAATCATGCGGATTAATGAATAGGATTTGATTAATTAAAAAAAATTAGAAAAAAATTTAATTAATTAAAGAATCAATTAAGGATTAATGTAATTGATAGGAGTAATTAAAGGTCAATTACTATATTCGTTTGGGAATAATTAAATTTATATAATTAGTTAGGGATAATTACATAAGGAATTAGAGGATTGATTAATCAAGGATGATTAATCAAGATGAATAATTAAGGGATGATTTATACATTGAATAATTTAATTAATGTTAAATAAGCAAGATGTTTAAGTAATAAAGTAATTAATTTAAATACATTGGTAGTTAATTAAATTAATCAGAAATATATGACTAATTTATCTTGCTTATGAATGATATTTGAACGCCTTGGATTTTTGTTATCTCTGAGCTGTGATTGTGATGCTTTGTGAAATGAAATGTTCTTGTGATAAGATAGGTTGGGTTTAAAACTGAGATAATGTGGTTATCTATCAATGATGAATTAATGTGTATAGGTGACACCCTGTATTTGAAGTTTGGTTTGTGTTTCATTTGAATATTTTAGGATAAAATGGTATTGAATTCGAAGAGACCGGAGTCGGGTATTAGTAAATACCCGAAACCAACTTCGATTCTTTATAGATTGATATGTGAAATCAATAAGCTGGTTTGGAATGATTTAAGTGAATTGGACCATTTAATCTAAGTTTTGACACTTAGAAATGGATGTGTGAAATAGGTGATATCTATAACAACTTGTGAAGTTGTAAATTAAGTTACCCCGGGTTTATATAAGTTGTATGCTTTTGTATTTCATGATATATGGGTTTACTCACGCTGGTTTCCAGCCTGACCCGGGTGTTACTTTGATGTAATACTCGGGTCAGACCGAGTATTAAAGATTTTCAGGTAAGGATGTTCTGGTGCTCAGGAGACGAGCTGGTTGGCAGGAACGTATGGAGAGTTTCTGCTGTGATATATTATAGTATCCGAAACAGATTGATTTTATCTGTCCCGTGTTTGTAAATATGTTGTAACTCTGATATATTAAAGTGTAATTTGACAAGTACAGTTTTCCTTTGTATAACTATTATTTATGTGATATTATATTTTGATCCGCTGCGAATGTAAGGTTTCTGTGACTTGTTTCCGTTTCTTTTTCTTTCCCTTTTCTTCTTTTCCTAACTATCTGGAATTTTCGGGATCGAAATTTTCGGGTCGTTACAAAGAAACTAAAGAAAATTATAAGAGTAATACACATATATGTATATAAATGAAATTTGTATACATATATATGTAGTACTGAGATAAAAGTAAAGATATGAAAGTTAAGATAATAGAACAGAAAACAATAAAAATTAAAAAACAGAGTAAAAAAGAATCCATGACCAAAAAATGTTCAAATTTATAAACTAAAACAAACTAAAACAATATGCTCCTTCGATTAAAAGGATATTATGATAAACAGTGAAATCGTCATTTTAGTTTTAAAAAAAGTTAATGTTATAATTATTAATGTCAAAAATATTGTTTTAATGTTTAAATAACTTAATACTATTACTAATCTGAATAAGATATTCTTTAAAATAATTATTTTTAGCTCATTTATATTTAGGATTTGAGATTCAACTAAAAAAAATGAAAATATTATAAAAATCAATTTATTTCAATGACTATTTTTATTATTATTAAAATTCTTTGGTTTCTGTCAAATGAAATATAAAAATAAATTATAATGCATAAAGAATCAAGTAAAAATCTATTTTTCATTTTAGACTTAAATCTTAAATTATTCTAATGATAGCCACAATCAGTAATTTTAGTTGCAAGATTAAAGTAAAATATTTTGAGAGTATTATTTAGAATATAATATGTGTTTATGCAATCAAAATACACATGCATAGTGTCTTCAAAATCCAAATTACAAGAAAAACATTTATCATCAATTTGCATACTCTTTTTCTTTAACAATTCAATAGTATTTAGTTTTCCATGCATGATTAATCACATACGCATTTTAGATTTAGGAGGAGCATTTGTTTTCCATATAAGTTAAAAAGAATTATTATTTACGCCTGAAAAATTAAGAAATTTATAAAAAGAATTAGAAGTAAATTCATTACTCTTATCCCACTCCCAAGTAATATTCCCATTATCATATCAATGTTATATAAATTCAATCGAGTATAAAGCAAAGATTGCCTAAGAGTTGTACCTTCTAAAATTCTATTAAAACTAAAATTCCAAGGAAGATCATTATCCGGAGAAAAAATATCTAAAATCAAAGCTTTCTTCAGTTAAAAATATCATAAAGCTCCTTAAATTCTATCTTAAGAGGAATGATAGAATTCCAACGATAATGCCAAAAAGAAGTATTATTTTCTGAATGAACAATCGTATAGTTACCAAGGTTAAAAATCTCTTGACATTTTAAAATCGATTACCAAAATTTAGGCAACTTGTTAACAGCAGAAGATGTAATTTGGTATAAGTTATTACTATCATTATAATAATATATATTTGATAATGATTTCTTTTCAAATAGGGTTATCATTAATATTCTTATATTTCCACAACCATTTCCTAAATCATGTTTCTTTTTGGATTTACAAATTGTTTTCCAATTTAATAAACATTTAATACTACTGTTACAGTTGTCTCCATTCCATAAGAAGTCTCTTCTTAATTTATCAAGTTTTCTTAGGCTTACCACAAAGTATTACTCTTATGTACAATTATTTTGCAACATTGTATGCAAATACCTGAAATACTTTACCGTCAATGTCACTCTAGCAGAATGAAATGACCTTTCGGGTTGTAGGGCTAGGTATGGAAAATTTCCGTACCAACCGAGACATTTTCCATTGGGTCCAATCAACGATGGAATAATACTACATGTTTCGTATTTCGTGCCACTGACTCTGAAATTTCAGTAGGTGGAACTCGAAAGAAGTGGAAGTAAACACGGAATTCCACTTTTCACTCAGAGATTTTTGAAATGCAGATAATGTACCGAGTAACAATTATAAACGAAATGCATAAAGCTGAATGTTAACAAAATACATTGAATACTTGAATTCAAGACTAGAATCATAGATCAAACCAAAACTATATTCTTAACAAAATACGAAATCAATAAAAATTCATCACAACTGAACTTTGAGTCAATTACCATAACTGTAAAATAACAAAAATTCAATGGTGAAATTGGAAAGCACCATAGCTAATTCATTGGAGAATGACACTGACAGTAGTAAAGTTGACACTGATGAATAGTTTGCTCTAGCATATACAGAGGACAATCCAAAAATCCTGCAAGTAACACGATCAAAGTAAGAAATCTAATGCTAATACAAAACTGAAGCATGTTCGTATCAAGTACAAAAAACCGTAGACCGATTACAACTGAATGCATGAACAAATGCTATTGAAGGTAGCTGTACAAAAATTCATATCATGTACAAAACTGCAAGTAATTCATATCAAGCTAGCTTAAGTTTATGAATAGGTCAAACTGAATACAGCAATCTACATATTCATGGGTCAATATATGTTTAATACTGTACTAATGGGTCTTGACCCAATATATGTGAAATACATCCATTTTGACAGGACTGGCTGCAAGCTAGCAATAACAAGCTTGCAAAATATAGCTTGCTACAGCAAGCTTGCTGTTGCAACCGAGTGCAAGTGTACATCCAAATTAGTAACAACAAGCTTGCTATTGCAGGTCTAGCTGCAAGCTAGCAAGTTTGCAACATATAGCTTGCAGCTTGCTACAGCAAGCTTGCTGTTGCAACCGAGTGCAAGTGCACTTCCAAATTTGCAACAACAAGCTAGCAAGCTTGCTGTTTCAACCAAGTGCAAGTCCACTAGCAACCGCAAGTAGCAAGCTTGCTGTTGCAACCAAGTGCATTCAAAAGAACTTTTAAACAATTACATATATTGATATCCTAAAGAGTATGTAAGTAGATGCCTTGCGTTTGAAACTTAGCAAAACTAAACCAATGTTTTCCCTCTTTAATCACTCTCGAATTGCGTAATGTTATTAAAAATAAATTATGAATAAACTCAAATATGAAGTTACAAGGTTTTAAAAAAAAAGCAGATAATGACATTATCATAGGGTCATATAGTAAAGTTAGAATGTCTTAGATGACAAAAATAACTACTATTTATTATTATTTGTAAGCTGTATTATGCTTTCAAAATCAACTTTTGAATAGATGTAATTTTGTTGGCATTTTTATCTTTGAAAACAAAGTATGACATTAATAAATTGTTCATGTAAATGTGTTGACACTCATATATGCTATGCGTTTGTGAAACAAAAATTTACATCGTTGCAATGAATCAGATTTCCAGTCTCCTCATATTTCCGTCGAACGTGCGAAAGCGCATCATCCTCTCACATAAGTCTGCAAGATAGAATATAAAAAATTAATACGATATGTTAAAAAATAATATTCTAATATAATGTATTACATCAACATACCTAATAAGTTATTGAAGGAGATGAATAAAAATTGTAGAGCAAGCTTGGTTAAGTTGTAGGCTGATTCTGTCGTAAAAAAATGATTTTGGACGTTTCTTTTATACAAAAGATGGCGACGCATGCAATTGTCACTACGATAACCATCAGAGTCACATCTATCTCTAATGAATCAACACTAGGAAACATCTGCAAATATTTTTATTGTTTTCAACATAATTAGTTTTGATCATAGAAACATATGATTAAAACTCGAATTTAATTTCTCAAAAGTAGAATTAACATTTTATTTACTAAAGTAAAAAATAAGGGTGTAATTTTAAAGCATGTTTTTGAAACATTTTTACTTTTGTTGTCCCTCAACAAGATAACGCTAACTTTGATTTTGTCGCTTAATTTTGCTGTCAACCCACTCTATCAGGTACATAACCATTTCAATTTCAGTTCTTTAGGTTGTGTTTTTTTTCATTTTTATCCAGATTTGTTAAAATATGCTTTAAAAATACACCATTATTTTTTATTTTAGTAAATAAAAAGTTAATTCTATTTTTGAGAAGTTAAATTCGAACTTTAATCGTATGTTTCTTGATCAAAACTAATTTTGTTGAAAACAGTAAAAATATTTGCAGATGTTTCCTGGTGTTGATTCATCAGAGATAGATGTGAGTCTAATAGTTATCGTAGTGACAATTGCATGCGTCGTTATCTTCTGTATGTAAGAAATGTCCAAAATCATTTTTTATGACAGAATCAGCCTACAACTTAACCAAGTTTGTTCTCCAATGTCTATTCGTCTCCTTCAATAACTTATTAGGTAAGTTAATACAATACATTATATTAGCATTTTATATTTTAACATATCGTATTAATTTATTATATTCTATCTTGCAGTGTTATATGAGAGGATGATACGCTTTCGCAGGTTCGTTGGAAATAGGAGACTGGAAATCTGATTCATTGCAGCGATGTAAGGTTATGTTTCGCAAACGCATAGCATATATGAGTGGAAACACATTTATATGAACAATTTATTAATGTCATTCTTTGTTGTCAAAGATAAAATACCAACAAAATTACATTTATTCAAAAGTTGGTTTTGAAAGCATAATACAGTCTACAAATAATAATAAATAGTAGTTATTTTTGTCATCTAGGACATTCTAACTTTACATATGACCCTATGATAATGTCATTATCTGCTTTTTTTTAAAAAAACCTTGTAACATCATATTTGAGTTTATTCAAAATTTATTTTTGATAACATTACGCAATTCGAGAGTGATTAAAGAGGTAAAACATTGCTTTAGCTTTGCCAAGTTTCAAATGCAAGGGATCTGCTTACATGCTCTTTAGAATATCAACATATGTAATTGTTTGAAAGTGCTTTTGAATGCACTTGGTTGCAACAGCTTGCTAGTTGCGGTTGCTAGTGCACTTGCACTTGGTTGCAACAGCAAGCTTGCTAGCTTGCTGTTGCTAATTTAGAAGTGCACTTACACTCTGTTGCAACAACAAGCTTGTTGTAGCAAGCTGCAAGCTATATGTTGCAAGCTTGCTAGCTTGCAGCTAGGCCTACAACAGCAAGCTTGCTGTTGCTAATTTGAAAGTACCCTTGCACTCGGTTGCAATAGCAAGCTTGCTGTAGCAAGCTGCAAGCTATATGTCGCAAGGTTGCTAGCTTGCAGCTAGTCTGCTACAGCAAGCTTGCTGTTGCTGCTAGCTTGCAGTCAGTCCTGTCGAAATGGAAGTATTTCATATATATTGGGTCAAGACCCATCATTACAACATTAAACATATGCTGACCCATGAATAAGTAGATTTCTGTATTCAGTTTGACTCATTCATAAACTGAAGCTAGCTTCATATGAATTACTTTAGTTTTGTACTTGATATTAATTTTTGTAAATCTACCTTTAGTAGCATTTGTTCATGCATTCAGTTGTAATCGGTTTATGAATTTTTGTACTTGATATGAACATGCTTTAGTTTTGTATTAGCATTAGATTTCTTACTTTGATTGTGTTACTTGTAGGATTTTTGGATTGTCCTCGGTATATGCTAGAGCAAACTATTCATCAGTGTCAACTTTACTACTGTCAGTTCCATTCTCCAATGAATTAGCTATGGTGCTTTTCAATTTCACAATTTAATTTTTGTTATTTGCAGTTATGGTAAGTGACTCAATGTTCAGTTGTGATGAATTTTTATTGATTTCGTATTTTTTTAAGAATATAGTCTTTGAAATTTTAGTTTCATATATGGTTTTAATCTTGAATTCAAGTATTCAATGTATTTTGTTAACATTATGTTTTTATGCATTTTTTTATAATTGTTACTCGATACATTATTTGCATTTCAAAATTCTCTGATTGAAAAGTGGAATTTCGTGTTCCCTTCCACTTCTTTCGAGTTCCACCTATTGAAATTTCAGCGTCAGTGGTATGAAATAGGAAAAATGTAGTATTATTCCATCATTGATTGGACCTAATGGAAAATGTCTCGGTTGGTATAGAAATTTTCCATACCCAGCCCTACGGCCCGAAAGGTCATTTCATTCTGCTAGAGTGACATTGATGGTAAAGTATTTCAGGTATTTGCATACAATATTGCAAAATAAAAATGCATAAGAGTAATAGTGTGTGGTTTTCTATTCGTTCAAGTCTTGTGTTAATCAGAAAACAATTTGTAGCTGTATTGCTTTATCGCTTTTGGAAAAGTATTGCACAAAATTCCATAATGGACTTTAAAAAAACAAAGATATGTTGTAAATTCTTGTAGTGTTTCGGCTCAGTCTAGATTTTGGGATCGAGTAAGGGTTATCATTCAAAAATTCTTGAACCCCAATTGAATTTGATCAAATTCAATATCAATAAAAGTCGGCGGTTTCTCTAAAAATGAACCATTTGGTGATAATAAGTCTGTTTAAAAAGTAATTATAATGTATATTGTATATAATTAAAATGTGAATATCTTATAATTGTAAATAGTGTTTTGGAAATGCAGTTGAGGTTGTTTTGAGAAATTCCTTTGAAAGGAAAATTGTGAAAAAAAATGACGAGACTTTCCTTAAAGTATGTTACTTATTTGCAGAATCTTTTGTAAGACAAGACAAGAATATGAGTGTTTCAAAAGGTACATTCGGAAGAAATAAAGTTAGTTTACTAATGAAAACTTAAAATTTCGCAACTTTTAGCTTTCAATAAAATAAATTTTTAAAACATAAAACTTTGCTTAAGGAATTTTAGTAAAATTCAATTGTTTTCGTAATGATATTTGATTTGAAATAAGAAGACTATAAATGAACATATTGCTGAAAATTATTTTTTTAAAAGTGCTGAAGTAAAACTGCAATGACTTTTCTTTCATCCAATTTTAGAGAATTTTTTTGAATTGGAAAAATATTTCAGTAACGAACTTTTCTTAAATATCTTAGGGAATTCTGTAGTTTTCTTGGGCTAAACCCTGATATAAACACCACCATAAATTATGGTCTGTTATGTATTTCCTAAGTTGAAACGCCAACTTTTTTGATCATAACTTTCAAACTGCTAATGCAATTTCTGTGGTCATATAAATTTTGGAAAGCTAAGACTGTAAGGAAAAACTTTCGTATTATGAGTTTTGCGAAATCCTAAGATTCGAAAACTGATAATTAATAAACAAGAGCTGGCAAGTAAAAATAATTTTCGGTAATTTGGAATTAAATGAGGGGGATTTTAGGCTCAGGGAAGAAGTTAGAGAAAAATTTAGTTTCCAGGAAAATATTTTGCTTTTTAGGCTGAAAAACACTTTTTAGTGTAAATCACATAATGGTAGTTGCAACTATCATTTTTCGTTCACACTAAAAGTGTTATTCAGACTAAAAACAAATTTGTCGTCCCTAAGACTAATTTTTTTGCAACTTCTTCCTTACCACTATTTTCCTGTTAAATGAATATGTTTTAATGTACTTTATATTTCTAAATCCAAAAATGTTTTGAATGATAGTTTCCCATTCTATTTTACAAATTATTTTGGGATGTTTTAAAATTGGACTTAATCAGCATGTTTAATGTGTTTTATAATGGTAAATTACAATTAGAAAGATTTAATTTTGCTAATGTAATTTTATAACATAAAAAGATTGGTGCTAATAATTTAAAAGTTTTAAGACTTATTTCTTTAATTAATTGCTGATGCAGCTAAGGCCAGAGAAGAGGTTGTGCAAACTATAATTCCTGAAAACATGAGTTTGTGGTGTAGTGTGATGAGTCATTCACGACTCAGTGAAGGCATGAGTCGTTGCCGAGCTAAGGAAGGAGGGCCATGAGTCAACAAGCCAAGGGGGAAGGTAGGCCGAGTTAACAAAGCATGGTCACGACCTAACAACGGAGTTTTGGGTCGTCTCCGACCTAAGAAAACACAGGAAGAAGCATTCCGACCTAGTGATATTGAACGACCTAATGATATTGAACGACCTAGTGATATTGAACGAGATAACTGTGCCGAGTTACGAGCTAGTGATGTTGAACGAGATAACTTCGCCGAGTTCCGATCTAAGCAAGCTGAACTGCCTCTTATTTTAGGTCGTAGGGGATTGGGTCGTGTTGTATTTTAGGTCGTTACCGACCTATGGGTTTTGTTGGGTGTTAAGTCGTGAATCTTTGAGTCGTTATATGGTAAGTCGGTAACGAGTTAAGTAGTGTACATATGTTGTGTGTTGTATTGCTTAACTCGGTCATGAATGGGAAGTGTTAGGTCGCGTACGACCTATGGTGAGTCGGTCGTGTTGAGTCGCGTGAGTTGTTTAGGTCGTTGAGTGCTGTGATGTATACAGGAGAGTATGTTGTGTTGATAGGTCGCTGCCGACCTAGGTGTTGTTAAAATGTGTTGAGTCGCTGATGTTAGGTCGCTGCCGACCTAAGTTAGGTCGTAAGTCGTGGCCGACCTAAGAGTCAGGTGATGCTTTGTTGCGTTGCGTTGTAAAAGCTATAAATAGAGTGTGTGTTGTAATTTTTTAGGTGGTTGATTTTTTGAATAAAATTCTCTTTTGTTAGCTTTGTGCTTTCATACCAATTGGTAGTTGAGTGTAATCTCCTATCTCCTCTTTCGGTTAATCGAGTGCGCTCGATTCAACGATCGTAGAAGCCGATTCACGGAATCTAGTGCGCTAGATCAACGTGCGAAGAATCGTAGATCTTTGAACACGGTATAGTGCGCTATCAACGTGTTTGAGATAGCTAGAGTTCGGTATCTTTGGATCAACGAACTTGGGCATTTTTGGTATCTTCAACTCACCGATTGCTACATTTCATCGATTGAAATTTTGTTTCGAATAATCCGCTGCGTTGAGTTCGGTATCCTTGTTCGGTATCCTTGTTTCTCCCAAGCCAACGCTTTCTGATGTGCCTCTGCAACTGATCTAGGATCGAACATATTAACCATATCCTGGATCTGCATTCTCAATCCCCCAACGAATCTAGCAGTTAGCTGTTCTTCCGTTTCCATAATATCATTCCTGGCAATGAGTTGGTAAAATTCATCAGCATAATCACTAACAGACTTTGTCCCTTGCCTCAGATTCTGCAACCTTTGGTACATAAGTGACTGATAGTTGTAAGGTAAAAAGGTAGATCTCATCAATTTCTTCATCTTATCCCACGATTCTATCTTTGACTTCCCCATTCTCTCCCTGGTTAGTTTAGTTTGCTGCCACCACGCCAAAGCTCTTCCCCTCAACCTAGTAGCAACTAACTTCACCCTTCTATGCTCAGGAACCTCCTTGAAATCAAAGATCTCTTCAACATTAGAAATCCAATCGAGAAATTCTTCTGCTACCATTCCGCCTTTAAACTCCGGAATTTCCATCTTCATACCCGATTCCCATCGACGATCATCTTCAACATCCCGATTAGAATTTCGAACTTGGTCTCGATCTCGATAATGAATACTAGCTCTATCACCTTCTTCAACAAAATCAAAAGTACGTCTACATCGATCTCGACCATTATCATCCCTTCGCTCATGCATGCTTCTTTGACTATGTCTCTCTTCATCTCTATATGCTTCATTGTCAGATTCACGTTGACTTCTTCTCTCTTCATGTGCATAGTCATGATGATCTCTTCGTGATGAAATTGATGTTTCTCTTCTATCTCTACAAGAATGTGGCGATACCCTCCTCGCTTCCGTAACCGATGGCGAAACTCGGTTTCCTCCATGGTTCGAGTTTGGTGATCTCCTCCTTTGATTCAAATCATTCATCAATTTCTCCAACTTACCAATGCCTTCATCAAACTTCTCATTAATACGTTGTTCCATAAGCTCGGCTTCTTCTCTACGATACAAAGCTTCAACGTTTTGATGACGATTAGCTCTCCTTGGTGGCATGATTGAAAAACTTCTCAAACTTCAACAATTCAAACACAAAAATTCAAGCTTCAACAAAAGAACAAGTCACGGCTCAACACTTAACTCTTCAAGGCTTTAGCTCGGCAATGGTTTTACACGGCTCCACACTTCAAATCTTGGCGCGCAAAACTCCAAGACAAAATCCAAACAATATCCAACTCCTCGATCCAAAATGAAATGGATCAAACACTCCAAACTTGATGCAACTTCAATATGAACACGATGAACAACTTCAAACTTCAAAAACTTCAAAAACTTGGCTCCAAGAATCAACTTAGCTATGATTGGCTAAGTATGGCTCTGATACCAAACTGACGCAGCGGATTATTCGAAACAAAACTTCAATCGATGAAATGTAGCAATCGGTGAGTTGAAGATACCAAAAATGCCCAAGTTCGTTGATCCAAAGATACCGAACTCTAGCTATCTCAAACACGTTGATAGCGCACTATACCGTGTTCAAAGATCTACGATTCTTCGCACGTTGATCTAGCGCACTAGATTCCGTGAATCGGCTTCTACGATCGTTGAATCGAGCGCACTCGATTAACCGAAAGAGGAGATAGGAGATTACACTCAACTACCAATTGGTATGAAAGCACAAAGCTAACAAAAGAGAATTTTATTCAAAAAATCAACCACCTAAAAAATTACAACACACACTCTATTTATAGCTTTTACAACGCAACGCAACAAAGCATCACCTGACTCTTAGGTCGGCCACGACTTACGACCTAACTTAGGTCGGCAGCGACCTAACATCAGCGACTCAACACATTTTAACAACACCTAGGTCGGCAACGACCTATCAACACAACATACTCTCCTGTATACATCACAGCACTCAACGACCTAAACAACTCACGCGACTCAACACGACCGACTCACCATAGGTCGTACGCGACCTAACACTTCCCATTCATGACCGAGTTAAGCAATACAACACACAACATATGTACACTACTTAACTCGTTACCGACTTACCATATAACGACTCAAAGATTCACGACTTAACACCCAACAAAACCCATAGGTCGGTAACGACCTAAAATACAACACGACCCAATCCCCTACGACCTAAAATAAAAGGCAGTTCAGCTTGCTTAGATCGGAACTCGGCGAAGTTATCTCGTTCAACATCACTAGCTCGTAACTCGGCACAGTTATCTCGTTCAATATCACTAGGTCGTTCAATATCATTAGGTCGTTCAATATCACTAGGTCGGAATGCTTCTTCCTGTGTTTTCTTAGGTCGGAGACGACCCAAAACTCCGTTGTTAGGTCGTGACCATGCTTTGTTAACTCGGCCTACCTTCCCCCTTGGCTTGTTGACTCGTGGCCCTCCTTCCTTAGCTCGGCAACGACTCATGCCTTCACTGAGTCGTGAATGACTCATCACACTACACCACAAACTCATGTTTTCAGGAATTATAGTTTGCACAACCTCTTCTCTGGCCTTAGCTGCATCATCCTCCCCTGGTTGAGAAAAATTCGTCCTCGAATTTGCAAATTCTTTCTCATCAAAATGTTCATCTTCATAATATGGCACAAGATGCTTAATATTGAATACATCAGAAGTGTAAATATCCTCCGGCAGCTTCAACTTATAAGCATTGTCATTAATTCGTTTCACAATTTCGACAGGACCAATTTTCCTGGCTTTCAACTTATTATAAGCACTTACCGGAAAACGATCCTTCGTTAATACAGCATAAACTAACTCACCTTCTTTAAATTCAACATTTCGTCGTTTCGAATCTGCAAACTTCTTATATTTCTCATTCGATTTCTCCAATCGTTCCTGAACGATCTTATGACATTTAGTCAGCTCATCAACAAAATCGATAGCTCGTTTAACTGCTCCCTTCGTCTGTGGTACGACTGCCAAGTCCAACGGTCCCCTGGGTAAATTTGCATAAACAATCTGAAACGGACTGAATCCCGTGCTACGATTCACTGCATGATTATGTGCAAATTCAGCTTGGCATAACTTCATGTCCCAACTTCTTACATTATCCTGTACAAGACATCGCAACAAATTTCCCAATGACCTGTTAACAACTTCTGTCTGTCCATCAGTTTGTGGATGATAAGCACTACTAAAATTCAGCTTCGTTCCGACCATCTTCCACAAACTCAACCAAAAGTGACTCAGAAAACGAGTATCTCTATCTGAAACAATAGACTCTGGCAATCCATGAAGTCGATAAATCTCTTTGAAAAATAATTGCGCAACACGAACAGCATCCGCCGTCTTCTTGCAAGCAACAAAATGTGCCATCTTCGAAAATCTGTCCACCACAACAAATATCGAATCATTTCCCCTTTGAGTTCTAGGCAAACCCAAAACGAAATCCATGCTAATATCAACCCATGGCTTAGATGGTACTGGTAATGGCATATACAACCCTGCATTCGTCGCTGTTCCTTTTGACACCTGGCAAATATGACATCGCTCCACAAATCTTTCAACCTCCTTTCTCATCGACGGCCAAAAATAAGACTGTGAAATCAACTGCAAAGTACGATCACGGCCCACATGCCCTTCCTCGTGTAACTCCTTCACAATCTTCATCCTCAGACTACAATCCGGAATACATAAACGATTTCCCTTAAACAGAAAACCATCAACTATCATAAATTCATCGGTACTCCCATCCTTCACTTTCTCAACATATTTCACAAAGTAAGGATCTTCTTCAAACAATTCTGGCAACATTTCAAACCCTGTCACTTCAACCTTCATTGTCGTTAATAAATGACTCCTCCTACTCAAAGCATCAGCTACTCGATTTGTCACCCCTGATTTGTGCTTAACGACAAAAGTAAACTGCTGTAAATATGAAATCCATGATGCATGTCTTGCTGAAATCTTATCCTGCCCCTGTAAATGCTTCAAAGCTTCATGATCAGTGTAAAGAACAAATTCTTTCTGAAATAGATAGTGTCTCCAATGCTTAACAGCTTGTACGACAGCATAGAATTCAACGTCATATGTACTGTATCTCATCTTTGCCCCTGACAAATTTTCGCTGAAATAAGCAACTGGCTTCCCATTCTGACTCAGAACTCCTCCAATACCAACCTTCGAAGCATCAGTATGCAATTCAAACAATAACTGAAAATTTGGTAAAACAAGAATTGGTGCAGACGTCAACAATTCCTTGACCTTCTCAAAGGCAACCCTCGCTTCTTCTGACCATGTAAATTGTTTCCCTTTCATGCAATCAGTAACTGGAGCCATCACGCTACTGAAGTGTGGAATGAATCTTTGGTAGAATGATGCTAGCCCATGAAAACTTCTCACTTCCGTAATTGTCTTTGGTTGTGGCCAATTCCTGACTGCTTCAACTTTACTCTGGTCAACTTGAATACCTTCTCCTGAAACAACATACCCAAGAAATAAAACAGTATGCGTCATAAACACACATTTCTTCGTAGCAGCATAAAATTGTTCCTCACGAAGAATAATCAATACTTCCCTCAAATGTAGAACATGCTCCTCCATACTCCTGCTGTAAATAAGAATATCATCGAAATAAACCACGACGAACTTCCCAATGAATGGTCTAAAGATTTGATTCATCACCCGCATGAATGTACTAGGTGCATTTGACAAACCAAATGGCATAACCAACCATTCGTACAACCCCTCTCTCGTCTTGAAAGCTGTCTTCCATTCGTCTCCAGGTCTGATTCGAATTTGATGATAACCACTCTTCAAATCAATCTTCGAGAATATAGTTGCCCCACTCAATTGATCTAACAAATCATCCAACCTTGGCATAGGAAATCTATATCGGACAGTGATCTTATTCAAAGCTCTACTATCTGTGCACATCCTCCATGTTCCGTCCTTCTTTGGTACTAACAATGCTGGCACGGCACAAGGACTCAAGCTTTCCTGAACACGTCCCTGTTCCAACAACTCTTCCACTTGCCTTCGTAACTCCTCATGTTCCTTCGGACTCATTCGGTAATGTGGTCGATGTGGTAACACTGCTCCCGGAACAAGATCAATTTGATGTTGAATGTCTCTAAGTGGCGGTAACTCCTTAGGCAACTCCTCTGGAAATACATCTTCGAATTCTTTCAAAATTGGCTTTGCTGCTTCTGGAATTTCAACTTCTTCACTACTCTCTCTCCCAATCAACAAAAACACTTCTGGTTCTTCTTCGACTTCTTTCACAAACTCCTTCAAAGATAATAAAGTTTTCAACTCTTCAATCTCTTCTAACTTGCACTCCTTCTGTTGTTGCTTCTTGGGAACCAAAGTGATTTTAGTACCCTCGAACATGAAACTGTAACTATTGGCACGGCCATCATGTTGAACTGCTCTATCGAATTGCCACGGTCTGCCCAACAACAGATGACAAACATCCATATCCACAACATCACACCAAATTTCATCTTTGTACTTCTTCCCAATAGAAAAATTAACACAAGCTCTTCGGCACACCTTCACTTCACCACCCTTCCTTAACCATGCTAGCTTGTACGGTTTAGGATGCTTCTCAGTTTTCAAGTTCAACATCCTTACTGCTTCTGTAGAAATAATATTATCACAGCTCCCAGCATCAATAACGAACTTGCAAACTTTTCCCAGAATAGTGCATGTCGACTGAAAAATATTGCTCCTCAACCAACTACAATCCTCCTCTTGCTTTGGTGTAAGACAACTTCTCCTCATCATAAGATTACAACCTTCATCTCCACACAATTCTTCTTCCTCCTCAACATAAGGTGTATTTGAACATTCTGCCTCCTCACCATTATCCTCCTCGACTTCTGCAACCATGGTTCTCTTCCTCGGCTTCGGACATTCATTGCTTTTGTGACCCAACTCCTGACAATTATAACACTTGAACCCACTGCTAACCTTCGCCTTCTCAGCCTCCTTCACCACTGGCTTTGAAACAGGTTTAGGAACATTAGAACTTCCACCAACACCCCTTGCTTGATTATTGGAATTAGTAAACACACCACCTCCACGCCTTCCTTGTTTCTCCCAAGCCAACGCTTTCTGATGTGCCTCTGCAACTGATCTAGGATCGAACATATTAACCATATCCTGGATCTGCATTCTCAATCCCCCAACGAATCTAGCAGTTATCTGTTCTTTCGTTTCCATAATATCATTCCTGGCAATGAGTTGGTAAAATTCATCAGCATAATCACTAACAGACTTTGTCCCTTGCCTCAGATTCTGCAACCTTTGGTACATAAGTGACTGATAGTTGTAAGGTAAAAAGGTAGATCTCATCAATTTCTTCATCTTATCCCACGATTCTATCTTTGACTTCCCCATTCTCTCCCTGGTTAGTTTAGTTTGCTGCCACCACGCCAAAGCTCTTCCCCTCAACCTAGTAGCAACTAACTTCACCCTTCTATGCTCAGGAACCTCCTTGAAATCAAAGATCTCTTCAACATTAGAAATCCAATCGAGAAATTCTTCTGCTACCATTCCGCCTTTAAACTCCGGAATTTCCATCTTCATACCCGATTCCCATCGACGATCATCTTCAACATCCCGATTAGAATTTCGAACTTGGTCTCGATCTCGATAATGAATACTAGCTCTATCACCTTCTTCAACAAAATCAAAAGTACGTCTACATCGATCTCGACCATTATCATCCCTTCGCTCATGCATGCTTCTTTGACTATGTCTCTCTTCATCTCTATATGCTTCATTGTCAGATTCACGTTGACTTCTTCTCTCTTCATGTGCATAGTCATGATGATCTCTTCGTGATGAAATTGATGTTTCTCTTCTATCTCTACAAGAATGTGGCGATACCCTCCTCGCTTCCGTAACCGATGGCGAAACTCGGTTTCCTCCATGGTTCGAGTTTGGTGATCTCCTCCTTTGATTCAAATCATTCATCAATTTCTCCAACTTACCAATGCCTTCATCAAACTTCTCATTAATACGTTGTTCCATAAGCTCGGCTTCTTCTCTACGATACAAAGCTTCAACGTTTTGATGACGATTAGCTCTCCTTGGTGGCATGATTGAAAAACTTCTCAAACTTCAACAATTCAAACACAAAAATTCAAGCTTCAACAAAAGAACAAGTCACGGCTCAACACTTAACTCTTCAAGGCTTTAGCTCGGCAATGGTTTTACACGGCTCCACACTTCAAATCTTGGCGCGCAAAACTCCAAGACAAAATCCAAACAATATCCAACTCCTCGATCCAAAATGAAATGGATCAAACACTCCAAACTTGATGCAACTTCAATATGAACACGATGAACAACTTCAAACTTCAAAAACTTCAAAAACTTGGCTCCAAGAATCAACTTAGCTATGATTGGCTAAGTATGGCTCTGATACCAAACTGACGCAGCGGATTATTCGAAACAAAACTTCAATCGATGAAATGTAGCAATCGGTGAGTTGAAGATACCAAAAATGCCCAAGTTCGTTGATCCAAAGATACCGAACTCTAGCTATCTCAAACACGTTGATAGCGCACTATACCGTGTTCAAAGATCTACGATTCTTCGCACGTTGATCTAGCGCACTAGATTCCGTGAATCGGCTTCTACGATCGTTGAATCGAGCGCACTCGATTAACCGAAAGAGGAGATAGGAGATTACACTCAACTACCAATTGGTATGAAAGCACAAAGCTAACAAAAGAGAATTTTATTCAAAAAATCAACCACCTAAAAAATTACAACACACACTCTATTTATAGCTTTTACAACGCAACGCAACAAAGCATCACCTGACTCTTAGGTCGGCCACGACTTACGACCTAACTTAGGTCGGCAGCGACCTAACATCAGCGACTCAACACATTTTAACAACACCTAGGTCGGCAACGACCTATCAACACAACATACTCTCCTGTATACATCACAGCACTCAACGACCTAAACAACTCACGCGACTCAACACGACCGACTCACCATAGGTCGTACGCGACCTAACACTTCCCATTCATGACCGAGTTAAGCAATACAACACACAACATATGTACACTACTTAACTCGTTACCGACTTACCATATAACGACTCAAAGATTCACGACTTAACACCCAACAAAACCCATAGGTCGGTAACGACCTAAAATACAACACGACCCAATCCCCTACGACCTAAAATAAAAGGCAGTTCAGCTTGCTTAGATCGGAACTCGGCGAAGTTATCTCGTTCAACATCACTAGCTCGTAACTCGGCACAGTTATCTCGTTCAATATCACTAGGTCGTTCAATATCATTAGGTCGTTCAATATCACTAGGTCGGAATGCTTCTTCCTGTGTTTTCTTAGGTCGGAGACGACCCAAAACTCCGTTGTTAGGTCGTGACCATGCTTTGTTAACTCGGCCTACCTTCCCCCTTGGCTTGTTGACTCGTGGCCCTCCTTCCTTAGCTCGGCAACGACTCATGCCTTCACTGAGTCGTGAATGACTCATCACACTACACCACAAACTCATGTTTTCAGGAATTATAGTTTGCACAACCTCTTCTCTGGCCTTAGCTGCATCAATTGCTCTGTTAAAATTATTTCAAAAGTTTTAGCTAATAGACTTAATGCGTAAATGAATGATTTAATTGATTGTTCACAAACAACTTTTATTAAGGGTAGAAATATCACAGATGGAGTGACTGCTATTCAAGAATACATTAATCATTGCTGTAAAAATATCATTACATGTGCTCTTCTTAAACTGGACTTTGTGAAAGCTTTTGATTCGGTTGATTGGGATTTTCTAGTTGACCTGTTATTAGCTAGAGGTTTCAATCATAGATGGATTAGCCGAATTATGACTTTACTTAAATCTGGTAACTCCGGTATAATGGTATTTTAGGTAAGAAAATTTAATCTAAACGAGGTTTAAGTCAAGGTGATCCTTTATCACCTCTTTTGTTTAACTTAGCTACAGATGTTTTTGCTAAGTAATTAAAAAAGCGGTTGATAATGGATCTTTGAGGAGTGTTGGTAGTGAAATCTCACGTAATGGTATATCTATCCTTCAATTTGCGGATTATACCTTACTATTCACCTCTCATTTGCCTAATCATGTCATTACCCTTGAATTTATATTAAATAATTTTGAACTTCTTTCGGGTTTAAAAATAAATTTTGATAAAAGTTCGGTTTAGTTTTAAATGATTTTGAAAAAGTTGAAGATTTAGTTGCTAATACGCTTAATTGTAAAACTATGAATTTTCCTTTTGATTATCTTGGTTTTTTGATTAGACCAACTAAATTTAAACATTATGATTGGCTTATTATTATAGATAAAATCAAAAGTAAGATTTCTAATTGGAATGGGAGATTTTTATTTAGAGCTGGTAGATTGTTTCTCATAAATTCTTTTTTACTTGCTCTTCCAATCTATTGGATGTCTATGCATCTTTTTCCAGATTGGGTGATTAACAAACGTGATAAATTAAGAAGAGATTTCTTATGGAGTGGGGACAACTCTAACATTAGTATTAAATGTTTATTAAATTGGGAAACAATTTGTAAATCCAAAAAGGAAGGTTCTTTAAAAGTTATTAATTGCGTAATATGAATTTGTCTTTATTAGAGAAATGGTTATGGAAATTTAAGGATATTAATGATAACCCTATTTGAAAAGAAATCATTATTAAATATTATTATAATGATAGTAATAACTTATACCAAATTACACCTTCTGCTATTAATAAGTTGTCTAATTTTTGGAAATCAGTATTTAATTGTCAAGAGATTTTTAACCTTGGTACCTATACGATTGTTCATTAAGAAAATAATACTTCTTTTTGGCATTATCGTTGGATTTCTATCATTCCTCTTAAGATAGAATTTGAGGAGCTTTACAATATTTGTAACTCAAGAATGTTTTGATTTTAGATATTTTTTCTTCGGATAATGATCTTCCTTGGAATTTTAATTTTAATATAATTTTAGAAGGTACAACTCGCAGGCAATCTTTGCTCTATACTAGATTGAATTTATATAACATTGATAATGATAATGTGAATATTATTTGGGATTGGGATAAGAGTAATGAATTTACTTCTAATTCTTTTTATAAATTTCTTAATTTTTCAAGCGTAACTAACAATTGTTTATAACTTATTTGAAAAACAAATGCTCCTCCTAAATCTAAAATGAATATGTGATTAATCATGCATTAAAAACTAAATACTATTGAATTGTTAAAGAAAAGAGTATGCAAATTGATGATAAATGTTTCTGATTTTGAAGACACTATACTATGCATGTGTATTTTGATTGCATAAATACATATTATATTGTAAATAATACTCTCAAAATATTTTACTTTAGTCTTACAACTAAAATTACTGATTGTGGCTATCATTAGAATAATTTAAGATTTAAGTTTAAAATGGAAAATAGATTTTTACTTGATTCTTTATGCATTATAATTTGTTTGTATATTTGGTTTGAGAGAAATCAGAGAATTTTAATAATAATAAGAATAGTCCTTGTAATAAATTGATTTTTATAATATCTTCATTTTGTTTTAGTTAAGTCTCAAATCCTAAATATAAATGAGCTAAAAATAATTATTTTAAAAAATATCTTAATAAGATTAGTAATAGTATTAAGTTATTTAAACATTAAAACAATATTTTTGCATTATATATTATAACATTAACATTTTTCAAACTAAAATGATGATTTCACGGATTATCATAATATCCTTTTGATCAAAGGAGCATATTGTTTTAGTTTGTTTTAGTTTATAGGTTTGAACTTCTTTTGATCATGGATTCGTTTTTACTCTGTTTTTTAATTGTTATTATTTTTTGTCCTATTATCTTAACTTTCATATCTTTACATTTATCTCAGCGTTACATATATATGTATATAAATTTCATTTATACATATATGTGTATTATTCTTATAATTTTCTTTAGTTTCTTTTACAGATATAGGTTTTGGTTTTGGTCAGAAATGGTGTTAGATTCTTTTTATAGGTTCACAGGATTGCTGATGGCAGGATTGCTATTTGTAGTGAGGAGTTCTTCTCGGTTCTTCTACGTCTTCAGTGCGGTGTTCTATTTTCTAGATGATTCACTTTTACAGCAAGGCGCTCTCTCTCGTTCTTCCAAGTCTACATAGTGGTTTTTTCATTCTAGATCATTCGCATCTCTTGTTCTTTCTAGTCTGTAGTGTGGTGTTTCCTTCTCAAATGGAAATGCCTTCCACTGTCATTGGCGCTAAGTTGCTTCATAATTTTTTTAAGTACTTCTAACCTTTTGATACCGAGCGGTGGCCTTGCTGGAGCTCGGTATTGGGGTGTAATGGGCGGTGGCCTTACCGTAGTTCATTCTAGGGGTATTTGAGTTCTTTTCTTTGTTATTCGCATCTCTAGTCCTTTTATTCTCTACCATGTTAATTTTGAATTCATTGATTATTCTTATAATCTTATAATTTTTTTTCATTTTTATCACGTGAAAGAAACTTGCAAAAGCAGGTACTGATAAGTTGTGCAAATATATTATGTTTTTACTTAATGTAAGTGTAACGACCCGTAAATTTTCAGTAATTAAAATTGTTAATTTAATAGGATTTTTGAAATATAATATTGAAGAAAATATAAATTTGTGAATTATTAATAAAAATAATAACTAGAACGAATTGCAACAGTATGAGTGTAAGTGAATGGATAATAGCTTGAATGGAATTCAAATTAATTGAAATAGTGGAAATATTATAATTTGTTTATAAATGGAATATAAGAAAAAAAAATGTAAGTATTGAATTAATTAATGAATTAATATATATAATGAATGGTAATTGAAAAAAATCAATGTTCTGTAAGTAATTATAATATTGGTTTGGAAATGATGAACTTTCAAAGGGTGATTGAGAGTTAATTATTATAAGTTGCATATATATATATATATATATTTAATCCGTTAAATTCAATTGGAATTAATTGCAATAAATCTAAATAAAAAATTACGTTTATGTTAATTAAGGTAATATTTGGAAATAATGTTAATGTTATTCATAATAGGACAATTTGTTGTAACAACCCGATATTTTCAGCCATTCGCATCCACACATGTCGGACTTGAATTGCTCAAAATACCGCACTGTAAATAAATTTGGAGCAAATGAAATACAAATCACAGAATCACAGACACAGAAATATCAGAATAACTCGCAGCGGAAATTAAAATACCATAGTAGTTCATGAAGCTACTATAACAAACCCTCAAAACATAATACATAATATCAGTCTGAAAAACATATACAATAGAAATCTCAAATACATAGCAGTTTATAAATACCAGAGCTGAAATAGAACAACTAAAACTGAAAGGGAACATATAACTAGACAAGCAGAATCTCCAGCGATTCCTAGCTCTAGAAAAGAAATCCAAAGCTAAGCTGTAAATACTCAGGCTGACCGGAGCGTAAAGTAAAACACAAAACACTCGAGTTAGGACATATATACTTATATAATGTAAAACAACTCAAGTGAATTGTAGTAGTAATGTACAATAACTTAAAGGATGATTGGGATCGCCCATCCTTTAAGGATCAGTTAAACTATAAATTAAATACATCCCATGGTTAAAATTTCAAAATAGTAATTTATACTTCGAAATCAAATATCAATTCAAAATTCAATATCATTCAAAATCCATTTTAAAATATCAAAGTATCGTATCTTTTCAAAACCATATTCATTTTATTTAAAATACCATTTCAACACACATTTCAAAATAGTTTATATTTCAAAAAAAATTACTTCATTTTAAATCATTAAAATGAAGTTATTATATTTAATAATTAAATTATTAATTTTTTAAAATTTTAATCTTTCAAAGTTCATTTATTCACTTAAATTTATTAAGACAATGAAAATCAACTTTCGCAGCATTTAGAAAATGTTACAGAAAGTTACTTTTAAAACAATTCAATTCAACAATAGACAGCATTCAAAAATGCTGTAATATGGTTACTTTAGTTCAAATAAAGCCTTAGTTAATTTCAGCAACTACAGCACTTACAAAGTGCTATAATAGCCCTCAATTCAATTTAGCCATTTGCTTCATTTCTATCAAATACAACATTTACAAATTCGGTAATATCCTTTACATTAATAATAATAACATTTCAAAATGCTGTTAATTAAATTCCAAATATTCAGTATAATTTCATGAATAATTAAATTTTTATTTAAACCATTTTAAACTTATGAAAATCATAAAATTTCACTTTTTAAACAATCATTTAAATACCCTTGTATTCATGATTTTATAAAGTTAAATATTCATTCAAAAATCAAAATTTAATAATAATTCACATATTAAATTCAAACAGTCAATTTCAATTTTTTTATTTAAATTTTTAACTTAACACTTAAGTTTAGATTTCCAAATGTAACTTATTTTCATTTTATTTACTTAACTTAAAATTCATTTTTAAACAAATTTCACAAATTTCGAAATTAAGCTATATTTCAAAATTCAACTTAAACATTCATTTATTTCACATCTTAATTTATTCAAAAATCGTTAATACTTTATAAAAATCATTTAAATTAATTTTAATTTTAATTTAAATCTATTTATCATATTTTCCTACTTAATTTAAATTCCACTTATAACCAAATCATAATTGCCAAAATAACTTATATTTCAAATTTCTAACTTTACCATTAATTTATTTCACTTATAAATTTTTAGAAAATCAATAATACTTTACAAAAATCATTTTTAATTAAGTTTTAAATCAAAATATTATAATATTTACATTTCTAAAATCTTTAAAAATTTTAGAAAAATATATTTTAACCACGGGTCTGTATATCATTTTCTAGCCTAGGTAAAGTGATACGGATAATATATCATTTCAATCCGTAATTTGCAAAGAAAACCCTGGTTTTATCATTTCAAACCCGCAGTCCCAAGTAAAATGAAATAATTAAAAATCGTTCAAGCCTATCATTTCAGCCCATAACGACTTTTCCCTATTCTAAAGTACGTTCAGGTATGTATCATTTCAACCCATAGTGATTCTAATCTAATGGGAACTTGCAGTGTGATAAACTTATATAAATAACAGAATAGCATAATATAACAGTAACAGATGGTATAACAGGTGAATAAGCATGGATGAACATCATACAATCATAGCATAACAGATATAGCATGGTGATATGAGTTTACAAATTCAAATGTGATCGGTTTACTAGTCATATAAGTATAAAACTGTCTGGTGAGAATAACTCACTGGTATAAGCTGAAGACAACAACCAAAGTACACAAACAGAGATCCGCGAAGGCACGAAAGCACGGCAATGATTCGAGAGTGGGAGAGCCAAAGCTAATTGCCTGGTCAAATTTCAAAAAAAACAAAGTACCATATGGATTACAAACCAAAATATTACAAAACAATGCTAGGAATAACCACACAATTCAAAGCTAGAGCTTTTGCACTTGCATTCAACCACTTGTGCTTCAGCTATGGACTGTAATACGATTGTTTTGGATTAGGTTAAGGTCAGGTTGAGGTCATATAGGTTGGCCATAACAATATAAAGGAGATGATGGGTATGTGTGCATGAATTTACAAAACAGGGCAACACAAGTGGGTTTTGTTGCCATTTAAGGTCTCAGCCTAGCATGGATGGACAAGGTCAGATCTAGGAAGGTCAACTACAGGTGTTACAGAGGTCCTAGGCTCAGGTTGTGGCTGCTGGTGGTGGTGTATGGGTCGGCCAAAGCAAGATTGGAGTGGTGGAGACAAAGGGGAGTTCGGCTAGCATAAATAAAGTGGAGTTTTCTTCAATTTCTTGGTGGATCATCAACTTGGATGCTACGGCCATGGAATGATAGGTGAAAGGAGGGGATGGTGGCTGGTTGTGGTGGTGGTGGAGGCGGCCATGGTGCTGGAGGAGGGAGGCCAAACACAAGAAGGTGAATGCAAGTACAAAAATCAATACAAAACAATGGAAAAATGTGAAAAAGAATGAAAGTTTACCAAAAATTTTCTCTAAGGAAGTGGAGGTCATACTTTTTGAGTATGAGAAAGTTTTGGTACGTGAAAAATGAGGGGAAGTCAGCTGAAGGAATGGTGATGAAGTCAGCAATCGAATGGATATGTTGTTTGGTGTGAAAAGGCAAAGGATACTAAAGGTAAAAAATTCTTCAAATATCCAAATTCTTTTTGCATTTTGAATACATGTAAAATACATATAAATAAAGATAAAAACACGAAAATATAATGAATGAATAAAAATAAATAAATAAATTTTAAACAAATATAATTAAATTAAGAAAATAGCTTAAAAATAGAAACTAGGTTATAAAAATTGAAAATAAATACACAAAGCTTTGGAAAAAATTATAACATTACTTTAAAATATTTTAAAATAAAATATATACCTAACATGTCATATAACACATATTAGAACATAATATGACAAATAAAAATATTATTTATATAAATTAAAATAGACAATTTTATTAAATAAATCAATTTACATACAATATTGTAAAAAGCATAACTTTCACAATATAAATCGGATTTCAACGAAACGGAAAGCAGTATTCTTGAAATATAATATATTTTCGTAATAAAGGATAAAATTCAAAAATTCAAATATTTAAATTTTAAATTTAAAAGTCAAAGTTTGACCAGATTGACCAAAATCCACTTTTCTGGAAAATATTCTATTTATTCAGGTTTGAAATTATAATTCGCACAAAAATCAAAATATACTCTTAAAATAACAAAATTTATTCATTTTAATAAATATAATAAAGTTTTTAAATCAGGAGTTTCAATTTAAATAATTAAAATAAACAATTAAAATAATCACAAAATACTAGGTTGTTACATTTGTTGAATTAAAAGAATGGGAATAAAGATTTATCAATTTATTGGGATTTGAACTATAATAATTGGGTAATTTGCAATTAAATGAAATGTAATATTTAATTATTACGTTAATAGGGATTAAGTCGAAATTTGGAGATCTTAATGTAATAAATCATGAACCAATGTTAGTTATATCCTTATTATAATAAAAGACATGAATACAAGGTTTAAAAACTTAATAAATGAATTTTGGGAATTTTAATTTATAATTTCTAAATTTAATGAAATTGAAATTAAACACTGCAATTGATGGATTAATCTACTTTAGATTGACATCTAAATTTGTTTAAATTATTTTAATTGTTTAAGAAATAAAAAATGATAGGATTTGTTAACTATGGAATTGAAATTGAAAAAATGATTTAATTAATTAATTATTAATTTATTTAATTAACTGAAAATAGCCATTTTGACCACTGACTCGAATTTCGACGAAACCAGTTTATTCGGATCCGTAACGGTGAATTACTGTAGGATTTCAAGTTTCGTAGCGATCGGACTTGTCGTTTGATCATACGGGCTCGAAATGCCTAGAAATCAATGAAATTGAAATCAATTTGAAATAACTTGATTCTTGCATAACTTCTTCATACGATGAAATTTGGACTTGAAACCTATTCCATTGCATTTAAAATATTTAAGAACATATATTTTGATATATGGGTTGACCCAATTTCGTTCCGGAGTCAGAACGGGTTTTTCGGGCCATTTTATCGTTCATCGCGTATATCAATCGTGTCCATCTATTCTATTTCAGCTTTGTCTATAAATACCCTGTTATAAACCCTAGCAGCCTTTTATTTCTTATTTTTGTGTGTACAAAAACTTCTGTGTCCCTCTTCTTCAATGGCTGAAAACTCTAAATGTTCCAATTCAATTCCAATTCAAATCCAACAACAAAAATTCAAACTCCTCAAATAATATCAAATTTTATATCGAGCTGAAGCTCTCGACGAGCGCATCTTAGATCTGTAATTCGTTTTTCAGTTTGAATCTCTATCTGACCAGAGATTGAAGAACAAATTCCGATCGTTCATCTTGTCTTGATCATCTTTGCACGGATCACCAAATTGAACTTACCATCGCATGGAGAGGACCACGCGTTGTTCATCGGAGGTGTTCATTTTGGTTATTAATGGTCTGATTGGGCAGAAAAATTCGATTAGGGTTAACATCAATTGGCAGCTGCTAATTAATTTGGGGTCGAATCGAAGGCCGTGGGGAGCCAGGCGATCGCGGCGTGTCAAGGGGGTAGCCACGGTGGCTAGCGACGCGCCTGCGTGGTCGCGATCGTCTCTGGTGGCGGTGGCTGTAGCTGCAGCAGCGAGCGAGCGTGCGTAAGCTGCTTCTAGGCTTCGTGCGCGTAAATGAAGATGGTGGCGTGGTACCCTTTTTTATTTTATTTCCTATTTCAAAACTTCTAACTATCGTAATTTGTTCATACGAGGTCGAATTTACGCACGGTTCGATCCGCTGGGATCGTATCGAGATTCTGGACATTTTGGCGCTAGTTTGGATGAATTCTGAGATTGTTCAAATTTTGAATTTAAATTCAATTTAAATTCAAAAGGTGAGTGTTTTAACCCACTCACAACTTCTAAAATTTCTTATGTGTGTTAAATTCATTTTTGATGTGATTAGAAAATTATTTACGACTGTTTGGCATATTTTAATCATCATCTCAGTTAAATTGAATTTATTGAATTAAATTATTATTTAATTCATTATTGCATATAAACTGCCAATTAAATTGTTATTTAATTTATTGTTGCATATAAACAGCCAATTAAATTGTTATTTAATATATTTTTACATATAAACTGCCAGTTAAATTGTTATTTAATTTATTATTGAATATAAACTGCCAGTAAATACTTGTTATTTATTATTTGGCCTATATTGATGTTATTGTTTGAATTAGATGATGATTGTGATAAACGGTTGATGATTGATATTGGAGGAATGAATGTTGTATTTTATATTGTTATAAATTGCAAGTTGTTATGGATTTTATTTCATTCGTGATTGTGGTTTGAAATAATATATAACCGTATTTATATTTTAAATTATGGATTGAAATGATAAATATCCGTATCACTTGACCATAGGATAGAAAATTATATACAGACACCGCGGTCTATATATAAAAATATTTTGAAATGATTTCTATGGTTTTGTAAAGAAATATATATGGTTCTATATAAATATTGATGCTAGATATTTCATAAATGTTATTTTATTCTTGATTATTAAGCTATGTATAAATTGTTTTAATATCGAATAAGCTTAATAATAAGTTTGATTTTATTAAATATAATACGGTTAAGTATTTAAATTATAATTTAATATGGAGTTTATAATGATTTAAATAAAATGAAGGTTGAATGGTAAATTGGAAATTTATTTGAAATTGAATTTATTTAAGAATCAAGCGCAAATAAGTTGATGTGAAATTTATGAAATTGGAAATTTTAAAAGGTATGATTTTTATAACCTGATTTTGGTTTAAGGTGAATTAAATGATTATTTCAAGTATAAATAAATTGAAGGAAATATTTAGCTATTTGAAATTTGAGTTATATTTAAATGATGAGGGATTTATTAAGTAAAATATTTCAAAACTAAATAATAGGAAATTGAATTGTTGGATTGGAATTACCAAACTCGGTTTTGAAATTGTTGAATACTTAAAGTTGAAATACATCGAATATGAGATGGTTTATTTTGTGGATCAAGTCTGTTTTGAAATAGATAAAGTTGGAATAGTTTATTTGGAAACTGAATTGAATTGAAATTTATGATCTGGGATTTGGTTAAATATAAAAATGTAGAAATTCGAGTTGTGTTGGATTCGATTTGTGAAATTGAAGAAGCTATTTTATTATATAAAGTATTTTGAATATTTAAACCGTTTAAGTGGGGGAAGTTATGGTTTAGAAGCTATGAAATTCAAGGTATTATGTTTTGAAAGGTTATATTTCAAGCGTTTGGTTTCGAAATATAACTTTGAAAGTGTTATGGTTTTAGAAAAGGATATATTTGAAATGAAAATGATATTGTATTGATTTGGTTTTGAATGGGAAATGATATTTGGTTTTAAAGAATAAACTATTTTGATATTGGCCGCAGTGTTATAATAACGTTGGGTTGTTAAAGAGACCGAGATCGGAAGTTTTCATACTCTCTGCCAACTCCGAAAACCACTTTAACAATTGTGTACGCGGTGGAGATTCCAGAACGAAGTAGGATGGTGGCGTCGTTCCATTGAGGTATATACGTGGACCCGACTCCCATGAGTTGGCATAATATGGCTAAAACAGGAGCGATTCTCGGGTGAGTGAGGTAGCTCTTCTTGTCGGACACACTCCTTCTATATTATACTATGACTTTTGGATTGATTCGGTGGCCACTTTTGATTTTTGATTTGGGGGTGTGGCTCGAGGTGGGCGGTAGCTGCGCGCTATGCATCACCACCAGCCCAGATAGCAATTGGTATATCTACCCTGGCATTGCCTTGTGTGCCATGTCACCTACACTATCGCGTCTTATACGAGTTTGATTTTCTCCCGTAGCCCGTGTGGTATCCTTTGGTGGCTTCTCGATCAGGAGGGACTATGATACTGAATGTGTAACGACCCAGAACTTCTAGTCGTAAATTTTGAACATTTAATTCATTTTAAATGTTAAATGTGGAATTTGAAATAAGGATTTTGTTAAATCAATAGAATTTAGTTGTAATTTTCAACATGGAAATTCAATTGAAATTTGAATAATAATAATTAAATATTGGAATTGTGATAATTGGTGAATCTGGATATAAATGGTTATGAAATGGTTTCTAAAATTTATTTTAAGTCTATTTGGATTTAAATAATGATGTTGGACTTTTGGATGGAATCAAAAGTCGATAGGTTTAAGATTTGGGATTTTATATTAATTTAATAATGGAATTTAATAATATAATAAAGCAAATAATCAGATTTTGGTTCAAAATGAATCAGAATGATTTCTAATGTGAATATAAATCCTGTATGATTTATAATAAAGTTAGTGAAATTTTAAAAGTGAAATTTTAAGTGATTTCGACAATTTTGAAAATCACTCGATGTAATCGACGAGTTAAAATAGCCCTCGGGGCACAGTCTCGGAATTTGGCAAAACCAATTCCATTGGATCCGTAATAGTTAGTTTTTATCGGATTTCAATTTTCGTAGCAATCAGAGTTATTGTTTAACCTGGCAGCTTAAAACGCATAGAAACTATTTTAGTCGAATTTAATTTAAAATTGATCGTTTATTTCCGTAACCCACGCATATGATCGAATTAGCCTCCAAAACATGTTCCATTGTGTTCGGAACGTGGGTAAAACCTTAGAAACGCCTGTCGGCACGCGTTGTTTGGAGATCGTTTAAAAAAGTTGCTTTATAATGGATTTAATATTAAAAAAAAATACTTATTAACGTTTATATAACATGTTTTCTAGGGCCGAAACCCTAGTCGTTCTAGTGCCACCGTCTTCTTTCGTCTATGACCGAAAACCCTTCGATTTTCATCCTCAATTTTCTCCTCATCCATGCAATAATTTCGAAAGCTTCCTACATGAAAAGTATCAAGCTCTCCGAGCTCTAGCCATCCAACGGTAGATCGTGAGCATCGTCGTCGTTTGGAGGAGTTAGGGGCCCGCGTTCATATGTTTTTCGCGCACGATTTCTGGTGCAAGGAGGAGGCCGAGTTCATCGAGGCTCTGGGTGGAGGCGGCGTTGGCGTTGGGCTTCGTGGTGATGGCCTCCGATCGAGGTGGATGTCTCCATGTCGGTCGCGATTTTGAACCCTAGGCCATGATTTTGGGTTCGGTTTCATCTGGTAGAGCGCGTGAAAGAGAGGAAGAAGGGAGTGGGTCGTGTTTCGTTGGTATAATAATTTAAATAAAAAAAGGAAATTTATTTTAAAATTTGTTTTAAAACTTTGAAAATTCATATCTAATGCATTCGTTGTCAGATTTCAACGAAACAAGAAACGCCGGAATCGCAGAGATGAGTACTACGCAGTGGTGCAATTCTAGAATCATTCTGAGCAAGTAAAAATTTAGGTTAAATCGAATTCCGTTCGATTTAATTTAAATTTGAACGCTCGTCGAAAACTCAAGGTGAGTTAATCTCACTCAAATATGGATACCGGTTAATTTAAATAGCTAATATTTAAATGTTTGATTGGTTGTTTAGCTTAATATGATAATTATTATCAGATTGAATCGATATTTATTGGATGTGCTAATATCTTTGGATGTAGGGAAATAGGTTGGAGGAATCCAACTGGATTCTTCACAAATAGTAATTTTATTTATATTCTGTGATATATCTCATTGATAAATTTATTTTATCTACGAATCTGTGAATGAAGATAAGCGTTATGGATTATACCGCTTATCGATATTAATATGATTGAATCTGTGATGGTTGATGTTGTGCACTATTGTATTAAACCCCTGGACTACACCATATACACACAAATATGGATTGCACGGAGAAATTGGCTAAGTCACATATTTTAACAATTTTAAAGATTGAATTCTTGAATCCAAAATAGTTTTGGAATTAGAGTTGAAAGCTTTTGAAAATGAGTTTTTTAAAAAAAAGGTTATTTTATATAACTTAATAACTTGAAATTTAAATAATTTGATTTAAATTTGAGTTCAATATTTGAATTGAATTCAATGATTTGGAAATTATGGTCTAAAAAGATTATACAAGTTATAAAGGTGTTTATATAGGTTTTTAACCATTTAAAAAGTATGGTTTTGAAAATTTAAATTTAAATCCAAGTTTTATACTTGAATGGCTTTAACTTATGTAAATTGTAATCAGTTTTTCCCAAAACGAGAACTATTTGTTTCAAATAATAATAGCTTTCATAAAAAGAAAGAATTTTCAATTTGTGTCGAAAGATTTAAAGTTGAAATGAAATTGTAATAGTTTGGAAAAAACTATGAATTAACCTTTGTGAAGACGATTAAATCTTGGTTTGAAATCAAAGAGAATTTTAATATCTTCCAGATAAAAGATTTGAATTGGAAATGGTTTGAAAGTTATGAATTAAATCTTTAATTGAAAGATTAAATGAGTTAATCCAATTGAAATGGAAATTTTTTTAAAATCCGTGAATGGATCTTTGTGAAACTGGGTGAACTTTGTGAAATGAATCTTTTATTTAAAAGATCTAAAATGGTAAATTGTTTAAACCATTTGAAAGGAAAATTTTCGATATTAAGTTGTGACTTTACTGAAATCCCATTATCCATATGTTTTTAAATATTGCGCTCATTATTCGGTTTAGCCGGGAGTGGACTTTGTGTCATATAACACATTCCGAATAATGATACGCCGATATGGATAGCATTTGAAGACCGGTGGTGAAGACCGGGTATTTTCGAGAACGAAAGGATAACCCGTCGATTAACTCTGCACTGAGTCGCGCTGGTATAGAGATTCCCTAAGTGATGGGAAGTCCGATCGGGATTGTAAATACCCGGATTCGCAAGGCTTCTTCGGAAGTGCCTTCGGTTCTGTTCGAACCCGGAACAGACTTGTATGGTTGTATGTCTGACACTGCACTTTGAGATATAAAGCAGATTTCTTTCAAATACATATCTGTTGGTGGCGGAGAATTTATTCTCTTAGCTTAACACCCTTCTCTGAGACGTATGACCTCAGAGGTTATATAGTTGAAGGTTATCAGCGATATACTCCCAAATTAGTAGTGTGGCATGCTAAGTGCTTCTGTTTGTTGATGATCATTTGTTGATCATTTGTGATCGAAGCATGGCTTTGTGAAAAAGCATAGCTTTGTGGAAGAGACTTCTTCGAGCCTCACAACCCGGTAATGGTCGAAACAGGAATCGTGACAGCAAGGTTATTTGAGGGTAGCTCCTCCTGAGGGTATGACCATTTCCTCTGGATAAAAAAGTGATATCATGGTATGGAGCCTAGATATTTAATTATGTTGATTTTTTGTGAAAGTGGTATCATGGTATGGAGCCCAGATACTTTATTGTGTGCTTGTTGGATTGAGGGCCCTCGGATAAAGGTCGGTAACGACCGGGGGATGGCATACTCATGTCAGTTGTTACCTAGTTACAGAGGTAACCTGGCCTTGTGTAGCAGAGATCCGGTTAGGTTCTCGGGGACGGCCCTCCAGAGGCGTTCCATTTCATGTGGGAAGTTCCTTTGCCTGACCATTTATTGGAAATCCAAACAAAACAATACGAGCCCTTTACGATTGCAATTGTATAACCTGCCTCCTCAGGAGGTAGCTATAGCAGACATAATATAATGATACCTATGCTGGCTAAGATTAATATTATACTTTCGAAAAGTTTTCCACAGTATGCACTAATAATAATAATATCAAAAGATTTTGCGTATTAAACATGTTTGACTATCATAAGGGGAAATCTCCTTCACTTCTGCGTTTGCATTGTGTGTGTGGCGGGAAGTCTTATGGTAGTTTCATTTTTTCAAAAGCATAGCGGATTTCTTTTCTCTTCTTTTCTTTGTGAAAATAACTGTTTTGGAGATCTCACACCAGTCCCACGACTGACCTGGAGTTTATTGTTCCCTTTCTATACTCTGGGTGCCCAAAATTTTCCACATGGGCAGCCTAGAGTCAGGTTAGGGAGCAAAAATCGAAAAAGAGATGCTGTGGAGATCAGGAGCAAGCTGGACGGCGAAGCGTATCACTAGTATATGTTATATTCTTTTCCACTGTTTGTTGTTGTACACTCTGATAATGTAATGTGATGTAATGTAATAACTGATATAGTGATTCTGTTTAAAGATATTTATTTATCTATTATATGTTGGCCGCTGCGATATGTGAGATTATGTTATTGTTTCTGTTTCTTCTTCTATCTTCTTCTTCTTTAAACCCTAACGGTTCGGTTTTCCGGCATTCGACTGTGCGGCATTCGATACAGTGGACGTATTGATGTCGAATTTCGGGCATCGAGAAATCGGACATGTTACAGGATGGACTACTAGGACTATTACGTGTTAAGGGGGAGATTGGGTAACTCCTTAACGCTATTTAAAAGTAAGTTTATTTTACTATAGACATTATTATAATAGCGAAATATTACTACATAGTAAATAGTTTAACGGATCCTTAGGAGATGTGACTCCCGAGCATCTCTTAAGTTACTGCACTCATATTTGACACTGGATAGGAAATGTCAAATCCCGTAAACATCTCTGACGCCGTCCCACTCATATTATTTACCGTTGATTTAACTTACATAAGATATTTTAGTTGTGACTCGAGTGTTTTGTCTTTTCAATTTGCTCGGGTCAGCCTGAGCATTTCAGGATTTGAAGACTTTACTTCTGGAGAATGAAGACGAAGATTGTATTACTCTTATTTACTATATTGTTCCACTGCATCACATTGTTCCGCTGCATTGTTATTTATTATTCTCTGTTATGTGTAACTCTAATTTTGTGTTGTATAAGTATAATCAAATATTTTGTAAAACAGCTTCATGAACTGTTTATTTGATTGTTATATTTTGTCGTTCCGCAGCAAGATTCTATTTTGTTTTTTTCTTTCTCTGCTTTTTCTTATTCACCCCAATAACACTCCACCCTTCTGTATGGTTTGAGTCTGACATGTGTGGTTTATCGTCGGTTTAAAACGTACAAAAGGGCGGGATGTTACATCTGGTATTAGAGCTTTGGTTTAGCGATAAACCTTAGCTTTGTGGGGTCTGACTCTTTATCAATAGGGTAGTAATACCCTATGATGAGTCGCTGAGCATATATATATATATATATATATATATATATATATATATATATATATATATATATATATATATATATGAGAGCGTATTTGTTAGTGTTATAAAAGGGTTTTGTTATTGTGTTAATTTGTTCCGTTTTGTATTTATAAATTCTGCTTGGTGCATAAGGCGCTATGACATCAACAGGGATTTCTAAGCACTTAATAGGACAGACCGACACAATATTTGTTTTGAAATATGGGTAAATGAAATAATTTTTCCTATCATATATATTTTATATATAAATTAATAAATTTTTATGATATATTTGGCTATACTATATCGGTTGTTAGGTAGTGAAATTTATAAATATTGATCGGAAAACCATATTTGAAGAAAATAAAATAAATGAAAATTGGAAATTTCAGAACTTACGTTCCGGGATTTCGAAAATTTCTTTCAAAGGATTTTGGAATATAACAATATTGTTTATAAGTATTTTCTGATATAAATATTTCAATATAATTTGAAAGAATTGTTTTAAATTTTTTTTGAAAGAAATTAGTTCTGTACTCCACACTCTATCGCTGGAAAATAATTTCGGTGATGAGTGCACGCATCATCGACATTCATTTTCGAGTTTCTAAGTGGGAAGGCCACTGTAGTAGTTTTATTACAGATTTATTTTGATAAACCAATATAAATTTTAATTTTTTTTAAATATAATTAGATATATATAAGTTGTAAGTATATACATTTATCTATTATTTTAAAATGATTTGGAATTTAACCCGGTATTTAGTTTTTAAGTTTCCGTTAATCAATAGTTTCAATTATTGTAGTGAAATGGAATGTAATTAATTAATAATTGGAACCTCTAATTAAAAATAAGAAATTTAATGCTAGGTTATAAATGAAATTTAAAGAAAGATGAAATCGTGACCTATAAAACAAAAGATATGATTATTGAACGTCTAATTTATTAAGAGAAATAAGATGAACTTGTATAATTTTCAATTGCATTCTTAAAAAGCATATATATATATATATAACTTACCAAAAGATTTAATAGTTGAAATGCCTGATAAGAAAATGTAATGGAAAAATTTACAAGTGAAACTTATGTAATAAAAAGAGGGTTCAATGAATTACTTTTATAAATAGGAATTTGATGTTATAGTGGTTATAAACTTAAGTTATGATTGAAATGCTACTAACGTAATAGAAATGTAAGTATTATAAATAAATGATGATAAACTTAAGTAAATGGTTGAAGCTATGTATAAATAAAATAAGTAGAAAAGATGAATGCAGTAAATATATGATTGTAGACTTAGGTTAATATATTGATATGCTAAGTAATTGGTTTGCACATGAATACTATAAATGAAATGAATAATTGTAAGTAATAATTGAATGGAAATAAAATTGTAAGAAGTAAATGTAAATTAAAAAGATAAATCATTATATGAAGGAAAAAGAAATCAAACAAATGTATGAAATGAAATTAATAAGAATGAAATTGATCTATTGTTTGAAATTGTTGTTTGTTTAGTTATGGTTGTTTGGGCAGGGATACTTTAAAATTGTTTGGATGAATGAATAATATATTTAGTTTCATCCAAGACTGTTGAGTAAATAGTGCACTAAGTAGTTTATTTTTCATTCTGTGCAATTTAAGGTATGAACCCGAACAACTATTTGTTTTGTTTGATATGAATGAATGATTGATTTGTGTTGATTTTATGTGATGGTTGTATGCCTTGTTGCAAGTGATTGTTGTTTGTATTGATTTGTTTGTTTATGGTTGAAATAACTTTAAACATTTCATTTTATATAATTATTAACTCCTTTTGGGATTATATAAGTGAAATACAGGTTATGGAAGCAATTGCTACGGCTTTTGGTTTCATAATTAAGCGTTAATTGCCCGACAAATAGGTACGTTCTCGGATTACGATTTTATAGCATTATTATATTGCTTTTCCCGTTGTTGGGATATATTATTTTGAGATATTGTGATATATATTATTATATTTTCTCCCGAGCCTCTTGGTACAAAGAAGACTCTGCCGAAATTTTCCGTAAATTTTGGACTTAGAAAATTTTTCAAAAAAATATCTTCCAAACTTTATTAATTTGAGCATAAAAGATTTAATAGTTATAAATAGGTATATTTTATTTAAATTATTAATTTTGTATTTATTTGTTTATAAAGTTAATATTTTGAATAAGACAAACTGATTATTTAATTTCATTCTTTTCCCTTCTTTTCCTTTTCGAGGACGAAAAGTTTTGAGTGGGGGAGAGTGTAACGACCCGTAAATTTTAAATAATTAAAATTGTTAATTTAATAGGATTTTTGAAAGTTAATATTGAAGAATAAAATTTGTGAATTATTAATAAAAATAATAAGTAGAACGAATTGCAACAGTATGAGGTAAGTGAATGGCTAATAGCTTGAATGTAATTCAAATTAATTGAAATAGTGGAAATATTATAATTTGTTTATAAATGGAATATAAGAAAAAAAATGTAAGTATTGAATTAATTAATGAATTAATATATATAATGAATGGTAATTGAAAAAAATCAATGTTCTGTAAGTAATTATAATATTGGTTTGGAAATGATAAACTTATAAAGGGTGATTAAGAGTTAATGACAACAATTATTATAAGTTGCATATATATTCAATCCGTTAAATTCAATTGGAATTAATTGCAATAAATCAATATTACGTTAATGTTAATTAAGGTAATATTTGGAAATAATGTTAATGTTATTCATAATAGGATAATTTATTGAATTAAAAGAATGGGAATAAAGATTTATCAATTTATTAGGATTTGAACTATAATAATTTGGTAATTTGTAATTAAATGAAATTTAATATTTAATTATTACGTTGTTGGGTTCGTTTTCATCACCACCGAACCAAAGAAAAGGAAGCATTACCGGTCCAAAATCCACGTCCATGCATTGCCGAACCGGAGCACTACCAACCCACTACCCATAACTACCGAACCATCCCTTTCCTACCACCATCACCGAACCAGACTCTGCCGAACCAACCTCCTCCAAGCTCCTGCCGAACCACCTATCCACCGAACCAACCTCATGCCGAACCAACCCACTCCAACCACTACCGGAACAAGTGGATACCGAACCAACATCGCTAGACCAGATTGCTTCAGTCCAGGCCCACCAGCAGCTATATACATCCAAGATCCCTTCCCCCAACCTCACTTTATAAATAGAGGGGCAGGGGCACAACAATGGCAGACAAGTTTTGAGAGCTCAAGCCTGGAAGGAACCTTCAAACATCTTTCATATACTTATATACAAAGCTTTGTACTTGTAATCTGAAAGAAAAAGGAGAATAACATATAAAGTGGACGTAGACGCGTTCTGGCCGAACGACTATAAATCTGTGCATCTTTTACAGTTTAGTCCCTGCTTTTTTATATATTTGCGTGAATCACCCAAATCACTAGAAACAACATAAAATCAACAAATTCATACGATTTGGAGGTGTTTGTCCATTTTTTGTGCAAACATTTTTGGTGCTTTCACTAAGAACTCGAGCTAGAAGCTACAGCTTCTCCTACTCGACCTTCTTCCTAACAGCATCGTTCCTTGCTCCGACCACATGACTTCCAGGCAGAGGAGAGATGTTAACAAAGGAAAGAACATCGCAACTAGCAATATCCCAGATCCAGTGGCCCCAAATCAAGAGAATCATCCCGTTTTAACAGCAGTACCAGATGAAAATCAGGAAAATTCAACAGCCCCCGCCGCGGAACAACCAATTACTAGGGCAGACCTGGACAGGGTTGTGGCTGAAGTAACTAACCGCTTCGCATCTCAACAAGAAGCCTTGGTGGACCAACTCATGTCACGCCTAAGGGATGCTGAAGAATCCAACCGCAACACCGAATCATGGGGTGAGTCCCAATATGGAGGATCTGGGAGGCGACAAAGACCTTTCTTCTTCGAAGAGATTAACAACAGAAACAGCCATGGTAGGAGCTTGGCCCGGACTCAGCCCGAATTCCGACCCGAGGAAACACTTGGTACCGAACCCGACGGGGGAGGTGCCAGGCAGGGGTCGGATGTAGCTGAGCCTGTCATGCTACCTAACCATGGAAACACCAGTAGACGGGGCCGAGCTGGAGTCCAGCCCGAAGTTGGACCCGAGGAAGTGCTAAGAACAGAACCCAGCAGGGGAAGATCAAGGTAAGGGCCAACTATGGCTGACCCCAGCATGCCTCCGGAAGACCAGAGGCAGCCATTGGAGAATGTCAGGAGTGATAAACGATACCATCCCTACAGGTCATCTGGACGGAGTCAATCCCGCAGGGAAGAACCAAACTCATTTTTATCCACTCCAAGTTCTGATGAAAGAATGACGCGATTGTTCAGCGAGTGCGTCCAACGGGAGCAAAGGGATCGAGAGATAGGTGCTAGGGTAACCAGCCCCTTCACCCGCAAGATTGAAACTGCCATCACCCCCCGGGAATGGAAAATGCCAACGATGGAACCTTACAAGGGAACCTCTGACCCCATCGTACACTTACAGAGATACACCCAGCATATGCTCATGAGCGGAGCAACGGAGGGAGTATTGTGTAAATGCTTCCCACTCTTCTTGGCAGACCTAGCTACCTCTTGGTTCTGCCACCTACCCCAAGGGTCCATCAGCTCATGAGAAATGTTGAAAGAAAAATTCATCAGCCAGTTCCGCATTCATGTGGAACAACCCAAGGACGCTTATTCCTTATCTAATATCAAGCAGAAACCTGGAGAGACAGTGCAACAATATCTCACCTGATTCAACGCTGCGGCGGCCGCAGTCCAAGATGCCGACGAGAAACTTATCCTAATGGCCCTCTGCAGTGGTGTACACCCGGATACTAAATTTGCTAGAAGACTAACCAAGGAAAAGCCAGCTACTTTACCTGATTTCTTCCATGAAGCTGGAAAGTATATGAGACTTGAAGACGCTGCCACTGAGAGGCAGTCAGGGCAACAGGCTAAAACAGCCACAGACAGGGTTTCCGCTGCAACAAAGGATGTTCGGAGAAATGACCCTAGAGACAATGCTGGGGGCAAGAAAGGGGAAAAGCGCCTATATCGACCTGGACCAAGATTTGACTCCTACACTCCTTTGAATGAAACGATCGAAAACATCTTCCTAGCCACTCAAGACGAAGTTAGATACAAGCGTCCCCCGCACAAGAAGGAGTCAGATAACGCACTCAAATCTGAAAAGTTCTGCCGCTTCCACGAATCCCACGGACATGACACCAATGAATGCCACCATCTCCGGGACTTGATTGAAGAACACATCAGAAGGAGGAGACTGGAACGCTATGTAAAAAGCCAGAGCAGGACTCCAGCTCCCGCCAATGAAAACCCAGGGTTACCCCTCCCAGAGGAAGGCGGAGGAAATCGCAACACCAGCGGCTCTAGTCAAGAGAAAATAGTAGTCCATACCATATCAGGAGGACCACACATCGCCGACAGAAGTTGGGCAGAGATGGAAAGATACGTAGGCGTGATCTAGAGGGAAGACAGTACCCACACATGGATCCTATGGTCATCTCTTCTTGGTTCGGTCCAGCCAAAGTTTTTCGAATTTTAATAGACACTGGATCAGTAAATATCCTATTCAAGCATGCTTTCGACAAAATGAAGCTGTCAATGAAGGATGTGTCTCCCTACAACAAACCACTACATGGTTTCACTGGAGATGCGAAGATGCCCCTCGGGCAACTGGACCTATTTGTTGAAATAGGAAGTCATCCCCGCTCCGCTGTGCGAAAACAAACATTTGTACTGACAGAGAACCATTCGGCCTACAACGCCTTTTTAGGAAGACCAGCCTTGTCTGACTTCCAAATTGTCCTAGCCTCATGGTGCCTGAAGATGAAATTCCCAACAGATAACGGAGTAGGAGAAATAGAGGGAGATCAAGACGCCGCTCGAGATTGCTATGTAACTGAGCTTCGCAATAACCGCAGGAAGGATAAAGGAAAGGATGCAGAGACTTCTCTCTACAAGAAAAGCTTGGAAGCATAGCAATTAAAGAAAGCCCCTCCTCTTCGATATACCAGCGATCCTTTCAACAAATTAGACCCCAGGGACAAAGAGGAGGAGGCCACCACCGAGCCTGCAGAGGCTATGGAATTTGTAGCTGTAGACAAACACGACCCAAGTAGACTGCTGGGAGTCGGGTCTCAGTTAAGAGCGGAGTTGAAAGATCAACTCGTCGATTTTCTTCGCCACAACATGGATGTATTTGCATGGACGCACGCCGACATGACAGGAATCTCGCCAAACGCAGCATGCCACATACTGAACATCGATCCCACCAAGGTGCCAGTGAAGCAGAAAAAGAGGAGCATGGGGGCAGAACGATCAGCAGCTCTCGAGGAAGAAGTAAAAAGCTTACTTGTCAATGACTTCATACGAGAAGCCATCTACCCAGAATGGATCGCCAACCCGGTACTGGTAAAGAAAGCTAATGGGAAGTGGCGAACATGCATCGATTTCTCCAACTTAAATGACGCTTGCCCGAAAGACTGCTTCCCACTCCCCCGAATCGACCAACTCGTGGACATCACAGCCGGACACGAACTCTTATCCTTCATGGACGCATACTCAGGATACAACCAGATCCCTATGCACGCCCCCGATCAAGACCACACCAGTTTCATCACTGACCGGGGATTGTACTGCTACAAAGTAATGCCTTTTGGACTTAAAAACGCCGGAGCTACTTATCAGCGCCTTGTCAACAAGATGTTTGCAAAATTAATAGGGCAAACTATGAAAGTTTATGTGGATGACATGCTGGTAAAATCAAGGAAAGCCAACGATCATATAAACCACCTGAACGAGATGTTTCAAGTACTTCGCCAATATGGAATGAAACTGAATCCTCTAAAGTGCTCCTTCGGAGTATCGTCGGGAAAGTTCTTGGGATTCATCGTCCATGCCAGGGGGATTGAAGCGAACCCCGAACAAGTTCGGGCCTTGCAAGATATCAAGATACCATCCACTCGAAGAGAGATGCAAAGCCTAAACGGGAAGGTGGCTGCCCAAAGCAGGTTCATCTCTAAAGCAACTGACAAATGCATCCCTTTCTTCGAAGCTCTTAAGAAAGACAAAGGAAAGTTCGAATGGACCACCTCCAAAGACCACTAGTACTCTCAACTCCAAATGAAGGCGAGGAACTATACCTATACCTTGCTGTATCGTCCCATGCTTTAAGCTCCGCTTTGGTGAGGGAGGACAACCACGCACAGCGACCCGTATACTTTGTAAGCAAGAGATTCACAGGGGCAGAAGCCAGATACCCTAAACTTGAAAAGCTAGCATACTGTTTGCTAATCACGTCACGGAAACTGCGACACTACTTCCAATATCATTCCATCAGAGTTTTAACCGATCAACCACTAAGGCAAGTACTCCATCGCCCCGACACTTCCGGACGACTACTTAAGTGGTGCATTGAACTGAGTCAATATGATTTTATCTACCATCCTCGCACCGCTATCAAGGGACAAGCCATAGCTGATTTTATTGCCGAATTCACTACTAACGAAGGTAAGGAGCAATCTGAAGTAGCAGAAAATATCAAGTGGAACCTCTTCGTTGATGGCGCGTCAAATGAACAAGGCTCGGGGGCAGGTGTTGTGATAATCACCCCCAGGGGAAGGAAGCTGCACTACACCCTAAGGTTGGAGTTCGCTGCCACTAACAATGACGCAGAATACGAAGCCGTGATAGCCGGATTAGAACTTGCCCCGGAGATTGGAGTCGGTTCTTTATGTCTCCACAGTGATTCTCAACTTATTGTAAATCAAATACTGGGAGAATTCCAGACTCGAGGAGAACGACTCACAACATATCTAAGGAAGACCAAGCTGCTGCTCAATCAGTTAAATCACTATTTAATCAAACACATTCCTCGGGAAGAGAATCAGAAGGCCGACGAACTGGAAAAGCAAGCTAGCATGAAGGACGGCGCCACTTCTCGAACAATAACCACCTCACAACAACTAGCCCCGAGTTACGAGATAATGAACATGATAGCTGCAATCGAAGAGGAAACTTGGATGACTCCTGTCTGGAAATATTTACAAGATACCAACAAATGAGATTACTCAAATGACCAGCCCTTGGCCCTTTGCAATATGGGGAATTGACTTGATTGGCGAACTGCCAGTGGGCCGAGGCGGAGCCAAATATGCCATAGTAGCAGTTGACTATTTCACCAAATGGGTGGAAGCGGAGCCTCTAAATAAAATATCTTCGGCAAAAGTTATTAACTTCTTGATCAAAAATGTTTTATGCAGGTACGGGGTTCCACTCAAAATCATTTCGGACAATGGACTTCAATTTGGCAGCGAGGAATTCGCCGACTGGTGCCAAGAGCACGGTTTTCACAAAAGCTTCTCATCTGTGGCTTACCCCCAGGCAAACGGACAAGTCGAAGCTGTCAACAAAATCCTCAAAACCCTAATCAAGAAGAAACTTGAAAAGTCAAAAGGCGCTTGGGTGGATGAACTTCCTACGACACTTTGGGCCTACCGCACATCTTACAGAACATCAACATGGCACACTCCTTTCTCTTTGGCATACGGATCGGAGGCCATGCTCCCAGTTGAAACAGTAGTGCCTTCCCATCGTAGGATCCACTACAACCCAGAAGAGAATGAAGAACTCCTACACATGTCTTTGGATCTAATTGAAGAAAGAAGAAATGATGCAGCACTTAAAGCGGCAGCTCACAAGCAAAAAGTAGCAGCACAATACAACTCTAAAGTCAAGCACCGCAGCTTACAGGAAGGAGATCTTGTCCTCAAGCGGATCTTCCCGCGCCCCGAAGCGCTAGATCCAATCTGGGACGGACCCTATGTAATTCATAAAGATCTCCACAACGGAGCTTATATTTTGTCAACAGTGGACGGAGAGGTGTTCCAGAGGGCATGGAACATCCAACACCTCCGTCGATACTTTTCATAACTTGTACTGCCCATATGAAGTGAATTAACAAAGAGAATCAGTGGATGTAGACATTTTCGTGCCGAACCACTTTAAAAATCTTGCCTCTTTTTAACTTGTTCCTTTATATCTTGGCTGCTTGTTAAGTTTTATCCTTTTCTGTTGAACAAAATCATGTATAACGACATTTCCATACTGGAACTTCACGGCGCAACCTCACCTGGACAAGACTCAACAGGTACTATACGATTCTATGCACTCGCCAATGAGACACTTTTGCTCCAGCATCCCTCTGCTGCGGGTTAACTCATTGCTCGCGACTGCCCTCAAAGCCAACTGTAATGAGCCGATTATAAGCCATCAAGAAGGCCGACTATAGTCGATGGCAGCTCATTACGGCGTTCGGCTCGCCGGCAACTGTGAACCTACTTTAAGCCCCAACATAAGGTGTGGCCATCCAGGGGTAGTTCACGGTTGACGATCGGCACCCACGCTAGCCGGCCATAGTAAATCGAATAATACCCACGATTACGGGCCATAATGGCTCGGGTAGTTACTGTGCGCGATCTCGGCTCCGATATGTCTTAAGTGCGGCTGTGGTAAAAAGATAAACTCCCCGCGGAGGCGTCAGATGGGTGACAAATGTCTCCAAGACCCACAGCTAGGGAAAGTGACTACAAAACCCGTTTGCCACGAACTTAAGCATATCGACGGCCTTTCGTGACTGGAAGTTTTACTTTTCCTATATTTCCATTCCATTTAAATACTTTTATTGTATCCTGCATAACGGTCCCCAAAGTACAGGACACTAAATGGGAGGCATTCGCTCACGAGAATCTGAGCCCGCAAACTGGGTGACAAGGCACTCAGCCGTATCCATGGTCAATTACACAAGATGTCCAAAGCTACCCCCTGCAACCAGAACATGAAGGGCGGTACTCTTTTCTCTTGTACATAATCATATAGCTATGACTTATTCATAACATTGCAAAACATGAGATTATATTTCGAGCAAAAGCTTAACATCGAACATAATTAAATCACAGGCATATGCATAACTATGTTTTTTATACAGCACTTCAAAATAATAACAGCATTCAAAATATAACAGAATCAGCTTATGTTATAAACTTACATAAAGACGTTCAATAACATAATTACAACTTAAGAGTACATTAATGTTTTGAACTAGCATGTACAGGAATGTCAAGCAGACCAAATAAAATAACCAACTGCACCCGTGCTCCACCCTCGTCCTACCAGCTCTTCGAATCTACTTGACTGCAGGATCGGAGTTCCCAGCATGATGACCAGAGGCCCCACCTGTCCAATTCAGGAAAAGAGTCCATTAAACCGACAACGAACGATCAAGTTATGAAAAGCTAAAAAGGGAAAACTCACCAACACCCGCTCCTTGGTCCTCATCCCCCAACTGCACACCGGCTTCCTCCGCAGCAAGTAGCCGCATCCCCTCCTTCACCGCTACCTTCTCCTCCTTTGAGAACTGGGCGGTAACCACATCCATCCTGAATGCCGCTCCACCTTCCTTATCCGCATCGGCCTTGGCCTCCTCCAAAGCCCGGAGATATATCCTGGCCATGACCCGGGGATAGTCATCCATCCAGGATAGACTACCCTGCTTCCAAGTACGGAAGTACTTATCCTACAACATCTCGTCCATCATCCCCTCATTCTCCTCAAACTCCCTCACCCGGGCCTCGGAGGACAGCAACTTAGCAATGGCAACATCCCTCTCCGATCGATATCTCAAGCGGTCAGCCTGGAGAGACCTCCTCATTTCCTCCATCTCTTCCTTTAGCCTGGCCTGAGCAAGCTCTGCGGCCTCAAGCCTCCCAGATAACTCCTCTACCTGCTCGAGATCCGCCCTCCGAACCTCATCCACCGTAGCAATGGCTACGCCAGTCCGCTCCTTGCAGGTGGCCTCCATCTTTCGTAGTTCTGCCCTACTAGCATCTTCCATAGTCTCCTTCAACCGCCTGGAGGCTGCCTCGTGCTGAGAAATCTGAATGGCTTAATCGGCAAGCTGTTTGGCCTGATCAGCAACCTTTAGCCGCAACCGAATATTAGCACTCCCAGTCTCCTCTCCAGCCTTGACCAGACGGGCATGATGCCCCATCAACTTCCCGGTCTCCTCCGCGACCCGATCAATATTAGCCTTGGCTTCGTCCCCCATGGTAACTATCCGAGTAGTAAGCAAATCGAGGTCTAAGGACTTAGCCTCATCAAGCACCCGTACCATGGGATTGCGGGGAAGAAGATGCTCACCCGTGGCCTCGTCAAAAGAGATATCCTGAAAACTCGGGTCCAGATCCGGATGGCCGGCAAATGGGTTGCGAACCAAACAAGGATGGTCTATCGGGGTGACGGTTGGATTTTCGGACGGATGTGGGGAAGACATAAGCTCAGTATCCTCCTCAGTAATATCATGGATAGGCTGGGCTGGAGGCTGAGGGCCTGGTGAAGGTTCAAACAAAGATCGGCCCCTTTTTCTCTTTTTCATATCTTCTTCAATAACTCCAAGAAGAGGGCGATATCTGACCACATCTCCAGGACGGCTAGCTGACGGCTTTGGTTTGGCGGAAGCTTTGAGTAACTTATACTGTTCAAGGCGGTGCCGAATATCTAATGTATTGGCCACCTTACCCATTCCTGGAATAAAAACCAAGTATTACAAGCATGCATGAAGCTACGACTCAAGAAACATGTGAAGTTAAAAGAAGGAGTTAAGAATTCACCTTGAACCACCGGATTTGCCTTAGCTGAAATACTCTCAGAAGATAGGCTGGCACCGGACCCGGCCTTATCAGACCTCTTCGATTTCTCCACCAAGGCTGATCCTTCCTCCAACCCCTCAAAAGCCTGGCGGAAGGCATCATCCGTCCACTCTTGAATCTCGCCTGCTTGTCCAGGAGGCAAAGCCCCGGCGCCATCGCCATCACCATCACCTTCTCTGTCGTCTCCGCTCTCTGCCTCTCCTCCTACATCGCCTCCTTCGCCTTCACCTCTATCCTCCTCCACGTCTTCCTCCCCCGGAGTCTTGGGCATGTGCTAGGGGAAGGTCCGTCGGACTTCTTGAGCTTCTTACCTCCGACAACTGGAGGTTTTGTAAAAGGCCTCCTCTTGCTGCTCTTCGCAGTAGCCCCATCTTTAGCTTTAGCAGCCCTTTCCTCGGCTGTATCTCTCTGCTTAACCACGGATTGACGTGGCAGAATTAGGTTGTGCTCCAGGAGAGTGGCATTCCTGATTAGGTAAGAAGCCGACCCGTCCCTTCCAGAGATAGCCTCTATCTCCGCGGCCATCTGTACCAGGCGATCATTCTCCACGACCGCAAAGCCACCTGTCGCTAGCAAGAAATAAAAGCATATAAGAAGAAGCATTGCAGTCGGGACAAAGAAATTACAAGTGGAATTCAACTTACAGCCAGAAGTGAAGAGGCGAAAAGAAACGGAGTCGTCCTTGACGAAGAACCATTCCTTGTTAAACATGGTAAACTTCGAGTATAAGTCCAAGACCGGCTTGAAGGACACGACCAACTCTAAACTAATGTACGGAGACCCCTTCTTGTAGCCCCTCAGATTATATAGATATCGGATTTCCCGGTTAGAAGGGGGGCGCCCATATCTCCTTTGGAAGATAACGAATAGACACACTAAGATGGCATAGGAGTTGGGCTGAAGCTGAAAAGGAGCCACTTTCAGGTAAGTAATGAAGCTGACTATCCATGCATTGATCGGAGGAATGGCCCCGCACATGCAATGGTATCGGCTATACACGAAATATCCTTCAGGAGGATTGTACGGCATCACTCCGTCCCCCGGCAACAACATAAGTGATCTATCAATCCCAAAGGAGCGGGATATAACATCAAGCTGCTCCTCTCTGAGAGAGCTAGGAAAGCAGTCAGGAGGAGAATTCAAGAGCTCCTGAGGACCATATCCGTCCACTAATGACCTCGGGGCAGGTCCCTGTCGATCTGGTCCTGGCTGGGCAAGGGGCACAACGGGAGGCTCACTTCGGTCCGTGGATTTTCTCTTGTCCGATCGAGTTTCCACTTTGCGAGACATTTATCTGCAACACAAGGAAGTAAACATATGGACAATGTAGTCTGGAATTTCACTTGTAAATGGAAGCATGGAAAAATTCAAGGTTTGAATGTCATTCGGCACGTAAGTTCATTCGGCACGTAAGTTCATTCGGTACTATGTGTCCTTATGCTCATTCGGTGAAACGAAGAAACCTCAAGGGAAACGCACCTGGCTCGGCACTGGATGATTCGGCACTGGATGATTCGGCACTGGATGATTCGGCACTAGATGATTCGGCACTAGGTGATTCGACGCTAAATGATTCGGCACTAAGGTGATCCGGCTGTCTCAAATGATGGAAGTGGAAGGAAGGCACGTGGCCCCTATTTATAAGCAAAAACAATAACCGGACCAGATGGTGCGGCATTAGATACCGGATGATAGCAAAACAAAGCACGCCATATGCAGGCATATGCCCTACTTTGGGGGGCAAGTGTTGGGTTCGTTTTCATCACCACCGAACCAAAGAAAAGGAAGCATCACCGGTCCAAAATCCACGTCCATGCATTGCCGAACCGGAGCACTACCAACCCACTACCCATAACTACCGAACCATCCCTTTCCTACCACCATCACCGAACCAGACTCTGCCGAACCAACCTCCTCCACGCTCCTGCCGAACCACCTATCCACCGAACCAACCTCATGCCGAACCAACCCACTCCAACCACTACCGGACCAAGTGGATACCGAACCAACATCGCTAGACCAGATTGCTTCAGCCCAGGCCCACCAGCAGCTATATACATCCAAGATCCCTGCCCCTAACCTCACTTTATAAATAGAGGGGCAGGTGCACAACAATGGCAGACAAGTTTTGAGAGCTCAAGCCTGGAAGGAACTTTCAAACATCTTTCATATACTTATATACAAAGCTTTGTACTTGTAATCTGAAAGAAAAAAAAGAATAACATATAAAGTGGACGTAGACACGTTCTGGCCGAACCACTATAAATCTGTGTGTCTTTTACAGTTTAGTCCCTGTTTTTTATATATTTGCGTGAATCACCCAAATCACTAGAAACAACATAAAATCAACAAATTCATACGATTTGGAGGTGTTTGTCAATTTTTTGTGCAAACATACGTTAATAGAGATTTAGTCGAAATTTGGAGATCTTAATTTAATAAATCATGAACCAATGTTAGTTATATCCTTATTGTAATAAAAGACGTGAATGACAAGGTTTAAAATTTTAATAAATGAATTTTGGGAATTTAATTTTATAATTTCTGAATTTAATGAAATTGAAATTAAACACTGCAATTGATGGATTAATTAACTTTAGATTGACATCTAAATTAAATTATTGTAATTGTTCAAGAAATAAAAAATGATAAGATTTGTTAACTATAGAATTGAAATTGAAAAAGTGATTTAATTAATTAATTATTAATTTATTTAATTAACTGAAAAATAGCCATTTTGGCCACTGACTTGGATTTTGACGAAACCAGTTTCATCGGATCCGTAACGGTGAATTATTGTAGAATTTCAAGTTTCATAGCGATCAGACTTGTCGTTTGATCGTACGGGCTCGAAACGCCTAGAAATAAATGAAATTGAAATCAATGTGAAATAACTTGATTTTAGCATAACTTCTTCATAAGATGGAATTTGGACTTGAAGCCTATACCATTGCATTTAAAATATTTAAAAACATCTATTTTGATATATGGATTGACCCAATTTCGTTTCAGAGTCAAAATGGGCTTTTCGGGCCATTTTATCGTTCATCGCATGTATCAATAGTGTCCATCTATTCTATTTTAGCTTTGTCTATAAATACCCTTCTATAAACCCTAGCAGCCTTTTATTTCTTATTTCTGTACGTACAGAAACTTCTGTGACCCTCTTCCTCAATGGCTAAAAAACCCTAAATGTTCCAATTCAATTCCAATTCAAATCCAACAACAAAAATTCAAACTCCTCAAATAATATCAAATTTTATATTGATCATAAGCTCTCGACGAGCGCATCTCAGATCTATAATTTGTTTTCCAGATTGAATCTCTGTCTGACTAGAAATTGAAGAACAAATTCCGGTCGTTCATCGCGTCTTGATCATCTTGCACGGATCGCCAAATTGAACTTACCATCGCATGGAGAGGACCACGCGTTGTTCTTCGGAGGTGTTTGTTTTGGTTATTAACGGTCTGATTAGGCAGAAAAATTCGATTAGGGTCACCATCAATTGGCGACTACTGATTAATTTGGGGTCGACTTGGAGGTCGTGGGGAGTCAGGCGATCGCGGCGTGTCAAGGGGGTAGCCACGGCGGCTAGCGGCGTTCCTGCGTGGTCGCGATCGTCTCTGGTGGCAGTGGGTGTAGCCACGAGCGACGTGCATAAGCCGCTTCTAGGGTTCATACACATAAATGAAGATGGTGACGTGGTACCCTTTTTTATTTTATTTTATTTCTATTTAATTTCTGATTTCAAAACTTCTAAATATCGTAATTTGTTCATACGAGGTCGAATTTACGCTCGGTTCGATCTACTGGGATCGTATCGAGATTCCGGACATTTTGGTGCTGGTTTGGACGAATTCTGAGACTATTCAAATTTTGGGTTTAAATTGGATTTAAATTCAAAAGGCGAGTGTTCTAACCCACTCACAACTTCTAAAATTTCTTATGTGTGTTAAATTAATTTTTGATGTGATTAAAAATTTATTTATGACTGTTTGGCATATTTTAATTATTATCTCAGTTAAATTGAATTTATTGAATTAAATTATTATTTAATTCATTATTGCATATAAAGTGCCAATTAAATTGTTATTTAATTTATTACTGCATTTAATTTAGTTATTTGAAATTTGAGTTTTATTTAAATGATGAGGGATTTATTAAGTAAAATATTTCAAAACTAAATAATAGGAAATTGAATTGTTGGATTGGAATTACAAAACTCAATTTTGAAATTGTTGAATACTTAAAGTTGAAATATATTGAATATGAGATGATTTATTTTGTGGATCAAATCTGTTTTGAAATCAATAAAGTTGGAATAGTTTATTTGGAAACTGAATTGAATTGAAATTTATGATTTGGGATTTGGTTAGATATAAAAATGTAGAAATTCGAGTTGTGTTGGATTTGATTTGTGAAATTGAAGAAGCTATTTTATTATATAATGTACTTTAAATATTTAAACCGTTTAAGTGGGGGAAGTTATGGTTTAGAAGCTATGAAATTCAAGGTATTATGTTTTGAAAGGTTATATTTCAAGCGTTTGGTTTCGAAATATTATAACTTTGAAAGTGTTATGGTTTTAGAAAAGGATATATTTGAAATGAAAAAGGTATCATATTGATTTGGTTTTGAAAGGGAAATGCTATTTGGTTTTAAAGAATAAACTATTTTGAAACTGGCCGAAGTGTTATAATAACGTTGGGTTATAAAAGAGACCGGGATCGGAAATTATCATACTCTCTGCCAACTCCGAAAACCACTTTAACAACCGTGTATGCGGTGGAGATTCCAGAATGAAGTAGAAAGACGACGACGTTCTATTGAGGTATATACATGGACCTGACTCCCATGAGTTGGCATATGGTGGCTAAAACAGGAGCGATTCTCGGGTGAGTGAGGTAGCCCCTCTTATTGGACACACACTCCTTCGATATTATACTCTGACTTTTGGATTGATTCGGTAACCACTTTTGATTTTTGATTTGAGAATATAGCTCGAGGTGGGCGGTAGCTGCGCGCTATGCGTCACCACCAGCCTGGATAGCAATTGGTATATCTACCCTGACATTGCTTTGTGTGCCGTGTCACCTACCATATCGTGCCTTGTACGAGTTTGGTTTTCTCCCGTAGCCCATGTGGTATCCTCTGGTGGCTTCCCAATCAGAAGGGACTATGATACTGGATGGACTACTGGGACTATTACGTGTTAAGGGAGAGATTGGGTAACTCCTTAACGCTATTTAGAAGTCAGTTTATTTTACTATAGACATTATTATAATAGCAAAATATCACTACATAGTAAATAGTTTAACAGATCCTTAGGAGATGTGAATCCCGAGCATCTCTTAAGTTACTGCACTCACGTTCGACACTGGATAGGAGATGTCAAATTCCGTAAACATCTCTGACGCTGTCCCGCTCATATTATTTGCCGTTGATTTAACTTACATAAGATCTTTTAGTTTTTACTTGAGTGTTTTGTCTTTTCAATTCGCTCGGGTCAGCCTGAGCATTTCAGGATTTGAAGACTTTACTTCTAGAGAATGAAGACAAAGATTGTATTACTGTTATTTACTATATTGTTCCACTGCATCACATTGTTCCGCTGCATTGTTATTTATTATTCTCTGGTATGTGTAACTCTGATTCCGTGTTGTATAAGTATAATCAAATGTTTTGTAAAAAAGCTTCATGGACTATTTATTTGATTATTATATTTTGTCGTTCCGCTGCAAGATTCTGTTTTGTTTTTTCTTTCTCTGCTTTTTTTTATTCACCTCAATGACAATCTGCCCTTCTGTATGGTTTGAGTCTGACGTGTGTGGTTTATCATCGATTTAAAACGTACAAAAGGGCGGGATGTTACAGTAATCTTTTTTGTTCGTGCACCCCACACTTTATTTACATGTGTTCATGTTAGAAAAGAAGAAATGCGTTCACGTATCACTTGAATTCTGGTGAACTCAAAAGTGCTAGCTAGCATAAATATTATTTTATCTTAATATACCCATTAATCAATTTTGGAGGTAAGTTTTATACTTTCTTTTTCTTTTTTTCAATGAATCATATTTCACGTTTACGGTAACGTTTGCCCAAGGACACTAGCAAAATGATTTGGTCATGCTTATGTTGAAGTTCTTAATTTTGAAACTTCAGTACACAAAAAAATAATGCCAAAAAAACATAAAACTAAAGTACATACATACATACCAACACTATCCGTTAGCGTGGAGCCGTCAATTTTCAAACATTATAAATAGAAATATGATTTTCTTTAACAAAAACCAATCCTCTGTAAATGAACCAACATTTCTCTATTAAAAATTATGAATATTTTTGCTAACATATTAACCATTTTAATTATATAATTACTTCTTTTATATATAAAAGCTTTCCAAAAACTGTTTTTCTTAAAGAAAGGCAAAAAGGAATATAATCCTTAAATCAATGATCTTACTAAGAAAAGAACGCTTACCAGGTCGATGCTGTAAGGAAGGTGAAGATGGATTTTCTAGAAGGAAGGAAATCGTCTGTTATAAATAGATGATTTCATCACTAGCTGCGGACTTAGAATCTCATCGAAGAAAGGAAAGAAACGAGGGTAAAAATAATACCTTTTAACTTCTTTTCTCGATGGAAATAATCATCGTAAAAATCAACACCATTAACCTGAAAATTTCTACACGGTAACAAATCTGGATACAAATGAAGAAAAAAACCCTAAAGAATTGAAATTGAATTGGTTATGTACCTGATAGAGTGGGTTGACAGCAAAATTAAGCGACAAAATTAGGGTTAGTGTTCTCTTGTTGAGGGAAGAAGATCGAATTAGGGTTAGGGCTTTTCTTTTGAGGGTTGGGGTTTTTGGTTTGAAGTTGTGAACGTGAGAAAGTTGGTTTTGTGAATTTACGTATATCAAAGATATTAGGTTTGCGGGTGCGATCCGATTAAATGTTATTTTGGAAGGAAATGAATACCGTGGAAATTGCGAAAAATTTCCGACTTTTTCCGTTACTTATCGGAAGGAATTCCTTTCGAAATTATTTTTTCGAAAGAAAGCGGAAAATGGAAATTTCGAAAATAGTCGGAAAGAAATTGACGAAAAGGCGAAAAGATGGAAATTTACCCAACCCTAGTTGTGATGAGGTTGCTGTTTGTTGGAGTATTGGTAGTAGTGAAGAGGGAATGTGGTTGTCTATTGGATGAGGGAGCAATTGTAGTAGTTTTGTGAGGAAGGTAAAGTGTGAGGATTGTGGTCGAAGGTTGTGATGTTTGGAGAGGAGGAGCTATGAATGAGGGATATTAGCGATGGTTGGTTGATTGATGATTTATAGGATATTGTTTATTGTATATGAGGTGATTTGTGGGTTTGATTGGTTTGGAATGCTATTTTGTGAATGTAGCGGTTGCAGAGAATTGTGAATCGTAGGTTTGAAGAAGTTGCAGTGAGTTGAAGTGGGTGAAGAAGTGTGTTTTTGGTCAAATTGTTCTCCAAAGGAAAGGGGAAATGAAGCGGGTTTGAGGTTTGACTGTGAAAGCAGGGACGGTGGTTGATGAGGTGGAGTTTAGCCATGTAGTCAGGTTTTAGTTTATAATATGATTACCCCTTCGAGCATATGTCAAAAGAAAAAAGAATTATTCAAATGAACAAATTGTTCAAAATTATATAATAATTCACTTCATATTAAAATTTGAGATGAAATGTTAGTAAGTTTTTATATTATTGAATTGCAATTTAACGAAAATACACAACATACATTTTTTACGAGCTTTTATTACTTTTCCATAAAGTCGTTCAAAAGATATTTGATCAATTCTTTGTTTGACCTATTCAATTATTCATACAAATAACAATTGCCAAAACACACCGTTAGCTAATACTTAATATAGGATTTGTTAAGATTATACCCAGAAGACAGACACCTTTTCTGTAGAGAACCATCAAGGGCCAACAATCAAATCCAATGGCCAATGCTACGAACAACTAGTAATTCAACAGACAACTTTTCTACATATATTTCGCATTAAGTTCTTATTTCATTCTAAATATAAGTTTTGCTCGATGAAATTAGAACATAGAAAATCAGGGTAAAACACGCTAGCTGTTATAGCTTCTTTTTTAATCCCAATACTACAAACGGTAGATGCATAAATTACCATATATTACGTTGGAATTTTAATAACTTTCAAAAGCAAGTGGAAAATAGGATCACTTACAGATGCTAAAGAATGCGATGGAGAAGAAAATTCTAATTTATTGCTTGTATAAGCACCTTTTTTTCTATTAATGTTGGTTATGTTATGCTTTAATTGCTAAGTTCTGCTAGGACACCTCAATGCAGTCATGAAAGATGACATATGATATATGAACAAACATTATAAAATTTGATTGGATTAAAGGGACTTACATTTGGTTCCATGCTTTGATGCACTTACAAAACGTAAATGTGAAACCAATGAGAAAAAATAGTGTTTCTTACCGAATCAAAGTTTATGGAGGTTAACTTCAATGGTTAAATGACACTAAACAAACATTAGAAAATGGTTAAATGACATTTACAACTTCATACGGTTTGGTCTAACTTAGAAGCTCCCTGTGAACTTTCATAAATTGGCTCTTCTATTAGCATTAGAAAATGACTTCAGCCATTAATTTCTGCACAAATATGGGTATTGCATTGCTGTAGCTTGTAATTGCATTCAATTATTTAGCATGGGATCAAAGCATGGGATAAAAAAGCACATCAAATTTAGCTTAATAAGTTTCGTTTACTAGTTTTAGTTTCATGTTTTCACCCAAAACGTTCAAACTAAAACAAACAAACAATTTGAAAATCGATTATAAGATGGGAAACAAGTTTATCATAACATCAAAAGTGACCATACGGTCATGTTTGTAGGCATTTTGATAATTGTTTTTATAATATTGATGACCGGTTATTAACTAATACGTATACACATACACTCTAAATAGAATCATTTTTGTAACAGCTACTTGAATTTGTTTGACTAGGTGCTGCTCAGAAGTTCATCAGGGGTGCTATGAAGTGATGTAACATCGCTTTTCATTTGAATAGAAAATATATTTGACGTATAATACAATCTAGAGTTCACAGTACGTTACTGAACTTTGTATCGCATGTATTGTTGTTATATACTGATATTTTCTTGCTGAATATTGTACTGCTCCGTTGTCATAATATTTATTGCCGAACTTTGTACTGCTCTATTGTTGTAATGATATTACATAATCTTCTATTATTGTAATATTGTAATGCTCCATTGCCGATTCGCACCGTTGTGTTAAATAATGTAATATTATTGAATGCTACTGTTTTTATTTATTATTATTTTTTAAATGTAAATTAACAATGGTTAATAGTAGGTTGCTTAATATATATTTAGCCCTGGGCTTAAATCGTGGCTAATCAATTTGGCCATGGCCCAAAGCAGTGGCTAAGTATATACCAACCAAGGCTTAGAGCCGTGGCTAAATATATCCAAAGCCGTGGCTAAATATTAGTCACTCATCATTTCACCACGACTCTAGGCCGTGAAAAATCGTTTTGCCACAGTCCGGAGCCATGACGAAATGACTTTTTCAATGTAGTGAGTTAGCACATAAAAATCGATATATGCTAATCTATTATCAAAACCATATGTGTACTACAGTCGAGGTACAATGCTCAGTGTTTATGTATACAATCGAAAATATCTACATCGTGTGATGTCATAAAGTGATAACAACCACAGATTTTGTCAAAAATCCTCACTATCACTCGTGTGTGATGGATATATGATAACTCGTATGGCACAATCGCAAACTAGGGACCCAATCGTATTCTCGGCTTCATTGGTGCTCGGATCCATTATACTCTAAAAGGCTAGGAAGCAGGTCCACAATCGCAAAGCGTAGGGTAATATGCAATCACAAGATCCAGAAACAATCGCAAATCCAGGTGGACGGCCTCAAATATCCCTTCTTTACGAGCACATTAGAAACTTTCGAGTTATCAACGATCCCTTTGCATGCGTCTCCATAATGGAACTCAATCATTATTCCATCATGGCTATCTCCATAGTAGGACATAGTCGTAAATCCCGCTCACAAGCCCCCGTCACTAGCTTGCCCTTACGGATTGCTGTCACGACTTCCATTGTTAAGCCATCATCTTCGGAACGCCTCTAAACACCATCGTAAGTCGTAGAGCCATCATACCAAGATCTTGAAGTCATTATGTCAAAGTGACATTCCATTGCTTCCTTTATTGCCGCATATAATCCAAGGCCTTCCCTTCTCTGACCCGAAGCACCTATTCCCTGACTCGAAGCGACTCTGACATGCCATGATACAACTCCAAGCACCCTTCCTTGTTTGGGGCCCGGGCATAGCCCTACAAGACAGAAAAGTATATCCGATCTTTTATGGGATCACCGAACAGCGATTAATGTTCGGTCCTTCATCCCACTACCGGATAACTAATGTTGCTGGCCCCTTCAATGTCGAACCAAGGCATCATTGGACAAAATCCTATTCGATCTCTCCTTCTACCAAACCACGATTCCCACTGGGAAGAAAGTCCTGTTCGGTCTTCCACCACTGCCGAACCAACTTCAAAGCTCGACCGTTGAACTAGTTCCTCTCTAAGTTAACCAATCACTGAGCAAGCTTACCACCGAATAGCCTACCATCGAACCAAAATCCTACAGTACCCCCACTTCTCAATTTCGCATCGATTTCACCTTTATGCTTTGTTTCTTGACCCTTATGAATGTGCAACGATACAATTCTCAACAACCTCAAGTCAATCCATCGAAGTCTGGTTCCATGGTTCCTAATCCTAAGTTGTTTTGATGAGCGTTTCAACCATATAAATATTTACACAAACACAACATGCGCACAATCACATCCAAACACTCATTAAACCATAGAAAACCATAATGCAATTACATCCCTAATGCAGACTACCACATACAAAGGCAACCATACTCCAAAACAACATGAGTAAAATGCTTAAACAATTTAAAATTCGTTTTGCTATAGGTTTTACACTGAAAATAGTTTTAGTACCTTAATTTGACTTGCAAAATGAGTTTAAAATAGATCAAAACCTATAGATACATATATAATACGATGAGAAATGATAAACCACTCGCCAAAATCCTCAAAATCCAAGTTTTGCACGCAAATTGAGGTAGATTCGAAAATGAACATCAGAAGTGTAATTTTTCTTCCCTAAGAATATAGTTTTAAAGATCTCTAATGTATCTCCTTACTAATCTATGATATAGATTTGATTTGTAGGAGAAAAGAGAAGGTTTTGGATAGAGAATGGATTAACAGAGGCTTAGATCTATGGGAGAAGGTGTAAAAATGATTTGGGGAAGAAGGTTCAACCTATATAAGGTCTTCAAATTCGAAATGGATTAGTGGGCTTACCCCCAAACTCATTAACCACTAAGCTGCTTCAAAACCGTCAATCTTCAAATAGTCATATCTCCTAACCAGAAAATATAAATCTTTCTTAGGACCACTCTACAGAAAGAGAAACCATCGTACTTTCCAACGGAAGTAGTCTGGGATGCTAATTCTGCTTCTATCAAAAGTTATAACCGTTACAAGTTTTCAAGGGTAAAATCGTTCGGAAAAATTATAAAGATAGGAAATGTCACTAATAGGCATTTGCCAAAGTTATGGAGTCATAAGACCTCATATGAATTTACGAATAATATTTTACGATCCTTCGATACGTAAAATGCGGGTCGTTATAGAATGGGTGCTTCACCCTTGATCTTTTAAAATATAATTCATCAATACCATATGGTTCATAATCATATAATTATTGAACTATTCCTTAAAATTATGACTTAGTCCATAATTTCAAAATAATGGTAAAAAACATTCAAACACTTCTGTATTTTCTAACGCATCACTTTTCTTGTAAATACCATTATCGTAGTATTATTTTATAATATTAATATCAAACTAAAAATATACCTATTTCCAGCCAATATCGAAAAAAAATTATTTCATAAATAATATTTGGTACATTTACGAAGACATAACTTGGTGCGCCCACTAAGAAGATTTAAATTATATGCTCACATTGTTTTTGTCGTTACTATAGTAGCATATGAAATATGAAGCTCCATTCAACTACTTATTATGGGATTTTATCTCATACACTGTAACTATTCTACGATCGAAAGTTTTAGATCAAATATCATGAGAAAATAACTTTCATAGAAAATAATTTTTTCTGTATGTAAATACATTTGGAACAGAAATCAAATTTCTCATTCCATATTAAGTACCTCTGGTATTTTGTACATTCTCGTTTCAAATGTTTCTTCATGAAAAGAAGGTGACCAATCATTTTCTGTGTCCCAATTGTGCATAAGTTACATCCACTCTTGTACGTTCACTGTGATGTCCCGGAAATTTAAGCAATATTTATTTAATAATTTCATTTATAATTATTTTAAAATGTGAAATATTGATTTAATAATTTAATTCAAACATGAATTTTCTTTTGAAGATAAATAATCATTTAATTTGTCAAATGATATTCTTTTCAAAATTTAAAATAATAATAATTTAAATTGAAAATCTTATTGTTTTCAAATATTAAAAATATTTAAGTAATAAATTTATCTTTCTAAGCTGATTTAAAGATATTTATTTATAATGTATATATGTGTATACATTGTAAATAGAGGAATTGATTTTAATTCAAAATTTAAATTTAATAAAGAATATTTTCTAATTATTATATATAATGTATAATTTATGAATTGATTAAATTGATTTAAATTAGTATTGAAAACTTTTCAAAAGTTTGTTTTAAAAATCTATCTTATATTTTCATAGAAATACAAGTAAGTATTTATTTTGTTTATAAAAATAAATATAGTTTAAATTTTGTTTTATAATAAAAGTTTATTTTGTTTATTTTAAAGAAAATAGTTTTTCTTTGAAATAAGGTTTAATTCATTCATGTTAAATTATAACATTTGGTTTGAAAACTCTTGAATAAAATGAATTCAACATTTTTTCGTTTTAAAACTTTTCTCTTTTGCAAATTAGTTTTAAAATATTATTTTAAAAATAATTAAACAAACATTAAAATGTAAATGTTATAAGAAAGTTTATATGTATGTATTTAAAAACTAAATGTTAATAAACATGTAATCATTTTAAAGGCTAACGTTAATAAACATTTAAAACATGCTAAAATAAATTAGAAATGGTTTTAGGATAAATTTAAATGCAATTATAAATTAAGAATTTTCTTTTTTATATTAAAATGCATATGTGTTAAGATCTTAACACTAGAGAAGACACTTGTAAATTTATCTACATCCTAACATAACAAGTGGCATGTTGTTTATTTTTGAAATTTAATTTATTAGATAATAAATTGTAACAATGTATTTTGTTAAACATTGTTTTCATTTGAATCTGAAAATCAGATTTAGGCAAAATCAAAACCCAAACATAATGCATGTTAAAAATCTGTAAAATCAAAATTCAAATCAAAATCTGCAATGCCAATCTGCAATCAAAAAAATTCTACAAACAAACTTCAAATCTGCAATCTGTATGATCAACTTCAAATCTGAGCATATGAAGATGGATCTGCATGTAATAATTTTGAAATCAAATTGGAGGCAATTGCAGTTTTATTAATCAACAACAGGCAAGCAACTTCAGTAATCAACTGCAACTAGCAAATGCAAGCCAGATTTCTGCATGCATTTCAAAACAGGGTCCTGGAAAAATGAAATCTGCATCTAATTTGTTCTCTGCATCTTCAAAATTGATAGGTGAGTAAACTTCTTATTTTAAAAACAGATTTCCCTTTTAAAAATCAGAGCCAACCATAATTTACAGAACTTAAGTTTTTATTTTCACAGAAATCAAAACTTGTTTAGGCAAAATTTGTTCTGTTATCTGTTTAAAAATGAAATGAAATGAGTAACTTCACATGCACAAAAGCTTGAGATATCTGAGCATATGAATGGGAAGAAATAAGTATGTGCGATGATTTAATATTAATGAATGTTCTATGTGTATAGAAATGAATACGTTTATATGTTTTGATTTCCTGAATCTGCATATCTAATTAGTTGTAAATTAGGATATTCTTAATAGGAAATCTTTATCATTTGAATTGTTTCAGTTAGTAATTTTATGTGTAAACAAAATATGTTTGTTTAGTATAAATTTAGGTTCTGTAAAATTATGATTTAGTTAATATAAGTTAAAATTTAAATCTGTTGCCTCTGAAATAATTATAACAGTAAGTATTTTCAATAAAGTCAGGATATCAAACATCATTAATTATTTAAAATAGCTTATAACAGGGATGTATGATAGAAATCATGAATTTTAAAACAATATTTACATTTTATAATTTACTGATAGGTTAGTATTTCTGAATTGAACAAAATTGGGAAATCTAGGATCATCTAATTTCCTAAGGATTTTGGGGTGATGTGGTTTTATCTGGAGGTGGAGGATGGATGTGAGGATGGGGGAAAATTAAGCAATTGGTGATCAGAGAGAGGAGGTGGAGATTGGGATTTCCAGGTTCAAACCCTAATTTTGAAGTGGTTGGGTTTTAGCAGCTTCTTGATCTCTCTGTGATGCATCGAGTGGGGTAGGGTTTTGAGAGGTTGTAGGGGGAGTGTGGATGGATCTATGGCCAAGATCGCGACAACGATGGTGGTCGGAGGTGGAATTCCTCGGCGTTGACAGGTTGGGGTTTATGGTGCTGTGAAGTTTTTCCAGGTTTGGTTAGAATCTTTGGTTTCAAGTTTTGAGCTGCAGTGGAAATTAGGTGGTCGTACCCATGTTAGGAGATGGTCGGCGACTAGGAGGAGTAGCTTAAGGAGGCTGGAGTTGATCAGAGCACTGGTGCATATGCACCGTGCATATGTGAATTCTGGTGAACACTATTGGGTTGTTATGTGTTTTTGTCTCATGTAATTCTCAGGTAAGACTTGCAGTGACTCGGAGTAGGTGGTTTGAGAACTCGAAGTAAATATAGGGGTTTCTCGGGTTAATGTGTTGCAGGTTTAAAACCTGTCATTTTGCAGTTTTTTTTTTTGAAATTTGAATGGAATTCATAATTTAAAGCTGAAACTTGATTCAAGTGTAAGTTGAATTTGAATTCAAATGAAATTTTGAATTCAAAGTTTTTAAAAATAATAATTTTATATTTTAAGCAAGAGTTAAATTTAGTTTTAAATCAAGTTTAAAAAACAGTTTTCAGGTTTACTTTTAAAACCAGATTTTGATTCAAAACAGTTTTTGTAATTTTTAATTTATGAAGTTTTAAAGGAAGATTTAAAATAATGAATTTGATTTCAAATAAGTTTTTAACTTGAAAGAATTTATTTCCTTTAATATTTGAATCAAAGATATGAAATGTTAATTTAAATTTGAAAGTTAAAATAATCAATTTATTTTCAAAGCTTGATTTATTAAATTTTGTTTTAAATCTTTCTTTTATATTTAGGTAATGAATGTTCTTTAACATTTATTTTATTTTAAGGTTTGTAGATTTGTATTAATGTTTAAATAGTTAAACATTTTTAATAGCAAATTTTTTTAAATGGAATTTAAATTTAAATTTAGAAATGTATTGTTTAAATATATTTTGAATGTAAATGAAGTCATTTGATAAGTAAATAAATTATTTTGAAAATAATTAAGATAATTAAGAATTTACTTAATTATTTGGTTTTAAATAATGGTTTAGATTAATTTTTATTAGAGATGACTTATTGATAATTAATCTAAGATAATTTTTCTTAAGTAAGTAATTTTTGAAAATGTTGTTAATTAATAAAAATAATTATCTAAGGATAATTAATGAATTAATTGATGTAATTAATTTTGATAATTAACTAGATTAATTAATTGAATACAATCAATTGTAATTTGTTAAGTATAATTAATTAATAAAAGTAATTAAGGAATTAATTACTTATTGTAATTAATTTTGATATTGTGTTTTGTTTAAGTTAATCAATTTAGTTTAATTTAAGTAAGTCATTTAATGATTTAATGGAAGTAATTACTAAATGTAATTAATGGAGCAGGATTTCTTAGAAAGGTAATAATGAAAATTACTGGAATGTAATTAAGTAATTTGGATAATTACTTTTGTAATTAATCAAGGATTAATTAATAAAGATAATTAATTATCGGGAATTAATTTATTAATAAGTAATTAAGGGAGTTATTACTGAATTTAATATTAATCAAGGTGATTAATAATTAATAAAAGCAATTAATTTTTAAATTAAGTAATTAATTTGAATATTAATTAGAGATCATTAATAATTATAATTAATGATGTAATTAAGGATTGTTTGATTAAGTAATAATTAAATAAGTGATTAATTAATTGTAATTAATTAAGGACAAATATAATTAAATATAATTAATTAATAAATGAGTAATTAAATGTTAATTACTTATGGATAAGGTTAATTAATTTGTGAAAATTAATCAAAGACTAATTACTTATCGTAATTAGTACATGATTAACCAAGGTGTTTAGTCAAGTTAAATACTTAGTGAAAAATTAATTAACTAGGTTAATTAATTAATGGATGTTAAGCAGGATTTAAATGTGGTAATTAATTTAATTTATTTTAAATTAATTAGAGATGGAAGTAATTAATTTAATTTATTTTAAATTAATTATAATTGATGGTTAATAAATCATTACTTATGGATATTATTGATTGAATGGTTGTGATCTCAGTAATGAGATGAGTTGTATTTATATGATATGGATGTTTGGTTAAGGTATGATGTTGTGTGATGGATTATCTGGTTGTGATGATTATCTGTTTGTGATGATGATACAGATTATCTGTTTATGATATGAATGTGATTATCTATTGTGATATGTAGCTTATCTATCTGTGTGAAATAGATAATAATAAAATGAGTTAATCGTTTAAAACCCTTAAGTACAACTTGGACATTAATATGGCGTTTGGTTTCGATGAGACCGGGATCGGGTTTCCATTTTTGGATATCCGAAAACCACATCGATTCCAATTAAACGTTAGGTCGTTAATCCAAGTGGAGCAAGTGAAGACTCGAGGTGTAAGAACTATACGTCAGTATAACTCTGTGGGTGATTCCGTAATGAGTTTGACGGAATAGTACTTATAGGTTCGAGATCGTGATTTAGAGTGCAAGGGCTATGGTCGTTGACTCTGAGGGTGATTCCAAAATGAGTGAAACGAGATAGTGCCTTCGGTTTCGTTCGAACTCGGAACGAACTTGTATGGATTGAATGCTTTCAGAACATCGTCAGGTGGACGATGAGCATTCTAAGATTTATGTGTCCTATAAAGGTAATCGTAACCTTAAGCCTCATCGACCGGGAATGGCTAAAACAGGGAAGGTGCAACAAGGCTTCGTGGGTAGCCCCCACTGGAGAGCAAGATTTACCCCTGTCTAGAGGTCCCTTTATATTCGGCTGTGTGGCAGTTGGCGACGGCCAATCTACGGGGTGGTCTTGTTCGGAACTGTTCAGTAAGGAATGGTTCCGGCCTTGTGTTGCAGGGGAGTTAGGGTGGCTCCTCGGTACGTTGATATAGGCCACGTACTGTGACAGGCGGTACCCCAGTAGCCCTGCCATTGATGGAATCCATAATCCAATAAGTGCCTGTACGGTTTTGATTGTGCCCAACTATGTTGGAACGTGAGATGTAAGCATTCCAGCTATTTCTGTATTTTATTTTGAAAACCCTAGACACTATCATAATATCACTGGATTTCCTATCAAATGTTTTGGTTAGCGTAAGGTAAAAACTTTTCCATGTTTATGGGTGGGAAGTCTTACGTGATACCTTTTGTTTCCAAAGGATTTTCTAAAAGTTAAGCAACTTTTAACCCCGTTTACTCACACCAGACCCCTGTCTGACCTGAGTATTTATTTTCTGTTTTATTAAACTCTTGGGTACTCATATTACGTATTAGTAGTCAAGTGATTGAGGATTTCTTTGTCGAGTTTCTGGAGGAGATAATGGAGCAGGAGGCTTCAGCGTGTAGATATATTTAGTGGTTCCGCTGTGTTTGAGTTGTATCTGTTTTCTCTGATGTACTTGAATTGTAATTGCTAGACAGATATTTATAAATGTCTAGTTTGTGTTGTATTAGCTGTAGAACTCTGATGTATATGATACTATGTAAAGTTTTATGTGATATATTATAATTTATTCGTTCTGCTGTGAGATTCTGATGTTGTCCGTTTCTTTCTTTCCTTTCTTTTCTCTTTTCTATCCCTTTCTTTCTTCTTAATGATGCGTCTTTCTATGGAATGAAAGGCGGGTCGTTACATTGTGGTATCAGAGCTCTAGGTTGAGCGAATACCTAGACTCTAGAGTAGTGTCCTTCTCGAGAGAGCGTATTTGTAATTTTGAATATATATATATATATATATATTTCTACCTATTAGATTGGGTTACCTGTTCAGGTTTTCCAATATAAGTAATAAAGGTAGATAGGGTAGTGGTGTGTGTAACACAACTACCAATGGTTGGAGTTCGAGTGTTTGAAGTTGGAAGTGGTCTGCTAGGAAAGTATTGGGCATCTTGAGTAGTTTTGCAGTTTGGTATAAAGGATTTTTCTGATCTCTGAAGGAAATCTTTTCAAGAAATATGAGTTCATTTTTGGATTTTAAGCTTGGTTGCACTCGTGTGAGTGGATTTTCTTGAGTTTGGATCAGTTGGGAGTTTTGAAGCCAACAATGGTATTTTGGCAACCTTAGGAAGGAGTTCTGTCTGTATTTGAGTTTGAGACTCAGTTTGGCAGAGTGTTTTATGCTTGGTTTGAGAGCGAGTTTCCTGAGAGATATCTGTCTACTGGAAGGCTCTATTGTGAAGTGGCTGGTGTAGCTTTGGGATTCGATAAGTTTTTGGATAAGGAATCTTTGGCAGTAGTAGCAGCAGTGAGTGGCCTGTTTCTTCGATGGTTTGGAAATCTCTGTGATTCTTTTGTCAGTAGGCCAGGAAGATGGTGGAGCTTGTCCATTTCTTCTGGAAGCCCAGATAGGAGTGATGTTAGTGGTAAAGAGGTAGACCACTAGTTCTTCTTTTGGATAGAAGGCTTAGCTGTTCTGTTTGTTGAAGTGAACGTTTTCTTAGGAACTGAACTAGGTGGAATCGCAAAAGTGACTTGCGATGGTTCGGAAGTTCTCTGAGTGATCTTTGTTTGGATTGAAGCATCTCTAGTGGATGTTTGAGTTACCAAAGTGGTTTGGTATTTTCTGGATATCTTCGAAGGAGCTAAGATTTGCATCCGCATCGAGAGTTTGAGTTCTGTTTCGACTTGGTTCTTGGAGCTTTACCGGTGGTTCAGCATTGTAGGAGATTCTTTGAGAAAGAGATCTGTTTAAGCTGGCAGGATTGATTGGATCTAGTTTCCTGGTTGAATTTTTGTTGTAATGTTGTGACCGAATCGGATAGGTCACTGAGATTTTATGGAATTTGATGAACAATGTTTCCGGGATGAGTTGATCAAGTTTGTACTTGTGTTCATCAACAGCATTCTTAAATCAGAGTGGCGCAGTGGAAGCATGGTGGAAGCTATTCTAGAATAGAAGCAACACCCGATTCATTGGGAATTTGAGTTTTGTCTTGGATCAGAGGATTTCTATGGGAAATTCGTTTTAATCTGGAGACTTGGATGTCTTGTGCATCTGTTCTGTTTTCAGAATAGGAGTAAGATCTGGAGATCGTTTATTTCTTTGTCCAGATTTGTTCTGTGAGGCGTCTGTGAAGATTTGTTGTTCTAGAAAGTGGAAGGCAGCCCAGGATCGACAAGAGAGATGTGTGGATAAGAGATTGGATCTTTCTGTTTCTCTTAAAGGTTAAGTGTTTGGTCTACAGGATTGAATTTCCAGTTCGGATGGCTGGAATTTGTTTTGTTTTTCACATATCTCTAAGGGAGTACGTGTATGGGTTATCTCTGATTTTAGACTCAGTAGTTCTGGGAAATTTGGAAGTTGATCAGGACTTGTCTGAGGTCCAGTATCCTGTTTAGATTTGTAGATCTAGATATGTAGGAGCTCTAGATCTGAGTGGTGTAGCTAGTTTAGATTCTGTAGGGTGAGTGTCCCGGTGTTTGTACCTGGGAAACTCTAGAAATTTTTATCCAGAATTTTGTCTGGATAATTAGAATCATTTGTTTGAATTGGTTGCTATGGTTGCTAGTATTTTGGTTGATAGCATATGTTTGCTACTTTAAAATTTAAAATCTGTATGGGATTATTAAATTACCTTTGCTTTTAAATTTCGGGGACGAAATTCTTTTAAGGAGGGAGGAATGTGATGTCCCGGAAATTTAAGCAATATTTATTTAATAATTTCATTTATAATTATTTTAAAATGTGAAACATCGATTTAATAATTCAATTCAAACAGGAATTTTCTTTTGAAAATAAATAATCATTTAATTTGTCAAATGATATTCTTTTCAAAATTTAAAATAATAATAATTTAAATTGAAAATCTTATTGTTTTCAAATATTAAAAATATTTAAGTAATAAATTTATGTTTCTAAGATGATTTAAAGATATTTATTTATAATGTATATATGTGTATACGTTGTAAATAAAGGAATTGATTTCAATTCAAAATTTAAATTTAATAAAGAATATTTTCTAATTATTATATATAATGTATAATTTATGAATTGATTAAATTGATTTAAATTAGTATTGAAAACTTTTCAAAAGTTTGTTTTAAAAATCTATCTTATATTTTCATAGAAATACAAGTAAGTATTTATTTTGTTTATAAAAATAAATATAGTTTAAATTTTGTTTTATAATAAAAGTTTATTTTGTTTATTTTAAAGAAAATAGTTTTTCTTTCAAATAAGATTTAATTCATTCATGTTAAATTATAACATTTGGTTTGAAAACTCTTGAATAAAATGAATTCAACATTTTTTCTTTTTAAAACTTTTCTCTTTTGCAAATTAGTTTTAAAATATTATTTTAAAAATAATTAAACAAACATTAAAATGTAAATGTTATAAGGAAGTTTATATGTATGTATTTAAAAACTAAATGTTAATAAACATGTAATCATTTTAAAGGCTAATGTTAATAAACATTTAAAACATGCTAAAATAAATTAGAAATGGTTTTAGGATAAATTTAAATACAATTATAAATCAAGAATTTTCTTTTTTATATTAAAATGCATATGTGTTAAGATCTTAACACTAGAGAAGACACTTGTAAATTTATCTACATCCTAACATAACAAGTGGCATGTTGTTTATTTTTGAAATTTAATCTATTAGATAAGAAATTGTAACAATGTATTTTGTTAAAACATTGTTTTCATTTGAATCTGAAAATCAGATTTAAGCAAAATCAAAACCCAAACATAATGCATGTTAAAAATCTGTAAAATCAAAATTCAAATCAAAATCTGCAAAGCCAATCTGCAATCAAAAAAATTCTGCAAACAAACTTCAAACCTGCAATCTGTATGATCAACTTCAAATCTGAGCATATGAAGATGGATCTGCATGCAATAATTTTGAAATCAAATTGGAGGAAATTGCAGTTTTATTAATCAACAACAGGTAAGCAACTTCAGCAATCAACTGCAACTAGCAAATGCAAGCCAGATTTCTGCATGCATTTCAAAACAGGGTCCTGGAAAAATGAAATCTACATCTAATTTGTTCTCTGTATATTCAAAATTGATAGGTGAGTAAACTTCTTATTTTAAAAACAGATTTCCCTTTTAAAAACCAGAGCCAACCATAATTTACAGAACTTAAGTTTTTATTTTCACAGAAATCAAAACTAGTTTAGGCAAAATTTGTTCTGTTTTCTGTTTAAAAATAAAATGAAATGAGTAACTTCACATGCACAAAAGCTTGAGATATCTGAGCATATGAATTGGAAGAAATAAGTATGTGCAATGATTTTCCTGAATCTGCATATCTAATTAGTTGTAAATTAGGATATTCTTAATAGGAAATCTTTACCATTTGAATTGTTTCAGTTAGTAATTTTATGTATAAATAAAATATGTTTGTTTAGTATAAATTTAGGTTCTGTAAAATCATGATTTAGCTAATATAAGTTAAAATTTAAATCTGTTACCTCTGAAATAATTATAACAGTAAGTATTTTCAATAAAATCAGGATATCAAACATCATTAATTATTTAAACAAGCTTATAACAGGGATGTATGATAGAAATCATGAATTTTAAAACAATATTTACATTTTATAATTTACTGATAGGTTAGTATTTCTGAATTGAACAAAATTGGGAAATCTGGGATCATCTAATTTTCTAAGAATTTTGGGGTGATGTGGTTTTGTCTAGAGGTGGAGGATGGATGTGTGGATGGGGGAAAATTAAGCAATTGGTGATCGGAGAGAGGAGGAGATGGAGATTGGGATTTCCAGGTTCTAACCCTAATTTTGAAGTGGTTGGGTTTTAGCAGCTTCTTGATCTCTTTATGATGCATCGAGTGGGGTAGGGTTTTGAGAGGTTGTAGAGGGAGCGTGGATGGATCTATGGCCAAGATCGCGACAACGATGGTGGTCGGAGGTGGAATTCCTCGGCGTTGACAGGTTGGGGTTTATGGTGCTGTGAAGTTTTTCCAGGTTTGGTTAGAATCTTTGATTTCAAGTTTTGAGCTGCAGTGGAAATTAGGTGGTCGTACCCATGTTAGGAGATGGTCGGCGACTAGGAGGAGTAGCTTAGGGAGGCTGGAGTTGATCAGAGCACGGGTGCATATGCACCGTGCATATGTGAATTCTGGTGAACACTGTTGGGTTGTTCTGTGTTTTTGTCTTGTGTAATTCTCGGGTAAGACTTGCAGTGACTCGGAGTAGGTGGTTTGAGAACTCGAAGTAAATATAGGGGTTTCTTGGGTTAATGTGTTGCAGGTTTAAAACCTGTCATTTTGCAGTTTTTTTTTGAAATTTGAATGGAATTCATATTTTAAAGCTGAAACTTGATTCAAGTATAAGTTGAATTTGAATTCAAATGAAATTTTGAATTCAAAGTTTTTAAAAATAATAATTTTAAATTTTAAGCAAGACTTAAATTTAGTTTTAAATCAAGTTTAAAAACAGTTTTCAGGTTTACTTTTAAAACCAGATTTTGATTCAAAACAGTTTTTGTAAATTTTTAAATTATGATTCAAATGTTTTAAAAGAAGATTTAAAATAATGAATTTGATTTCAAATAAGTTTTTAACTTGAAAGAATTTATTTCCTTTAATATTTGAATCAAAGATATGAAATGTTAATTTAAATTTGAAAGTTAAAATAATCAATTTATTTTCAAAGCTTGATTTATTAAATTTTGTTTTAAATCTTTCTTTTATATTTAGGTAATGAATGTTCTTTAACATTTATTTTATTTTAAGGTTTGTAGATTTGTATTAATGTTTAAATAGTTAAACATTTTTAATAGCAAATTTTTTTAAATGGAATTTAAATTTAAATTTAGAAATGTATTGTTTAAATATATTTTGAATGTAAATGAAGTCATTTGATAAGTAAATAAATTATTTTGAAAATAATTAAGATAATTAAGAATTTACTTAATTATTTGGTTTTAAATAATGGTTTAGATTAATTTTAATTAGAGATGATTTATTGATAATTAATCTAAGATAATTTTTCCTAAGTAAGTAATTTTTGAAAATGTTGTTAATTAATAAAAATAATTATCTAAGGATAATTAAGTAATTAATTGATGTAATTAATTTTGATAATTAACTAGATTAATTAATTGAATACAATCAATTGTAATTTGTTAAGTGTAATTAATTAATAAAATTAATTAAGGAATTAATTACTTATTGTAATTAATTTTGATATTGTGTTTTGTTTAAGTTAGTCAATTTATTTTAATTTAAGTAAATCATTTAATGATTTAATGGAAGTAATTACTAAATGTAATTAATGGAGCAGGATTTCTTAGAAAGGTAATAATGATAATTACTGGAATGTAATTAAGTAATTTGGATAATTACTTTTGTAATTAATCAAGGATTAATTAATAAAGATAATTAATTATTGTGAATTAATTTATTAATAGGTAATTAAGGGAGTTAATTACTGAATTTAATATTAATCAAGGTGATTAATAATTAATAAAAGCAATTAATTTTTAAATTAAGTAATTAATTTGAATATTAATTAGAGATCATTAATTATTATAATTAATGATGTAATTAAGGATTGTTTGATTAAGTAATAATTAAATAAGTGATTAATTAATTGTAATTAATTAAGGACAAATATAATTAATTATAATTAATTAATAAATGAGTAATTAAATGTTAATTACTTATGGATAAGGTTTATTAATTTGGGAAAATTAATCAAAGACTAATTACTTATCGTAATTAGTAAATGATTAACCAAGGTGTTTAGTCAAGTTAAATACTTAGTGAAAAATTAATTAACTGGGTTAATTAATTAATGGATGTTAAGAAGGATTTAAATGTGGTAATTAATTTAATTTATTTTAAATTAATTAGAGATGGAAGTAATTAATTTAATTTATTTTAAATTAATTATAATTAATGGTTAATAAATCATTACTTATGAATATTATTGATTGAATGGTTGTGATCTCAGTAATGAGATGAGTTGTATTTATATGATATGGATGTTTGGTTAAGGTATGATGATGTGTGATGGATTATCTGGTTGTGAAGATTATCTGTTTGTGATGATGATACAGATTATCTGTTTATGATATGAATGTGATTATCTATTGTGATATGTAGCTTATCTATCTGTGTGAAATAGATAATAATAAAATGAGCTAATTGTTTAAAACCCTTAAGTACAACTTGGACATTAAGATGGCGTTTGGTTTCGATGAGACCGGGATCGGGTTTCCATATTTGGATATCCGAAAATCACATCAATTCCAATTAAATGTTAGGTCGTTAATCCAAGTGGAGCAAGTGAAGACTCGAGGTGTAAGAACTATACGTCAGTATAACTCTGTGGGTGATTCCGTAATGAGTTTGACGGAATAATACTTATAGGTTCGAGATGGTGATTTAGAGTGCAAGGGCTATGGTCGTTGACTCTGAGGGTGAGTTCAAAATTAGTGCAACGGGATAGTGCCTTCAGTTTCGTTCGAACCCGGAACAAACTTGTATGGATTGAATGCTCTCAGAACATCGTCAGGTGGACGATGAGCATTCTAAGATTTATGTGTCCTATAAAGGTAATCGTAGCCTCAAGCCTCATCAAACGGGAATGGCTAAAACAGGGGAGGTGCAGCAAGGCTTCGTGGGTAGCCCCCACTGGAGAGCAAGATTTACCCCTGTCTAGAGGTCCCTTTATATTCGGCTGTGTGGTAGTTGGCAACGGCCAATCTGCGGGGTGGTCTTGTTCGGAACTGTTCAGTAAGGAATGGTTCCGGCTTTGTGTTGCAGGGGAGTGGGCGTACTCCTCGGTACGGTGATCTAGGCCACGTACTGTGACGGGCGGTACCCAGTAGCCCTACCATTGATGGAATCCATAATCCAATAAGTGCCTGTACGGTTTTGATTGTGCCCAACTATGTTGGAACGTGAGATGTAAGCATTCCAGCTATTTCTGTATTTTATTTTGAAAACCCTAGACACTATCATAATATCATTGGATTTCCTATTAAATGTTTTGGTTAGCGTAAGGTAAAAACTTTTCCATGTTTATGGGTGGGAAGTCCTACGTGATACCTTTTGTTTCCAAAGGATTTTCTAAAAGTTAAGCAACTTTTAACCTCGTTTACTCACACCAGACCCCTGTCTGACCTGATTGTTTATTTTCTGTTTTATTAAACTCTTGGATACTCATATTACGTATGAGTAGTCAAGTGATTTAGGATTTCTTTGTCGAGTTTCTGGAGGAGATAATGGAGCAGGAGGCTTCAGCGTGTAGATATATTTAGTGGTTCCGCTGTGTTTGAGTTGTATCTGTTTTCTCTGATGTACTTGAATTGTAATTGCTAGACAGATATTTATAACTGTCTAGTTTGTGTTGTATTAGCTGTAGAACTCTGATGTATATGATACTATGTAAAGTTTTATGTGATATATTATAATTTATTCGTTCCGCTGTGAGATTCTGATGTTGTCCGTTTCTTTCTTTCCTTTCTTTTCTCTTTTCTATTCCTTTCTTTCTTCTTAATGATGCGTCTTTCTATGGAATGAAAGGCGGGTCGTTACATTCACTTTCATTTCCAAATGGCCGAACCATTCAAAAGGAAACTCCTACTACAAGACTGTAATGAACTCTTTACATTTAATGATATCAAATATGTTTCACTTTATATAAATTGATCAAACTGAAATTTTCAAAAGAATGGCGACTGTTCACTTATAACATTTATATGTGATCAAATATGAATCAAATATCTATATTCTAGTGTTGCTTAAGAGTTTAAAACTCACATAATCTTGAGAAAATAAAAATTTTGTTTGCCAACGTACGAATGTATTTAGTAATTGTACAATTTAGCTCTTGGATGGGTCTTGCATTGGTAAATGCAAAATAATTATTGGTAAGTATACATTTTACATTATTATGTTAATCTTAATTTAGTTCATTTGTGTATTTGAACTGTTAAACATTTTATCGGTTTTATTAGTTGCCCAAATTTGTTGAAGTAGATTATTTTAACTTTTATAACAAATAATCTAGACGATTAAATATGTTCATTTTCATTTTTTTAATAGTGCTCCAATAATATTTTTATGTCTTTCAAAATCCTAAGAGAGAATACATATAAATCTTTTCATTTCCCTAGTGGGTATTAAAACTTGCTTGCCTTGGAATTTTGATCTTAAGAAGTATCAACAAACCATACGTTCGCAACTATAGAATAACACTTTAGCAGTCGTATTACATACAACTCCTAATCTGTGGTCTTTATCCTAATCTCATTTCAACCTTGAGAAGCATTAACGGAACAAAAGAGATTATTCACTTGTACCCACTATGTAACGACCTACCTTGTTGGACGGTTTAAATCGACGATAAACTACACATGTCATATTTAAACCATTCAAAAGACAGATTTTTATGTGGTAAATAAAAAAAAGCAAACATAGAAAGAAAAAAATACAGAATCTCACAGCAGAATGATAAAATATAATAATCAAATAAACAGTTCATGAAGCTGTTTACAAATAACATTGATTATACTTTTATAATATAGATCAGAGTTACATACAACAGGAATAAATAATAAATTACTGCAGCTGAACAACATGATGTAGTGGAATAAATATAACAAACAATAATAGTACGAAATCTTAGTCTTCATCCTCCAGAAAGCAGTCTTCGATAAAGTGAAAAGCTTAGACTGACCCGAGCGAATTGAAAAGACAAAACACTCGATTCATAACTAAAAGATCTTATGTAAGTTAAATCAACAATAAATAAATATAAGTGTAACGACATCAGAGATGTTTACGAGGTTCGATATCTCCTATTCAGTATCGAACGTGAGTACAATAACTTAAGAGATGTTCGGGATTTCTATCTCATAAGGATCTGTTAAACTATCTATTGTGTAGTACAATACGCTATTAAAATAGTGTCTACAGTAAAGTAAAGTATTAAAATAACGTTAAGGCGTTACCCATATCCATTTTAACATATTTTATATATTCCCATAGTCTATACAGTACCGTACGCTCCTCCATGAGGTTTACCCAGAGGGCACTCCATAGGTATGATACAAAACAAACTCGTAGAAGGAGCAATATGGCATGTGAACACGGCACTCGAGGCAATGTCATGGTAGATATACCAATTGTGGATCCGGACTAGTGGTAACGCATAACATCTACTACCGCCCACCTCCGAACACACTCCTATAATCAAAATCGAGGGGTGGCCATCAAATCATCATAAAGTCATAATATGGTATTGAAGAAATGTGTCCGATCGGAGATGCGACCTCACTTTGCTCGGCGTGGCTCCCGTTTTAGTCACATCTGAGCTGGCTCACGAGAGTTAGGGTCGCATAAATACCTCATATAGAATCGTTCACCAAACCACTCTACTTTATATCTGGAATCTCCACCACATATACAGTTGTTAAAGTGTTTTGGGTATTAGCAGAGAGCATGACAATATTCGATCCCGGTCTCTTTAACAACCGAACGCTTATTTACCGGATGGTTCTTTTACATTTTCAAAACCATTTCATAATTAGTATCAAAATATCTTATTCGATTTCAAACCATATCACTTTTGGAATCATATTCACTTTTAAAACCATATTCACTTCAAAATCATATCCGCTTTTAAAATTATCGATAAGATAGGCTAGTTAAATTCTCATTTCAAAATCATCATTATTTACTCAAATATGTCATTTCACAAAAGGTGCCAATTTCAAATCCCAACTTAGGTTGTATCATCATCAAGTATTTAAATATAAATACTTCAACTTTACACAGTCTGAAATTTAGAAAATAGTTTAGATAGTCATAAATAATTTCAATAGTTTTAAAAATAGTTTGAAATAGCTAAAATGATCTACAATAGTTTAAATGGTTTAAAATAGTTTAAAATGGATTAAAATAGTTTAAATAGATTTAAATTTGATCTAAATAGATTTAAACGATTTAAATAGATTTAAAATGGGTAAAATAGATTAAATTGGATCAAATAGGTTATAATAGATTAAAATAAATTAAAATTGATTAAGTAGGTTAAATTAAATTAAAATAAAATAAATAGTTTAAATTAATTAAGTTGGTTTAAAATAGATTAACTTCATTTACTAATTGAAAATCTAAAAATTAAAATTTAAAAGAGCATTGACAGTTTATATCGAGATAATAAATTTGAAATTAACATTAAATTTAACCATTTCTTCCATTTCAACAAATCTGGACTATATCCAGATTTTAAATCAAAAACCAATTTTCAAATCTTAAAATTTCAAATTTAATTATTCCAATTTTTTTTATTGAATTTCAAAGTTACAGTTTCCAACATTACAATAACTCGATTTTGATAAATTTCATTTATACTTCCAAATCAACTTGAGAATTCCAATTTAAAGCCTCTAAGAATTTTAGTTAACACAATTCCAACATTCCAAATTTAATCCTTTAAACAATTCAGTTTATGTAAATAAAATTCTATTTCAAAATATCATTTAGCTGAATTCAAATTTAAAGATTTAAAACCGTTTAATCTAACTAATCCGGTGTCCGTAGATAATTTTGAACCCTATGATCAGGTGATACGGATACTTATCATTTCAACCCGCAAATATTTAAACTTACGGGTATATATCATTTCAACCCGCAATCCTAAATTTATTTCAATGAAAATCGCTTGGGTTTATTATTCCACCCATAACAATTTTCCCCTATATATATATATGATCGTTCGGGTATGTATCATTTCAACCTATAGGGAACTTGCAATATTATAACAGTATAAAATATAACATTCAGTCACCTAATATCAACAATCAAACATCCATCACAATCGTCATCCAAATCAACCAATAAATAACCATAATTTACTGATTATCAATAACAAGTTTTAACTGGAAATTAAAATTTTAATATTACATTAAATAACAATTAAATTCAATAAAAGTTAGATTTAAATAGAATGACAATTTAAATATACCAAACGTCAACCAATAAATTTCTAACAACATCATAAATTCAAACCAACATAAGATAATTTTAATAATTGTGAGTGGGTTGAAACACTCACTTGTTATTTCAAATCGATTTAGAATTCAAAATAAGGCCCAAAATTCAACAGCCTCAGAATTCGTCCAAACTAATTCTATAATGTTCGTAATTTCGTTACGATCGCAGTGGAGAAAACGGCGCATGTATCCGAACTTGTATGAAAAAGATACGTAAGTTAGAATATTTGAAATCATAATTTGAATAAAATAAATAATTAAACGATAGGCCACATCACTTGACCTCACGAAACTCGATGCTCATGTGTTCGATCTCTAGGCAGGAAGAAGCCCACACCGCTGATCTATGACCAATTATTTCTCCTCCATCGTTGACCTCCATCACGATCAACCAACGCCAATGGCTTCACCATCCAAAACCGCCCCAAACCACTTTGATCAATCCCCTCCGGCCCAACAACGCGACAACGCCGCTGCCTAGCTTCCAGGCCAATCACGGCGAAGTCGAGCAACTCCAGACCCAAGTAGCTGTAACATCTTCTTGCCTCGATGCCCTCTACACTCCTACACAACCCGATCAATCTCTCGTTGCAAATCCGCTGTTAAACGAGGCGATGGCCTATAGATGGTCGAGAACAAATCAACTTGTCGAATCAGTATATAATATGTTAGGGTTTGAAGGAGTTTAAAGTTTTGAAATTGATTTTGGTTGAAATTGAATTGGGAATTTAGGGTTTTTAGCCACTGAAAAGAGAGGAGGTGGTCAGAGAGAATTGTACATACTGAAATGAGAGCATGAGAAACAATTAGGGTTTATAACGGCATATATACAGGCAAAGCTGAAAAATAGAATTAATGGACCAGATCAATTTGGATTGATATGATAAACGACCCGTAAAGCCCGTTCCATTTTCGAAATGAAAGTGGATCATCCAATATATCATAATAGATGTTTTCGATAATTTTAAACTCAATAGAACAGGTTTCAAGTCCTTATTCCATCGTATGAAGAAGTTAGCTTTTAAAATCGGATTATTTAATTTGACTTCGATTGAATTTAATTAAAATGATTTCTATGCATTTCGAGTCCGTGCGATCAAACGACAAGTCCGATCGCTACAAAACTTGAAATCCTACAATAATTCACTGTTATGGATTCGACGAAACTGGTTTCGTCGAAATCCAAGACAATGGCCAAAATGGCTATTTTCACGTTAATTAAATAAATTATTATTAAATTGATTAAAACACTTTTTGATTTCAAATTTAATAACTAGCTATTTTCTTCATTTTGATCACTTGGACATTTGCAGTGATTTGAAATATTTTTACATATCAATTCAATTAATTTACAGATTACAGTGTTTAATTTTAATTAAATAAATTCATTAACTACAAATTAAACTCCAATAAATTAATTAAACTTGATTTCAATTCTTTTTGCTCAATCATTCATTACTCTATGTATATATTCGGTATTGATTTATAGCTTATTACATTAATATTTTCCAGTTCATCTTAATTTCCTTTAATGTAATATTTAATTACTATTAATTGCAGTTGATTCCCGTTTAGTTTTACAGACTAAAAAATAGGTAACATATAATAATTGTCACCATTAACTTTTAATCACATTTCTAAGTTTATTATTTACAAACAAATGTTATAGCAACTTACACAATACTAGTTCCCTCCAATTACAATTTATTACATATTATTTCAGTGATTAATACAATATTTAAATTATCAATTACCCTTTTAATCCAATTATCAAGTAATAGACACATTATCATAATTAGTTTGCAATCTATAACCAATTATAACTTTTTAAATCATTTTAACAGTTAGCAATTTCCTTAAATTAATACTATTACATCTAATTCCAGTTATATTCCTATTATTAAATCACAAATTTTCATTTCTTTTAACATTAAATCACAAAACCTTATTGAACTAACTATTTTTAATTTTCGAAAATTAAGGATCGTTACACTCTCCCCCACTCAAAACTTTTTGTCCTTGAAAAGGAAAGGAGGAAAAGGAGGAATTACGTAACCAATATATCTTATTCAAAATATTAAATTTATAAACAATTAATTTACATAATTAAATAATTTAAATAAAATATATCAATTTATAAACAATTACATCCTTTATATTCAAGTTAATAAATGTTTGCAAAACATTTCACAAAATTTTTCTAAGTAAAAAAACTCATGAAAAATTTCAACAAAGTTTCCTTTGTACGAAAAGGTCTGGGAGAAATAATAATATCAACAATAACAGAATATATCACATCTATCAAATTAATATATCCCAAACAACGGGAAAAACAATATAATATCACTAGAAAACCGTAATCCGAGAACGTACCTATTTGTTGGGCGAACAACGCTTAATTTATGAAACCAAAAGCAGTAACTATTGCTTTCATAACCTATATTTCACTTATATAATTTAAAGAAGTTAATAATTATATAAAGAGAAATATTTAATTTGTTTCAATAAATAACAAACAAAACACCATAACATAACAATAATCATTTACAAACAAACAGTACAAACATCATTTCAACCAAGAAATCAATCAACCATCCACAGTAACCAAATTAAATAGTTTGTTCGGGTTCAGAACTTCTAATCATGAAAAATGATAAATAAACTATGAAGTAAACCATACACTCAACAGTCGTAGATAAATTTTTATAGATTATTTATACATCTCTATACGAAATAGAAGTATCATTTCCCAACCATTCCATAAGCCCCACAACCAATAATTTCAAATAATCTTTGAGTTTTATTCTTATTACGCTTTTTTCTCTCACTTTATTTACTGTTGATTTTCATTTGTTCCTACAATGCTTGTTTAATTTTTTTTTTTACATTTATCACTTACAAAATTCATTTTCCATTCATTTATACAATACCATCTTTCTTTTCATTACTTTACATTCATTGCTTACATAAGTTATTTCCATTTCAATTATTAGACTTCTTATTATTATGTAAATTTCTTTACAATTTAATTCACTATTGATGGATTATTTCTTTTTCACATTCATTCTTCCATATATACTAATATTGAATATTAAATCCATATTTTAAATCCAATGTTTTCTGAAGTTATAATCATTTAATTAATATAGCATTCACTTTAATTATAAATGGTTTCAACATTAATTTAAGTTTATAATTATTTACTTGCAGCATTCACGTTTACTATTCAATCTGATTATAAATAGCTAAAAATGTTAACTTAAGTTTATAATCATTTTTCTTACATTACTCACTTTTCTATTACATTTGATTTGTAACATTCCAAACAGTTAACCTAAGTTTATAACAATTTATAATATCAAAATTCTTATTCTTAACGTAATTCCATTGAACACTTTCATTTACTAAATTTTACTTGTATAATATTATATTAGATATTCTCATTAACATATTCAACTTTTAATATTTTGGTAAGTTATATATATGTTTTAAGAACGCAATTGAAAATTACGCAAATTTATCTTATTCACTTTAGTTAATAAATTTTTTAATAATCACATCCTTTAAATTTGTTATTCTTAAATTTACAAGTTTCCAATTATAGTATAGTCAAAATTCTATTTTTTTTTATAATAATATCAATCTAATTTACAGAAACTAAAGAACTAAACAACCGGGTTTCATTCCAATCCTTTTAAAATAATATATATATACACACACACATACATACATACTCATAACTTATATATATATCAAATCAAATTTCAAAAATTAAAATTAATTTTTGTTTATTAAATCGGATGTGCAGTAAAACTACTACAACAGTCTTCCTACGACAAAGAGGAGAGAATATAACTTATTTACTTCCAAAATTCTTTTTTTTAAACTTCCTTCTGAATCACATTGAAATGTTTATATCGGACAATACTTTCAAATAATAATAATACTATATTCCAAAATCTTTCGAAAGAAATTTTAAAATTCCCGGAACTTAAGTTCTAAATTCCCAATTTATATTTACTTTATTTATAAGTCCTATTTTTCAATCAATATTTATAAAATTTCTCTACCTGACAAACAACATAGCACATCCAACTATATCATTTTTAAATTTTTTCATACAAAATATATGATAGGAAAAATTATTTCATTTACCTATATTTCAAAACAATATTGTGTCGGTTAGTGCTATTAAGTGTTTAGAAATCCATAACAGTGCCACATCGTCTCATGTACCGACCGAAGTTGATAAATGAAAAATAAATTAACACAATACAAAAACCTTTTTTAACACTAAAAAATATGCTCTCATATATATATATATATATATATATATATATATATATATATATATAGACACACACCCAACGACTCATTCTAGGGTATTACTACCCTATTTTATGTGAGTCAGACCCCACAAAGCTAAGATTTTCGCTAAACCAAAGCTATGATACCAACTGTAATGCCCTGCCTTTTTAGATGGTTTAAATCGACGATAAACCACACACGTCAGACTCAAACCATTCAAAATAGTAGATTGTTATGGGGTAAATAAGAAAAACCAAAGAAAGAAAGCAAATACAGAATCTCACAGTAGAATGACAAAATATAATAGTCAAATAAACAGTTCATGAAGCTGTTTACAAATAACATTGGTTATACTTTTATAATACAGATCAAAGTTACATACAATAGGAATGAATAATAAATAAGTGCAGCTGAACAACATGATGCTGTGGAATAAATATAATAAATAATAATATACAAAATCTTAGTCTTCATCCTCCAGAAAGTAGTGTTCGATAAATTGAAAATCTCAGACTGACCCGAACGAATTGAAAAGACAAACCGCTCGAGTCAGAACTCAAAGATCTTATGTAAGTTAAATCAACAGTAAATAAATATGAGTGTAATGACTTCAGAGATGTTTACGGGGTTTGACATCTCCTATCCAGTGTCTAACATGAGTGCAATAACTTAAGATACGTTCGAGATTTCCATCTCCTAAGGATCCGTTAAACTATCTATTATGTAGTACAACATACTATTATAATAGTGTCTACAGTAAAGAAAATTATTAAAATAGCGTTAAGGCATTACCTCCTCCGTGAGGTTTATATAGAGGGCACTCCATATGTATTGTACAAAACAAACTCATGGAAGGTGCGATAGGGCATGTGAACATGGACTCGAGGCAATGCCAGGGTAGATATACCAATTGCGGATTCGGATTTGTGGTAACGCATAGCATCTACTACCGCCCACCTCAAAACACACTCCCATAATCAAAATCGAGGGGTGGCCACCAAATCATCACAAAGTCATAATATGGTATCGAAGAAATATGTTCGATCGGAGGTGCGACCTCACTTTGCCCAGCATGGCTTCTGCTTTAGTCACATCCAATCCAACTCACGAGAGTCAGGGTCATGTAAATACCTTATACAAAATCATTCGCCAAACCACCCTACTTTATATTTCGAATCTCCACCACGTATACAGTTGTTAAAGTGGTTTTCGGTATTAGCAAAGAGTACGACAATATCCGATCCCGGTATCTTTCACCACCGAATGCTTATTTCACATCGGACGGTTCTTTTACATTTCCAATACCATTTCGTAATTAGCATCAAAATATCATATTCGATTACAAACCATATCACTTTCGGAATCATATTCACTTTTAAAACCATATTCACTTCGAAATCATATCCTCTTTTAAAATTATCGAACGATAGGCTAGTTAAATTCTCATTCCAAAATCATCATTATTTACTCAACTATGTCATTTCGCAAAAGGTATCAATTTCAAATCCCAACTTAGGTTGTATCATTATCAAGTATTTAAATATAAATACTTCAACTTTACATAGTCTGAAATTTAGAAAATAGTTTAGATAGTCATAAATAATTTAGTTTTAAAAATAGTTTGAAATAGTTAAAATAATCTAAAATAGTTTAAATGGTTTAAAATAGTTTAAAATGGATTAAAATAATTTAAATAGATTTAAATTTGATTTAAATAGATTTAAATTTGATTTAACTAGATTTAAATGATTTAAATAGATTTAAAATAGATTAAATAAATTTAATTAGTTTAAAATAGGTAAAATAGATTAAATTGGATTAAATAGGTTAAAATAGATTAAAATGAATTAAAATAGATTAAGATAGATTAAATAGGTAAATTAGTTTAAAATAGGTTAAATTAGATTAAAAAAATTTAAATAGTTTAAATAGATTAAGTTGGTTTAAAATGGATTAACTTAATTTACTAGTTGAAAATCTTAAAATTAGAATTTAAAAGAGCATTGACAGTTTATATTGAGATAATAAATTTGAAATTAACATCAAATTTAACTATTTCTTCCACTTCAACAAATCTGGACCATATCCAGATTTCAAATCAAAAACCCAATTTCAAATCTTAAAATGTCAAATTTAACTATTCTAATTTTTTATAGAATTTCAAAGCTACAGTTTCCAACATTTCAATAACTCAATTTCGATAAATTTCGTTTATACTTCCAATTCAACTTGAGAATTCCAATTCAAACCCTTTAAGCAATTTACCTAACACAATTCCAACATTTCAAATTTAATCCTTTAAACAATTCATTTAAACAATTCAGTTTATGTAAATCAAAATCTATTTCAAAATATCATTTAGTCGAATTCAAATTTATAGATCTAAAATATTTAATTTAACCAATCCGACGTCAGTATATAATTTTCTACCTTATGGTCAAGTGATATGGATATTATCATTTCAATCCGCAAACATTTAAATTTATGGGTATATACCATTTCAATCTGCAATCCCAAATTTATTTCAATGAAAATCATTTAGGTTTATCATTTCAACCCATAACGATTTTCCCCTATTCTATATGATCATTTGGGTATGTATCATTTCAACCATAGGGAACTTGCAGTATTATAACAGTATAAAATATGACATCCAGTCATCCATTATCAACAATCAAACATCTATCACAATCATCATCCAAATCAACTAATAAATAACCATAATTTACCGATTATCAATAACATGTATTAACTGGAAATTAAAAATTCAATATTACATTAAATAGCAATTAAATTCAATAAAAGTCTGATTTAACTAGAATGACATTTAAATATGCCAAACCTCAACTAATAAATTTCTAATCACATCATAAATTCAATTTAACTAACATAAGATAATTTTAGTAATTATGAGTAGGTTAAACACTCACCTTTTATTTCAATCGATTTGAAATTCAAAATAAGGCTCAAAATTCAACTGCCTTAAAATTCGTCCAAACCAGTTTTATGATGTCCAAAATTTTGATACAATCGCAGCGGAGAAAACCGCGCGTGAAAGCGAACTCATATGAAAAAGGTATGTAAGTTAGAACATTTGAAACCAAATTTGAATAAAATAAATAATTAAATGATAGGCCATGTCACCTGACCTCGCCAAACCCGATGCTCACGCGTTCGATCTCCAGACTGGAAGAAACCCATGCCGCCGATCTATGACCAATTATCACGCCTCCATTGTCGACCTCCATCACGATCAACCAACGCCGACGGCTTTACCATCCAAAACCGTCCTCGAACCACCTTGCTCGATCCACTCCGGCCCAACAACGCGACAGCGCCGCCGCGAGCTTCCAGGCCAATCACAGCGAAGTTGTGCAACTCCAAACCCAAGTAGCCATACCGATATTCTTGTCTAAATGCCCTCTACACTCCTGCTTAACTCGATTTCAAAAAGGAACAGTACCAGTGGATTAGCTCATCGAGAGCTTCGAATAGGTATACAACATGTTAGGGTTTGGAGGAGTTTAAATTCTTGAAATTGATTTTGGTTTCAAATTGAATCGGGAATTTAGGATTTTCTGCCCTGGAGAAAAGAGGAGGCAGTCACGGAGAATTGTATGTGCTGAAATGAGAGTATTAGAAACAATTTGGGTTTATAACGGCATATATATAGGCAAAGCTAAAAAATAGAATAAATGGACCAGATCGATTTGGATTGATACGATAAACGACGCAAAAAGCCCGTTCCGTTCCCGAAACTAAAATGGATCATCTCATATATCAATATAGATGTTTTCAATATTTTTAAACTCAATGGAACAGGTTTCAAGTCCTAATTCCATCGTATGAAGAAGTTAGCTTTTAAAATCAGATTATTTAAATCGATTTCAATTGAATTAAATTAAATTGATTTCTACGCGTTTCGAATCTATACGATCAAACGACAAGTCCGATCGCTACGAAACTTGAAATCCTACAACAACTCACTGTTAAAGAGCGGATGAAACTGGTTTCGTCGAAATCCAAAACAGTGGCCAAAATGGCTATTTTCACGTTAATTAAATAAATTATTATTAAATTGATTAAATCACTTTATGTTTTCAAATTTAATAACAAACTATTTTCATCATTTTTGATTACTTGGACATTTACAGTGATTTGAAAAAAATTTACATATCAATCCAGTGTTAATTAATTTACATATTACAATGTTTAATTCTAATTGAAATAAATTCATTAATTATAAATTAAACTCCAATAAATTAATTAAACTTTTTTAAATTATTTTTGCTCCATCATTCATTACTCCATGTATATATTCAACATTAATTTATAGCTTATTACATTAATGTTGCCCTATTTCATCTTAATTTCTATCAGCGTAATATTTAATTACAATTAATTGCAATTGATTCCCAATTTAGTTTTACAGACTAAATAGGTAACGTATAATAATTGTCACCATTAACTTTTAATCACATTTATAAGTTTATTATTTACAAACAAAAGTTATAACAACTTACACAATACTAGTTCCCTCCAATTATAATTTATTACATATTATTTCATTAGTTAATACAATATTTAAATTATCAATTACCATATTAATCCAATTATCAATTAATACACACATTATCACAATTAATTTACAATCTATAACCAATTATAAATGTTTAAATCATTTTAGCAGTTATCAATTTCCTTAAATTAATACTATTACGTCTCATTCCAGTTATATTCTTATTATTAAATCACAAATTTTCATTTCTTCTAACATTAAATCACAAAACCTTATTAAATTGTGGGTCGTTACACAGTACTTTGTGTTGGCTTAAGTATAATGCATATACCATGAGGATATCGATAAATAAGTGCATGTATCTTATCTCGTTTAGTCACTATTAATAGTACCACACATACCATCTCTAACTTGAGGAATATCAAGAACTAAGAGTACGCAAGTAATCTATTAATACATAAATGGTAGATGACAACTTATATATTAAGAATTTATAATCTTTAATACATACATACATACATACATTGAGTGATATTGATTTAAGAAATAATGTATTTCATACGAAATGCCATCATTATTCAAATGTCAAACACATATGAAATCAACTTATGCGTACAATACACATGTTGTTGTTCCTTAAATATGTATTAGGTTTCCTATAGTTCCACTTATAATTATACATTCATAATATATAAGGTTGATTCATTTATAACACTTTATAATTTCATTACCTTATATAATATTCTTATGTATATTATTGAATAAATCGTATTTATTTTAATTTAAGGAACTAATTAACTAAATTATCTAAAATTTTAAAGTTTTATTTTATTCATCCAAAACAGTTTAAGATGGATATCAACTATAACACTTATAGTTATATATATATATATCATTATATATACATATTTTTATTTCGTTAACTAATATTTAATTAATTTGTGTTTGATAATTATTTATTTACTTAAACAATTTTTACTAAATAATTAAATAAATTTAAAAATATTTGTTTTTACTTACCGTACATAATTTAAGATATATATATATATATATCAATATATATGTTTATTTAGTTAATTAAATAAATTTAATTATTTATTTTTTAATTAATCCAATCAATTAAATTATTAGATAATTTCAAAAATATAAATTTAAAATAATTTTTGAAAAATATTTTATAACATTTATAAAATTTATTTTATACTTTAAATTTAACTTTTAAATTCAAAATATATATATATATATATATATATATATATATATATATATATATATATATATATATACTTAAATTTTCAAACTAAATTTTAAAAAGTAGCCCAAGGCCTAAATCAATTTGAGCTTTTGTAATTGGGCTAACCTTTTGGACTTACTATATCATTGCTAGTAGCCAACAAATGGATAATACTTGATTATCTTACTCCAAGCATAGCCACTACTATTCTAGACATCCAAATGATAGGTAGGCTTTATTAGTTGGCCTTAAAGTTTCTAATTTAGACCACAGACGATTTGGGCTTTGATACCATTGCAGCCATGCCTATCGGAAGTGGGTGATATAGGTAGATCTCAAAAAAATTTCCTATTTTGGATCATAAAAGGCTTATGTCGTCTAAAGGGCTGGACTAGATCTAATCTAAATTATTTAAATAAAATCAAATTTTATTTAATTTTCTAATTTATTTGATTGAAGAATTTAATGAAACTAATTTTGTAATTTTATTGAGTATATCAAGTATACTCATGTGTACATGTCATGCATGTGCAACATATATCAAGGTATATATAGATATTAGGGTTTACATCTGCAACATATACATTCACCATTTATATGTGCATTGGCCGTCTAAAAACATTGTTTAATATTTATATAAAAAATTGAATATATACATATATATAATTTATAAATATTAAAATTAACTACATAGAATAAATAAATAAGAAAAAGATTAATTTTGACTAAGGCAATAGGATTTAAAATTCAAACTTTAAATTAAAATGTGTAACAAAAAGAAATATTTTCAAAATTCAAAACTAAATTTAATAATAGTAACTTAAAATATTATAGTAAATAATATATACATATATATAATTATATAATTATTTGGCCTTTTTTAAATAATTTAAATATATGCATGCATGAACAAACAATATGTACATATTATATTATAATATATACTACAATATAATGTAATAAACCAAAGGAAAAACTGATTTTTCTTCTACTTCTTCATAAAACTAGTTTGAAATTACACGCGAACGCACTCATTATTATAAATATTACTGTAAAGATTTCAAATCATATATATATGTATGTATAAAAAATGTTTTGGCCAGAAAAATTGATTTTTTTTATTTTATTTGCCAAAAATAACTTGGAGGTTAATTATATATATGTGTTTAGGGATTTTAAAACATGTGTTAATAATATATTGATTATAACATGATAGAAAATTATTTAATACATTATAGAATGTAATTAATATTTAGAAAATATATACATATACAAAAATATATTAAATATGGCCAAATAGAATTTTATTTTAAATGAATGTGAACAAATATACTACATCATTTATAGTAGTTATTTAAAGTGATGAAATTAATGACATAGTCAAGTAAGAATATATATACGTTTAAAATCTTTATATATATGTATATCTAGTTATCACATTTTTTTAAAATTTTAAATTAGAATATTCCTAATAAAGATGAAGCCGTTGAATGTACATTAGTTTAAGATAACTCCTTGATTTGCCTTAAATCAATCTCCAAATCTTGCAACAATCTGAAGCAACTTCATTTTTTATTTAATTTGACGTTAATTTGGAGTATAACTTTTTTGTCATGGGCGAGTTAGGTAAGGTATGGTGTAACAACCCGGTGTTTTGTGGAAATTAATTTTTTGTCATTTAGATGAATAATATGGTTTGCTAAGTACTATTAGGAGTTTCTAATTAGGTTGAAAAAAATTCTTTGGATTAAATTATCAAGTGATTATGTGGGCTCTGGATCTTGGCCCACGTTTGCAAATGCTTTGGTGCCGTGATAATAATGTTTACCGATCCCCTTATTCATTTTATTCGTAACCCTAAAACCCAAAACCTAACATACGAAAGAAATTAATGGCGACTCGTTTGTTCCTTTTCGTTCGTCCCTCAAATTAGGGTTTCGAGTTTGTAGTTGATGCCAATTTCAATGGCTCGAGTCGAAGGCAATTTCCTGCTCGAATGGTGGCTCGTCTCTGAGATGCTCGGCGGCTTCTAATTGAATGAGTTCCCTGCTTCGTTTTGAAAAGGTGAGTGCTTTACCACTCACATCTAATTCAGCCTAATAATATGCTTGCATTTGACTTTGTTGTGATTTATTGCTTTGATTTGTGGATAAAGTTCGAACTGTATACTTGCTCGATTTTATTCAAAGTGTTGTTTTCTCTGACTTAATCGAATTCATATATAATGATACTTGCGATTTTGACTGGTTTATGTATATGGCTTTGATGATTTTTGAAATGTTCGAACTAGCCATTACGGCTTGACTTTCATTTTTGACTTCGGTTTCGATGCTTGTGTTCATATGAAAATTTGAGATGTTTTGTTTTGAGTTTGGGCTTGATAAATTTGATTTTTGTGAAGCCTACTATTTCGTATGCTCTAAATATGTGATTTTTATCTCTGGCGTTTGTACTTGGTTGGAAATTGGCAAGTCCTACTGGACTGGTTCACTGAATTGCAGTTTCTGATCGGTTTTGCCTGTATAGAGTTGGTTGTGTCTTACTCTTGACCATGGCCATTGTTAACCATGCATATGTGTTGCCTGTAGTGTTGCAGTTTTTGACCTTGATTGTTCGATCACTGTCCGTACTATCTGCATATTGTAGTCTTCAGTATTGCCTTGTTTGTGAATAAGTGTTGTCTTGTATATGCATTGGTCTGCACTTCATGTAGTGGGTATATATGTACACAAGAGTGCATGCTTTTTTCTGTACCACTTGTATACCATCAGTTGCCACTGCCTGTTTCAATGTACATATGGTTGTGAGTTGTAGCCTCGACACTACCCACTGTTGCATTATGTTGCACCTGTTTTGTGTCCTCCATGCAGTCAATTATATGTTATAATTGCATGCTAGAGTCATTTGCGTTCCCCCTGAAGTCAATTACACGTTATATGTGCATGCTCTGTCCATTTCTCCGTGACAGGTATGCATGTATATAAAGATGATAGTGAGAAAATTATTAAAGCATCCAATTTACTGCACAAAATATTGATCTTCAAATTGTTGCATGCGTGAGCTATACTGGTATTCGATTCACTGTTGAGTTCATTTGCAATTGCATTCACTCTATTATGGTTGAGTTTTCTCTGAATTTTGAAGGTCTTGAGACATGGGCATTCATGTGTACATGATATATTGTGTAGTCTTTTGTTCAATGGTCGAGTTATTTGCTTGATGTGCTTGAGTCAGCATCCCCGATCAGGTTACTATTTTCTGGTCTCTACCTTCATACTTTCACTATGACCTGACCTTTACTTGAGTCATATTGATAGTCATGTGCACCCTTTGTTGAAGATCTAAATCTGGATAGATGTCGATCTTGTTTTTGTCTATTATTATGTGCAGTTTTGAGTTGCTTATATGACTTGAACTGTTGGCCTTTGATTTGTAACTTCTAATTCATCGTTGTCTGGATTAGCCTGTGGTCTTGTGGCACTGCTGCAAGTCATGTTGAACCTCGGTTGTCTCTGTTGCAGCTACTATATATCTATATGTGCTAGTGGCTGTGCACATCACATATTGATTAGAAATTTCATTCATGTATCTTGTACTAGTGTCGCAATGAGGTATTTATATCCACAGCTGTTCTTGCATTTTTATCATCAAGTATGCCCTCCTGCTTTGTCCACTGCTCTTATGCACTGAGCATTGCTTTAGATTTAAAGTGTCTGACCACTTTGATTTCCTTTGAGGCCTGGTTCCTTCCTGTTGTTGTACCTGACTCATTACTGTTTTATGTAAGGTTGCATTCGGCTCCAGTTTCGTTTGTACGCAGTATTACCCTTGTTGGTTCGTATCGCATCGACGCAAATGGATTTTTTTCTGACTACACTTGAGTTGAATCCAGCATATAGCTCGGATTTGACCTTGTGCTCGTTGTGCCTTTTACTGTGCATTTCCTGACTTTTGCTTATTTCACGCTGCAATGGCGAGGCAGTGCACGCGTGCGTGCACTGCAGCCACATAACATTGATTTCAGTGATATTTCTTTTGCTTTTGAACCATTGATCTTTTGCGTATTACATATGCCGTATTGGCGAGGCAGTACACGTGTTAGCGTGTACTACAGCCAATTAGAATTGATGTTTTTTTAGTGATATTTCAATTGTTTAAATTGATTTAGTTTCAATTGATCATTTTGTTGTAATCTAATTATCTATTTGATAATTAGATTCTGAGTCTCTAATTATTATTTAATAATTGGATTTTGTTGTTAATTGCCATTTAGGCAATTCTGATGTTTTCTAAATTATCTTCATTGATGTTCTTTTCACTTATCTCTGTTGATGATTTGAATCTGTTGATTTGTTGTTTCTATTATATGTTATATTCACTGTTATCTGATTTCTTTGTTAAAGGATCAGATAGGTGAATTTACTTTGACTGTCATCTATTCATATTTAATTATTATTGCTTCTGTGCACTAATAACTGAGTTTGAATTAGACTGACCCGTGTATTATTTTCTTTTGAATTTAATACTCGGGTCAGACCGAGTATTTACAGGTTGTTGATATCTTACATTGAGTTGCTGCTTGAGCTGTGAAGTCTCTTCATATCTTATGGAGTAGTCGTCGTCATGTTTAGTAATCAGTGTATTTGTATAGGCTGTTGTATATCCATGTATATTATTCACGATAATGTACTTGTATATGTAACTTCCAGAGTCGACAGTGTAGTTGTATCATATGTATTGTATCACGTGTATATCAACTGACATCTTATATATATATATACATATATATATATATGAGACTTTCTGTTATATTTGTGTTCCGCATTTACTTTATCTGATATATATATTGTCCTAAACTATTATGAACCATCGTAGTTCGTTTTATACTAGAATTGGATATGTCGATGAGAGTAAATAAATATGAGATGAGAAATAAAAATATATACCACTCCTATCGAGATAACCAATACTAGTGTAAGGCCTAACAACGAATGGCCGCTCCTATCCTGCCTTATTCTTCGTAATAACAGACAGTATTTCTTTTAATACTCTTTGTTATTGTGAGCATAGAGGTGGGGTGTCACATATGGCGCCTAAGAGTGAGTAGGTTTCATGATGAAAACAATGAGAGAATAGGTTGATTTTTATAAAGGAGGAGGATGAGACATATTCTCCTTGTTTTGCTAATTCTCCTACAACTATTTCCAAGACGGATCTAAATCCAAGTCACTAAAACTCCTCTCCATCCCTAGTCATGGTTGGCCAAAACATAGGCTATTTGGGCCTTCAAATAACCAAAATTTGTTTACTATTTATTGACATTTGAATCATATGCATATCGATATCGTATATCGATGTGAACATATATTACTTTTATATATGCACCTAATTAATTAATAATAGTGCTTGAAAAATACTAACATGCCCTTTTCATCCAACAAAATAAATAATCATAAATATTAATTAATTTAATTCTTTCATAACAATTATAAATCAACTGAATCGTGTAATGTTTTGGAGGTATCAAGAACGCAGTTGTACGACTTTTAGGTGTAAACTTAGTTAGAGGCTAATATCGGACAATTCGATTATTAATGTTCGCACTTCAATTAGCTAGTAATATGACATTCTGGCTGAATTTATCACTTATAAATCTTCATCGCTTAAATGCAATTTTACAATTTAAGCATAACCTTTTAGGAATGATTATTTACACTAATTCTCTTCATCAAGACATACCACATTAGGGCATTTGGAATTTGGTTTTAGTCAAAATTCCAACAACGTCAGCATTTAACTCGGTTAGTCCTTAAAAAAGATCCTGGTTAAATAATTCTATTTATTATTTACCGTACTGCTCTGACTAGAGACTTTAACTTTTAGTTGGGTACAATTGACTGTGATACTAATCTCATATAGCCGTGGAGATGCTTTCACTATTGAAAAGTGTTTCACTTCCAATACTTCAACTTAGACCTAATTATAGTCATTTGATGGATCTCATGCCATAAATTAACTATAATCAAAGTGTGCATCCACACTGAAGTTCAATAGTTTTCTCAAACCAAGAGAACTATGTAATATTGTCTCTTTGACATTTTCTGTTTGACCCTTCACGAAACATTTTCACTAGGAATATGTAAAGTAAAATGTTACTTATATTGTGATTAATTATTCACGATTGCAACCATTTTTAACTACAATCACATTATATTTTATTTAATATTTTTCTTATTTATATACTTAAAATTAATTACTTAATTAATTATATTTACTATATAACAAAGCATATAGTAGGAGTAAAAAATCTTTATTATGAACTAGGTCGATCCTAGAGTTAGATACATGTAGCAAACTATATAATTTCCCCTAGGGAATACCCTTAACTCTATCAATCCAAAGTAGTGAAGTAAAGTCTCAAATGATAGGCATTCTATGTTCTAACTCTATCAATCCAAAGTAGTGAAGTCAGGTCTCAAATGTTTGGGATTCCATGTTCTTATCGTTATATTCCCATGGCCACAGAGTTAGTCAATAATTTCCTAGTGAAATTACTTCGTGGATAACCAAAGGTCCTTCCTAATTTATCCCTAATGATCCATCTGTTGGATTTTTAGTATTCGCCAATATTCTTTTGAGCACCAAATCATCTTTTTGCAAGGCACTTTCCCTTTCCTTTCGGTTATAATACTCGGTAACTATTCTTTAATATTCTATCGTTCTTATTGCTTCTTGATCTCTTAGTTCATTAATCAAATCTAAGGATTCTTTTTCCATCTCTTGGTTCATCTCATAGACATTGGCAAATCTTCGATGTCGTAGGACCTCGACTTCTATTGGCAACACTGCCCTAGTCCATATGTCAAATAATATGGGATACGCCCAATGTTAGTCTTCGTGGAAGTTCTATATGACTATAAAATAAGTGATTTCCTCCATCCAGTTCTCTTTTGCTTTGTCCTACCACTTTTTCAAGATATTCTTAAAGATCTTTTTTATAGCTTCTACCGCTTCATTTTCTTTTGGTGTGATACCATAGGAAAACTCTTTATTATTTCATTCCTTTAACAGAAGTGAGTGAACTTGTTGCTTTCAAATTGAGTATCATTATCAAGAATGATTTATTCAGGATATCTAAAGCGACTAACTACGTTTTTGATCATAAATTTCAAGAGCTTTCCTATAATTACGTTGGATAAGGTTTGACCAGAACACATTCGGTAAAGTAATCAATAACTACCATTGCAAATTTTGTGCCTTCTTTTGAGATAACAAAGGTAATACTAAATTGATTCCCCAAACATGGAATGGCCATAGGTTTGTGGTATAGATTATTTCACTGGAGGTAGGCATGGAATTCTTGGAAATTGCTGGCATTTATAACATTTTTTAACATAGGTTAAACCATTGTAATTCATTCCAGGTCAATAGTACCATATTTTGTAATTTCCTTGGATAATTTTATGCCATTGGAATGGTCATGGAAAAACCTTTCATGGGCTTCTTTTAATAGTCTCATTCCTTTTTCTTATGCATCTTAAATAAGGAACTACGTATCCCTCCTTCTGTAATATCCCATTGATCATTGTATTTGAAGGCGTTTGGTATTTTAATCTTCTCAAATCATTCTTATCCTTTAGTGGTGTTTTTATAAATATTCTACTATCATTATCATTCAACTATTTACATGTTGATCCTTATAATCATCCTCTCATACTCCTTTACGAGTCATCCTATGATCATATTTACCCTCAATCTTCTTCGTTACTTTGTAGCTGCCAAGTTTTTGAATGAGTTGAAACTAGTGCCTTACACGTTGATTCTTCTTTTTTAAAGCCGATACTTAGACTTTGCTGGAATCCGATAGGGACAATCTTCACTTCTAGTGCTCCACGTGAATTGGCTAGTTTGCTATTAAGCATTCTTCTCCCTTGGCACTTGATGGATTGACAAATCATTAAAATTGGGCTAACATCTCATGGATCTTCTTGGTACACTGAGCTAGTCACATATCCTATTTAATAGGTTTTGTTTACCCGATTTACCATTAAATATGAATTGTTGAATACCTTAATTTTGTGAATTATCAATTGTTGGGCTAAAGTTAGCTTGACTATCATTGATTCATTTTTAACCATATTATTGGTTGCGGTGAATCCTAGTTTCATTGCATAATGTAATCGATGTCTGTCTGGTGTTATTATCACATGCCCAGCTTCGGCTCCTTGCTCGTTTGATGCACCGTCCAGAAAAATTGCCACCATAGTTCAAGCTTTCTTTTCTTTTCAAACTATTCTTTAACAAACCCAATACGTTCTTTCACAAAATAAATAACTTGTCCACTATTGCTACCTAAGGTAGGTATTTGATGTCGTATTGACTTGGTTCCATTCCCCGCTTTATTAACCTTCCAGATTTTTTGAGCTTACTAAAAAATTTCTGTAGTTTGGTCAATCAGGACTTTAACTATATGTGCTTGGAAATAAGAGATTAATTTATTAGCTGTTAGGACTAAAAGATGAGCTAAATTTTCTACAAATGGGTATCTTACTTCTGCATCCTATAGCATTTTACTTATATAATATACTGGTAACTAAACTCCATTTTCTTCTCTTATTAAGACTAAACTGATTGCATGCTCGGATACTTCCATATATAAGGAACTAATCTTCACCTTCCACTAGACTAGAAAGCATCAATGGCTTGACCAAATGAACTTTTAGCTTCTGGAATACTTTTTAACATTTTTATATCCACTCAAAAGTTTTTCCTTTCTTAATCACATCAAAAAATAGAACGCACTTATCGCTTGCTTTTGATATGAAGTTGGGTGTAGCCACTCAGTCATTTAAGCTCATCATATCTTTACTTGTCCTAAGCTCCACCATATCTCAGACCGCTTTATATTTTTGTGGTTTTCTTCTATTTCCTATGTACTTGCTATGTATTTCTATATTGAATTCTGAAAGAACATTTTTGTGGATTTAATTTCATCTTGTATTTCCATAATACTTCAAACTTCTCATTCACGTCTTTTATATAATCAATCCTTTCATTGGATTTCATCAACATATACTTCCATCTATGTTCTTCCCAATTTGGTTTCTAAACATCATATTGAGTTATCGCTGATAGTTGGTCCTTGAGTTTTTGGTTCAAAAGGAATTACTTTATAACAATATGTTCCCTAATTGGTTATGAAGCTCTAATTCCCTTCATTAGGCTTAACATGAGGATTTGATTATACCCTGAATAAGCATATATATGAATAACAAAAACTTTTTTGCATATACGAACTGATTAATCCTCGGAAGGGGAGAGAAATCCTATGGACAAGCTTTAATTAAACCTGTATAATCAACACAAGTCTCCATTTCTCATTGGGTTTCTTAACGAGCACTGTGTTTGCCAACCATTTTAGGTAGTATACTTCTTTGATAAACGCATTTTCTAGTAACTTTTTTACCTCATCTTGTAACATAATTGTTCATGCTTTATCAAATTGCTTTTTTCCTTATAGGGTCAAAACACGGAACTATATTAATCGCATGGCATATCACTATAGGATTTGTTTTGACCATGTCCACGTGAGTCCAGGCGAAAATGTATTTGCTTGCTAGAAGAAAATGAATTAGTTCTTCCTTGATATAATTATCCAGTCCTCTCCCTATCCTTGTTATTTTACTGGAATATCCAATTCTATATTTATCTCCTCTAACTCCTCGACAGACTTTATATTATCTTCGTTAATCTCTAGAATCTATTTCTAGAATAATTATTTCTAAGGCTTCTTCAGTGTCTACTTCCTGGCCGGCTTGATTAATTTCAATATATTTCCTTTTCTTCTCTAGTTGTTTGACATTCTTAGCCACCCCTTTTTATTTCCTAATTAGTGCTTTTATCATAAGTGCCTAAGATGTTAGTTCTTGATGATTGGTATCTAAGGGCTTGTAGTTTCTAGTTTTATTTAGTTTTGATGCATCACCATAACAAGAACCATTCTATTTATTACATTATTTTAGGGTTGCAAAGTAGATTTCCTTAGAACTAGATTGCTCTCTTCGCACAGCCCCTTATTCAGATTTAGAAAGAAATTTCACAATCAAATGCTTTGGAGATACAAACGCATTTACCTTGTACAAAGCAGATCCCCTAAAGAAGGTGTCGTAGCAAGAAGTTTGGTCCATCACCATAGATGAAGTTTCAAAAGTCATTGAATAATGTGGAATTGCCATTTTAACATAAAATTTTATATTTTTAATTGGAGTAGGTCCTTTATTATTGAACCGAAAGATGGGCATAAGATTTTCCACTGGAATATCTATTTGATTGTACGAATGTTTGAAATGACATTTACTGCACTTTCGATATCCACTAAGATTTCAGATACCAGAGATAATCTTATTTAGGAAGTAATCATTAATGGGTAATTATGAGATGCTTCCCCCCTCAACTCTTTTGGAGTAATCGCTAAGTTCGGGATTTGTATAGTGCATTTGTAGGCTTCAACAGAAAGCGCCTCTTCCAAAGACCAGATTCCCTCTTTGGCTTTATGAATATATATTCCTTGTGCCTTTACTCATTCGAGCAATATGAGGCTCACGAAGAATCATATCGATATGATTGATAAGTGGTGGGAACTCTTGTGGTGTTCTTTATCCAAAAAAATTTCTTTATTAGATGAAGGTCTCTCATTGTTATTAGGGTAAAGTAATTTCTAATTTTCATTAACAAACTCTTTGGGAGCTCCTATACTGATCATATTTTGAATAATTTTAGGTAAGACGGGACATCTTTTTATTATATCCATTTACCTTTTGAAAGGCATAGTAATATCCTTCTTTGTTTGGTTTTGGGTTAGTTTTGGCCTTCTCTGATATAGAATATTCCATCTTATCTTTTATTATAGTGAGAATTTATAAGATGGGATGGTTTAAGTCAGCGTGATTGGCCACTATTATTTCATCTTATCTCCCTCTTTTATTCTGATCGAGAATCCAAACCTCTCTTTTTCTCTTACCCTTTGTAAGATTTCCTTTTCTTATGAAATATTTAATCCATATGGATGAATTTATCTGCTTGGAAGTGAAAGTCCTATAATTTCCTACATCCATAGAGGTAGAGTTCTTTTCAGAATGGAAACTCGGTATTAATCTAGATTTAATTTAACAACCATCATCATTTTCTTATCACTTACCTCTTCATCCTTTATGGCTTTAGGATTGAACCTTTTGTATGGGCTCTCTGTAGCACTCCAAGTTTTTTCTTTATGTTAACCAAAACACTTGAGTTTATAGTTGATTCTTTTGAGGTCCGAAACTCAGCGGAAAATTCATAGACTAATTGCCTTTAAGAATAGGCATCTTTTCCCTATAGCGATGGTACCACTCCGATTCTGCAACGTGGTAATTTATGGGGAAGATTCGGCACCTTACTGCTCTTGGTGCATTATAAATATCTATTTGGCTTTAAAAGCCAATAAATTAACATGTGAGTCAGTTTACCTATCATACTTGGTAGAAGGAATTTTACATACTACAGTAATGAGACCACCTTTATTTCTTTTGTGAACGGAACCCCTATCATTATGCTTTGCTCGAGGATCCATTATCCTCTTCCCTTCCATATCCATCATAACTTTAACCAATTTTCTAGCTAAGTCTTTTAGATATGCCTCTGCGTCCTTATAACTCTTCTTTCACATTTGTGTTCTTTAAGAGAAGGTTATTTTGCGGATTGCAAAAATGGAGATTTTCATAGGCTCCTTAGCTCCTTATTTATTTTTGTTGAGACTTGGTTTTGATTATGAAATGAAGCTATCAATACAACATACAGATTTGACGACTGCAACGACAAAAAGAGACAAGGAGACAAGACTTTAAAAACCAGTGCATCAACTATGTATTTTGTTTTTAGCCTTAGTTGTTAAAATCTCTCCTCGATTATGTCTACACTAGCTTATATATTTAATCACTTTATTTACTAAATATTTTATACACATATAAGTTCACATTTAAATTATTAAAGTAATATAAAGTTATAGAAATAAATATGTATATATAATTGTGCAAACTACACAAAAATGACCAGGTCAGTCGACTGACCTATAGAACCAGTCGACCGACACTGGAGTTTTTGTGCAGCATGCACAGTTACATAAATATATATGAATTTAAATTTAAAATTACTTTTGAATCTTCAGTCGACTGACTATGTAGCTCAGTCGACTGAATTTCTGTAATAACGATTTTTTGAAAGGACACGACTTTTGTGAAGAGTTGCGAACCTTTAACGAAAAGATTCAGATGCAACACTTCGATCGAAACTCTTCACCAACAGTCATAGCTTTCTAACTCTTATAAATACAAACTCCAACTTCATTTCAAATCACTTAATCACAATCGATTTCTCTTATTCTCTGATCTAACTTTCTAAAATCTATTTGCTATCATACTTTCAGTTATTCTGCATAAAAGCAATACTAAACCTTTCTATTCTTCATACACTTCAAATATAAACATTTATACTCAAGGAGAATATATATGCAAGCAAATAGTTTTGAATCATGGAATATAACTCAGATAGAATATAATATTCCTACTGAAGAATATTCCACTTGGTCAAATACATAGAAATTAGATGCCGCGACAATGCAAAAGCCATGAAAATGTTGTTTTGTGGAGTTTAACCGTGTAAGGATGTGCAATACTGCACATGCAATATGGCGTACACTCAAAATCACACATGAAGGAACCAACAAGGTTAAACAAAGCAAAATATCCATGGTCAAGAGTCAATTTCAAAACTTTAGAATGAAAGAAAATGAATCCATAAATGACATGTACTCAAGATTTCAGGATATCTATCATTCATTAGTAAGGCTAGGAGAAAAATATTCAGATTTTGATATCGTATCCAAAATACTTAATTCTTTAACGGAAGAATGAGAAAGAAAAGTTCTTGCTATTGAAGAAGCGAATGATATTTCCAAAATAACTCCAGAAGGATTAATAGGAATCTAATGTCCTATAAAGTGAATTTGCAGGCAAAAAGAGTTCCGGCTTAAGATAAAACGAATATAGCATTTCATGTAAAACAAGAAGAATCAGACTTAGACAAAGACGATCTAGCTTTTATTGCAAAGAATTCAAGAAATTCTTGAAATATAGAAAAGGAAACAGAAACAATGGCAAAAAAAGCACAACCAACAATAAACCACCGTCTTTATCAGTTATGGAATGCTTTAACCGTCACAAAAAGGGGCATATGCAGAAGGACTGTCCAGATCAAAAGAAAGAATACCGAAATAAAAGGAAGGACAAATTCAAAAGAAAAGCTTTTCAATCACATGGGATGATTCAGATTCCTCATCCTCTTCTCGGGAAGTGAAAGTGACGGCGATAATGAACAAGCTAACGTATGTTTTATGGCTAAAGCTAATGAGGTAAGTGATTTTACTTTTGATGATATGATAGAAATAAACTCTGAATTATTGGATACTTTAAAAGGTCTTAAAAGAAAATACAAAGAAGCTGTAGAAAATCAGAAAAAAGCAGAGCTCGAAAGAAATATGCTTAAAGATAAGAAGAAAATATTGGAAGAAGAACTTGAGAAAACTCAAGAATCTCTCTCTAATGTTAATTCTCAACTTATATTATTAAGTCAAGAAATTAAAATCAAAAGGAGAAGAATGATAGTCTTGTTTCTGAAAATCATGTTTTAAAAACTAATATTAAAATGGTAGAACTAGAAAATTCAAGTCTAAAGACCAAACTAGATGGAATCACTAAAAATGTTTCAAATTTTAATAAAGGAAGAGAAAATTTATCTAGGATTATTGAAAGTTCACAATCTGTTAGTAATAAACATGGTTTAGGATATAAGAAGAAAGTTAAAAAGTCACAATCTAATAATTTGAACAAAGTTAAAATTAATAAAACACTCACGTCCTTAAATAAACTAGTTTCGAATACTATAAGTATATGGATACCTAAAAATAATAATAAACTAATAAGAAAGAAGTATATTAGTTCATTCATAGAAGATGTTCATAATAATAAAAATTATATTTATAAAAGGGATACTAAACACTCTTGGGTTTGGTTTCCCAAGACCTAACTCTTAGGACCCTATTAAAAAGGTGGGTACCAACGATATCTCATATTTTTTGCAGGTCCCACTCAAGAAAAAAGGAAAATGGATACTCGACAGTGGTTGCTCAAAACAAATAACAGGGGATAAGGATATGCTGATAAATATTACATACTCAAATGGAGGTTCTGTCACTTTTGGAGACAATTCCAAGGGATATGTCATCGGCAAAGGCGATGTGAGCAATTACAGTACATCTAATTTACCTCTAATTACAAATGTTTTGTTAGTTAAGAATTTAAAACATAATTTATTAAGTATAAGTCAGTTATGCGATAAAGGATTTAAAATATCATTTTCTGAAAATAAGTGTAGTATTCTTGATCAGAATCAAAATCTTATTTTCGAGGGATATAGAGATAAAAACATTTACGTTTTAAATTTGAAAGTTAATCATAACTCAGATTTATGTTTAATAGCTAAAGAAAATGATCCATGGATATGACATAAACGATTTTGTCATATCAATTTCAAAAATGTTAATAAAATTTCTAAAAATAATCCTGTAAAAGGATTACCAAATATGAATTTTAAAGTCAATGCTATGTGTGATTCATGTCAATTAGGGAAACTAACTAAATCCTTGTTTAAATCTAAGAAAGTTATCTTGACATTACAACCGCTCGAATTACTTCATATGGATTTATTTGGCTCTACCCAAATTCAATCCATAAATCATAATAAATACGTATTTGTAATAGTTGATGATTTTTCTAGATATACATAGACTATTTTTATAAAAAATAAAAGTGATACTTTGAAAATTTCAAAATATTTGTTAAACAAATTCAAATTTTAAAAGGTATTAAAATTAAAAATATTAGAAGTGATCACGGAGGTGAATTTGAAAATATACAATTTGATAACTACTGTAAAAAGAAAGGAATAATTCATAACTTTTCATTTCCTAGAACTCCACAACAAAATGGAGTTGTTGAACGAAAGAATCGAACTCTACAAGAATGTGCAAGAACTTTACTAAATGAAAGCACCTTGCCAAAACAATTTTGGACAGAAGCTGTTGCAACTGCTTGTTATGTTTTGAATAGTGTTTCTATTAGACCTCTTACCAAAAATACTCCTAACGATCTTTTTGATGGTAGAAAACCAAACATATCTTATTTTAAAATATTTGGATCAAAATGCTTTATATTAAATACTAAAGACCAGCTTGGCAAATTCGATTCAAAATGTGATGAAAGAATATTTCTTGGATATTCGAATCGAAGTAAAGCTTATCGAATTTTTAATAAACGAACAAATATTATCGAAGAATCACTCCATGTATCTTTTGATGAGAACGCTAAACTTGTTTCTACTACATTTAATGACAATGACTTACTTAATAAAACAAAAACATTAATAAACAATTCGAGAGACGACGACGATATCATTTTATCTAGAGAAGTTGAAAACATTGTTTATAATTTAGAAAATAGAAATAGTACTAATACGATAAGATCTCCTCGAAGAGTTTTACGAAATCATCCTATAGAAAATATAATTTGAGAAATAAATTCAAATGTTCGAACTAGAAGTCAACTAAATTTAATGTGTAATGTAGCTTTATCTCTACTACAGAAGCTAAAAATACTAAAGAAGCATCAACCGATGAAAATTGGATTATTGCTATGCAAGAAGAATTAAATCAGTTTGAACGAAATGAAGTTTGGAAACTAGTACCCTGACCGACCGATCAGACTGTTGTAGGAACTAAATGGGTTCATAAAAATAAAACAGATGAATTAGGAAATATAACTAGAAATAAAGCAAGACTAGTAGCACAAGGATATAACTAGGAAGAAGGAATAGACTAGGAAGAAACGTTTGTTCCAGTTGTTAGACTAGAAGCAATATGAAACTTAGTGGCATACGCGTGTTTTAATAATTTTAAACTTTATCAAATGGATGTTAAAAGTGCATTTTTAAATGGTTATTTTAAAGAAAATGTTTATGTTGAACAACCTCCTTTATTTATTCATGATAATATCCTGATCGTGTATGTAAACTTAAGAAAGCTTTATATGAATTAAAGCAAGCACCACGTGCTTGGTATGAACGTCTTAAAAGCTATCTAATTAATTCTGCATTCGAGATAGGAAAAGTAGATCAAACATTATTTATAAAAAATTCTAAAAATGAGATATTAATTGTTCAAATATATGTTGATGACATTATCTTTGGCTCAACTAATAATGAATTATGTAAAGAATTTTCTGAAATAATGACTAGAGAATTTGAAGTGTCCCATATGGAAGAATTATCATATTTTCTAGGACAACAAATTAAACAAGTTTCAAATGGAATATTTATTAATCAAGAAAAATATTGTAATAATCTTATTAAACGTTTTGAAATGGAAAATACTTCTGCCAAACCAACTCCCATGAGTACAGCAGCATATCTTGATAAAGATGAAAACGAAAAAAGTGTAGACCAGAAATTATATCGTAGTATGATAGGATCATTACTTTATTTAACAACAAGTAGACCAGATATTATGATGAGTGTATGCTTACGTGCATGATTTCAAGCAGACCCGAAAGAATCCCATCTACGTTTTGTAAAACGTATACTATGTTATCTTAGTAAAACTACAAATTTCGGACTTTTCTATTCAAAAGAGTGTTCGTTCGAATTAGTATCATACAATGATGCTGATTTCGGAGGATCACGAATAGATAGAAAAAATAAAAGTGGTACGTGTCACTTCATTGGTAAATCATTAATATCATGGTTTAGTAAGAAACAAAACCGTGTCTCTCTATCAACTTGTGAAGCAAAATATATTTCTGTAGCACTAGCTTGTACACAAGTAATTTATAAGCAACAGACACTTAAAGATTTTAGAATCAACCTATCAAAATTAACAATTTACTGCGATAATTCTAGTGCAATAAATTTATCTAAAAATCCAGTAAATCACTCGAGAACTAAACATATAGATATTAGACATCACTTTTTACGTGATAATATAGAAAAAGATATAATAAATCTAGACTACGTACCATTAGGAAATCAGATAGCCGATATTTTTACTAAACCACTATTAGAGAATACGTTTATAAAATTGCGACGTAAGCTTAGGATAATCTCAATTAAGGATATATAAATAAAAATATAAAAAAAATCTAAAAGATCAAAAATAATTTTTTTTTGAAAAATTCAAAATTCTGACCATGCCATGACTCGAATTCAAGACCTGTTGTGAATAGCCCAGGTGTATTAACCACCTGAGCTATTAATGTTTTCTACTTTAGTCCCTTATGGTCGTTTTATTATATAGTAACAAGTATTCTATACTACATTATATGTATAGATATCTTTATAGTTTACATTCCTAATTTTATAAATATTATAACTGTTCAAATCAGCTCAGCCAACAGAAAACCAATGTCTCTGCATACTTTTAGGCTGGAAATAATATAATCCACAAAGTAATATCCTATTTTTTCTAAAAATAAATCTATAAACAGGTGCATATTCATATTCCTATGCACTCAAAACAAAATCATTCGATTCTCTATAGTGAAACATCAATTAACAGCAGTTTTTAAAACAATGTCAACTTCCTCTACAACCGACTATGTTGAAATTAATGCTTCGGCCAACTCTTCAAAAACACGGACCATAAGGGTTCACCATCATCGGTTTACCACACCAGATACATTCAGGACAAGAAAAATGGAAAAAAGACCGTTGATATTTCACCAAACATAAAACAAAAGGTCGACGATCTCCACCATTATCAACAGGAATCTCTAATGCTTCAACGGGAGATGTATTATGAATAGAAAATAAACTCAAGACGTATAGGTATAATCGAGCAGATAGCGATGAAATTCTGCGGGGCTTCGTCACACCCGATAGACGAAAATGATGTTTTGCCTACCAAAAGCTCTTCGACTTCGTCTCCTCCGCGACCACCATACTCACCAAATTCGTGGGATCGCAATGAAGCTTCGAATATTCGTCGTAAACAACTGAAAGAATTCAAGGCACCGAGTCCTAAGAAATAATCATAGTGTTTAATCTTTTTTCGTTGTATTTTTAAATAAATTTTCTATATATGTGTTCGTTTATATTTGAAATAAAATTATTTCTGGTGCAATAAATGACAACTCATATATAAAAATTATTCACATTTAACAGCAAAATAAAGTGAGTTCTATATCATTCAGTAAAATAAAATTATTTATATTAGTAGAATTAACAAAATATACACAATTCATATCATATAAAAATTCATTGCGCAAAATGCTACAGGTTAGTCGAATGGATTTAGAAATCAGTCGACTGACACTACAAATATTTTTTAAAATATACATGGCCAGTCGACTGTTGCAGGGCCTCAGTAGACTGGACCAGAAGGTTGAATATTATCAACCTTCAGCTTCAGTCGAGTGACGCCCTTAGCCAGTCGACTGACGCTGTAATATACACGTTTACATAACAGCCCCAATCGACTGTTACAGGGCCTCAGTCAACTGGACCAGAAGGTCGAATATTAACAACCTTCATCTTCAGTCGACTGAAGCCCTGCACCGGTCGACCGAGCCGTAGATTTGAAGGGCTTTTTACCTTTTCACGTACCCCTTTATTTTTCACTTTACCTTCTCTCCTCTTTTCCAGTTCAGTTTTTCAAATTCTTCAAAACCCTAAGCTCTCCAAAAACTCTAATTTTTTCTCCTCAAAATCAAAATCAAATGGAACCAAAATGTAAAAGTCAAGCCTCCTTCTCGTCTCAACCTCCATCTAATGAACAAATTCAACGGTGGCTATTTGACGACACCATAATGAAGAGGTGGAGACGGATGCAAGATTCAAGAATATTCGAAGGTTCGTTCGTCAAATTCCATGATTTTTCACCCTATCACATTCAAGAATTATCCCGATGGAGCAACTTAGAGTTGTTAATTGATATCGAGGACAATAAACAAAAAATCAACCAGATTATGGTGAAGTTGTTCTATGCTAATCTAAACTTGGGTCATCAAGATGTTCCAAATCAAGAGTATTGCATATGGAGTCTCGTATGTGGTAAGCCTGTCTTCTTTTCTCTAGACTGCATGGCTCATATTCTAAAAATAGAAAATGATGGAGTTGAATTGGCTACAATTGATATTGATTTGGTTGTTCGAGACCACGTAAGCCATTTATTTCTTGAAGACGATGTGCGTCAGTTAAAATCAATGTCTTTTCGACCAGGGGCATGAATTATTCATCATGCCTTAATGAAAATTGTAACTCCTAGAACCAGGAGTTATGAACTTGTCTATGAACATAATTTTAGAGCCTTGTATGCAATTTTTGGAAACATCAGAGTAAACTGTCTTCGTTTAATACTTGACCAGTTTTTAAGCTTTAAAAAGGAAAGATGAATATAATTTATCACGACGAATATATTATGCATCTTCACAAAGCTTGTGATATTTCGGAACCGGATTCACCAGTTTCTACCGTTGGTTGTTTGAACGCTAGGACCTTAGCCTTAATGAAATTACCGATTGCCCGACCCCCTACTATAATATCTTTTGGAGAATGGACCCAAAGGCAAACAACTCAAGTCCAACCTGAACAACAAGGTGAGCCTTCTCATCGACCAACTCGTCAAACATCAACTCGATATCAACAAGAAGAAATTACAATTCCAAATGAAGGTCTTCAACCATGTGAGGCCATCAATATAATGTGCCGTAATCAACAAATCCTTCAACCAAACATCCTTAAAGTTGATAAGAAGCTCGACAAAGCCAAAGGATTTTTCACAAAATTGTGGCAAGCTATATCATACTCTTTTGGTACATCTACTTCTACTACAGGCGATCCGGGTAAGCAACCCGTATTTACATGGTCTTCTTCTTCTTTTGGGGACGATCAAGCTAGTAGTGATGATGATGGTGATGAAAGAGATGGTAGTAGGGGTAAACATCCGATGGAGTAAAATGTTTATTTCTTTCATTTAAGACATTTGCTTTTTAATATGGTTATTACTAAATAGCCATTCTACTTTATTTATTTTTAAACACTCTTGTCTGTGGATGTTGAACGTGTGGATGATTGTTTTTGGTTTTATTTCATATTATCTTTCACCTTATAATACCATATTACTTAGTCCTTTTTATCGATGACAATGGGGGATAAATATTATTGCTACTAATAAAAATGCAGGATATAGAACGTCAAAGATTCAAAGGGAGTAAGTATTTTTGTTATATATATACATATACATATATATATATATATACAGTCGAAATCTATATCTATTTACAGGTTGTCGTCAATAAAAAAAGGGAGAGAATGTTAAGACTTGGTTTTGATTCATGACACGAAGCTATCACTACAACATATAGATTTGACGACTGAACGACAAAAAAATACAAGGAGACGAGACTTTAAAAACCAGTGCATCAACTTTGGTATTTTGTTTTTAAATCTTAGGTTAATATTTGTTAAAATCTCTCCTCCATCATGTATACACTAGCTTATATATTTAATCACTTTATTTACTAAATATTTTATACACATATAAGCTCACAACTAAATTATTAAAGTAATATAAAGTTATAGAAATAAAAATATGTATATGTAAATTGTGCAAACTGCACAAAAATAACCAGGTCAGTCGACTGACCTATAGAACCAGTCGACTGACACTGGAGTTTTTATGCAGCATGTACAGTTACATAAATATACACGAATTTAAATTTAAAATAACTTTTGAATCTTCAGTCGACTGACTATGTAGGTCAATCGACTGAATTTCTATAACAGCCATATTTTGAAACGACACGACTTTTGTGAAGAGTTGCGAACCTTTAACGAAAAGATTTGGATGCAACACTTCGATCGAAAATCTTCACCAATAGTCGTAGCTTTCTAACTCTTATAAATACAAACTCCAACTTCATTTCAAATCACTTAATCACAATCGATTTCTCTTATTCTCTGTTCTAACTTTCTGAAATCTATTTGCTATCATACTTTCAATTATTCTGCATAAAAGCAATACCATACTTTTCTATTCTTCATATACTTCAAATATAAACATTTATACTTGAGGAGAAGATTATAGGAAGAGTGTACTCCAAGTGACAAATCAGTGTTATTAGTACACACATTAGTCAAACTATTTTCTGTATTAGTTGAAGTCCTGTTCTGCTGCTCGGGCAAGTGAAGTCCTCTTCGGCTGTTGAGACGAAATCCTATTCTGCTGCTCATGTCCCTGTTCGACTGCTCAGGGTTGTATAGACCTATTCCTCCGGATTAAGTTGGGGTTGTTGTTTTTAGTGAAATTCCAAAAGGAGCCTGGGACTGGACGTAGGATGGTGCTCCGAACCAGTATAAAAATCTCTGGTGTCATTTTACTATACTGTTTTTTATGCCACACTATTTATAGTATTATTATCATCATTATACTCTGCATTATCATATATCCACATTACACGAACCATAGCATACTTTTAATTTTCAAGTTCGATCGTTGTTCTTTTCAAATTCTTTTCCTAAGTTCGATTGAGGCTTATTGTAAGCTTTTTCTGAGTTAACAGCTTTGTTTTTATTTTTTCCTTAGGTTCCATGGTACTTTCCTAATGCTCTTACTCTTTAAATATAGTGTAATAGTATCTCTTTAGGGTACAACATCCTCACCTTCATGATTTTTTGTCCTTTTGGTTTCCTTAAATGACTTTGAAATACAAGCATCATATTGACTGAAGCTATTTTACAGTGCTTTTATGTTTGCACTCTCATTTAGTCATCTTAATTGGAATTGATTCTTGCCCAACTTCGATATTTGCAATATTTAATTGAGGTGTTATGTTCTTTTTCAAGGTTAACGTGGTGAACCACCTCTTTCTCTTGGATGTTGATCTTTTTTACCTTCTCATTTATGCTAAATCAAGTAATCTTTTCCATGTTTAATTCTCGATGAAAGCACCAAATGTTAGAATAAAAATTAGGCTAACTTATATCCAAATTCTAGTAATCAAAGAATTTCAAAGATGGTTGGGCGAGAGGCTCGGTCCATGGCAAGCATGTCCATTTTCAAATAGTTAAGAGGGAAATATGCAATTAGCGAAATGATCAAGTACTGAATTAAGAAACGACAATTCTAATTTGACCTAAACGACCATTAAAGTCCCAAATTAAGCATCGTTAATCCATTGACAAAAACTGAAAATAAGGAAGAAGCAATTTAAAGTTCACCCTTCTCAGTAAGGGATGCATGCTTATTTGTGGAGAAATTATATCCTTGGATTCTTGACAAGTGGCATTAATTAGGAATGAATGGTTGAGATTTCGCTAACATGACAAACTATTGAATTAATATATGACATAGCACTTATTTGGTCACTTCATAATGACATGGCATGACTAGGCTAACCAGAAGTTGTCACGTGGCTAATTGGAGTATTCCACATGCTAATTTCCTAATATGCCATAGCAATTTATCAACATTCGATAGTGTTATTTCTTGGTTTGTGATAGTAACATTATGCGATAGAATTCCTCATCATACGATAACTTCAGCATTTAAGAATATCAACAGGTGATATCTTCAATATTTGACAACTTCTGCATATGATAGCTCTTAATCTCAATATGTGGTAACTCCTTAATATTCTCAACATGCGATACTTTAGTTCTTCAATACTTGATAGCTTTTGTGACTCTAGTATGCGATAAATTTAACCCATTGATAGCTTTATGATTTCAGCATATGATAATTTCAACCTGAGGCATTAAAGAATATTTTTAAAAGTCTAATTTTCAAAATACAAACACGTGCTCATATGCATAATACGCTTGGCTCATTCTAGGATGTCGCTTACCCCATCTCTAATGATCCATACCTAAACAAAGCTAAAGTGTTCACTCAACCTTCAGCTCTAATACCAAATGTAATAACCTAACCCTTTTCAAGGCATGACTACAAATGGCAACCTCGTTCGTAATTTTATGGCCAGCCTCTCGACTTCTAAACCAACCCATAAAGGGACACATATAGGTAATAGACAAAGCTTCATCACATGTTCACCAGTGTAAGGACTCCTTATCATGCATATTGTTAGTACCTTAGGCATTGATTTGATGACAACAACTATATGACATTATATAAAATATAGATACTAATTTATCAAGTTATATATAGTATATAGTGCAAGATATTAGATAGGTATTAACTAAGAAGATTGCACAATATCAAATGAAGATTCAAGTGGCTGATATAGAGATTCAAGAGTTGGAAATTAAGGACACATGAGTTGTGAAGAACTCAAAATATCCAGATAAGTTATAGTGTCATAAATTAATGTTAAAATAGAAGTTCTTTGATCTTTCTCTATTCTTCTTTTCAAATGGTTTTTAAATTTTCTAAATTTGAAAAATGATTTTAAATGAATTCTTGTTTTCTAAACAACCTCTCAAAATAACCTTCAAATTATTTTTACAGACGTAAATCATTGATCTTTGATACAAATGATCGTATAACCTCTTGAATAGCACTTTGGTCTTTATTTGAGTGAGAGAGATCAGAGAGTAGTTAATAGAGAATCAAATCAGTGGAGTTGAGTTTGATTTTGATTGAATTTGAGAAGAATTTGAGTAGAATTTCTTCTATCAAACAAGAGAGTGAAAAAGGAGAAAAAATATGAGAAAGTAGTTAAAGAAAATTTATTGGTTTAACCACTATTTATGGGGAAATAATATTCATCTCCATTCATGGAGAGATACGATGAAAAGATGCTTTAATTAAAATTTGATTTTTGAAAATCGGTCCATATGTCAACATATAGGGTGAGTGTATATCGACATATTCCTTTACATTTTGAAAACTCACCTTACTTTGTAAACTTATTTAAACATAGTTTGTACATATTTTAATCATATCAAAACTTAATAAAACCTTATAAAATTGTTTTGAAATATATAAAGTATTTAATATGAATTTCTTTTGAATAAAATAATATGTATGAAGTATGAGTGAATATATTTAGAATCAAAGTTATTAATATACTTACAAATATTTAAAAATCATAAAATCAAAACTAAAATAAAGTATAATGGATTGAAAGTATAATTAAAATATAAACTAATTAAAAACTTGATTTCTCAACATATAATAATCTTGTAAAATCAAAGGTTAAAAATTGATCTAATCATACTCATATATTAAATGGTGTGATTGTAGCCCACGTAAATCAATTATGTGTGGTTATTGACTCGAATATTCAAGTAGGTGTGCTTATTTCCTGTGTAAACCAAGTGAGTCTATTCAGAGCTCTAAAAGTCTGGAGGCGTGTTTCGTTGCCTTAAAATTGGGATTGTATTGACTTTGCTATTTGAAAAGAAACCTGTACAAGAAATTATGTAGGACTGGATGTTAGGTAACTCTAAACTAGTATAAAATCCTAGTGTGTTTTTTCCTATTTCACTTTTGCTGCATTTATATTTATCCGTGCTTGAATTTGTGATTTTTAATTGCATTGTTTAAATTATAATCTCAAAAGAATTCAAAAAGTTACACAAAAATTAGGAAGCCCTATTCACCCTCCCTCTTATGTTAAAGTATCATTAAGATCCATCTTTCGCTAAATAACATATAATGTCAAAGTACGGGTTTTCAAAATTTAGTAAATTAAGTTTTGAAAATTTATATGGCAAAAGATATTGATAATATTTTTAAACATTTCTAAAAAGCAATCTGACAAAATTAACATTACATCGTTTCATAAAGCTGCATCCATTCATTTTGAAAAGTCACTTGATCTTTTGAAAAGGTATAATTTGCAAGAATATACATGTTACATGGATTTTGATGAAACAAACTCCAGGTGATCAAACTCTACAAATTAAAAAGGACCAATGGATATTGGATAATGGGTGCTAAGGCATATGACTAGAAATCCAGAGATCTTTAAAGATATCATTTAAAAAGATGGTGGATTAGTCAATTTCAGAGACAACTCTAAAGGATATGTAATTGGCACTGGCATTGTCGGTAATTCTAAAACTCCCACTATTTCTAATGTTTTGTTAAATAAGAATTTAAAACATATCTGTTGAGTATTAGTCAAAACTTAGATAAACTTCTTTTAAGTCAAAAATATGATCTTTATCTCTCAAGCCCTTGAACTTCTTCATTTAGATCTTTTTGGTTCCTCACAAATACAATCAATAAATCATAATAGATATGTCTTTGTAATCACGGATGATTTTTCTAGGTTTACTTGGACAATTTTCCTAAAAATTAAAAGCGATGTTTTTGAAATGTTTAAAATGTTTGTTAAAAGAAATAAAAATCAAATATCTATTAAATTTAAAACTATTCGAAGTGACCACGGTGGAGAATTTGAAAACGAATATTTTGAAAATTTTTGTAATAAGAAAGGAATTACTCATTATTTTATTCCAAGAATACCGTTGACGTCAAAAATGGGCATCAACACCCAATAGAATCTAGTAGAGATTAAATGAAGAATGAAATTAAAATAGAGAAAAAAATCATAAATGAACAAACAGAGTTTTATAGTGGTTCTACAATCTTGGCATATGTCCACTTTATATTTTTATTAAACTTGCACTTGATTATGATTACAAGAATGTTTGGATCAGTTAGAATCCACTAGTACAAGAATGAATAATAAAAATGAAAGAGCCTTGGTAGTAAAAAAATGGATCCCTTTTCTAATTCCATGCTTACTATATGTATAGGAGAAGCCATGCACGGATTGGGCTGAAATTTTGGCAGAAATACCTTCTGGCCAAGACAACCCCACATAAGAATTTTGAGGCCCATTAGGGCCCATAATAGGTGTTGTCCTCGACCCCTATTTTTGCATCCAAATGGATGCGATCCCTCTAGTGGGTCCCCTATGATGTTAGCCACTTGTCCTCTAAATTTCGTGCCATTCCGACTTACTGTTTGTGAAATATTGCATTTTTTGTGAAGTTTTGTTGCATGCATTCTAATTTCAGTCGATTCCTCTAGAGGGACAGGGGCCGATCCCTCCAATCTCCTATGATTGGGTTGTGATCCCTATGGTAGGCTCCCTAGGGATCCTACATCTCGCTTACAAAATTTTATAGGCATTGACTAATGGATTTTGAGATATTGATTGTTTTCCATTGATTTCTACTTGTTTGGCTAAAATATGTTGGTCCCTTCCGTATGATCCTATTATCATCAAAAATCACTCCAACTTTGTTGAAATCTAAAAGAATACAAAAGAAGGATTCATGTAGAATGATAACAATAGCAAGACCTTTCGAAAGAGTCGAAAGGATGCTTCTGCAAATGTTGGATGAGCGATGGACTTTCGAAAGAGGACGAGGCTACCCTTATATTTTAGTTAACCCCTTCCGAAACAGTTGGTTTCACATGCATAAAGGAGATTTGTATGTGTTAAAGCACCTTTTGAAGGCATCGAATAACAGGTTCTAGCACATGTACCAGACCTTTTGAAACGGATGGATCTCTCGTTGTTTACCTTCCGTAACATATTGCCAAAGTGACCCTTCCAGTAGTTCGAGTTAGCATTTTAAATCGGTTGAAACCTTCCACAAATATAAAGGAGATCTTACATGTGACCAATATTTCTTCCTCAAACACTAGAAAAAGGGGGTTCTGCATTAATCAACGGGAATGCGTTTGAAAGCTACCTCTCGCAACTAAGCCTTCTACTATAGTACAAGTCATTCGAAACCTAGAACTTACCCCTTTCGACAGTGTCGAAATCCTCCAAAAATGCATGAAAGTGGAGTGCGAACCGATTTGATACCCAATGAAGGAAGATTCAAGTGTTTCGAAGGCATAAACCAAGACAACGTCATCACCTTCCATAAGCTTTGAATGTGTAACTTTCGAATGCATTTGAACATCCTTTCCTGCTTACACAACACATCAACAACAAGGTGAAGGTCGCTTCTATACCTTTCGATGGAGTCGAAAGCACCTAAGTTCCATTCAAAAGAAGAGTTTGAAAGGTGTGTTGTGTTCAACAGCGATGAAAGGTCATCAAGGCACCCTTTTAACTATGTCGAAAGGACTGATGCGAAAGGGTCCAACCTGCACCTCTAGATAAGACCCTAAGGGTGTTGCTGAGAGGATTCGAATTCATTCATTCGATACTTGTTCTTTTCTTGAATTTGTAAACCCTAGTCCTTAAATCAAGTTGGGTTTTCATTTTCTTGTAATACTTAAGCCTCTTGTATTCATGAAAATTATTAACAAAGCAATTGCATGGTATTTTTAGATACATAGAATTTGATTCAATGCTTGTATATGGATTCAGCTGTAGAGTACTTGCATCCATGCTTATCGAAGTGATACCTTTCAAAGGAATAAAACCCTTCAGACACGGTTAAAAACCATAGACACCATTAAGCCACAAACTTAAGTTACCTCAACCCTTTCGAAAGGTGGTTGTAAAGGAGTTTTAGATTATCTCGACTGATTCGAAAGGTGGTTTCAAAGAGGTCATTCTTAATTTTTATTCGGCTTTGGGGTGTTAGAAAGATTTCTTGTTAATACTTTCTACGTTTGGAGGGCTCAAACCTCCGACTTTGTTGAATTCCTATCCTTACTTTCCTCTATTCCTATTCGATTCCAAGTTAACCTTAGAACCTACACCATGACGCTTAGCAAAGTCAAAAAATCCAAGCAAAAATCTTCAGAACCACACTTAGCTATCTAATGAAATTATTGAAGATTCAATAATATATGAAGAACAAATGTTAAGGTTTGAGACTATAAGAGTCATGAAAAAGAAGGGGGATGAATCTTATGGTCTAAATAATTGGAGCCTAATCCATTTCATATTGGCCCTACACCCATCTTTGCTTTAGGAGGGAAAAGATGTAAAGGTGATAATTTGGTCATTCAAACGAAGAAGGTTATCTAGTGCTATGCAAAGGGTATTATTTTTAAAAAAGGAATGATGGCTAATTATTACACCTTTTCTCAAAAATGGCATCAAGCAACAACTGGATCATTACCTACATACGAGCTTTGAAATGTTTTAAAAAGGAATTTGGTCATTGAAAATGAAGTTCCCGAATCAAGCAACAAAAAGCTAGAAATCAATCTCAAAAGACAAGATTCAAATCAAGACTCCCTAAAGAGTGCAACTTGACTACATCAATCAATAACATCTACATATTAACAAGGGAGGAACTCAACTGTTGGTCATCTGAAAAGAAAAAGCCCAAATATGAAAGGAATGTGGGAGGATCTTATTGCCATTACCATATGATGAACGAACACGAAACCAATCAATACAGAGCTCTTGAAGGAATGATTATCAAAATTTTCAAACAAGACAAAATCAATAGATTTGTAAAGCAATCCTAGTCGAATAAAGTAAAGCACCTCTTTTCTAAGAAAAATCTACATGGTTGGAAGTAGAATTCTCCTAAAACATGGAAACTACCTTAAACAGTTATAAGCCTTTGTCCACCCCAGGCTAGATTAAAGTGCCTTTTAGAGGGAAGTTAAAGAAAACCTTATGGCCAGGTTAAAGTATCTACAAGCCCTTGATCGTGCCACACTATGGCCAGATCAAGGTGCTCCCTGTAAGGGGACAGAGTAAGGCCTTGATCCCGCCACGTTATGGCCTGTTTAAGGCACTGAACAAGCCTTCAGTCCTGCCTATAAGGCCTGACTAGAGCATCTCCTGGAGGAAGGTCGAGTAAATCCTTGGGTCCTGCTTGTGGACAAGCTAACCAAGCACATCAGACAACGATGGACTAAATCATCCGAGCCCGAGAAGTGGCACACAAAACAACAAAAATATACAAATCCTAAAGGATGGCACATGTCGAAAGAATTAAAAAGCAAAGAGATGATACAAAGCAAAAGATTTGAACAATCAAAGTCCAAAGAGTGGTGCCGAAAAAAGACTTTGATAAGAATTCCTGAACTTCCATTATTCAAATAATGTTTTCCAAACCTTTCACTCATTTCCAGGAACAGATTTCTAGTTTTCTACTAATTCTTGACGATACTTCCTCGACTACTTTATTAGAATTTATGGCCTTTGGCTAATTTCTAAAAGATGATTTATGGACTTCACTCACTAATACCCGAATTTGGGTTTCAGTCTCATGTTATTTCAAGTCTTCCATTATGTACTTTTGGTCTTCTACTAATTTTCAGATAATAATTTCTAGATCTCTCTCAATACCCGAATCTAGGTCTTGGGTTTACAACTATTAACTTCTGGACTTCATTTATCGAATTATTATACAAATCCGAGTTTTGGATCTTCTATTATTATTTCCAAAAGAAAATTTATGGATTTCTATTATTAGTGCCAAGATCTAAATTTTTTGTCCTCTATTATTTTCGTAATAAGATGCAACGACCCGTAAATTTTCGATCATTAAATTGGTTAAATTAATAAGATTTTGTAATTAAATTTAGAAAGAAATAAAAATTTCATAATTTATATTGAAGTAAATGTTAAGAATGAATTGTAGCAATTGTTATTAAAAACTAATTATTGACAATTGAAGTGAAATCACAAAAAAAATGAAATAGTGTAAATTGTTGCACTTGGGTATAAAATTGAAAATAAATAAATAAGTGTAAGGGTGGTATGAATAAAGGAATTTGTATATAGTTTATAGTAATTGAATGAATTCAGTATTATGTAGGTAATTATAATAATTGGTTGAAGCAGGACAAACTTAAGTGTAACCTTGGCTTGTAAACAATTATTATAAATTACCTGTTTAATTAGTTGATGGAATTTGAATTGGAAATAAATTTTAATAAAATAAATGTTACGTTAATGGGAAATGTAATACAATGTTTAGGAGTTGTCAAATTTGAGTATAGTAAAGTAATGAAAGGTTAAACAAAGGTTAACTAGGTTATAGAGTAGTAATGAACTTAATAAAAGGATTGGAATTGAAACAAACCAATTTATTGAAATTTAATTTATAATAAATGGAATTATTGTAGCAAATGAAATTCAATACTATGACGATTAGAGCTAAGAAGAAAATGTGAAACATTAAGGTAATAGATACGAAACAAAATAATTATACCATAAGAAGAATGTATTGAAAATAAATGGAAAGCTAATTTCATTGAATTATTGGAAATTTAATTTATAATCTATAAAAACTTGAAATAGAAATATAAAGGTTTGAAAGTTTGGAATATGCAACACTTAATCCATATGAAAATTGGTTATGAAGGATTGTGAATTTTTTAAGCAATCCGAATTAATAGAAATTGAAATAATAATAACTGAAGAGAAAAGTGATTTAAATTAGTTTAATATTAATTTATTTAATTAATAGGAAAGTAGCCATTTTGGCCACTGACTTGGATTTCAGCGAAACCAGTTTCATCGGATCCGTAACGGTGAATTATTGTAGGGTTTCAAGTTTCGTAGCGATCGGACTTGTCGTTTGATCGTACGGCCTCAAAACGCCTAGAAATCAATGAAATTGAAATCAATTGAAATCAATTTGAAATAATTTGATTTTACCATAACTTCTTCATACGATAGAATTTGGATTTAAAACCAGTTCCAACGAGTTTAAAATATTTTAAAACATCTATTTCGATATATAGGTTGACCCAATTTCGCTCTGGAGTCAGAATGGGCTTTTCGGGCCACTTTATCGTTCAACGCGTATATCAATCTTATCCATCCATTCTAATTTCGGCTTGCCTACATATACCTTGCTACAAACCCTAGCCCATTCCTTATGTTCATTGTTCTATACGTAAAATTCCTTCTCACCTCCTCATTTCAATGGCAGACAATTCCAAATCCAATTGCAATTCAAAATCAAATCAAAATTTCAAATTCCACAAAATATATCGAATTATATATGGATTTGAAGCTCTCGACAAATGCAAGTAAAATATATAATTCATTTTTCGATCTGGGTTTCGGTGCATCCAAAATTCGTGGATTCATTTTCGGCTGTTCATCATCGCGTTGATCGACTTTGTCCGATCGACGAACCAAAAGTACCGCTGCGGAGAGACGGTCGAGTTGAGGCTATCGGTGTCATTCGTTCGTCAAATCAACGGTGGGTGCTCCCTAAATTCGCCTAGGGTTTAGTATTGGAAGCGGCTGCCGGTGATTGGCTCATGACGATCGACGTCGTGGTGATCGCGTTGCCTTCACGCGTTCGGCAGGGGGGTTTGGGAGGCTTGCGCCTCGACGTGGGTGGCGCGGTGATTGCATAAGGCGGCTGGCAAATTCGGGTTTAGAGAGCAGCAGCTATTAGGGTTCGTTCCTGTATTTGCTGTGTTGAGGAAGATGGTGACGTGTCTTTCTGTGAGTGGCTCTATTTTTCTTTATAATTTTATTTTTAAATTTTGTCTTCAATCATTCTAATCGTTGTAGCTTTTACATACGAGGTCCGTTTCATGCGCGGTTTTCTCCGCTGCGATCCTAGTAAAATTACGGACATTATGGCGCTTGTTTGGATGAATTCTGAGAATGTTCAATTTTTGGGTTTAAATTGGATTTAAACTCAATTTAAATTCAAAAGGTGAGTGTTTTAACCCACTCACAACTTCTAAAATTTCTTATGTGTGTTAAATTAATTTTTAATGTGATTGGAAATTTATTTATGATTGTTTGGCATATTTTTATCACCATTCCAGTTAAATTGAATTTATTGAATTAAATTGTTATTTAATTTATTATTGCATATAAACTGCTAGTTAAATTGTTATTTAATTTATTATTGAATATAAACTGACAGTAAATACCTGTTATTTATTATCTGTTCTATATTGATGTTATTGTTGAATTGAATGATGATTGTGATAAATGGTTGATGATTGATATTGGATGAATGGATGTTGTATTTTATATTGTTATAAACTGCAAGTCGTTATGTATTTTTAATTCATTCGAGATTGTGGTTTGAATGATATATAACCATTTTTTTGTTTTAAATTACAGATTGAAATGATAAATATCCGTATCACTTGACCATAGGATAGAGAATTTTATACAGACACCATGGTTTATATATAAAAATATTTTGAAATAATTTCTATGGTTTTGTAAAGAAATATATGGTTTTATATGAATATTGATTTAGATACTATATAAATGTTATTTTATTATTGATTTTAGCTATGTACAAATTTGTTGTTATAAATAAGTTAATAATAAAGTTTGATTCTATTCAATATATAATATGGTTAAGTATTTAAATTTTATTTTAATATAGAATTTGTAATGATGTCAATAAATTAAGGTGAAAAATTAGAAATTGATCTGGAATTGTATTTAATTGAAATTTTTATTTAATAAAAATCGATGGGGACTCAGTGTATTTGAGATTTTAAAGAATATGATTTCAACTTGAGTTTTGGTTAAGGTTATGTAAATGAATATATCAAGTTTGAATAAAGCGAGGGAATTATTCAGTTATTTGAAATTGGAGTTTATTTGAATGATATGGGGATTATTAAGTAAATATTTCAAAACTAAATAATAGTAAACTGAATTTGATATATATAGAGCTAACAAATTTAGTTTTGAAATGTTGAACATTGGAAGCTTTGAAATCTATTGAAATGGTTTATTTGTAGGTTCGAATTTATTTGAATTGATATAAATTGAAATGGTTTATTAAAAACTGAAAGTGAGTTGAAAGTTATGAATTGAGATTTAATGTAAAGTGAATAAAATTGTAAAGTTGAGGATTTTTTTTTTACTTTATAAAGTAGTTTTAAATTTAAACTATTTTATTTTATATACTGTTCGAATATTTGAACCATTTAAGTGATGGAAGTTGTGTTTCAAAGTTATGAATTTCATAGTTTTATGATTTGAAAATGTTATAATTTCAAGTGTTTGGTTTCAAAGTGTTTTAACATTTAAAGTGCTGTGATTTTGGGAAAGAGGATATATTTGAAATAAAAATGATATTATATTGATTGGGTTTTATAAAAATGATATCATATTGATTTGGGTTTTATAAAAATGACATCATATTGATTTGGGTTTTTAAAACGGAAATGATATTGTATGTATATGGGTTTGAAATGGATATTTTATTCTGGTTTTAAAAGTATAAACTATTTTGAAAAGACCTTGGGGTTATAATAACGTTTGGTTGTTAAAGAGACCAGGATCGAAAGTTTTCATGCTCTCTGCCAACTCTGAAAACCACTTTGACAACCATGTACGTGGTTGAGATTTTAGAATGAAGTAGGATGGTGGCGGCATTTCCTTTAAGGTATTTATGTGGACCCGACTCCCGTGAGTTGGCATAAGGTGGCTAAAATAGGTGCGATTGACGGGCTAAAAAGGTAGCACCTTTTATCGGACATACTCCTTCGATACCATTCTATTACTTTGTGATTGTTTGGGCCCTTTTTGATTTTGGGGGTGTGGCTCGATGTGGGCGGTAGTAGCTGCTACGCATTACCATTGGTCCGGAAGCATAATTGGTATATCTACCCTGGCATTGCCTAGTTGTGCCGGGTCACCTACCCTAGAGCATCTTGTACGAGTTTGGTTTTTTCCCGTAGCCCGTGTGGTATCCTTTGGTGGCTTCCCAATCAGGAGGAACCATTATACTGGATGGACTAATGGGACTATTACATGTTAAGGGCTATATGGGTAAGTCCTTAACGCTATTTAAAAGTAAGTTTATTTTACTATAGACATTATTATAATAGCGTATATTACTAGATAGTAAATAGTTTAACGGACCCTTAGGAGATGTGAATCCCAAGCATCTCTTGAGTTATTGCACTCACGTTAGACACTGGATAGGAGATGTCAAATCCCGTAACCATTTCTGACGCCATTTCATCCATTTCTGTTCTATTGATTTAACTCACATGAGATCTTTTAGTTCTGACTCGATGTTTTGTCTTTTCAATTCGCTCGGGTCAGCCTGAGCATTTCAGGATTTGAAGACTTTATTTCTAGAGGACGAAGACGAAGATTATATTACAATTATTTATTATATTATTCCACTGCATCATGTATTCCGCTGCGTTATTTATTATTCTTTGGTAGGTGTAACTCTGATATATATTGTATAAGTATAATCGAATATTTTGTAAAACATCTTCGTGAACTGTTTATTTGATTATTATATTTTATCTTTCCACTACAAGACTCTATTTTGTTTTTTTTTCTTTCTTTCCCTGCTTTTTCTTATTCACCCCAATAAAAATCCGCCCTTCTATATGGTTTGAGTCTGACGTGTATGGTTTATCGTCGATTTAAAGCATACAAAAAGGAGGGATGCTATATAAAATTTCTAGTCTTCTATTAATATAGCCAAAGCTGAAATTTTGGGCTTCTCTCATTATTATCAAAGCTGGACATGGGGCTTCTATTATTACCGAATGAGAATTTTTGGTCTTCAGTCATTCCCAACTGTGGAATTCTCATCACTTATTATTTGAAGATAATAATCTATTAATTTCCATTATTCCTGAAATCAGAATTCTAGAATTTTATTATTAGAAATTCAAATATAATCTCTAATAATATTATAAGCAAACTACTAGACATATTTTTGCGCAAACTTCAAACTAATGATAAGAAATATTGCCTACTTTATACTTTGCAAGAAAAAAGATTGATGGGGAAGACCAAATGATCCAATAAATATAAAGAAAACCGTAGTCAAAGCTATCAAAAGGCAATTTCAGAAACAACACTACGATTATAGGAAAGGACACCAAACCAGGTGATATTTACATAATTTACATACTTTACAAAATTATTTACAAATTATATTACACAATATAAGTGTGTGCTTCAAAGATCTTGTACAACCTTGTTTAAATTCTTAGCAACCAAAGGATCCACGATGTGGCGAATTGGTATACAAAGAATTTTTTAAGTTTCTTTTCCTTCTTCTTAACTTCATCAACATTGTCAATAGGTTCAATACGAGCCTTCAAAGCATGATTGAAAGCTTTGTTCGCACCTTTAAGAGCCTTGTTCTAGCTTTCCAAATCAGCAAAATGCTCTTGATGAAGATATTTTTCATGTTTAAGCCTTTGAGTTTTGGCCACATACTCATTATTCTGTTGTGAGTATCTCACTTTCTGTTGATCAACAAAGTATCCCATCATTTCAAATTTGACCTTTCTTCACCATTCACCCATCGCCTTCTCATCTAAACCTAGGGGATTTGTTATAGCAGTGTATTTTTAAATAGCTAAAGATGAAGATCTTGTCAATTTCACAACAGAAGAGGCGATTGGAGAAGCTTTTTAAATTGATATTCCGAATGTCACCCCCATGATAGATTCCAAGGATTTACACTAAGCTCGACTATCTTTTAATTTTATCTCTAAATCGCTTATCTATTGGAAAAGCTTAGACACCTCACGATCAAGTCGGTTGAATAGTTTGATTTAATTTAGCATTTCAATTAGGAAATCATTTCATCTTTTTTCTTGATATCTACTTCAAGGCTAGTGATTTGATCAATAAGGTCTTTAATAATCAACTTTTGAAGCAAAAATTTCTTTACCATTCCATTGCTTCAATATTATCTTTAAGTCGGGCAGACAAATGATCTTTAAATAGGCTTCTCTTTTCAAGATCCACCACCAACCTATCTCTTATACCAGTGAAACGAGATAATGGATCTAATGAGAGTGGTGTGGTAGCTAACTATAATTTCTATTCAAATAAACAAAAAACAAATTAATACCCAAGAACAATTTTTTTTATTACAATAGTAGAGGTTATAACTCAAAAAATAAAATAAAACATAGAGTACAATGTCAATGCTATTGTCAAATACAAGCTTACCCCTACCACACTTATAGGCTATAAACCCCATTTTTAACTTTATTCAACGAGTTAGTCGAAAGAGTAATTGTCAATTTAAAAGTGGCATTGAATCCTTTTGGAGTAATAGTCGGTGGACATTTTTTATAATCCCATTTTTCGGCTGTAGGACTGTCGTGACCACAAATCAATTTTGTATGATATGTTCAAATTTCCTTAAGGAGCTTCTCCTTTTCTTTGCCTAGAAAATCAAAGCGAAGGTGAGGATGTTGCATATAAAGGTTCAGTAGATCACTAAGAAAGCAATATCTAGCCAATATTGAGGATTTCAAGTGCGAGGCCTTTTCTAAGTAATCACTTCTTAATTTGACGTATTTGCCTAAGTAATCCCTAGTGACAAGGCTCCTTGAGAGACATTTACTCTGTAATAATGTAATAAAACACGACTAAGTACAAAAGAAAACTAGTACAAAAAATTTATTGATCAATATAATTACATGGTTACAAATTGTCATCTAGTTCATACAAGATTGATTTTTTGAATAACTTAGAGATAAATTTATCCTTATAACATTTAAGTTTCTCCAAAGGCAATGTGCGAGGAATTGAGTTGACCCATGGTAAGTTCTAACAAGCCCCCAGATGAGGATCCGATCCAAATTCGTCTAAGTACCTCCTATGTAGGTATTTAAGTAGATCCTTACTAAAATCACCCAAGTATGAAAAATTTACAGTTGGATGTCTACGATAAGCTTTATATAGGAAGTCTACTAGGATATCTCTATCCTCGATCAACATCCAAAAGAGTGTTATCAATTCTTTGTTCTCTTCCAAGAGCTTGTCATAGAAAAGGGGCGCCCTTTTTAGTCGAGGGGCCCATTCCTCATCTTTAAAAGACGCTAATACTTTCACGCTTTTATTAAGCTTATAATACTTGTCAAAGAGTGCATTGTGTTATTTTAATTATTTATCTAACTCCTTATACAGGCTATTTATTTCTGCCAATTTTCTTTCAAGCTTTGTTTTATAAAGATCATTGGACTTCTTCCTTATCTAAAATATAGATAGATATTAACCAATGTTATCTTGGAAATGAAAGCCATTTTGACAAAGAATTCCATGCTTGAGAAATGGAGGTTGAAGTTTATAGGGTTTGCCTTTTCCCCTCTTACTCTCTAGCGTCAACATCAGTGTTTTTTCATGAAGAACAGAGGGTTCAAGGAATTCTATCTGACTCGCTTCGTGGGCATTAGGATCAAGGATAACTTTATTTAAAGCCTTTAAAGTGTCATCGTTACCCCTTTTCGTAAGTCATCATAATCGCCTCCATTATCACCAAATCCTTGACCATTATCATCATCATCTAGGTTATCATCATCATGCCACCTTCTTCAACAACTGATTCATCTTCCTCCTTATTTTCATCGGAATCCTTTTCTACATGAGGGACTTCGAAAGATAGGAGCATTGAGGTATCAATTTCCTCTCTGTCAAGGACTTTAGTCCCTTATTCCATTTCCCTGATTTTATCCATGAATTTTTTAACCAACACATGATCGAGTGAGGAAAAGCTTAAATCTGGGCACTTCTCTATATTATTGCAGTAGGCTAGCATAAGTGCATTTTCGTAAGAATTTATGACGATATCATTTAGAGAAGTTCTCAAAAATTGAGACACCTTTTGTTTAGCCTCGAAAATGGTTTTGATAGTAATGATTAAAGAATTCCTTTTCTTCTCCGACTGCTTTTTGAATAAAGTACAATTCATCTTGAGAGAAGCGTGTTTAACGTTCACTCTGGCCTTTTCATCCTCTTACTCTTTCAGAGTCATTTTCAAAGCCAAGATTTCATCGACTAAGATTTGTCTATCCTTCCGCTCCTTGGAAATTGTAGATTCTACTCGAATAAGAGAAGCACTCAATCTTTCTTGTTCCCTCAATGTGTTATCTTTAGTAGTAAGGGAAGTGATCTGGTTATTTCGAGGTGAAACTACTTCTCTGAGCTTTGACATCTCAACAGAAGTCTTTGAAACGTTTCTTGGAGTGAGTACCAGCTTTTAGAGATCTCAAAGGAAAAGTAAAACATGAGTCAAAAGTCAATATAAAATAGTAATAAGAAAATCAAGTAGTATGGAACATATTTGAAGCTGTTTCTCAATGAGAGATCAACAATGACTTGATGGATCGAGTACAGAGAAAGGCGATTGAATAGAAAAAATGATGAAGAGTTCATAATCGATTTTACAATATTCTCAAAACCATTAGGAGACACTGGTGATGCGGGTCTAGGGGAATTCAACTCTTGGGAAAGAATTGAAGTGCCTAAATCCTTCTGTATTTGCTTAATGATGCTTGGAGAATCATACACAATTATGTGAGACATAAAGTCATCCTTTGAAGGAATCATTCAGGGTTGGTCAGCAGTGGCGTCAAGAATAGTACCTTCTAAAGCTTTATGCACATCAACAAGTTCACTCTCTTTTGGAGGAAGAGAAAGCTGGATGTCAGCAATTTTAGTTTTCTTGGAAGCAGGACCTGCGGTAGTCACCCTGCTTAATATTCTTTTAGCAATCATTCTGGACCTAGCAATGGCTTGGGTCAGAGCTAAAGCACCAGATTCAAAAGGTGTGGGAAGTGGATCCCTTATGGTTAATTCAGTTAAAGAAGCACTGTTAAAACCAAAAAGCATAGGTTAGCAGAGCAATCTAAAGAGTAACACGACGGTAAGCTACAAACGGTACTCTTAAATTCGCCAGGTTGGTTGGGACAAATCGAAGATAAAGGTGAAAAATTTAAGGGGTCACCCAGGGATAAGAAGCGTTTGCTTTTGAAAATATATTAGATAAAAGAATGTTGTCCAAAAATCCTATGGCCTTCTGGAAGGAGAGAATATTTTTGAAGATTGTTAGGGGTCAGTAATGTGAGCCTATTCCTAATTCTATTTGAGGCAATGGTTAACAACTACATAATTCTCTTGCCTTCATCATCGAGATTCTTAGGTACTAGGCCTAATAAGGAAACGTAATTCAGCAAAAGAAAATAATTTAATGAAAATAATGGTAATGGTCTTCTTACGAGGAGAAGAGAAGGCTCTACTAATATTTGGAAAGCATTTGGTATAAAAGAATTGCATCTCCCAATCCTTGAACTTGTTTATTTCCTCCGCAATTAACCTTTTACGAGGGTTATCCCTGAAAATCTGGTTATTCAAATTGCTAAGCTTGACGAGGCGCACCAAGTAATTAATAAATTTAGCACTTAGAGAGGGAATGCCTGACTCTAAGTCCATGAGCTCTAAGGAGATGGGGTATGTATATACGTTGGGCGATAATTGAATAGAGCTATGCCAAAGTGACTTAGAAATCTTGATAAGAACTTAGGAAATGGAATTAAACCTCCATGCCAAATGTGGACGGCGATGTAAGTTGATGTGCACGTAAGTGTGCATATTTTTACCATCATATTTTATCTATTTAAATTGAATAGATGATCATATTGGGTATTTTAACCTGTTTAAACCCAAATTCAAATTATTTTCAAATTGTTACATATCATCAATTGTTACATATCATCTTCATACAGGGGTAAAATGGTCATTTTTGTGCATTTATTAAATTGTGAAAATTTACTTGGAAATTTCTATGTTGTTTTGTAGGAAATTTGGTGAATTTTACAAGTGGTTTTATGATAAAATATGCAAGCACAAAGAAGATACAAAAGAATAAAGATGGAAATAATTCAAAGTGAAGAACATGAAGGACCCTCCCCACTTACCTTGATTTTCAATTAGAGGCTAATACGCATGCTTATGGAGTTTACGGCTTCATGTACACTTAAATGATGATTAGTAGAAGCTAATGGTAACTTGGCCTCCACACTTTTTCAAGGGTATTTTGGGCATTCCTCAAAAATATGAATTATGGTTTAACACATGTATATATACCCTTATGTTCATGTAACCCTTCTCTTCCTTAGTCCCTCTTAGATTAGTTTAGGCTCAAAATAAAAGGACAAGCTCTCCTTATCTTTTCATGGCTACTTAGCCATTTTTATTTCATGTATTTTTCCTTTCTTTTATGCAATGTTAATTAGTGTTTTATTTTACTTACATGCTTTCTTTCTTTCATGCTAATAGTGTAGATTTTATTTTCATGAAAAGTAGATTAGTTTTAATTCTTGTTAATTAGCTTCTCTTTTCCATTAGCTTTCATTTTCTTTTCTTTTTTGCTTTCATGTTGTTAGCTACATTTTTTATCAAATGACAAATATAAGAGGCTAAACCCCTTCAATTTATGGGCAATGAAGCTCTCTAATTATGTAGCTTCAACTATTTGTTAATTCATGCTCTCCTTTTGTGCGTAATGATGACCAGTGAAGTATTTTATTTGTTGTTCTTGTTTTGAATTTGATAGCCTATATCGTTGACACAAAATAGGCTATGCTTAAACAATCAATAACACAAATGCCTCTTATCAAAATATGATTATGGCATAAGAAAGTGATTTGAAATTCAAATTTGATGGTCTATATTTCTAATCAATAGTTAATAGGCCATACTTAAAATAGATTTCATTTTCATTGTCAAGTTTCACGAAAGTTAGTAAGTGGTTTAAGGGGTGTGTTATAGTTTGATGGCTAATCAATAGCACAAATATGTCATACTTATGATAAGCACATCAATAAAAGCACTAATGACCACGAAAGAGAGATCATGATTTCATATGTGTTGAACTACATGATCTAGAGAGTGGATTTATTCTCTAAATTGTCACTTAACTCTTATATTTGTTTCTCTTTTCTTTTAGTTAGTTAGTCAGTTAATTCTCTAGCTTATCTCTCTTTTATGTTCATTAGTGCTTTAATTGATGTGCTTATCATAAGTATGGCATATTTGTGCTGTTGATTAGCCAACATAAGCCATCAAACTATAACACACCCCTTAAACCACTTATTAACTTTCTTGAAACTTGACAGTGAAAATGAAATCTATTTTAAGTATGGCCTATTAACTATTGATTAGAAATATAGACCATAAAATTTAAATTTCAAATCACTTTCTTATGCCATAATCATATTTTGATGAAGAGACATTTGTGTTAATGATTGTTTAAGCATAGCCTATTTGGTGTCAACAATATAGGCTATCAAATTCAAAGCAAAAATAACAAATAAACACTTCATTGATCATCATTAAGCACAAAAAGAGAGTATGAATTAACAAATAATTGAAGCTACATAATTAGAGAGCTTCATTACCCTAAACTGAAGGGGTTTAGCCTCTCATTTTTGTCATTTGATTAACAAATGTAGCTAGAAATTTGAAAGCAAAAAAGAAAGGAAAATGAAAGCTAATGGAAAAGAGAAGCTAATTAACAAGAATTAAAACTAATCTACTTTTCATGAAAATAAAATCTATACTATTAGAATGAAAGAAAGAAAGCATGTAAGTAAAATAAAACACTAATTAACATTACATAAAAGAAAGGAAAAATACATGAAATAAAAATGGATAAGTAGCCATGAAAAGATAAAGAGAGCTTGTCTTTTTATTTTGATCCAAAACTAAACTAAGATGGACTAAGGAAGAGAAGGGTTACATGAAACATAAGGGGTATATATATATGTGTTAAACCCTAATTCATATTTTTGGGGAATGCCCAAAATACCCTTGGAAATGTGTGGAGGTCAAGTAATCATTAGCTTCTACTAATAATCATTTAAGTGCACTTGAAGCCATAAACTCTATAAGCATGTGCATTAGCCTCTAATTGAAAATCAAGGTAAGTGGGTGGGGTCCTCCATGTTCTTCACTTCGAATTATTTCCATCTTCATTCTTTTGTATCTTCTTTGTGCATGCATATTTCATCATAAAACCACTTGTAAAATTCATCAAATTACATACAAAACAACATAGAAAATTCCAAGTAAATTTTCACAATTTAATAAATGCACAAAATGACCATTTTACCCCTGTATGAAGACGAATATGTGACAATTTGAAAATAATTTGAATTTTTGTTTAAACAAGTTAAAATACCCAATATGATTATTTATTCAGTTTAAATAGATAAAATATAGTGGTAAAAATATGCACATTTACATTAGCATCATAAGTAAAATATCCATCAGGAGGATTTTGAATGGTGTCATTATCACCATAAGGAATAGCTTCAACTCATGTATTTCCTAAGTCATTAAGAATTGCATTTACTTTGTCTTAAGAAGCTATGAAGGAATGCTTTGAAACTGCTTCTGTCTTGTTTAGGGAAGATTCTAGTTCTAAAACTATGTCCTTTTCAGATTTCTTAGAATTCCTTTTTAACCCATGATCCTGCCAGGTGAAATAATTTCATTAAAGTTATGATTCATTCCACTATGTATGCTTTTGAAGGTGTCCAAAGTCTATTATAACAGCTCAAATATCCATCGAAACATATGGTTCCGTGCCTTCGAAGGGGGGTTGAAGTTAACAATAATTATGAGAGTCATTGAGCTTTCGATGGTGTTGAAAGGGAGGATGAAATACATACACCTAAACATAACCTTCGACAATGTCGAAACCTAAAAAAACCTCTATTATTAATAAATGCAGCTATCCACACAATACTAATTTGAATATATACATTGTCGAAACACTATACCCTAACTAAGTTGAAAAATTCAAAATAAAATGGCATTGACACTAACGAAAGGCCATTAAGATGATTCAACGATGTCTATATTAGGAAGTGATGATAGCTATACTCTAGTTAAGTTTTATTGGTTTCGCATGAATCGAAAGGATATAGCGGAATCTTAGAAGAAGTTAAAATAATGCAAAAAATGTAGTTATATAAGTTTTTAGGTTGACTAAGTCGAAAGGTGGAATAAAGAGTCCAATGTTACCAAAAAGTGCACCATTCTCGATTCAATTAATAGTAGAAGATGTAGACCTCTATCTTTTAATACCTTCCAAAATAAATTAAAATTGAGAATAATAAGGGTCGATCTTGAATCTGCATACACAGTGGAAAATAGCCCTAAATTTGACATATTCAAGTTCAAACCCAAAATTAATACCATGGATCGATAGAAATTATCTTACAAATGAATTTAAAATCATCTTACATGAACGATAAAATTGAATCATTTTCAAAATTTGAAACGGTAACGCAAACTCAAGACTTAATAATTTGAAATCAAAAGTGGAAGTGAAAAATCGGTCCTTAAAATGGAACAATGGATGCTTACCTTAAATCTGAACTTACATCTCCTGAAATTAAGAATTTAATGAGATTGAATTTTCCGATTCTTGCTCCAAGATTTTTAATCGCAGGTAAATGAAAAGGGGGAAGAAGGAAGCGCAATTTATAAGCAATGGAAATGTGAGAAGAGCAATTCGATCAGATTTAAATGAATGGCCAAGATTCATTTAGGAATATCAAAAGATGGGAAAATTTAATGCTAAAATAATGGTTGGCGTCGAAACAGATGACTTGAAAAGCCAAGAGCATCCCATCATTGGAGGGGTGGGGCAAGTGTTGTCATTTAAAATCACTCCCACTTTGTCAAAACCTAAATGAATACAAAAGAAGAATTCATGAAGAGCGATAGCTATAGCATGACCTTTCGAAAGAGTCGAAGGGATGATTCTGCAAATGTTGGATGAGCTAGGACTTTCGAAGAGGTCAAAAAGGGACGAGGTTACCCTTCTGCTTTAGTTAACCCCTTTCGAAACAGTTGGTTCCACATGCATAAAGGAGTTTCATATGTGTTAAACTATCCTTTCATATGTATTGAATAACAGGTTTTCATACATATAACCGACCTTTCAAAGCAGATGCATCTGCTGCTGTTTACCTTCCGTAGAACAACATTTTCCAAAAGAGACCCCTTCGAGAGCACTGATCAGCTATTCGAATTGGTCGTAACCTTCTAAAAATATAAAGAAGATCTTACATGTGACCAATATTGCTTCTTCAAATACCAGAATAGGGGGGTTCCGCATTAATCAACGGGAATGCTCTCAAAAGCTACCTTTTGCAACTAAGCCTTCTACTATGCTACAAGTCATATAAAACCCAAAAAGTACCCCTTTCGACAGTGTCAAAAGCCTCCAAAAATGCAAGAAAGTGGAGTGCAAACGGATTCAATACCCAATGATGGAAGATTCAAGTGTTTTGAAAGCTTAAACAAAGAAAGCATCATCACCTTCCATAAGCATTGAATGTGTGCTTTTCAAATGCATTTGAACATCCTTTCCTTCCTACACAACACATCAATAACAAGGTGAAGTTTGATTCTATACCTTTCAATGGAGTCGAAAGCACCCAAGTTCCATTCAAAAGTAGAGTTAGAAAGGTGCCCTGAGTTCAACAGCGATGAAAAGTCATCAAGGCACCCTTTCGACTAAGTCAAAAGGACTGATGTGAAAAGGTCCAACCTGCGCCTATAAATAAGACCCTAGGGGTGTTGTTGAGGGGATCTAAATTCATTCATTCGATACTTGTTCCTTTCTTGAATTTGTAAACCATAATCCTTAAATCAAATTGGGGATTTCATTTCCTTATAATACTTAAGCCTCTTGTATTCTTGAAAATTATCAAGCAAGTGCATGGTATTTTCAAATACGTAGAATATAATTCAATGCTTGTATATGGATTCAGCTATAGAGTACATGCATCCATGCTTGTCGAAGGGGTACCTTTCGAAGGAACTCCAAAACAGTTAAAACCCTTAGACACCATTAAGCCACAACCTTGAATTATCTCAACCCTTTCGAAAGGTGGTTTCGAAGGAGTTTTAGATTACCTCGACCGATTCGAAAGGTGGTTTTCAAAAGGTCATTCTTACTTTTAATCCTACTTTGGGTGTCAACAAGATTTCTTGTTACTAGATCCCCTTTATTTGATCCCTTTCATAGCAATCCCTTTTATACGATCCTTTTTATTTTGATCCCTTTTATACCGATCACTTTTTTAGGTGAAGTAATTCGCCCACAACTTGAGCACACAAACTCCAAACAACTTGAGATTTGAAATATTGCCTCATGGGGACTTCCTTGTCATTCTATATCATCTCACCCTGTTTGGGACAAAAATTGAGATATGAACCGATCCCCTTGGAAAAAGGATAGGCACTGATCCCGTGCCTTGGGGAGATACTAATCCAGACTTAGAATATTCTAGAGAGTCTAACTCTTAGGTTTTGGTTGATCATCGATTCACATCAATGCTTGCTCTTGATTTTTGGACATCACAATCATCGCTCTAGGCTACTTGCATTGATGAAAGTTGAGTTTAACTTGTCCAGTCAGTTCGGGTATAGCTGGGTCAAAATGCCAGATGGCAGCAAAATAGAGTAGTAGAACGTAAAAGTAGAATGATTCAAGAGTGTACTAGAACCATGTTAAATGATTGCAATTTACCTAATTTTTTTGGGTTGGAGCAGTTGCTACAGCTTGTTATATTTCAAATAGAGTTTTGATAAGACCTATAACAAAGAAAACATCATACAAATTATTTTATAATAAAAAGCCTAAAGTATCATACTTTAGAGTTTCCGGTAGTAAGTTTTTTTATATTGGATACTAATTTTTTTACATAAATTCGATGATAGATCAGATAGAGGAATTTTTATTGGATATTCAAATAGAGGTAAAACTTATAGAGTTTTTAATATTTGGAACTAATACTATTGAAGAAACATTACATGTTTCATTTAATGAAAGTTTTATAATTAGTAATGCAAGTATTGATGAAGAAGAAAATGTTGATGATATAGATCAAATTACTAATAATGAAATTATTAATTATGAAAATGATAAAGATAGTGAAAATATATATCTGAATAAGTGAATCAAAATATTAAAGAATCATCCTATAGAAAACATTCCAGTAACTATAGAATATGTTGTTAAAATAAGAAATCAATTAAATAAAATAAGTAATATTGCCTTTGTTTCAGCTACTGAACCTAAAATTCCAAAGGAAGCATCAGTAGATGATTCAAGGTTTCTTGCTATGCAAGAAGAATTGAACCAGTTCATAAGAAATGATGTTTGGGAATCAATCCAATAAATCTATAATAGGAACTAAATAGGTATATAGAAATAAAATGAATGAACAAGGAGAAGTTGTAAGAAATAAAGCTGGTTTAGTCGCTCAAGTTATTGTCAAGAAGAAGATATTGATTTTGATGAAACCTTTGCACATGTAGCTAGATTAGATGCAATAAGAATCTTACTTGCTTTAGCTAGATTAGAAGCAATAAGAATCTTATTTTCTTTTGCAAATCATAATAATTTTAAATTATTTCAAATGGATGTTAAAAGTGATTTTTCAAATGGTTTTATTAAAGAAGATGTTTATGTAGAACAACCCCACTTTTTGAGGATGAGAAATTCCCTAATCATGTTTGTAAATTAAAGAAAGCTTTATATGTTCTGAAGTAGGCTACTAGAGCTTGGTACAATAGACTTAAATCATATTTATTACAATATAATTTGAAATAGGCAAAGTAGATAGTACTCTATTTATTAAAAGAAATAAAATAGTATTCAACTGATACAAATATGTGTGGATGATATTATTTTGGATCAACTAACGATAAATTAACAAAGAATTTTTAGGTATAATGACTAAGAAATTTGATATGAGCCATACGAGAGAACCAAATTACTTTTCAGGATTACAAATGAAATAATTAAGTAATGGTTTCTTTATAAGTCAAGAAAATATGCTAAAGATTTAGTTAAGAAATTTGGCATGTCAAATACCAGTCGTAAGCCAAATCCCATGGCGACAAATGAAAAATTAAATAAGGAAGAAAATTCTAAAGATGCAGATCAAAAATTAAAGGAATGATTGGTTCACTACTCTTATAACCACACGTAGAACTGATATAACGCATATTGTGTAACAACCCTGTATTTTGTGATTTATTTTTTTGTATATTTTAATTATTTTAATTATTTTAATTGAATTTTTGATTTAAAAACTTATTTTATTTATTTTGAATGATAAACTTTAGTTTTGATATGAATTACCATTCCAAAGCATGACTAAAAAGAATATTTTCCAAAAAGTGAATTTTGGTCAAAATAATCAAACTTTGACTTTTAATTTAAATTTTTAAAAGTTTGAAAATTTAAATTTTATCTTTTATTATGAAAGTACATAAAATTTAAGAACACTGCTTTTCGTTTCGTTGAAAACGGATTTAAATTGCAAAAGTTATACTGTTTTCAATATTGTGTGTATATTGGGTTATTCAGCAATAGTCTTTATTTTAAATTATATAAATGACATTTTTATTTGATATATCTTATTCTAACTTATATATTTATGTTATATTATGTATATTTTTAATTTTAATTATTTTTAAAATGATAATAGAATTTTTCCGAAATTTACTGTATTTATTTCCTATTTTTAAAGGCTGTTTCTATTTTTCTGCTATTTTCTTCATCTAAGCTATATTTAAATAAATTTTATTTATTTATTTTGTGAATGTATTTTTTTTTGTTATTATCTTCATTTAGAAATATTTTTCAAGTATATAAATTTTTCCAAAGTCCATTGCATTTATTTTCAAATTTTCTAACCTAGTTTCTGTTTTCTTTGCTATTTCCTTAATTTAATTATATATAATTAAAATTTAGTAATTTATTTTATACATTCACTTTTATTTTCTGTGTTTTACTTTATTAATATTCATTTTTCATGTATTTAAATTTGAATAGATTTTTTCAAAGATTATTTGAGTTGTTTTCAATTTTAAAGCCTAGTTTGCAATTTTAAGCCATTTTCTTAATTTAAATTCTATTTAATTAAATTTAATTATTTATTTTAGATATTTATTCTTATTTCTGATTTGTTATCTTTATTTATCAGTTTATATGCATTTATAAAATTACAAATTATATATATGAATTTTGGAAGGTTTAAAGGCTAAGAAACATAATGTCGTTTCACGTTTCTTTTACAGTTTCTTTTGTCATCAATACATCCGTTATTTTAGCTACTCCTTACTCTATCTCCAGCCGACTTCCCTTTCTTATTTTTCACGAAATTTTTTCTTTCTCAAACCCTAAAAAATTCATGGCCTCCATCTTGCAAGTTTTGGTAATGGCTTCCCTTTCTTTTTCTTATTTTTCTTCTTATTTTTCTGTGAATTATGCCTTGTTTTCTCATGCTTTCTGCTAGGCTTCTCCTCCATAGCCGCAGCCACAAACTCCTACACCTCTTCCTTGCGGTCACCACCGGTCCAGGAGTGCAAACGGTGTATCCACCCTGGCATTGCCTCGCGTGCCGTGTCATCTCCTTATAACGAGCCCACTACGATTTTGGTTTTAAAGATCCGACCGCGTTAAGGTTCACCATCCCCTTAACGCTATTTTCTATATGATTATACTTTACCGATTAGACACTACTGTATATAGCGTATATTACTACATATTAAATAGTTTAACGAATCCTTAGAGGATGGGCGGTCCCCAGCATCTTCTAAGTTACTTGTATCTTTGCTACAGTTCACTTGAGTTGGTTTACATTGTATAAGTATGTATGTCCTGACTCGAGTGTTTATATTTTTATTTACGCTCGGGTCAGCCTGAGTTATTCACAGATTTGGATTTCCATTTTCTGGAGATTGGAATCGCTGGAGATTATCTATTTTTCCAGTTTCATCCTTTCAGTTCGGTTGTTCTATTCAGCTTGTACTTGGTTATCATATTTAAACTTCTGTTATACTTTATTTCTTCTATTGTATCTTATGTAACTCTGATATATTTATATAGTAGCTTCATGAACTACTATCTCTTTTACTTCCACTGCATTATTATTACTCTGTGTTTGTGATCTGTGATTTTTCTTTACTGTATATTCTGAGATTTGCCAAATTTTTATTTACAACGCGGTATTTTGAGCAATTCAATTCCGGCATGAGTGTCTACCTATACACTTATAATGGATGCGAATGGTTGAAATTATCGGGTCGTTACAGTTGGTATCAGAGCTTTGGTAGCTCTAGGCAAAACTCAGCATATGGAGTGAATGTATTAACAGAATAACTTTCATTCGAGTTTGAATCTCTTCCTTTTTGACTCGATTCCTTTGAATTTTGGAATGTTCCCTGCGGTTCTAAAATCCATTCGTATCCCTCACCATTCATCTTCTTTTGACTCTGGAGTATTCCATAACTCCCTTCGAATGATCTTTCTAGTGAGTCGGCAGTCACGCCAATTTCAAATTGAATTGAAAAAAAGGGGGAAAACTCCTTTACAATTAGCATCAATTCACCAGAGATTTATATCTATCCTTGGTTTAGATGCTAATATCTTTTGTTATTCCAAACTCTAACTCTTGGGATAGAATGTAGATTTAACCTAGAAAATCCACATCGATCTTATTATTTAAGTCACGGTTGACCCTGTTAAGGTTGCCCGCAATTTATTTAAGCTTATCCACCTCCCTACTCTGTTATTTAATCATCTTGTCTTTTGTTTCCAATCTATTCTTCCAAACATTTTGAATTGTACATGTAAATCTATGTTTTGTTTATATATTGTGTTGTTTGAGTTGATGTTGAATTGGGTTTCTGATCGATTCGTCTGATCAACGCTATCGATAAGATTTCCAAAACACTTTGATAGAACAAACTGATATAATTTTATTTTAAAATTTTGGTCAATGAAATAAACTTTGATATATAAGTAAATTTATGGAACTTAATAAACTGATTTAAATTTATTATTTGAAGTGATAATACTTGATTTATCATTTATTGTCCTATAAATGAATTTATAGATAGTTGTTTATAAATTGATTTGGGAACTGAAATGAATTTATAACAAGAAATTTGAGAATTTAATTTCCGATGGTTTCAAACCTTGTGTTTAAAGTTTTAAAAAGGTTATATTATTTAAGGTATTTTCAAATAGAAATTTGTTTCCAAAGAATTTTAAAGTTTAAAATTAGTGCTCTTCTCATTGTCGCTGGGAAATAACTTCGGTGAGGACTGCAGCATCATCGATGTTCATTTTCGAGTTTCGAAGTGAAGAGACTGTTCTGTGGTCTTGCTACAGCTTTGTTTTGGGAATTTAAATTGATTTGAATTTCTAAAATATGACTTGATTTATAATATATATAGATATATGATTTAAATTTGATTTGATAAACTATGTACATACCTTTAATTATCTCTAAATGGTTTGAAGAAATCGGAAATTTAATTCTTAAATTCAATTATAAAAAGAAAATCAAATTTTTTGAATAAATGATTTAAGCTTGAAATGATTGAATTGGAAAGTTTTATTTGTATAATACAATTGCATTCAAATATAACTTACCTTAATTTCAGAAGTTAACAATGTAATTGGATAATATACAGCATAAAAAGATTTTATAAATAAAATTTGAGTAGTTATAATAAATGTTATACACTTAAATTTTAAAACGATTAACAGAGGTAAATATAATAAAGGGTAATTGAATAACTTACAATAAAATAATGTTAAAAGAACTAAGAATAAAAGAAAGTAGTTATAATAAGTGTAAGTATGTCTTACATAAGTGATAAATATAATGAGAGGAATAAAGAGCATTAAATTTATTAAGTACATTGTGAGTGCAATAAATGATTATTTTTATGGGTTTTAAAAATTGTTAATTTTAGATGATTGGATAATAAGATAATGAAATTTGGGATAGTTAAGATTTATTTAACTTGTGTAAAAAAATTATTTTCTTTTTAAGTTGAAATTTCCATGGTTTCAAACTTACTTCCTTATTTCGTTTTTTTTCAAACTATCGTTTGGTTGTCCTTATCATCCTTATCTTGCCATAGACTGGTATAGGCATCTTTCTATAAAAAATTTTTAGAAATCTTTCTATAATCTTTGATAATTTGCACCTTGTTAAACTTACCTATAACAATAGTCATCACGTATAATTTCATTCTCCTTGTCATCTTGTCCTAATCTTGTTTCACTCTATCTTTTTCTGTTTTTTTCCGTACCTCATTCCTTTTCGGGGACGAAAAGTTTTGAGTGGGGGAGAGTGTAACAACCCTGTATTTTGTGATTTACTTTTTTGTATATTTTAATTATTTTAATTGAATTTTTGATTTAAAAACTTATTTTATTTATTTTGAATGATAAACTTTAGTTTTGATATGAATTACCATTCCAAAGCATAACTAAAAAGAATATTTTCCAAAAAGTGAATTTTGGTCAAAATAACCAAACTTTGACTTTTAATTTAAATTTTTAAAAGTTTGAAAGTTTAAATTTTATCTTTTATTATGAAAGTACATAAAATTTTAAAAACACTGCTTTTCGTTTCGTTGAAAACGGATTTAAATTGCAAAAGTTATACTGTTTTCAATATTGTGTGTAAATTGGGTTATTCAGCAATAGTCTTTATTTTAAATTATATAAATGACATTTTTATTTGATATATCTTATTCTAACTTGTATATTTATGTTATATTATGTATATTTTGAATTTTAATTATTTTTAAAATGAAAATAGAATTTTTTCGAAATTTACTGTATTTATTTCCTATTTTTAAAGGCTGTTTCTACTTTTCTGCTATTTTCTTCATCTAAGCTATATTTAAATAAATTTTATTTATTTATTTTGTGAATTTTTTTTTTGTTATTATCTTTATTTATAAATATTTTTCAAGTATATAAAATTTTTTTTCCAAAGTCCATTGCATTTATTTTCAAATTTTCTAACCTAGTTTCTATTTTCTTTGCTATTTCCTTAATTTAATTATATATAATTAAAATTTAGTAATTTATTTTGTACATTCACTTTTATTTGCTGTGTTTTACTTTATTAATATTCATTTTTCATGTATTTAAATTTTAATAGATTTTTCCAAAGATTATTTGAGTTGTTTTCAATTTTAAAGCCTAGTTTGCAATTTTAAGCCATTTTCTTAATTTAAATTCTATTTAATTAAATTTAATTATTTATTTTAGATATTTATTCTTATTTCTGATTTTTTATCTTTATTTCTCAGCTTATATGTATTTATAAAATTACAAATTATATATATGAAATTTGGAAGGTTTAAAGGCTAAGAAACGTAATGTCGTTTCACGTTTCTTTTACAGTTTCTTTTGTCATCAATACATCCGTTATTTTAGCCACTCCTTACTCTATCTCCAGCCGACTTCCCTTTCTTATTTTTCACAAAATTTTCTCTTTCTCAAACCCTAAAAAATTCATGTCCTCCATCTTGCAAGTTTTGGTAATGGCTTCCCTTTCTTTTTCTTATTTTTCTTCTTATTTTTCTATGAATTATGCCTTGTTTTCTCATGCTTTTTGCTAGGCTTCTCCTCCATAGCCGCAGCCACAAACTCCTACACCTCTTCCCTGCCGTCACCACCGGTCCGGGATTGCAAACGGTGTACCCACCCTGGCATTGCCTCGCGTGCCGTGTCATCTCCTTATAACGAGCCCACTACGATTTTGGTTTTAAAGATCCGACCGCGTTAAGGTTCACCATCCCCTTAACGCTATTTTCTATATGATTATACTTTACTGATTAGACACTACTGTATATAGCGTATATTACTACATAGTAAATAGTTTAACGGATCCTTAGAGGATGGGTGGTCCCAAGCATCTTCTAAGTTACTTGTATCTTTGCTACAGTTCACTTGAGTTGGTTTACATTGTATAAGTATGTATGTCCTGACTCGAGTGTTTGTATTTTTATTTACGCTCGGGTCAGCCTGAGTTATTCACAGATTTGGATTTCCATTTTCTGGAGAGTGGAATCGCTGGAGATTATCTATTTCTCCAGTTTCATCCTTTCAGTTCGGTTGTTCTATTCAACTTGTACTTGGTTATCATATTTAAAATTCTGTTATACTTTATTTCTTCTATTGTATCTTATGTAACTCTGATATATTTATATAGTAGCTTCATGAACTACTATCTCTTTTACTTCCGCTGCATTATTATTACTCTATGTCTGTGATCTGTGATTTTTATTTACTGTATATTCTGAGATTTTCCAAATTTTTATTTACAACGCGGTATTTTGAGCAATTCAATTCCGGCATGAGTGTCTACCTATACACTTATAATGGATGCGAATGGTTGAAAATATCGGGTCGTTACATATTGTATGTCTTTATGCAAGATATCTATCTCAACCTAAGGAAACTCGTCTAAAATTTGTAAAACGAGTAATAAGATACGTAAATAACATATTAGATTGTGGACTTTTTTATCCAAAAGAGGATTCCTTTGAATTAATTTCACATAGTGATGCCGATTATGAAGGTAGCAAATTAGATCAAAAAAGTACAAGTGGAATTTTCACTTTTTAGGACACCCTCTAGTTTCCTGATTTAGGAAAAAGTAAAATTCTGTAAATTTAATCATAATAGAAGCATAATATATTTCAGCAGCGTTATCTTATTTCCAAGTTATTTATATGCAACAAATGTTAAAAGGTTTTGGTTTCAACTTCACAAAATCACCAATATACTGAGATAATGCTATGGCGATTAGGTTATCCAAAAATCCAACTCATCATGCTAGAACCACAAATATAGATATGTGATATCACTTTCGACGAGATAACATAAACAAGAAAATAATCTCATTAGAATTTATTATTACTGAAAATAAAATAGTTGATATATTAACAAGACCAATGAACCAAACATGATTTACTAATTAAGGAGGGATTTGGGAATTTTTTCTTTATCATAAATATAAAAATAACAACACATAAATCAAAAATTAAAAAGAAAAAAGAAAAACAAATCATCAAATTTACACTAGATATGTCGACATACATGGATTGAATATGTCGACATATGCAGTTATATTTTGAATTTCAAAATTCGAACTAGGTTATATAACCACCAAATTTCGAATTTTTCTTCTTTTTTCCGTCTTTTCACTGTCCTGTCTTCTGAAAAAATAATCTCATTGTCTCCCCAAATTTTATGCGTCAAAGCGAGGAAAATTCATCTTTTTCTTCCCATCTCCTACACAAGGGCTTCTCTAGAACATCACCATGGCGAAAGTGACTAAATTAGAGGATGAAATGAAGAGTGTTCTGCAAATGCTCACTGAAATACAAGTGGTTTAACTTAGAATCTCCAGGGAATAAGAAAAACAAGGCAGAATCTTATGAAATCTGCAGAAATTTCTATCGTATAATCCAACAAATCCAATAGTGATTGAAGAGGATAATCCTAATCCTTTAAATGTAGAAGAGGAAGAGGAAGAAAATGATGAATAAGAGGAAGAACAAATGGATGAAGATGAAGTCCATTGTGTTGGAGAAGTCTATTTCGATGGTGATGGAAATCTAGTCGAATAAAAAGGAAATTTCTACATTCGTTATCCCTTTTTCCCATCCAAAAGTCTCCCATAATCAAGAAGAAACCTTAGTACTTAGGATTATCACATTTTAGTATGATTTGTTAGGATTCAAATTTGATTTGTTTTATGTTATTTGAATTATATGATTGATTGGTTTGATTTGCTTGTTTTATCTAACTTATCAAATGTATTGATTACAACGATTAATACAAGTTATTTATGTTATTACTCTTAGATTACTATCATTGATTTTTCTAATTGCTTTTATATCTCAGTATTATGCATGTTATGTACTACACTAGTTAGGGTTAGATTTTTTAGTTAGATTCTTGTTGATGACAAAAGGGGAGAAATATATAAAATATGGGCATAGACTAAAAGGGAGTTATAGCATATTTTATAAACATGGTTGGCATCATAAAAACCGGGGATATTTTTAGTACCTTAGGCATTGATTTTGATGACAACAATCATATGACATTATATAAAATATAGATACTAATGGTCTTATTAAGTTATATATAGTATATAGTGCATGATATTAGATATGTATTAATTAAGAAGGCTGTATAGTATCAAGTGAAGATTCAAGAGGCTGATATAGAGATTCAAGAGTAAGAAATTGAAGACTCATGGGTATTGAAGAACTCAAGGTATCTAGATAAGTTATAGAGTCACAGATTATTGTTAAAACTCTGATATCACTTCTTTGATCTTTCTCTATTCTTGTTTACAAATGGTTTTTAAACATTCTAAATTCCAAATATGATTTTAAAAGAATTCTTGTTTTTAAAATGATCACTCAAAATAACCTTCATATTATTTTTAACTTTTGATTTTACCAGATTATTATACGTTGAAAAATTAAGTTTTTAGTTAGTTTATATTTTAAATATACTTATAACTTATTATACTGTTATAGTTTTGGTTTTATGATTTCTAAATATTTTAAGTATATTATAATACTTGTAACTTTGATTTAAATATATTCACTCATACCTCATATATATTATTTTATTTCAAAAGAAATTTATATTAAATCCTTTATATATTTAAAATATTTCAAAATAATTTTATAAGGTTTTATTAAGTTTTGATACGATTAAAATATGTACAAACTATGGTTAAATAAGTTTACAAAGTATAAAAATATTTTACAATTTATAACATTTTCAAACCATTTTTTTAAAAATATGGTTAAATAATGTAAAGGGATATGTCGACAAACCCTTACCCTATATGTCAACATAGAGACCAACTTGTTTAAAACTCAAATTTGAATTGAAATGTCGTTTCGTCATATCTCTTCACGATGGACATAGCTGTCGTTTCTCTATAAATATGAGTTAAACCAACAAATTTTATTTAATTACTTTCTCATATTTTCTCTCATCTTTCAGTCTCTTCTTTTCTAAACGAAATTCTTCTCAAATTCTTTTCAAATTGCGACGGCCCGGAATTTCGACCTTCAAAAATCGTCCCCAATACGTCAACTGTATTACATGCCAAGCAATCGAGTGCCAGAAATACCAGATCGTTAGAGAAAAGAAGGAGTTAGAAGAAGAAAAACAGAACAAAACACGGAATCTCACAATCGCAGTGGAACAATATATAATAGATAATAACTGGTATTTTACAAAAAGAATCGTAACTGTTTTTATTCATTACATCATCAGAGTACAACACATCAATAACACAATACTGGATAGTTGTAATAACTTGTTCTCACAAGTTCCGAATATATGGTCTACAATACACAACGGAATATAAATTAGATACCTGTAATAGGTATTCGCCATCCAGCTCATCTTTTAAGATCTATAGAATCCTATCCTATATCTGTAATACTCGGTTTGACCGGAGAATTATAATAAAATAACACCCAAGTCATTCTGGAAAACCAGTGTGAGAAAACACACTCAATTTCGATTATTAAAGTTATCAAAATCCTTTGAAAATCAAAGGTATCTCGTAAGAGCATGCCGCACATAAACATGACGGGTTTTTACCTTACGATAACCAAAACATTTCATGTCAAATCCTCTGACATTACAATAATGTCTAAGAACAAATACTTGTTCAAATAGCTAAAATTGTTACATTAATTAAATTTCAGCATACTAGGCTCTACAACCAAAACCGTAAAAGCACGTATTGGAGAATGGATTCCATACGAATGACTAGGCACTGGGGTACCTGTCACAGTACACATATAGAAAAATATACCGAGGACCATGCCGGGATCCCTTGCAACACAAGACCGGACTGCTCCTAACCTGGATGGATCGAATATGCTATCACCCCGGGTGTTTCCACCCTTTTCGAGAGCTCTTTCGCATCTAGCCGTATCCATAATGTATAATATCTGAGGGTATCTAGAAAGGTGATAAACATACCTTAATTGGATGTGGCCCACTTAGCTTGCTACGTCTCCCCTGCTTTTCAGTCAATCCCAGTTGATGAGGCTAGAAGCTAAGATTACCTTTTTAAGTAATTTTCACGTAGAACGCTCATTGTCCTCTAATGACAATGTACTGATAGCATTCATCCATACAAGTCTGTTCTAGGTCCGAACGGAACCGAAGGTATTATTCCTACTACATCCATTGTAGAATAATCCTCAAGATTATTAGCGATTATCCCTTGCAATTCATTGCTCCGTCTTCGACTCCATGCTCTTGTTTTCACTTTGAAAACGTACTCATTGGATCGAAGTGGTTTTCGGATAACTTATCTGATCCCGGTCTCTTGGAAACAACATTCGATATATTCGGTAAACTCAACCCCGGTTCTTTAGGGTATAAACAGAGGAAAATAAGATATAAGATCACTTCCTAACCATTAGTGGACGGATTTACTTATAAACATCCTAGAAGAATGAACGAGTTTATATGTACAGTATAGCAACTTGAATGGTAACTGTACTAAATAATCTCCGTATTTCTTCTAGATACTCCCAAAGTTATATTTTGGGTCCAGATTTGATAGTCGGTTATTTAACTATCAAATAAATAATAATTCAACCAAATATTTCATTTTCCACTGAAAACACTAACTCTCTTTTTAATTTAATTTTAATAAATTAAATCTCTTTTCAAAAATCATGTACTTATCCTATCAAATTTAGTATATTCACAAACTATCCTTTTCAAAAATATTTGAAACCCTTTTAAATTAATATGGAAAGTATCATTACGGTATCAACCATGGATTCACAGCTCAATGGTTACATCTCTATCCTAGAGAAATCCAAAACTTAACTGCAGGCACTCCCTCCCTCCGGTTACGACATGAAAATATACCATTACTTCCCGAAAACTTAATTTAATCTCAAAATAATACTCATAAAATTTTATATAGTAAATTTCCAAGTTTATTTTAGGAAAATACTCTTTTATAAAGGTTATTAAAAAGGATATTAATATTGAATAATTTATCATTTTGAAATAATAATATTGATTTCTTCTTAAATAATAATTAATTTAATATAAACTAACTTAATCAATAACTAAATATACTTAAAACAATTTTAAACAACTAAGAATTAATTTTCTAAAATATTCTACAAACACTTTTTCAATTACCTAGTTAATAATTAAACCCTCATTTTTAAAAAATCTAAACTTCTCAGAAAAATATATTTTTCAGTTCCAATATAACCAGTCTAACATTTATAAATCTCTCTCGATTTATTACCAATTTGATTTACGTCCCAATTTCGTAAATCCCCTTTTTACATTTCTAAAAATAAATCTACCATTTATTTTTAACCAATTTACCCACCCCCTTATAAATTCTCACCGTGAATTTATAACTTCGATTTATCCACTGACAATCACTTTACTTTATTTATAAACCTTGTTCATAAATTCCCTTGTCCTATTTTCTCGTTTATAACGGTTTCACAATACGTAATCAATTGTAAATCGATTCCTAATTTGAATTCATTTTTTTAAATCAGTTTCTTAAATAACCCAACTATATTCCACATTCTTTTCACTATTTAAAATTTTATTTAAAATTTAGTATAACAATTTCATATTTTATTTTCAAAATTCCTTTTTATTTTTCCCAAACTATTTTAAATCTCAATTTTAAAATCATGTTGTACTTAAACAAATATCGCTTAATTTTTATTATTTAAATTCCTTTTATTTAAATTATTCCAAAATCTCTATTTTCCATATTTCAAAATTATTAAATGAAAATTCAAAATAAAACTATTAATTTTAATCAAATTCTTTTCTTTTAATTAATCCAAATTTCACTGTAAATATTTCACTTCCAAAATCCTTTTAAATTTCTTTTCAAAATTCAATATACATATTTATGGTATTTTAAAATGCCAAAATCTAAACCAGTAATACCATCGCATCCAATAAATTAAAATTCCAATATAATATTTTACAGATTATTCAAACAAATTATATATCACTATATATGAAAATTAAATTCAACATTTTTGAGGAATCCAGTTGGATCCCTCCAGCCTGTTTTCCTGCATCCACTGATGTTAATACTGTATAAAAATACCAATCCCACTTCAAGGGGGATATCATGGTATATAGGTACATCCGCTATTATGCGAGGCGCATGGGGTCTCGTCCGCTATATATATGCGGGGATATCAATCACTCTTATATATATATACACACTGCTATATATAATATCACATTCAACGGATAAAAGTATATCAATTCAACCAATTAGTTAATAATTAAGTTTATCTACTTAAAATTAATTACAGTAATCCAAAATTGAGTGAGATTAACCCACTTTGCTTTTTATTGTTGCTTCAAATTTCGGCTCCGATTCAATCCGAACGTGTTTGAATTTATATGAAATTTTTGCAAGCTCCGATCTCGACCAACCCAACCCATTTGCATAGATGATTAAAATACGATCCTAATGCAACTTGAATCCTCCGAATCGGACCTTGTATGCATTAGTTATGCATTTTTTATAAGTTATCGATATTTAAATGTATAAAAACAATTTAATTTGATTTAAATAACCCATACCCAAATAAAAAGTTGCCCGGCCCACATCAAAACCCTTCTTTCCCAAACCACCCTCCTACACATGATACAAACTTCTCCTCGTTGCCGTGCACGCTTGCACTCTATGATACCATGAACTGCATCACGAAACTGCTCGACGACTTCACCGTCTATCTCTCTTCCGCCGCTAAATACGATCATCACCTCCACACCTTGCTCACACCTCTAAATTGAAACGCAACACTACAGGAGCCATTCAACCACCATCAGGTCGCGAACCACCTTGTACCACTGCATGCCACCAAAGCTCATCCCCAGATGTGCCTCAACGTGCTCGTCTTTAATCTACTCTCAAATCTCCACATCGGCTTCGAACTTGAGCCCAAATTGCAAACCTTAGCTCGCATCTCTGACGGTCGAATGCCATCCACTGATGCACAACTTCCAAAACTTACACCGGATTGAAGAGGATGGAAAAAATAGATTTTAGAAATAGGTTTTGGATTTTTTAATTATATAATTTGAGAGAATGATTTTTTTTATGTTTCCATTTCCTGTTTTCTTTTAACTGTGAACAAGTTGCGTGCGTTCGTTTTTAAACAGAGAAAAAAGGGGAGTTGCATGATCTACAGGGAATAGGTAGTAGGGTGGCTGATAGGAGGGGTGTGACAACCCAGTCAAAGTCAGATAAATCACATACACACACATATATAATTTAAATTTCAAAATTTCTCGTTATACGCAGCTCAAGACGTTGAACTCCTATCTAGGCGTGCCACTAGGCGTTTATAATATTACATCTCTATTGCGAATGCAATGAAAAAGGTTTTGAGCCCTAATTCGATCGTATGGAGAAGATAGCTTTTTGGACATAATTATTATATTGAATTTTCGATATAAATTTCAACGCGTTTATATCTCGTACAGTCAAACTATAACTCCAAAAGTTACGAAATTTGAAACCCGATAATAATATGCTATTATGGATCCAATAAACATAGTTTCGTCAAATTCTGAGACTGCGCCCCAAAAGGATATTTTTAAATGTCAATTTAAACGATATATTTTTAAAACTGAACAAATCACTTTTAAATTCAATTTAAAAAGTTTTATTATCTTCATTGTTATTAATATAAGCTTTATAAGCCTTTAAATTATTTTTAACAAGCTTAAAACTCAAGATTCAATATTTTAACCAATATTTAATTATTAAATTCAATAATTAAATTTTCTAATAAATCATTTTATTTGAAATTCAAGTTAAAATTTAACTTTTAAATATTTAAAATCAATTAAATATTTCAATTTCAAATAGCCAAAAATATGGGTCGTTACATTCCCCACCATATAAGAATTTCATCCTCGAAATTGCTAGGTAAGAAAAGTGGTCCAAAACCCGTTTATTATTTCAAAACCAATTAGTTGAAACAACTTTTCCGAAATCAATTTTATTGAGACTGCATTATCACTCCTGCTAATTTTCCAAATTAATCCATAGATTATACTAATATTAACCCCTAAATCATTCAAATTATAATTTAAAATCAAATTTTAAATTATCAAAATTTTCTCAAAATTTTTCTAACTCCTTAAATTTTCTAAAAATTTCGCCAGCGTCTCATTTGCACGGCCAGATCCAAAAAACTAAAAAACGCCTCTACAGGCTCAAATCATCAAAAGAAGGCAAACGCCAAGTGGCTCAATCATAAAATTCAAACACAATTTAAACATGTACTTTTTGTCGGGCAATCAAATTTTACATTCGAAATCGAAGACATCAATTTAGCTTTTGCTTTTAAATATCTATACCTCACTTACCAATAGTATCCAATCATAGAATTCAAAATCATTTTATTCAGTAATTTCAATTTCCAATATTCATTTCACGCAAACCCGTATGATGTTCATATATCATCTGTATGCAAAATCAATTCTGATCGCTCACTCGATCACACAATTTCATTTTCGAACTAGTATCATTCACACGACTCTCTAGTGCAGACTCAGATATGGTTTCTTGATTAGAAACTGCCATTCTCCTTACATAACCATATACTATGATAAAAAATTCCAGAATCAATCAAAAATTCACATCCAAGGTTCGCCGTCGAAAATCGAGTGAAAAACCCTAACTCAGATCGATAGAAATTATATCGAAATTCTATGCTTGAATCTGGATCAAATCGTTATGCGGATTAAAATAATATACATACAACTTACTTATATATCTCAATTGATTATTTGCTATATCCAATTTTTTTAATTCACGTTTATTTCATTTCAAACAATTATCCACAATTATCATTTCCATTTAGACTTCACATTCATGGATTTACTTAGTATATTACCTTCTATACCAATTTCACTTATGAATTTACCCCATCAAACTCTTACTTCATTTCTGAATTATTCCATAATTTTCATAAATTTATAAACATTATATACAAAAGTTCTTACATTTATTACCACTTCACCCTTAAGCTTTTATATATATTTATACTCCGATTCAATTCCCATTTACTTACAAATTAAATTAATTTGTTCATCCACTAATTTATGTCCAACTTAATAAATTCTATTTCAATAACTATTCCATTTAGCCTACATAGGCTTAATTCCCCAAATTTCACTCTTATTTAACTTAATTTAAGTCAAATTTCACCTCACAAAATCAATTTAATATTTTTATAAGATTTCAAACTTATTTATTTTCTATAAAACATTTTAGATCAAACTCCAGTGTTTAAACAATTGCTTAAGTATTTCAAAATTATTTTTGAAATCATATGTACCCAAAATCATTGGTATGTCAAATCATCCCTTCGAATTTCAAAACCAAAACCAGTTTTGCAAATAAACTCCAATTCAAATCATTAAGGTAGCAATCTCTCCTTTAGAGACTCGAAAATGGACGTCCACGATGCTGTAGTCATCACTGAAATTATTTTCAAGCAACCGAAATGAGTTTAGTTCTTTTATTTCCTTTTAAAATTTTTTTTTAATTAATAATATTTCCCAAATAACATTACCATTTTTTTCCAAGACTTCGAAAATCATTTTCAAAACCAACGGCAATTAAATTTCCTAAATTTCCAACTTTTACATCCTTTTAAATCTATATTTAAATATTCCTCTAGGATTTCATTCCATTTTAAATTATAAATCACATTTATAAACTCGTATTTACAAATTCCATTTTGTTATATGAATTTATTTGTTAACTATTGATTATAATTTCAATTTTTACTCAATCACCACAACAACAAGTGATAATAGTATAATATTATCATTTCCTAACAACCCAACATACCATATATAGCTATAATAATTTCTGAAAAATTATTTCTTTCATATATAAAAATAATTTAGGTAAAATTATTTAATTTACCCCATTTCAAATAATACCATGTCAAATTGCCCTGTTCAAGTGTTTAAAAACTCCTATGAATAAAGTTAATTACTCGTATTAACCAGAATCCATAAACCACTCAATAGATGAATCAACAGAATATGAAAGAATTTTTTATACTCACTAACAAATACGCGCTTATACCTATCAATACACTCAAACTCATTCTAGGGTGCTACTAGCCCTCTCTAATGAGTAATCCCCACCAAAGCCAATGTTCTCGCTTAACCTTCAACTCTGATACCAAGTGTGATGGCCCAGATTTTCGAACTCCAAAAATCAACACCAATATGTCCACTATATTACATGCCGAGCAATCGAGTGCCGAAAATACCAGATCGTTAGAGAAAAGAAGAAGGAGGTAGAAGAAGAAAAATAGAACAATAATACGAAATCTTATAGTCGCAGCAGAACAATATATAATAGATAACAACTGGTCTTTATACAAAAAGAACTATAACTATTTTTATACATTACAGCATTAGAGTACAGCACATCAATAACACATTACTAAACAGTTATAATAACTTGTTCTCACAAGTGCTGAATATACAGCCTACAATACACAGCGGAATATAAATGAGATACGTGTAATACGTCTTCGCCATCCAGCTCGTTTCCTGAGCTCCATAGCATCCTATCCTGTATCTATAAATCTCGGTTTGACCCGAGCATCATAATAAATAACACCCGAGTCAGTCTGGAAAACCCGTGTGAGAAAACACACTCCATTTAAATTATTAAAATTACCAAAATCCTATGAAAATCAAAGGTATCTCATAAGATCATGCTACACATAAACATTACGGGTGTTTACCTTATCATAACCAAAACATTTCATATCAAATCCTCTGATATTATAACCAAAACATTTCATATCAAAGTATTGGAGAATGGATTCCTTACAAATGACTAGGCATTGGGGTATCACCTGTCATAGTACACGTTTGGAAAAATGTACCGAGGACCACGTTGGGATCCCTTGCAACAAAAGACCGGACTACCCCTAACCTGGATAGATCAAATATGCTATCACCTCGGGTTTTCCACCCTTTTCGAGAGCACTTTCGCATGCAACCATATCCATAATATATAATATCCAAGGGTATCTAGAAAGGTGATAAACGTACCCTAATTGGGTGCGACCCACTTAGCCTTGCTGCATTTCCCCCGCTTTTCAGTCATTTCTGGTTGATGAGGTAGAGGCTGTGATTACCTTTTTAAGGAATTTTCATTTAGAATGCTCATTGTCCTCCAATGATAATGTACTGATAGCATTCATCCATACAAGTCCTTTCTGAGTCCAAACGAAACCGAAGGCACTATTCCTACTACATCCATTTTAGAATAATCTCAGGGTTAGTAGCGATTAGCCCTTGCGCTTCACTGCTCCATCTTCAACTCCATGCTCTTATTTTCACTTTGAAAATGTACTCGTTGGATCGAAGTGGTTTTCGAATAACTTATCTGATCCCGGTCTCTTCGAAACAACATTCAATTTTTTCGGTAAACTCAACCCCGATTCTTCAGGAAATAAACAGACGAAAATAAGATCGGAGATCATTTCCTAACCATTAATGGATGGATTTCCTTACAAACGTCCTAGAAGAACGAACGAGTTTATACATACAGTATAGCACCTCGAACGATAACTGTACCACATAAGCTCTGTATTTCTTCTAGATACTCCCAAAATTATATTTTGGATCCAGATTTGATAGTCGATTATTTGACTATCAAATAAACAACCATTTAACCAAATATTTCATTTTCCATTCAAAACACCAACTCTCTTTTTAATTTAATTTTACTAAATTAAATCTCTTTTCAAAATTCACGTACTTATCTTATCGAATTTAGTATATTCACAAAATACCCTTTTCAAAAATATTTGAAACTCTTTTAAATTAATATGGAAAGTATCACCACAGTATCAACCATCGATTCACAGCTCAATGGTTACATCTCTATCCCAAAGAAATCCAAAACTTGACTGCGGGCACTCATTGCTTCCGATTACGCCATGAAAGTATACCATTACTTCCAAAAACTTCATTTAATAATTTCTCAAGAAAAATGCTGCTTCGACCGAAAATCATTAGGTCATTTAATGCGAAACTGCCATGAGCCGTTAGATTATTTAGCCCCACTGATTTCCTCCCCTTCGTTTTAAGATACACACTATTTCACCGCTTATTTTCGGTCTAGGTAGCATGCTCCATTTCTCAAAATAATACTTATAAAATCTCTATAATAAATTTCCAAATTTATTTTCGGCAAATACTCTTTTATAGAAGTTATTAAAATAATATTAATATTGAATAATTTATCCTTTTTAAATAATAATATTGATTGCCTCTTAAATAATAATTAATTTAATATATACTAACTTAATTAATAACTAAATATACTTAAAACAATTTTAAACAACTAAATAATTGATTTTCTGAAATATTCTAAAACCACTTTTTAAATTACCTAGTTAACAATTAAACCCTCCTTTTTTAAAAAAAAAACTTAACTTCTTAGAAAAATATGTTTTCCAATTCAAATATAACCAATCTAACATTTATAAATCTCACTCTATTTATTCCCAATTTGATTTACGTCCCAATTTCATAAATCCCTATTTTAATTTTCTAAAAATAAATCTACCATTTATTTTTTAACCAATTTACCGATCCCCTTATAAATTCTCATCGTGATTTTATAACTTCAATTTATCCACTGATAATCACTTTACTTTATTTATAAATCTTGTTTATAAATTCTCTAGTCTCATTTTCCCGTTTATAATGGTTTCACTATATTTAGTCGATTCCTAAATTGAATTCATTTTTTTAAATCAATTTCTTAAATAACCCAACTATATTCCATTTCTTTTCATCATTTAAAATCTTATTTAAAATCTAGCATAACGGTTTCATATTTTATTTTCAAATTTCCTTTTTATTTTTCCTAAACTAAATCTCGATTTTAAAATCTTTTTATATTTAAACAAATATCGCTTAAGTTTTGTTATTTAAAATCCTTTTATTTAAATTATTCCAAAATATCTATTTTCCATATTCTAAAATTATTAAGTGCAAATTCAAAACCAAACTACTTATTTTACCCACATTCTTTTTTTTAATTAATCCAAATTTCACTATAAATATTTCACTTCAAAAATCCCTTTTATATTTCTTTTCAAAATTCAATATACATATTTATGGTATTTCAAAATACCAAAATCTAAACCAGTAATACCATCGTATCTAATAAATTCAAATTCCACTATGATCTATCATAAATTATTCAAACAAATTATATACCAATATATATGAAAATTAAATTCAACATTTTTGAAAAATCCAGTTGGATCCCTCCAACTTGTTTTCTGCATCCACAGATGTTAATACAACATAAAATACTAATCCCTCTTCGAGGGGGATATCATGAAATATAGGGTCATCCGCTATTATGCAGGGCGCATAGGGTCTCATCCGCTATATACATGTGGATATATCCATCACTCCAATATATATATATATACACACACACTATTATATATAATATCATAGTCAACTGACAAAAATATATCAATTCAACCAATCAGTCAATTATTAAATTTAACTACTTAAAAATTAATTGCAATAATCCAAAATTGAGTGAGGTTAACCCACTTTTCTTTTTGTTGTTGCATCGCGTTCTAGTTCTGATTCAATCCGAACGCATTTGAATTTATCTGAAATTTTTGCAAGCTCCAATCTCGACCTATCTAATCCTTATGCATAGGTGATGACAATTCGATCCCAATGCAACTTGAATCGTCCGGATCGGACCTCGTATGCATGAGTTATACATTCTTTAGTGTTGAACTTATATCCATTGTCGAAGAATATTTGATATGTCTTGACTTTTATTTTTGGTCCCATCGCAAGATGTTTCAGTCCGTCATCGACCACATAATTTCTTGAATCATAAACATAGTTCAAAAACCAATTAGTGAAATCTTTACTTGTATCGCCGCTTGGATGTTGTGATTCGTAATCGCTGCAAATATAGATAATATATTGCAATTATAATAAATGTACATAATTATTATTTTAAAAAAATCCATACTTATAATTAAATAACACCTAATAAATGGTGGAACTTCAACACAATTCAGAAGAACATATGTGTGTGCAACATGGTAATCTCTATCGTTTTCCACACATTTTCCAACCGGCCTGTAACGACCTGTACAATTTTGATAATTAAATTTGTTAACTTAATAAATCTTGTTATTTAATATTAGGAGAAATAAAAGTTGTAAGGTAATAATGTTAGTGCAAGTTAATAAATAACTAATTTAGTACAAACTCAATTAATTGAAACAATTGCAAGGTCAAAATTGATTGTAAATAGTAAATTGGAAAATAAAATTTAAAGTTATATTAATTGACGAAATAATACGTAATAAGCTGTAATTTGGAAAAATCAATATTAGATAATTAATCGTAACAATTGTTGGTTGATAATAAAGTGTGAATAGGATATCGATTGATTGAATAAAAAGAATGGGAATCAAGATTTATTAATTTAAATTTAATAATTGGATTAGTTGGAATTAAATGAAAATTAATATTTAAATATTACGAAAATAGAATTAAGAGGAAATAGGGAAATAATAAGTACCAAGATTTAGAACAATGTTAGTTATATCCTTATTGTAATAAAAGACGTGAATAAAAAGGTTTAAAAATTTAATAAATGGATTTTGGAATTTCAGTTTATAATTTCTGAAAATGAAATTGTAATTAAACACTGCAATTGATGGATTATTCAACTTTAAATTGACATCTAAAATTGTTTAAGTTATTATAAATGATTGAGAAATCAAAAATGATAGAAAGGGTAAATAATTAAATTTAAACTGGAAAGTGGTTTGATTAATTAATTATTAATTTAATAACTGGAAAATAGCCATTTTGGCTACTGACTCGGATTTTAACAATACCAGTATCATCGGATCCGTAACGGTGAATTATTATAGGATTTCAAGTTTCGCAGCGATCGGACTTGCTGTTTGATCGTACGGGCTCGAAACATCTAGAAATTAATGAAATTGAAATCAATTGAAATCGATTTGAAATCACTTGATTTTTGCATAACTTCTTCATACGATGGAATTTGAACATGAAACCTGTTCCATTGATTTTAAAATATTTTAAAACATCTATTTTGATACATGAGTTGACCTATTTTCATTACGGAGTCGAAACGTGCTTTTCGGATCATTTATCTTTTAATTTTTCCAAACCAATCGAGCCCATTTGTTTCTATTGGGTTCTGCCTATATATATATATATATATATATATATATATATATATATATATGTATGTATGTATGTATGTATGTATGTGTATATATATCGTTATAAACCCTAGCAGTCTTTCTATTCCTCATTTCTGTGCGTACAGAAATTTCTGTCGCTCCTCTTTCTCTATGGCAGACCAACCCTAAATTTCACAACCCAGTTTCAATAGAAATTCAACCTCAAAAATTCAAACTCCTCAATACATATCAAATTATTTATTGACCTAAAGCTCTCGATGAGCGTATCTCAGATTTGATATTCATTTTCCGATATGATGCTCTGTTTGTCTAGAAATTGATAATTAAGTCTCGGCCGTTCATCACACGACGATCAATTTCAACCGATCGTCCAATCGTCTGAGGGGTTTTGTAGAGGGGACCGAGCATTGTTCATCAATGGTGTTCGCTGGTGGAATCGATGGCTAGATTGTCGGTGAAAATTCAACTAGGGCTTGCTATTGGGTTTCGGGTGCTGCCACTGTTCGTCGTGGTCATAGGGTCGCGCAACCTCAAGCAGGCGCGCACTTGGTTCGGTGGCGGCAGTGTAGGCCGGTCGTTGGTTTCAGGCGACGAGGCGACGGCGTTTTCTGATGACGAGGTGGCGGTTGGAACCTTCGAACGTGATATTAGGGTTTCGAACAGGGGAAAGCCGGCTCTGCTGACGTGTATGCTTTGTTTTTTTAGTTATTTTTTTTTATCGTATAATGTTCTAAATTGCATAACTTTCACGTACGAGGTCCAATTTACGCGCGGTTTGTTTTGTTGGGATTGTATTAAAATTCTAGACATTTTAACGTTGGTTTGGGCAGATTCTATGGCTGTTTGAATTTTGGGTTTAAATTGGATTTAAATTAAATTTAAATTCAAAAGTGAGTGCTTCAACCCACTCACAACTTCTAAAATTTCTTATGTTTGTTAAATTAATTCTTGATGTGATTAGGAACTTATTTATGATTGTTTGTATATTTTTAGTCATCATCTTAGTAAATTGCATTCATATTTGAATTAAATCGTTATTTAATTTATTATAGAACATAACTGCCAGTTAAATACCTGTTATCCATTATCAGTTATATATTGATATTAATTGATTGTTTTGGATGATGATTGTAATGGATGTGTGATTTTGATGATGGATGAATGGACATTTTATTTTATATCATTATAATCTAAAATTTTGTTAGGATTTATTTTTGTTAATTCGGGATTGCGGTTTCAAATGATATGCAACCGTATTTTTATTTTAAATTGCGGATTGAAATGATAAATACCCGTATCACTTGACCATAGGATAGAAAATTGTATACAGCCACCGTTGGTCTATATATATATAAATATTTTGAAAAAGATTTCTATGGTTTTGACAAGTTATATATATGGTTTTATTGGATATTGAAATTATTCTATAAATAAGTTTTAAAATAAAGAGGATTTAAAATTGATTTGGAAATATATTTAATTAAGGATTTTTTAGATATATCGATTTGAAACTTATTGGTTTGAAGATTTAAAGATATGATTCTTATAACTTGATTTTGGTTTAAAGTGAATTAAATGAATATTTCAAGTATGAATAAATTGAAGGAAATATTTAGTTATTTGTAATTTGAGTTTTATTTGAATAACAATGGATTTATTGTGTAAATATTTCAAAACTAAATAATAGAAACTAAATTGCTGAGTCGTAATTACCAAACCTAGTTTTGAAATTATTGAATACTTAAAGTTTGAAATATATTGAATTTGAAATGGTTTATTCTGTGGATCAAATCTGGATTGAAATCGATAAAATTGGGATAATTTATTTGGAAACTAAATTGAATTGAAATTTATGATTTGGGATTTGGTTAAATATAAAATGTAGAAATTCGAGTTGTTTTGGATTTGAGTTGTGAAAATTGAAGAAGCTATTTTATTATATAAAGTATTTTAAATATTCAAGCCATTTAAGTGGTGGAAGTTATGTTCAAAGTTATAAGTTTCAGGTACTATAATTTGAAAGTGTTATATTCAAGTGTTTTGATTTCAAAATGTTATAACTTTGAAAGTATTATGATTTTAGAAAGGATGTATTTGAAATGAAAATGATATCGTATTGATTTGGTTTTGAAAGGAAATGATATTTGGCTTTAAAGTATAAACTATTTTGAAAATGACCGCCGTGTTATAATAACGTTTGATTGCTAAAGAGACCGGGATCGGAAGTTGTCGTACTCTCTACCAACTCTGAAAACCTCTTTAACAACCGTATATGCGGTGGAGATTCCAGAATGAAGTAGGTTGGCGACGGCGTTCCTTTGAGGTATATACGTGGACCCAACTCCCATGAGTTGGCATATGGTGGCTAAAACAGGAGCGATTCTCGGGCCAAGGAGTAGCCCCTCTTATCGGGCACACTCCTTTGATATTATATTCTGACTTTGGATTGTTTTAGTGGCCACTTTTGATTTTTGATTTTGGGGGTGTGGCTCGAGGTGAGCGATAGTAGCTGCTATGCGTTACGATCATCCTGAATGCGTAATTGGTATATATACCATGGCATTGCCTTGTGTGCCGTGTCACCTACCCTAGCGCGCCTTGTACAAGTTTAATTTGTGTCGTACCTATGGAATATCCTCTAGTAGCCTCCTGATCAGGAAGTATTACGGTACTGTTTAGACTATTGGCACTATTACGTGTTAAGGGCTATATAGGTAACCCCTTATTGCTATTTTAAAGTAAGTTTATTTTACTATTAGACACTATTATAATAGCAAAGTATTACTACATAGTAAATAGTTTAACGGATCCTTAGGAGATGTGAATCCCGAGCATATCTTAAGTTACTACAGTCATGTTAGACACTGGATAAGAGATGTCAAATCCCGTAAACATCTCTGACGCCGTTCCACTCATATTATTTCCCGATGATTTAACTTACATGAGATCTTTTAGTTCTGACTCGAGTGTTTTGTCCGGGTCAGCTTGAGCATTTCAGGATTTGAAGACTTTATTTCTGAAGGACGAAGACGAAGATTGTGTTACTACTATCTATTATATTATTCCACTACATTCATATTGTTCTGCTGCATTATTTATTTATTCTCTGGTATGTGCAACTCTAATATGTTTTGTATATGTATAATCAAATGTTAAATAAAACAGCTTCATGAACTGTTATTTGATTATTATATTTTTTTCATTCTGTTGTGAGATTCTATTTTGTTTATTTCTTTCTTTGGTTTTCTTATTTACCCCAATAGCAATCAGCTCTTTTGTATGGTTTGAGCTGGCACGTGTGTCTGCTTAAACGTACCAAAAGGCGGGATGTTACATTTGGTATCAGAGCTTTGGTTTAGCGACAAACCTTAGCTTTGTGGGGTCTGACTCTTTATTAATAGGGTAGTAATACCCTATGATGAGTCGGAGATGTATATATGAGAAAACGTATTTTTTAGTGTTGTAAAAAGGTTTTAATATTGTGACAATTTGTTTCATTTTTATTTATAAATTCTAGTTGGTGCATAGGACGCTATGACATCAATAGGGATTTCTAAACACTTAATAGGATAGACCAACACAATATTTGTTTTGAAATATAGGTAAATGAAATAATTTTGCATATTATATTTTCTATATATAAAATGATTTTTTTATAAAGGCAATATTTGGTTGTAATATATTGGTTGCAAAATAAAATTTACAAATAAAAATAAAGAAAAATTTGAAATTTAAAACTTAATTTCCGATGGTTTAGAAAATTTCTTTCGAATGATTTTGGAATATAATAATAATGTTAATTAGAAGTATTTTCTGATATGAATATTTCAATATGATTTGAAAGAATTGTTTTAAAGAAATTTTGGAAGAAATAAGTTCTGTACTCCCCTCTTTGTTGCTGGAAAATAATTTCGGTGATGAGTGCACGCATCATCGACATTTATTTTCGAGTTTCTAGGTGGGAAGGCCACTATAGTAGTTTTACTGTAGATTTATTTTGACAAAAAATATAAATTTTAATTGTTTTAAATATAATTGGATATATAAATTGTAAGTGTATATATCTATCTATTATTTTAAATGATTTGAAATTTAACCCGGTGTTTAATTCTTAAGTTTCTGTTAATTAATAGCTTCAATTATTGTAGAGAAATGGAATATAACTAATTAATAATTGAAACCTCTAACTAAAATAAGAAATTAAATGCTAGGTTATAAGTGAAATTTCAAGGAGGTTGAAATCCGTAACCTATAAAAACAAGATATGATTTTTGAACATTAAGTAAATTTAAAAGAAATGAGATAAACTTGTACAAATTTCAATTGCATTCTTAAAAGCATATATATAACTTACTAAATATTAAAAGTTGAATGTTTAATAAGAAAATGTAATGGAAATTCTATAAGTAAACTTATGTAATGAAAGTGTTCAATAAATTGCTTTTATTAATAAGAATTGGGGTTATAATCATTATATACTTAAGTAGTAATTTGGAAGGTTATTGTAATTAAATGTGGTAGAAAAGGGATTGTTGTAAGTAAAAGATTATAAACTTAAGTTAATGAAATTGTTATGCCAAGTAACTGAATTAACATGATATTATTAATAAAGGAATGTAAATAAATGAAATCAAGTAATGAATGAATAAATAAAATACAATAAGAAGAGAATTGACATGATGTGAATAAATCAAATGAAGATAAGTATTAACTGAATGAAGAGGAAATCAAACAACAAATTTATGAAATGAAATTAATAAGAACGAACTTGATTTATTGTTTGAAATTATTGTTTGTTTGGTTTATGGTTGTTTGGGAAAGGATACATTAAATTTGTTTGGATGTATGAATAATCTATTTAGTTTCATCTGAGACTGTTGAGTAAATGGTGCACTTAGTAGTTTATTTTCCATTCTATATAATTTAAAGTTTTAAACCCGAACAACTATTTGTTTGTTTGCTATGGATATATGGATGGTTGATTTTACTGGCTTCATATGTTGGTTGTATGCTGTGATTGCAAATGATTGTTGTTTTATATTGATTTGTTTGTTAGTGATTGAAACAACTTTAATATTTCATTTTATATAATTATTAACTCTTTATGGATTATATAAGTGAAATACAGGTTATGCAAGTAATTGCTACTGCTTTTGGTTTCATAATTAAGTGTTAATTGCCCGACTAATAGGTACGTTCTTCGATTACGGTTTTATAGCGTTATTATATTATTTTTCCCGTTGTTGGGATATATTATTTTGAGATATTGGGATATATATTGTTATATTTGATATTATATTTTCTCCCGAGCCTCTCCGTACAATGGAGAATCTGTCGAAATTTTCCGTAAATTCAGGATTTAGAAATATTTTGAAAAATGTTTTCTAAACTTTGTTAATTTGAATATAAAAAGATTTAATGTTTATAAATCTATATATTTTATTTAAATTATCTTTTTCTGTAAATTTATTGTCTATGAATATAAGGTTTTGAATAATATATATTGATTTATAAATTCCTTGTTTCCCTTCTTTTCCTTTTCGGGGATGAAATGTTTTGAGTCGGGGAGAGTGTAACGACCCGTAAAATTTCGATAATTAATTTTTTTATTTAATGAATCTTGTTATTTAATATTGGAAGAAATAAAAGTTGTAAGGTAATAATGTTAATGCAAGTTAATAAATAAATAATTTAGTGCAAACTCAATTAATTGAAACGATTGCAAGGTCAAAATTGATTGTAAATAGTAAATTGGGAAATAAAATCCAAAGTTATATAAATTGACGAAATAATACGTAATAAGCTGTAATTTGGAAAAATCAATATTAGATAATTAATTGTAATAATTGTTGGTTGATAATAAAGTGTGAATATGATAATGATTGATTGAATAAAAAGAATGGGAATCAAGATTTATTAATTCAAATTTAATAATTGGATTAGTTGGAATTAAATGAAAATTAATATTTAAATGTAACGAAAATAAAATTAAGAGGAAGTTGGGAAATATTAAGTACCAAGATTTAGAACAATGTTAGTTATATTCTTATTGTAATAAAAGACGTGAACAAAAAGGTTTAAAAATTTAATAAATTGATTTTGGGAATTTTAATTTATAATTTCTGAATTTAATGAAATTGAAATTAAACAATGCAGTTGATGGATTAATCAACTTTAAATTGACATCCAAAATTGTTTAAGTTATTATAAATGATTGAGAAATCAAAAATGATAGAAAGGGCAAATAATTAAATTTAAACTAGAAAGGTAGTTTGATTAGTTAATGATTAATTTAATTTAATAACTGGAAATAGCCATTTTGGCCACTGACTCGGATTTCGATGAAATTTGTTTCATCTGATCCGTAATGGTGAATTATTGTGGGATTTCAAGTTTCGTAGCGATCGGACCTGTCGTTTGATCGTACGGGCTCGAAACGCCTAGAAATTAATGAAATTGAAATCAACTGAAATCGATTTGAAATCACTTGATTTTTGCATAACTTCTTCATACTATGGAATTTGGACATTAAAACTATTCCATTGATTTTAAAATAGTTTAAAACATCTATTTTGATATATGGGTTGACCATTTTCGTTCCGAAGTTGAAACGGGCTTTTCGGACCATTTATCGTTCAATTTTTCCAAACCAATCGAGCCCGTTTGTTTCTATTGGGTTCTGCCTATATATATATCGTTATAAACCCTAGCAGTCTTTCTATTCCTCATTTCTGTACGTATAGAAATTTCTGTCACTCCTCTTTCTCTATGGCAGACAAACCCTAAATTTCACAACCCAGTTTCAATACCAATTCAACCTCAAAAATTCAAATTCCTCAATACATAAATTATATATCGATCTGAAGCTCATGACGAGCGTATCTCAAATTTGAAATTCATTTTTCGATTTGAAGCTCTGTTTGTTCAGAAATTGATGATCCAGTCTCGGCCGTTCATCATGTGATGATCAACTTCAGTCGATCGTCCAATCGTCTAAGGGGTTTTGTAGAGGGGACCGAGCGTTGTTCATCAATGGCGTTCGCTGGTGGAATAGACGGTTAGGTCGTCGGCAAAAGTTCAACTAGGGATTGCCATTGGGTTTCGGGTGCTGCCGCTGTTCGTCGTGGTCAAGGGGTCGCGCAACCTCAGGAAGGCACGCGCTTGGTTCGGTGGTGGCAGCGTAGGCCGGTCGTGGGTTTTAGGCGATGGCGTTTTCTGATGACGAGGTGGCGGCTGGAACCTTCGAACGCGATATTAGGGTTTTGAAAAGGAAAGAGTCGGCTCTGCTAACGTGTATGCTTTATTTATTTTTTATTTTTTTATCGTATAATGTTCTAAATTGCATAACTTTCACGTACTAGGTCCAATTTACGCATGATTTGTTTTGTTGGGATCGTATTAAAATTCTGGACATTTTGATGCAGGTTTGGGCGGATACTATGGCTGTTTGAATTTTGGATTTAAATTGGATTTAAATTCAATTTAAATTCAAAAGGTGAGTGCTTCAACCCACTCACAACTTCTAAAATTTCTTATGTTTGTTAATTTAATTCATGATGATTAGGAATTTATTTATGGTTGTTTGTATATTTTTAATCATCATCTCAGTATATTGCATTCATATTTAAATTAAATCATTATTTAATTTATTATTGAATATAACCGCCAGTTAAATACCTTTTATCTATTATCAGTTATATATTGATATTGATTGATTGTTTTGGATGATGATTGTAATGGATGTGTGATTTTGATGATGGATGAATGGATGTTTTATTTTATATCATTATAATCTGCAAGTTCGTTATGGATTTATTTTTATTAATTCGGGATTGCAATTTGAAATGATATACAACCATATTTTTATTTTACATTGCGGATTGAAATGATAAATATTCGAATCACTTGACCATAGGATAGAAAATTATATACAGACATCGTTGGTCTATATTTTGACAAGATATATATATATATATATATATATATATATATATATATATATATATATATATATATATGGTTTTATTGGATATTGAAATTATTCTATAACTTAGTTTTAAATTGAAGAGGATTTAAAATTGATTTGGAAATGTATTTAATTAAGAATTGTTTTAGATATATCGATTTGAAACTTATTTGTTTGAAGATTTAAGGATGTGATTTTTATAACTTTATTTTAATTTAAGGGTAATTAAATGAATATTTCAAGTATGAATAAATTGAAGGAAATATTTAGTTATTTGTAATTTGAGTTTTATTTAAATAATAATGGATTTATTATGTAAGTATTTCAAAACTAAATAATAGAAACTGAATTGCTGAATCATTATTACCAAACCTAGTTTTGAAATTTAAATACTTAAAGTTTGAAATATATTGAATTTGAAATGGTTTATTCTATGGATCAAATTTGGTTTGAAATCGATAAATTTGGGATAATTCATTTAGAAACTAAATTGAATTAAAATTTATGATTTGGGATTTGGTCAAATATAAAATGTAGGAATTCGAGTTGCGTTGGATTTGAGTTGTGAAAATTAAAGTAGCTGTTTTATTATATAAAGTATTATAAATATTCAAACCATTTAAGTGGTGGAAGTTATGTTCAAAGTTATGAGTTTCAAGGTACTATAATTTGAAAGTGTTATATTCAAGTGTTTTGATTTCAAAATGTTATAAATTTGAAAGTGTTATGATTTTAGAAAGGATATATTTGAAATGAAAATGATATCGTATGATTTGATTTTGAAAGGCAATGATATTTGGTTTTAAAGTATAAACTATTTTAAAAATGACCGCTTTGTTATAATAACGTTTGGTTGTTAAAGAGACCGGGATCGGAAGTTGTCATACTCTCTGTCAACTCCGAAAACTGCTTTAACAACCGTGTACGTGGTGGAGATTCCAGAATGAAGTAGGTTGGCGGCGGCGTTCCTTTGAGGTATATACGTGGACCCAACTCCCATGAGTTGGCATAAGGTGGCTAAAACATGAGCGATTATCGGGGCAAGGAGGTAGCCCCTCTTATCGGATACACTCCTTCGATATTATATTCTGACTTTGGATTGTTTTGGTGGCCACTTTTGATTTTTGATTTTGGGGGTGTGGCTAGAGGTGGGCGGTAGTAGCTGCTACGCGTTACCACCAGCCCGGATGCGTAATTGATATATCTATCCTGCCATTGCTTTGTGTGCCGTGTCACCTACCCTAGCATGCCTTGTACGAGTTTGATTTGTGTCGTATCTATGGAGTGTCCTCTGGTAGCCTTCCGGTCAGGAGGTATTACGGTATTGTATAGACTATTGGCACTATTACGTGTTAAGGGCTTTATGGGTAACCCCTTAACGCTATTTTAAAGTAAGTTTATTTTACTATTAGACACTATTATATTAGCGAAATATTACTACATAGTAAATAGTTTAACAGATCCATAGGAGATGTGAATCCCGAGCAACTCTTAAGTTACCGCACTTATAGATAGGAGATGTCAAATCTCATAGACATCTCTGACGCTGTTCCACTCATATTATTTCCCATTGATTTAACTTACATGAGATCTTTTAGTTCTGACTCGAGTGTTTTTCTCATTTCAATTCACTCGGGTCAGCCTGAGCACTTCAGGATTTGAAGACTTTATTTCTGGAGGACGAAGACGAAGATTGTGTTACTATTATCTATTATATTATACCACTGCATTCATACTATTCCGCTGCATTATATATTTATTCTCTGGTATGTGTAACTATGATATGTGTTATATAAGTATAATCAAATGTTTTATAAAACAGCTTCATTAACTGTTATTTGATTATTATATTTTGTCATTCCACTGTGAGATTCTGTTTTGTTATTTCTTTCTCTGCTTTTCTTATTTACCCTAATAGCAATCCGCTCTTTTGTATGGTTTGATCTGGCACGTGTGTCTGCTTAAACGTATAAAAAGATGGGATGTTACATGGTCGGCCATGTTTGTAACGACCCGTTTTCTGTACCGTTTGAATCGACAATAAACCGCACATGTCCAACTCAAATTGCACGAATAAGCGGATCATTAAGGGTAGAAAGAAAATAAAGACAGAACAGAATATCACATGAATGGAATAACATATATTATTTCGATAATAATCTTTACAGTGGAAATTTTTTAAATACAATATCAGAGTCTAACCTAAATTCAGCTTGGACAGTTATAAACACCTGTCCTTACAATTGCTGACAAACATCAAACTAAAACTAACAAACCACAGCGGATAATAGAATATGTCCATACGATGATGAAGATCTCCAGCTCTCCTCTGGAAACTCCAACCATCTTCAACTAAACCTGAAACTACTCGAATCTGACCCGAGTATTGAAAATAGCCGGATCAGGCTTGATAAACCAGCGTGAGATACTCGAACTTTAAAATGACTATGTTATCAAAACCTTTGAAAAGAAGGGTATCTCATAAGACCATGCCCACACATAAATACAGACGGGATTTTACCTTATGATAACCGAAACACTTTATACCAAAATACACTTGATATTATTTTTAATGACATTCTTTTAAAAACACTTTTCAAATAAACTTATTCAAATAAGATATCAATACCTGAACTAAGTCAAAGGTAATATCCCGGACTAGGTCAACGGAATATACCAACGGAATATGTGATACCAGAAAGGGGGTAGCTAAAATGTTTGCAAGTCATTACATCTATGTTGGGAATATAATCAAAATCGTAAATCTCGTATTGGGGTGGATTTCCAACATGATAGGGAACTAGTGGAAAGATCAATCTATATCCATGGCTTACGTCCATGACTCATACGCCGTTATACAACAACACAAATGGCTAAAAGTGGATACAATCTGCGAATAACATCGAAAGACTCAGACTTCGTGTATCCCTGCCATGAGGCCCAGACGTATCTGGTACCTGGGGATCAGAATATCCGATAACCCAAATCACTACCATCCGAAATGCAAGCATACATCTGACCACATAGAATCCCATCATAACCGGGGTGTGAGGCTTACGAGGCTACGATCAATTTCTTCAAAGCCACGTTTTTTAATACAAAACCACACTTTGATCATAACAGGTTCCACTTTGAATACCACACTTCCATTCCTTTGATCACTATTTGAATCCCATAAGCATACAACCTCTGAGCACATATGTCTCAGAGAAGGGTGTTAAGCTAATAGAAGTTTCCTTCTCTGCCACCATAGGTGTACATTTGTAAAATACAAACGTTGTGTCTCAGAAATGCAATGTCGGACATTCGTCCATACAAATTCGTTCTAGGACTGAACGGAACTGAAGGCACTCTCCTACTACCACTAGTAGCGAGTAGTCCTTGCAATCTGAAAAATATCCATCATGAGGAGACCACTACTATAAATAACTCTATAATGGGAGTGACCCACAGCATGTTCAACAAGCAGTCTTCATGCTATAAAGATCCATTGTCTTCAATAATCATCATCTTCAACATGCCTTCACTTTCAAATGTGTACATTAGTTCGAAGTGGTTTTTGGATAGGAATCAACCAATCCGACTCTGCTTCCTTCGAAGCCAATCATCGATTTAAAAGATGTTAAGTTCATATGTGGATACCAATCATCAATCAATTACTTCATCTTTTATTTAAATCAAGTATCTTTTTTAGATATATTCTTTTCAGTTTATTCCATTTTCTTTTCAAATTTATATGGACTCATTAAGCCTCATTTATCAAATCATTTGATTTATTTAAACCTTTCTTAAATCCTGGAATAATTCCAAATCGTTTTCTCTTTTACTTAGGAAAACCTTTCCAAATCATTCATTAAATCTAAATCAATGATTTCTTATATTCAAGTTATAATTTTAACTTATGGAAAGTATTCCCAAATCATTCATTAAACCTAAATCAAAGGTTTCTTATATTCAAGTTACAACTTTTAACTTGGGGAAAATATTTCCAAATCATTCATTAAACCTTAATCAAAGATTTCTTTCTTAACTTCAAATCCTATTCTTGCAAATCGAAGATTTTCATAACAGAATGCTACTTCCACTTTAGATATGGTAAATTTCACCTCCAGGGACTAATGGCAAGTTTCACCTCCAGGGACTAATGGCAAGTTTCACCTTTAGGGACTAATGGCAAGTTTCACCTCCAGGGAATAATGGCAATTTTCACCTCCAGGGACTAATGGCAAGTAATCCTACATCATGAATATCTTTATCTTTTAACTTGGAAAAACTTAAATATGATCTTTTAGAGCATCAGGGCTTTCCTTTCGATCTATTCCACCCCTCGCCTAAGAAGAGAAAACATAGGCCATGTAAGTTCAGGGCACTGGTTGCTCCATCGCTAACCTTAGTTAAACACCTTATTTTATCTTCCCAGATGTCACAGGCAGGACAAACGTACTAGTCGTTTCCGCATACTCAGTTTATTTTTACATTCAACATTCTTCACTTTTTGTTTATGTGTTACAAACAGTTTCTCTTAACCGTTTATTCAAACTCTTATTAAACTTTCAAATAATCTTTACATTACTTAATTATTCCTTTAAAGTCATTCACAAAATATTTAGGAAATAATTTTTAAGTTTAAAACTGCATTTCAAAAGTTATTTCAAACTGCTGCGAAAATCCTTGCGAAAAGTGTTTGCAAATAGCGTTCTAAAAGCTATATTCTTCAAAATGACTTTTATATCATTTAGAAATCCACATTTTCAACTTAAATCTCTTTTAAAACATTTTAAAAGATTTTTAGGATTGATTTCTTATTTTTAAAGCATTTAAAATATCAATTTTAAACATTGGTCACTTTACTGCAAAAGCGCGATTTTTCTAAAAAATTATTTTGGACATATTTAAAATATACAAGATAAAATCATTATTTTCTTCCTTTATTTCTTCATACATATTTAAATGTTTATAAAACATTTATAATTCATTTTGAAACTATCTCCAAAAGGTTTAAGCATTCCATATACACCATTTCATTTTCAAAAGAATAGTAATTTCCTTTGTGCTTATCGACGTGTATCAACGTGACTTGGTAAAACAATATTAACAAACATATCAAACAATCAATACTTCATAATCAAAGCATATATAAGCATCCATAGCAATCATAACACAACATCAAACATATATATATATATATATATATATATATATATATAAATAGATGTTAAACAGAGTTTCTCACCATAAACCAAAGCGATTAACTTTCTACCAACATTCTAATCAGCCAACACTTTACTAATTAATTCCTACCCCATTAAACACTATCAAACAACACCTTCTCCATTCTAATAGCTTGCCTGAGGCTTGAGATGGAGGTTGGCCAAAAATATAGAGAAGAAGCGGTAGAGCTTTAAACTTGAATTTTCAGGATTTAGATCCGAAAAATAGATCATATTCTCTCTTGTTTTTGACTCTCTTAATTATAAAATTTGAAAAACTTGATAACTGAAAAGTTGTTGAAAATTCTTTTCTATTGAATTTGAAACAAATAATCATTTAAATCCAAGTAGTTTTGAGGGAGATATGATAGAATGAAGAAGAGGTACTGTCGGATTGACAAAAATGAAGCCCGAAAATGCCCTTAAAAGAATTGAGTTTCAGGTATAGAAAACTTTAAAACTGGAAAAAGTGATCAACATAAAAGTTGTAGCCACTGGAATTTTATATGGTTTCAATAAAAAAATTGCTTAATATGGATCTTCTATTATCAAGTTATTATCAAAATAAAATGGCCTATTCTCTTGCTTAAAATCTGGGCCAGAAAATGTACTGGAAAGAAATGTATTTTTGACATGGTTATATTTAGAATTTAATAAAGTGGTCAACATGAAAGTTGTAGCCACTAGAAAAATACATGATGTGAATAAAAAAAATTTACATTTTGGTTCTGTTCTGAAGAAGTTATGACCGAGAGAAGAAGAGATAAAATGTGGAGAAAAAATGAGTTTGATTTGAAGAGAATGAACATTGATTTCTTTTGAATATTCTATAAATATTTTGACATTATTTCTTTACAATTTTTTCTATGGCTTGGAAGCCATTAAAGAGAAGAGGAATAAAATGAAGAAGCTTAAGAAAAGAAGGCGAATGAAAGTGAAGAAGTAGGTAGATATTTATAGAAAAGGAAAGAAGTGGTAATTTTACCAAAATAACCTCCTACCAAATTACCAAACTAACCTTACTTAAACCTAAAGTAATGTACACTTTTTAAAAAATTAACATCATACTTTCACTTCTTACTTTATATCTTAGTCACTCAAAGATTAAGTAAAGAATACCATAATTATGTTGGCTTTGATTTGATGTGATTTGATGTTTACTTTTTCTCACTTTGGTTAATTCTTACTTACTTTTACTAATGACTTCTAGAAGTTTTCTAATCTTATTTAGTTAAAGTAAACATGTTTAGTGAATTAATTAATACTTACACTATTTGAATATATGTTCCTATATAAGAAAACAAAGATCCGGCGACGTTGCGACAACTTTTAATCGACAAATCATCGTTTCTCGACAAAATGTTTTACAGTCACATTTTGACATTTTAGTTAAACTATTTGTTTATGTAAACAAAATTTAAAAATAAATTTGTATAATGCTATTTAAAAATATAAACACTCATAAATTAATCAAGATAATTTATTTAGCCATTGAAACATACTTTTCTGAAATCAGCATTTTGTCACTTTTGTCAATATAGGCAAATGTTACTATTTTTATGTATTTTTCTACTTCCAAATCCTATCGAATATTTTTTAAATCATAAAACCTTTTATATTTTATATTTAAAATCACTCTAAATGCTATATTTTCAAGTGGTCAAATTCTGAGTCGTTACAATGTTATCTGAAAGTAGATAACATTGCTTGAGAAGATTCTTGTTCAACGACTTCATCATTGTGCGTAAAACTTTCAAATGATAAGTTCAAATGGTCACTGAAATAATAAGAGAAAAAGAACAGTGCTTCTTCTTCGATATATGATTTGCAAATCGAATCTTCAACTTGTGCTTTTGTCAATCTTTTTTCTTTACATGATTTAAGTACCTATTAAAATTATTTCAAATCAAAATTTAATTCTATATGTAATTATACTAATATGTAACATACCCAATATAAATAATACCTCTCAAATGGATACATCAATCCATATTGCACTGGACCTCGAAGACATGCTTCAAATGGAAGATGAACAGGTAAATGCTCCATTACATTAAAGAAACCTATAGGAAATATTTTCTCCAGTTTGTAGAGCAGTATAGGAATTTCTTTCTCACGTTTACGTAGATGATTAACTTTTAATGAAGTCAAACAAAGATCCTTATAAAACAAACTAAGTTCTGTTATCACCGTCCAAAATTTTACGGGAAATGGTTCTTTAAAAGTGACTGACAACAAATTTTCCATCATTATGTGACAATCATGGCTTTTCATCCTATTCAATTTACCATTCCTATAGTTGACCCATCTACGAAGATTTGAAGAAATCCCATCAGGAAATCTTAATCCTTCCACCTATTTTAACAAAACTTTAACTTGGTTACTGTCTAACTCATAGCATTTTTTGGGTTTTTAGAGCCATTTGGTTTGATGTGAAGCTCGGGATGATAACATATTTCTTGGATATCACATTATGATTTCAAATCGCCCATAGTCTTCCCCTTAACATTCAAAAATGTATTTAAAACATTATCAAACATGTTTTTCTCATTGTGCATCATGTCAATATTATAACGAATTAGGAGATTTTTACAATAAGGCAACTCCTAAATTAGACTTTATTTGCACTAATTGTGAACTGCCTATTTACCTTGAATTTCAATTTGCTCTCCGGTTTCATGTATCTTTGGATAATCCTTTACAAGTTCATATATATCTTCACTTGACCAAATCGTTGGTGGTCGCAAAGTCTCTTGTCTATTAGTTATAAAGTCTTTTCTATCTATTTTAAAAGGATGATTGACATAAAGAAAACACCGATGACAACCAAACCATGGTATTTTCTTCACATGCGTTATAGAAAATGACCGTATTTCTTCCATGCAACAAGGACAAGCTATACGACCGGCCATATTCTAATCGGAAAGCATTGCATATGTAGGAAAATCGCTGATAGTCCTTAACAAAAAAGCGAATATAAGAAAATTCTTTTTTTTGAAATTTCATATGTTTCAACTCCTTCATGCCACAATGTTTTCAACTCTTCAATCAACAGTTGTAAATAAATATCGATTTCTTGTGTCGGAACATCAAGGCCAGGGATGACAATAGTGAGAAACATATAGGGAGTTTTCATATACATCCATAGAGGTAAATTACAAGGTGTAACAATTATAGGTCAAGATGAATATTTAGAACCACATTAAGAGAATGGTGAAAATCCATCCATATATAAACCAAGTCTAACTTTACGGCTCTTCGCTGCAAAAGTAGGATACGTCTTATCAAAATGCATGCATGCTTCTCCATCAGTTGGGTATGTTTACATATCTTCTTCCTATGTTCTCACACTGTGCCACGTCATATGATGCGCGGTTACAGAGGATGCGTATAACCATTGTAGCCCAGGAGTTATAGGTAAGTAACGCATATATTTGTATGGAATTTCCTTTCCCTTCTTTTTTCTTGGTTTATATCTTTCCTCATTGCATATTCTACAATTCCTCAGATTGATGTATTCTTTCCAAAACAACATGCAACTATTTAAACATGTATCTATTTTTGAGATGGCAAACCAAAAGAATACATAAGTTATTTTACTTTATAATGATTTTCGCATGTCAAATTATCGGACGGCATATGCCATTTTTGAGCTTGTAAACACTGTAAATTCGGCTTCAATGAAGTTGTATTTTGGTTTCATCGCAATATGCTACTATAGTTACTGATAATTGGGCATTGCTTGTGCAGCCATCCTAAAGAGATTTCTTAGCAGCATCCAATAAATAATAGATTTTTTTGCTCCAATATTTGGTTCTTCTTCGACGTTAACACCGTCATCGTCAACTTCAAAAGTAGGGAACATTGTAACGACTAGTAAACATATAACTTTAGATAAATGATCGTTCAGCCTTATCGATATAACAACAATTTTGAAAATAATTATTATTATTAATTTGTATGGTTTTATAAATAAAATATGATCATTTTTATTTTTTAAAATGATAGAAAAATTTATTTCCAACATTTATTTACAAAAATATGCATAGTAATTTGAAGGAGAAAATACGACCGAAGAATGAAATCAGGATTTGTAACGATGCAGCGTGTAGAACTTGTGCAACGTTTAAGGAATATGTTATATACACATATACATGTACATATGCATACATTTAATGTAAACGTAAACATACATATATGAAAATAATTAAGTATAAAATATAATTGTGACGGCACCGACTCGACTTTCAAAAATCGACACCGAATACGACACTCATATTCAAATGCCGCAGATCCAAACATCGAATCTAGTTTGTCGGATCTTATAACAACATCAGATGAATATAAAATAGCGGAACAAAATGAATATCATGCATACATCACGGCTACAACATCATAATGTCCATTACTGCATCAGAGTATTTTTAATACATACACCACCACTCCTGATAAACATCATAATAATACAACAGTGATCATATATCCAAAAAGTCTTCAAAGGAATGAAGTGATAACGAACACCCAAAAACGAAACACCTGAGATCCCAAAAGCTTCTAAAATATCTCCAAAGTAAAAGCTCCAAAATACTGCTACACCAGAACACGTAAACCTGCTACTAGGCCGCCCGTGTGAAAATTATGGGCACCCAGAGTTTAAAAAAGAAACAATAAACTCCGGGTCAGTCATGGGACTGGTATGAGTAAAAAAATAGTTGCTTTTAAATAAACTAACTTAATAAAAGGAAATCCGGAATGCTTTTGGAAAATGAAACTAGCATAAGACCTCCCACCACAGACACAATGCAATCGCAGAATTGGAGGAGATTTCTTCTTATGATAGTCGAACACGCTTGATAAGAGAAAAATTCTTTGATATTATTACTAGTGCATAGTGTAGAAAGTATAATATTAATCTTAGCCAGCATACCACATTTCGTCGTATGCCTACTATAGCTACCATGTTTTGTGGCAGGTTACTGCCACGCTACATGGCAGGTTTTACGACTAAAACCGTACTGGGTTCGTATTGTTTCTTTGGATCTCCAACAAATGGTCAAGCTAAGGAACTTCCTACTGCCATATGGGTACGCCTCTGGCGGGACGTCTCGAGAACTTAACCAGCTCTCTGCCAACACAAGGCCGAGTTACCTCTGTAACTAGGTAACTACTACACGAATATGCCACTCCCCGGTCTTTTGGGACCTTTATCCGAGGGCCCTCTATATCAAAGAAACAATGACACATTAAATGAGATTGGACCTACCACACAGGTAAATATCTTGGCTCCATACCATGAGATCACCTTTTTTTTTCAGAAGGAACTGACATACCCTAAAGGGCATGACCCTCATAACCTTACTGCATCTTTCCTGTTTCGACTATTTCCGGGTTGTAAAGTCCGATGAGGTCTCGTCTACAAAGCTATGCTTTACACGAAAGCCATGCTTTGATCACAAATGATCAACAAATGATCATCAACACACAGCAGCACTTAGCATGCCACACTACCAAATTGGGAATATATCGCTGATAACTTTCAATTACATAACCTTCAAGGTCGTACGTCTCAGAGAAGGGCGTTAAGCTAAGAGAATAAATTCTCTGCCACCAACAGATATGTATTTGAAAGAAATCTACTTATATCTCAAAGTATAGTGTCAGACATACGACCATACAAGTCTGTTCCGGGTTCGAACAATACGGAAGGCACTTCGTCCAATGAAGGAAGAAGCCCTTGCAAATCCGAGTATCCACAATCCCGATCGGACTTCCCATCACTTAGGGAATCTCTATACTGGAGCAACTCAGTGCAGAGACAATCAATAGGTTATCCTATTGTTTTCAAAGATACCCGGTCTTCACCACCGGTCTTCAATGCTCTCCATTTCGACGTATCACTATTCGGAATGAGTTATATGACACGTAGGTCCTCTCGCGACTAAACTGAATAGTGAACGCTTAATTTTAAAACACGTGGATATATCAATCACAAAGATTCACATTCAGGGTTCGATGTGGGTTTCGGACAACTAACTGAAATCCGATTCCCTGTCGCATCGAAGTTTAAATGCCGTTTTACGGGCAAATGGGTTCTCTCATCAATACAGAACAAATCACAATTACAGTGCATTACAGAGAAATTCACATCACACAATATTACAAGCAGAACAGAAATATCAATCTAGTGCACAGCGATAGCTAATTATTTTCCAATGTGGTTTAAGTAAATTAACCATATAATTAATTTGATCAATAATCAATTATTCTTAATGATAATTAAATTAATTAAATCTCAATTACTTTGTTAATAAATTATTCCTAAATCAATTAACTTAGTTAGCTACAAATTATAAATTGATTAACTTAAATCATTTAACCAACAATTCTTAATTATAAGTAGTTTAGACACTTAATTGTTTATTAATCAATTTTTTATTACAAATTATAAATCATTCTTAATTACTTTTCAAACTATTAGTTAATAAAAATTATTTACCCTAATCATCATTTGAAAACCTTCTTTACTCTTTGAAAATAAATTTATTGTTCCATTGAAAATTTTAATGTAAATTAACTTCAATTCTTATTTTAAATTTAATTATTTAATTAAAGGATTAATTAAATTCTAAAAACATTGTTAAATAATTTAACTTATAGTAAGTTCTTCACTTAACATAAATCAACATTGGTTAACTTGAAATACAAAAATTTACTTAACATTGTAAATTTGGAATTTTGTTGGGCTTAACCCATTATGAAGAAATTTACTTAACATTGTTTATGTAATGCTATAATTTGTAAAACCCGAGAGCTACCCCTAATTACTCGAGCGTTACTTCGAGTCTCACCTGCCTTTTTCCCGAGTCATCTCCTTTCCCTCTCGCGTATACTTCTTCTCTTTCTTTTTTTTTCAGTTTAACTTAAGTGTCCAAACTAAGATAGCAGAAAGTATACTCGCATACGCGAGTTCCTTCCCGAAGCCAAGCCTCATTTTCCTCGAGTTTCAACTTGAGCTTCCAACTGCAGAACTCCCTGATACCCAAAACAATGTTATGCACGTGCATGACGTTGCGCTGCCACTTCGGTGACCATCGCGATCATCGGCAAGTCGAAAAATCCACCCAAACACGAAATCGAACTTCGATTCGACACAGAAGACTCGAATTCAAAATTTAGCAGTTTGCTCGATACTACAGCTCTAACTCACTAAATAAAATAGCCTCGCCACCACGTCTCTGACCACCAGCGACGCCATAACTCCGGCCATAGCACGTCACCCTCCTGCACTACCATTCTGCTCGATCTCGAGCAACTCGATGCCTCCATGGTGATGAAATCATCACGCGTCCAACCCACTGCAAACTGTGGACTAAACCCTACTTTGGATTCGTACGACAATTTCATGCATTCGAAAAAAATTTCGATAATTTTCTCATCATCACCGAAGCTCAAACAGCTTCCATCCAAATTTCAACGATTATCATTGGATCGTTCACCGAAAATTAGAAAAAATGCAAATTCGGCTTAAATTCGAACTGCTCTTAAACTACTTAAGTAAAAAATCATCGTATTGCCTTTAAAAATCATAACTTGATATGTTTATTCAAATTATGTGATCAAATCCATGATTTAAAATAGTTGAATTCATCAAAGAATTTTGTTATTACGGTAAATTACAAGTTGCACAGACAACCTTTCTTGTTCAAGCTTGAAACAGATTTTTTTACTGTGATTCAAGTTGAAACAAACTTGTTTTGTTTAAAAATCCTAAGCTAAAGAGGATTGTGTGAAGTTTATTTGAATTTCTTCTTCAATTTGCTTTGTTCTGCAACAAAATGTTAAGAACATCTGTATAAATATTTCCAGTAATACAGAAACATGCAAACAACATTTTCTTTCCAATATACAACCAAAAACACAAGATTCCTGAAATAAATGCTTAGGTTCCAATTTAAGGAAAACAAGTTTACTCACCTGAATTTTCCTAAAATAGAGAACTCCTTTTTCTTGTTATTTTGAAAGACTGCAGCATGATGTTTTTTTTTCAACAGATTGTATTCAAATTTGAAATTTGTGGTGATGTTTTATAATTTTTCTTTCATGACTTTGTTGTGGTTTTGATGAATGAAATAACACAAAATGAATGTGTATTTATATACAGGAGGACTTTGTACAGGGTAGGGGAGGTATTAACTGGTACACTTTTTTTCTTTGATCAGGTATTTGTTTACTTTTTTTTTTCTTGCTTCGACTAAGCAAAAATTATTTCAGCTGAAATGATCTTTGATTTAGGCTTAAGAATAGATATCATTTAATGTTTGTGTTCCCATCTTTGTTAACATATAATCTTAATTGATTTTTATAAGTACAAATTTTGTTTTATTTGCAGATTGTTCTCTTTCTTTCTTGCATTATCTCTTGGCTTATATAACCATCATACACACTTTCATATTTATCCTTTGTTTCTTTGTACATACTATCATTCACATCCAATTTGATTTTACATTCTTGAATATATATGTTTTTTCTTTCCTTTTTGCTTTGTAATATAAATGAGTTTTCCTATGTCTTTTTATAACCACATGATTTTATTACAATCATAAACCTTGAATTTTATTTCTATTTTAAAGTTAACTATTAATATTTAATTCATCACACATATTTTATTTTATTGTTTAATACAATTTCTTGTTTGTTACATATTTTATTCATTATTATTATTTATTGAAAGCTTAAACTATCAAATATTTATTTATATCCATATATCTTTCTTTTATTTAATTTTAATAATATTTTATTTCATTTGAAACTTTTCAATTTAAATTTTAAAAGTTCAAACAATTTACCGAATTTAAAATTCAAAATTTTGGGATGTTACAAATATCCCCCCCTTAAGAAAATTTCGTCCTCAAAATTTGAAAGAGAGAGGAAAACAGACAAATAATATATGAATTCAGAAAAATAAGGAAATGGCTTACCAGTTTAAGCCGAGATGTCTACTCTGCAGTTGGGATATGATTTCTGCATATTATCTTCAGTTTCCCAAGTGCAGTCCTTCGGATCGCCACTCCATTGAACTTTAATGAGTTTCACAACTTTGTTTCTCAACCGCTTTTCATCACGATCTATAATCTTTATTGGTTCTCTTCTTATGGCGAAGTGGGGAGTGATCTCAAGGTCCCGGTGAGCTGCCTCCTCAATAATACTATCCGTGTCGTGCACATACTTCCGAAGACCAGAAACATGGAACACATTATGCACACCAGACAACCAGCTGGGTAGTTACACTCGATATGCTAGAGGACCGATCCTTTCCAGAATAGGAAAAGGACCAATATAACATGGTGCTAGCTTTCTAGTTTTCCCGAACCTCAATACAGCCCGCATTGGGGATACTTTCAAAAATACAGAATCTCCAACTTGAAATTCTAAATCTCTTCTTTGGCGGTCATAATAGCTCTTTTGACGACTTTGAGCCGTCCTCAATTTCTTTCATATAAAATCTACCTTCTCTGTGGCTTCTTTAATCATATCTGGTCCAAGGACGAGTCTATCACCTGATTCAATCCTGCATGCAGGTGATCGACACGGACGACCATATAAAGCTTCATAGGAGCCATTTCTATACTGGCCTGATAACTGTTGTTATATGAGAATTCGATCAGATGCAAATGGTTCTCCCAAGAACCACCAAAGTCGAGAATGCAAGCACGCAAAAGGTCTTCTAGAATACGGTTAATCCTCTCAGTTTGCCCATCAGATTGTGGGTGCTAAGCAGTGCTGAGATTCAATTTCATTCCCAAAGCATCTTGGAATGCCTCCCAAAATCTACTAGTGAAGATCGAATCACGATCACTCACTATGCTGCTGGGAATACCATGGAGACAAACAATTTCCTTTATATATATCTCTGCTAAGCTGCTGCAGTCCGAGTGGATTTCACTAGAAGGAAATGAGCAGTTTTGGTTAGACGGTCCACTATAACCCAAATTGCTTCATTTCCCTTCTTGGTTCGTGGCAACCCGTCGATGAAATCCATCGATATCTGATCCCATTTCCATTTCGGTACTTTCAAAGGCTGAAGTAAACCTGCCACTTTCTTTTGATCGCTTTTGATTTGCTAACAAGTGGCACAGCGAATCACATATATGGATATGGCTCTTTTCATTGTCTTCCACCAGAAAGTTCTTTTAATATCTCTATACATTTTATTAACCCCTGGATGGATGCAAAGTTTGAACTTGTGGCATTCGTCCAATACTTCACGTTTCAAATCAGGGAAGTCTGGGACACATATCCTGCCTCTTAATCTGATGATTCCATTATCATCAATTGCAAAACTAGAATCTTCATCCTGATGAATTCTTTTACAAATTCCACGAAGGAACGGGTCTTCTTTTTGCTTGCCGGCGATCTTTTCAAGGAGAGTAGGAGTGATAACAAGATATGCAAGAACAGCATGCCTCCTACTTAAAGCATCGGCAACTACATTGTCTTTTCCCGGCGTATATTGGATATCTAGGTCATAAGATGGCAGAAATTCCAACCAACGTTGTTGTCGCAGGTTTAGATCTTTCTAGGTAAAGAGATATTTCAAAGATTTGTGGTCGGTGAATAATTCAAAATTTTCACCTAGAGAAAGAGAGTTCATTAAGAATATCATTTCGTAAATTGTTAAGAAAGCTGAAAAGATCTTACGCAGAAGATAATGTCGCCATATTTTCAAAGCGAAAACAACAGCCAAAAGCTCCAAATCATGTGTTGGGTAGTTTCTCTCGTGCGGACGTAATTATCTACTCGCGTAGGCAATTACCTTCCCATTTTGCATCAATACTGCACCTACCACATCACCACATGCGTCGGTATAAACAGATAATCCCTGGTTCCCGTTGATAATAGCGAGAACAGGAACGGTGGTTAGTCTCTTCTTCAATTCCTGAAAAGCTTCATCGCATTTCGGAGTCCAATTGAACTTTACATCCTTCATTGTTAGCTTGGTCAACGGACTAGCAATGTTAGAAAAGTCTTGAACGAACTTCCTGTAATAGCCTACTAAACCCAAAAAGCTGCGAACTTCTTTGGGGTAGTAGGTCTTCTCCAATCAAGAATAGCGGAAATTTTGCTAGGATCAACAGAAATTCCTTCTTCATTAACAATATGGCCAAGGAATTTAACTTCTTTGACCCAAAAGTTGCATTTGGAAAATTTACGAATAGAATATTTCTCCTTAATATTTCCAAAACGATTCTAAGGTGCTCGGCATGCTCCTCTTCGGTCTTGGAATAGATCAAAATATCATCAATAAACACGAGCACAAATTTATTCAATACTTCTCGGAATACACAAGTCATAAGATCTACGAAGTATGCTGGAGCATTGGTTTGCCCAAAAGGCATGACTAACCATTCGTAGAACATATTAGGACCCCTGAAAGCGGTCAAATGAACACAATCCTCGGCGATTCGTAGTTGATGGAACCATTGAGCTAGATCCATCTTTGAAAAGAAACGAGCGCCGTGTAATTGATCAAACAGATCATCAATTCTGGGCAGTGGAAATTTATTCTTGAGAGTCATCTTATTGAGATCGCAGTAATCTACACACAATCTCAAAGATCCGTCTGATTTAGCAACAAATACAACGACTGAACCCCACTCAGAACACTGGGCCGAATTAATCCTTTTGCTAGTAGATCATCAGTTTGCTGAACTAATTCAACCTTTTCCATGGGTGCCATCCTGCGACTTCCGCGAACGATAGGACGAGTGTTAGGTACTAGGTCGATTCTGAATTCTATTTCTCGATAGGGAGGTAAAGATTTCACTTCTCCGAACACGTCTGGAAAATCTCTAACAATTGGTATAGACTCCAAGCTGGGTTCGGGATAACCCAAATTATACATCAACCCTTCTCTTTTTGGACGAGAGTCCTCGCAAGAAATCTCGATGAAATTTCCAAGTTCGGTTTTAATTGAAATCAATCGATTAATACAATCCAATTTGGCTTCGTATTTTCCTAGCCAATCCATTCCGAGTAAGACTTTAAACTCGTTAAAATCAAGAACAAAGAGACCGATAGGGAAATGATAACAAGAATATGAGATTGGAACGTCTCTACATCGAAGACAAAGGTTCGTGGGACCTCCAACTGGATTCTTTATGCATATAGGCTCATCAACAAAATCAGGTTCAAGATTTAATTCATTTATAGCTTGCTGAGAGATAAAACTATCTCCGTGTCAAATAGAACTCTAATAATGCTATCATAAATAATGAGATTACCTTCCAGAACTCCTTTCCCTTTTTCTTCTTTTGAAGACGCAGGTTGGTCTTTGACTGCGTACGCCTTTTCTTTTTGCGCTTGTTCATGGTAGGACAGTCTTTAACTTTGTGTCCCACTTTCTGACAATAATAACATTTTCTAGGTCTCGCTTGAACGGATTGACTGACTTGTTTCTTAAGCTTTGTACATCTGCTAGAACAATGGCCCTTCTCCATGCAATTATAAAAAGTGACATTCTCTGATGTGCTTCCCTGAATGCTCTTCTTTTTCTCTTTGCCCTGCCATGTTTTCTTGCCTCCAAATTTCTGCTTCTTCCAATTTTGATTGCTCGAATTTCCTTTCTCTGCCGGGGATTCTTGCATATCAAGTGTGGCATATCTATACCCCATATCAACTAAATCTGAAAAGGATTCCTTAACATAGCCGATCATTCTTTCATGGAACTTCTTATTCATCGCACGAATAAATCTTTCATTCTTCTTTAAAGGCGTATTCACTAATTCGGGACCACAACGAGACGATTCATTGAATTTGTTGAGATACTCCTCGAATGACAAACTTCCCTGCTTTAAGTCCATAAATTCCTGGTACATTCGAGAAATTCCAGCTGATGGCAGATAACGTTCCTCAAATACTTCTTTAAATTTCTCCCAGGTAAACTCGTCTTCAGCTTATCTACAGTGACTGTCTCCCACCAGGCTAAGGCTTCCCCTTGAAGTTGCCAAGAAGCTATAAGTCACTTCTGATCGTCTTGCAACTTTAGCCCTCTGAAGATTTTCTCACATGATCTGATCCATGCTTGGGCCTCAGTAATTGACTCCTTGCCGGTGAACGGCTTACCACCAAGCCTTGAGAAATTCTTATGTAAGTCAGCCAGATTCGGTTGTTGCTGAATAGGTACTTCTGCTACTGCTGTTGGAGGATCTTAGTTAGGTGCTGTGGCATTCCCTTGACCCCTAACTCTTCCTCTTCGTCCGCTCAATCTTACTATCTGTAATTAATAAGAAAACTGGTTTAGATATTCGGACAAGATATCTTAGGGAATATCAGTAGTAAAAGAAATAGACTAAGAAAATTTGGAGTTCCAGTCATGGTCATACTCATTCTAGGGTATAATTCACCCTATCTCTAATGAGCCATCTGATGTGTTATACTCCGTAGCTAAAGTTCTTACTCAACCTTCAGCTCTGATGCCAAATGTGATGGCCCTGACTCGACTTTCGAAAATCAGCGCCGATTACGACACTCATATTCAAATGCCGTAGATCCAAACATCGAATCTGGTTCACCGAAGCTTATAACAACATCAGATGAATATAAAACAGCGGAACAAAATGAATATCATGTATACATCACAGCTACAACATCATAATATCCATTACTGCATCAGAGTATTTTTAATACATACACCACAACTCCTGATAAACATCATAATATACAACAGAAATCATATATCCAAAAAGTCATCAAAGGAATGAAGTGATAACGAACTCCCAAAAATGAAACACCTGAGATCCCAAAAGCTTCTAAAATATCTCCAAAGTAAAAGCTCCAAAATACTACTATACTAGGACATGTAAACCTGCTACTAGGCTTCCCATGTGAAAATTATGGGCACCCAGAGTTTAGAAAAGAAACAATAAACTCGGGGTCAGTCATGAGACTGGTATGAGTAAACAAAACAGTTGCTTTTAAATAAACTAAATTAATAAAAGAAAATCCGGAATGCTTATGGAAAATGAAACTACCATAAGACCTCCTGCCACACACACAATGCAATCGCAGAATTGGAGGAGATTTCTTCTTATGGTAGTCGAACATGCTTGATATAAGAAAAATTCTTTGATATTATTACTAGTGCATAGTATAGAAAGCATTTTGAAAGTATAATATTAATCTTAGTCAGCATACTACATTTCGTCGTATGCCTACTATAGCTACCATGTTTTATGGCAGATTACCGCCACGCTGCATGGCAGGTTTTGTGACTAAAACCATTATGGGTTCGTATTGTTTCTTTGGATTTCCAAAAAACGGTCAGGCTAAGGAACTTCCTACTGCCTCATGGGTACGCCTCTGGCAGGACGTCCCGAGAACTTAACCAGCTCTCTGCCAACACAAGGCTGGGTTACCTCTATAACTAGGTAACTACTACACGAATATGCCACTCCACGGTCCTTTGGGACCTTTATCCAAGGGCCCTCTTTCACAAAGCAACAACCACACAGTAAATGAGATTGGAGCGACCACACAGGTAAATATCTGGGTTCCATACCATGACATCACCTTTTTTCAAAAAGGAAATGACATACCTCAAAGGGCGCGACCCTCATAACCTTGCTGCATCTTTCCTGTTTCGACCATTTTTGGGTTGTGAGGTCCGATGAGGTCTCGTACACAAAGCTACGCTTTACACGTAACCATGCTTTGATCACAAATGATCAATAAATGATCATCAATACACAATAGCACTTAGCATGCCACACTACCAATTTGGGAATATATCGCCGATAACTTTCAATTACATAACCTCTGAGCTCGTACGTCTCAGAGAAGGGTGTTAAGCTAAGAGAATAAATTCTCCGCCACCAACAGATAAGTATTTGAAAGAAATCTTCTTTATATGTCAAACTATAGGGTCAGACATACGACCATACAAGTCTGTTCTGGGTTCGAACAGAACCGAAGGCACTTCGTCCAATGAAGGAAGAAGCCCTTGCAAATCCAAGTATCCACAATCCCGATCGGACTTCCCATCACTTAGGGAATCTCTATACGGGAGCACCTCAGTGCAGAGACAATCGATAGGTTATCCTATCATTTTCGAAGACACCCGGTCTTCACCACCGGTCTTCAAATGCTATCCATTTTGACGTATCACTATTCGGAATGAGTTATATGACACGTAGGTCCTCTCCCGGCTAAACCGAATAGTGAACGCTCAATTTTAAAACATGTGGATATATCAATCACAAAGATTCACATTCAGGGTTCGATGTGGGTTTCGGATAACTAACTGAAATTCGATTCCCTGTCGCATCGAAGTTTAAATGCCGTTTTACGGGCAAACGGGTTTTCTCAACAATACAGAACAAATCATAATTACAGTGCAGTACAGAGCAATTCACATCACACGGTATTACAAGCAGAACAGAAATATCAATCTAGTGCACAACGATAGTTAATTATTTTCCAATGTGGTTTAAGTAAATTAACCACATAATTAATTTAATCAATAATCAATTATTCTTAACGATAATTAAATTAATTAAATCTCAATTACTTTGTTAATAAATTATTCCTCAATCAATTAACTTAATTAGCTACAAATTATAAATTGATTAACTTAAATTATTTAACTAACAATTCTTAATTATAAGTAATTTAGACACTTAATTGTTTATTAATCAATTTTTTATTACAAGTTATAAATCATTCTTAATTACATTTCAAACTATTAGTTAATGAAAATTATTTACCTTAATCATCATTTGAAAACCTTCTTTACTCTTTGAAAATCAATTTATTGTTCCACTGAAAATTTTAATGTAAATAAACTTCAATTCTTATTTTAAATTTAATTATTTAATTAAAGGATTAATTAAATTCTAAAAACATTGTTAAATAATTTAACTTATAGTAAGTTCTTCACTTAACATAAATCAATATTGGTTAACTTGAAAGACAAAAATTTACTTAACATTGTAAATTTGGAATTTTGTTGGGCTTAACCCATTATGAAGCAATTTACTTAACATTGTTTATGTAATGCTACAATTTGAAAAACCCGAGAGCTACCCCTAGTTATTCGAGCGTTACTTCGAGTCTCACCAGCCTTTTACCCGAGTCATCTCCTTTCCCTCTCGCGTACACTTCTTCTCCTTCTTTTTTTTCAGTTTAACTTAAGTGTCCAAACTAAGATAGCAGAAGTATACTCACGTACGGGAGTTTCTTCTCGAAGCCAAGCGTCATTTTCCTCAAGTTTCAACTCGAGCTTCCAACTACAGAACTCCCTGATACCCAAAACAATGTCGTGCACGTGCACGATGTAGCGCCGCCACTCCGGTGACCATCGCGATCATCGGCCGGTCGAAAAATCCACCGAAACACGAAATCGAACTTCGATTCGACACAGAAGACTCGAATTCGAAATTTAACAGTTTGTTCGATACTACAGCTCGAACTCACCAAACAAATTAGCCTCGCCACCACGTCTCTGACCACCAGCGACGCCACAACTCCGGCCATAGCACGTCATCCTCCTGCACTACCATTCTGCTCGATCTCGAGTAACTCGATGCCTCCATGGTGATGAAATTATCACGCGTCCAACCCACTACAAACTGTGGACTTAAACCCTACTTTGGATTCGTACGACCAATTCATGCATTCGAAAAAAAATTCGATAATTTTCTCATCATCACCGAAGCTCAAACAAGCTTCCATCCAAATTTCAACGATTATCATTGGATCGTTCACCGTAAATTAGAAAAAATGCAAATTCGGCTTAAATTCGTACTGCTCTTAAACTACTTAAGTAAAAATTATCGTAGTGCCTTTAAAAATCATAACTTGATATGTTTATTCAAATTATGTGATCAAATCCATGGTTTAAAATAATTGAATTCATCAAAGAATTTTGTTTTTAATGTAAATTACAAGTTGCACAGACAACCCTTCTTGTTCAAGCTTGAAACAATTTTTTTGCCGTGATTCAAGTTGAAACTTGTTTTTTTTAAAAATCATAAGCTAAAGAGGATTATGTGAAGTTTATTTGAATGTCTTCTTCAATTTGCTTTATTCTGCAACAAAATGTTAAGAACAACTGTATAAATATTTCCAGTAATACAGAAACATACAAACAACATTTTCTTTCCAATATACAACCAAAAACACAAGATTCGTGAAATAAATACTTAGGTTCCAATTTAAGAAAAACAAGTTTACTCACCTGAATTTTCCTAAAACAGAGAACTCCTTTTTTTTGTTATTTTGAAAGACTACAGTTTGATGTTTTTTTAACAGATTATATTCAAATTTGAAATTTGTGGTGATGTTTTATAATTTTTCTTTCCTGACTTTGTTGTGGTTTTGATGAATGAAATAACATAAGATGAATGTGTATTTATATATAGGAGGACTTTGTACAGGGTAGGGAAGGTATTAACTAGTACACTTTTTTTTTTCTTTGATCAGATATTTGTTTACTCTTTTTTTTCTTGCTTTGACTAAGCAAAAATTATTTCGGATGAAATGATCTTTGATTTAGGCTTAAGAATAGAAAGCATTTAATGTTTGTGTTCCTATCTTTGTTAACATATAATCTTAGTTGATTTTTATAAGTACAAATTTTATTTTATTTTGCAGATTGTTCTCTTTCTTTCTTGCATTATCTCCTGGCTTATATAATCTTTATACACACTTTCATATTTATCCTTTGTTTGTTTGTACGTACTATCATTCACATCTAATTTGATTTTGCATCCTTGAATATATATATTTTTTCTTTCCTTTTTGCTTTGTAATATAAATGAGTTTTCCTATGTCTTTTTATAACCACATGATTTTATTACAATCATAAACCTTGAATTTTATTTCTATTTTAAAGTTAACTATTAATATTTAATTCATCACACATATTTTATTTTATAGTTTAATACAATTTCTTGTTTGTTACATATTTTATTCATTATTATTATTTATTGAAAGCTTAAACTATCAAATATTTATTTATATCCATATATCTTTCTTTTATTTAATTTTCATAATATTTTATTTCATTTAAAACTTTTCAATTTAAATTTTGAAAGTTCAAACAATTTACAAAAGAATTTAAAATTCAAAATTTTGGGATGTTACAATAATACAAAATATATAAGATATTTTTAAGCAAACTTACTCCTTGAGCTTTTATAAGTCAACATATGCACACACGAGACGATGGAAGTAATGTGCACATGGGGAAGGCTCTAGCCATACTTTGGAGGAGGGTAGATGTGTAGGAGAAGCTTTGAAATGGTGATGCAAAAGGTGATGTGTACATGTCTTTCTTTATACTCTTCATTTCCTGTAAATACCCAACCCTCTTCTCTTCATTTTCATTCATCTTCTTCTTTATATTCGTAGGATTTTGCTTTCACAAATGGTTTCCATCCGAAGGGAAATAATGCCAAAATTTATTTCAAAAAGAAATTAAATTAAAAAATATAGTTATATATAGTAAAACACCTCAAAACAACTCCAAAAATCCACTTTTCTCCTTGTTCTTTACAAACTCCACCTCACTCCACCCTAGCCTTCTCAAGTCATGGTCCACCATAGGCCATGCACACCCTAGCCTTCTCAAGTCTTGGTTGGGGAATCTAGTAGCTAAAATTTGAAGAATCATTAGCTTCAGAACTCGAGTAGCGGAGCTGTAACAAATTTTTAAGTAAGTCGTTTGAAATCCAAAAGTGGAACTCCTAAACTACTATACTATATTTTTGATGATGAAATGATGTTGTAAATGGATGTTTAATATGATTTGATCATCAAGTTTGTTTGTTTTCATATGAATGTTGAATATATATGCAAGTCATGAATATATACGTCGATAAGCATAAAAGTAATCACTTTTCTTGAATTAATAAAGTGATGTGCATGGAATTGTTAAACCTCTTAAAAACAGTTTAATATGTATTTAAAATTTTATATAAACATTTAAAAGTATTTTGGTGAAGTTTGAAAAGAAATTGAAAATTTAGTTAAAAATAAACGCGTCGTGTAAAGGCAGTTCGTGCTTTAAAAGTCAAAAAAGTGTAAAAGTTGGAATATAGCTTGGAATTCTTAGAGTTAAGAATTTTCCAAACTATTATATCCATATTTTTCCAACTAAGAAAAAAATCGAGAATTCGATAAGTAAATTTTGAAATATGAGTAAAACAAGTTTTGAAAAAATCCCGATTTTGTAGTTCGGAATCCAAATCCGGATTTCTATTAAAAATGATGTTTTAAAATGTTTAAAAGGTGGAATAACTCTTATAAATGTTTTAAAAGTGATTTTAATAATCAAAATGAATTTTCAAATAATAAAAGTCGTTTTGATAAATATAGCTTAAAAAGCACTTTCCCAAGCACTTTTTCGTGGCACTGTTTTATAACTTTTGAAATATAGTTTTAAACTTAACAATTCTTTTCCAAAAATTTTGTAAATGTTTTTAAATTATTATTGAAGTTTTTTAAAGGTGATTAGAATAAATTTTGGAATGATTAGAGGTTTAGAGTCAATCAAATAACTTGATCGCCTTATGGTGTCAAAGAGATAGTGTCTAGGCTTGAGTTTGCAAAACCAGTTCCTGCCCTCCTTGGCTATCCGGATGATTCAATGGAGGGATAGTGAATCTAATTTACATGGACCAATATCCTACTAAATAAAAAATGAAAATATCTCGAATTTGTTTGTTGTTTAAAAGGTTTTTAAAATTTATCAAAGGAGATTATAAGAGAGGTTTAGTATTTCCGTATATACTGGAAAGAAGTTTTGGAAATGGATATCTCCAAAAGAGATTTTGATAAAGAACTTAATCAATTAAAGAATGATTTCCTATTCACTTGACCTCTTTTATTGACGATTGGTTCGGAGGAACCGGGGTCGGATTTGGATAATTCCTGTCCAAAGACCACTTCGAACCAATTTACTTATTTGAAGTGAAGACATGAAATAATTATGGAAGATGGAATGTAGGGCTACTTGTCACTAACCATCGAGGGAAAATTTCTATATCATATTATGTGGAAATAGTTCTTCATTTAAGATTTTCGATGCAAGGACTTCTCGCTACTAATCATAGGGTTAATTCCCGACAGGATGTGGTAGGAGGGTTCCTTCGGTTTCATTCAGTCCCAGAACAAACTTGTATGGATGGATATCTGACATTGCATGCTTAAGATTTCATCGTTGACTTTTATAAACATACATATGTTTGGCGGGGTGAAGGCAACTTCTCTTAGTTTAACACTCCTCTCTAAGATGTATGAGCTTGGAGGTTGTATGTTTGTGGAAGTCAATAAAGATCGATGGAATGGCAGTGTGGCATTCAAAGGAAGATGATGTGCTATGTGAAAGGTAATCGTTACCTCAAGCCTCACACCCGAAAATGGAAGAAATAAGGTGGGTGCGAAAAGGCTATGTGGTTTGTAAAAATTAGGGTAAGATCCACCCCTTCTAGATATATTTCTACCCGCTATGACGTTCGGGTTTAAGTTATTATGGTGTATGCTAAGAAACGTCTCAGATAGGTCGGCAATGACTAGAGTAATGAAATATTCGGTACTATCAAGGAAGGGATAGGTCGGTCTTGTGTTGGTAGAGGACCATCCGTTGGGCCTCGGTACATTCTTCTTGAGATGTACTGCCGGAAGGTAGTCCCTTCACCTGGTCAGTTGTATGGAATCCATTTTCCAATAAGTGCCTACCATTTTGTTTGTAGATCCTAGTATGATGGAATTTAATAATGGTAACAATTTCGGCAAAGATTGATAAGTTTACTTGCAAATATTTTCAAAGATATGTCATTAAAAATAATATCGAGTATTTTTACGTAAGAATTTTGGTTATCATAAGGTAAAAACCTATTCTATGTTTATGTGCAGTGTGGTCTTATGAGATACTATTTTGTTCTCAAAATTCGTATTTTGAGTTCTCACACTAGTCCCATGACTGACCTAGAGTTTATTTTTTTCCCTAAAGTCTGAGTGCCCTATTTCCTCGAGTAACCAAGTAGTCAGGATTCTACTTAGAGTAGTTTGGGGAAGAGCATGCTGGAAGAGATTTTTAGAGCATGGAACTGGAGCACCCGATGACGATATCTATCTACCTACTTTGTTTTTCCACCATGTCTATGTTAATTACTACCAGCGAGTGTGGGAACAGGCAGTTATAACTGTTCCTGGTTGGGTTAGTGCATACAAAAAACTCTGATGTGCCCTAGTGATAGTAATTGTATGTACTATTTAATGTAATGTGAGAATTTGTGTTTCTATGTTTTACTTTACCCCTGGAAATCTGCCTCCAAGCACTTAGACTTACGACACTTGAATACTGTGGATGTATTAGTATCAATTTTCGAGAGTAGAGGAGATAGGTCTTCTCATTTAGTATTAGAGATGAAGGTTAAGTGAGAACCTTGGCTTGGTGGGGTATAACTCATTAGAGATAGGGTTAGCAATACCCTAGAATGCGTTTAATCTTTAAGAGCGCGTGTTTAGATTTTTTATCTGAATGAAATCAAGTTGTGCCATATACCCATTCCCAAAGATAATATTGTCTTTGTATTCTGAAGATTTCTTACTAAATTCAAGTAGTAAGACATGAGTACTCGTATAGGACGAACGATGGGAAATATCAACACCACAATAACCAACGGTCGAGCTCCAAACACTACTATAGAAGGAATGGCTCCCATACAACCTCAGGTTAATTTTGCCACCCTGTACAAGAATTATACTAGCTTAAGGGGAAAACCATTCAAGGGTACAGAAGTTATCATTGAAGTATAGGCTTAGATTAAATCATGTGTGAGAATCTTTAAAGCATTAAACATCAGTGACGAGCCAAAGAGATACTTGGCCTCGTGGAAATTACAGGGAGGGGTTCTGACTTTGTGAGAGTCCACTACCCTAAGTAAGTCAAAGGACACTTTCTCTTGGGAAAGGTTTAAGGAGGTTTTGGAGGAGCAGTACATGCCAGCATCCGGGAAACTCATCTTTATAGAAGCTTTATGGATCTGAAGTAGGAGGAAATGATTATCGAGGAGTATGCTAATAAGTTCAACGAATTATCTTGTTCTGGACCGGGTCTAATTGACACGCCTTTGAAGAAAAATAAGAAGTTCATTTTTGGGATGAATGAGAAATACCAGAGCAGGATGACTGCCATTATTGATAGGTCATTTTTAGATTTGCTGGATATGGGATTCCGTTATGGGACACGGGACAAGACAAAGCCGGTGATACTTCAGACCAATAACAACAACGCCAACAATTGAAAGAAGAGGAAGTTTAATCAAAATGGGAAAAAGCTAGATCAAGGAAAAATCTAGAGAAGGAGCCCAAGGAAACTCTTTGAAGGATGCTACATGTTATAATTACCAACACACCTAGTGACTCATTGCAAGAACCCCAAGGTTTATAGGCCTCCACCAGATTACTATAATTGTCATCAGCCGGGGCACATGATCATGGATTTTTCGATCATGAGAAAGGGAGAGCAAGCTCGAGTCTACACAATAAACGACGAGCCTTCGATCTCTCAGGATGTGAAGTGGAAGGGGGTTTTGGAAGGTGATATTTTTATTAAAGATATTTTAGTTAGAGTATTGTCTGATATAGGAGCTTCTCACAGTTTTATTAGTAAGGAAACTGTTGAAGAATTAAAACTTGAACCAAAAATTGTTGATACCCCTATTTACATGACAAATCCTATAGGCAGTACTACTAATCTTTGCATGAATTGTGAAAACGTCCAAATTTCCCACTCTTCCCATAAATTTTAGTTTGACCTATTTGTCCTAGATTTTATTGGAATTGAGATTTTACTTGGTATGGATTGGTTGACTAAGTATAAAGATGTTCTCGATTACGTTGGCAGGACAATAACCTTATGGACCAGTTTCGAGAGGTTTATAGAAATATCTTACGAAGATCCTAGTCAAAGGAGGGAAAGTTTTCTTTATGCATTGTATTCATCTTAGGAAGGATTAGGAGCCATATCCGTTGTTAAAGAATTCCTAGATGTTTTTGAAGAAGTAAAAAGTTTGCCCCCACATCGGGAAATCGAATTTCATATTGACTTGATTTCTGATGCAATGCCAATTAAACAAGGAGACTGAAGGATGGCTCCGAAGGAGAGAGAGGATTTAAATAACCAAACCCATGAGATATTAATTAAAGGGTTGATAAGACCGAGTCGTTCAAGTTAAGGATCTAAATAAACAAACAATTAAGAACAAATATCCTCTATCTCGAATAGATGACTTATTTGATCAGATATATGGTGCTTGGTTATTCTTGAAAGTTGATCTAGCTACCAGATTCCATCGGCTGAGAATAGCAGAAGAATGCACCCATCTAACTGCATTCAAAGGTCCAAACACTTTCTTTGAGTGGTAGGTTAAGCCTTTCAAGCTAACCAATGCACCCGCTTATTTTGTAGACCTTATGAATAGAGTATTTAGAGATGTACTCAATAAATTCATGTTAGTCTTTATCGATGATATCCTTATCTATTCTAAGATAGTAGAAGACAAAAAAAACATCTATAATTTGTGTTAGAGATATTGAGTAGTAATGTTCTTAAAGCCAAATTCTCAACATGCCATTTCTGGGACAAGAAGGTAGATTCCTTGAACATATAGTGTTAGGGGACGGGGTTTTAGTAGATCCTAAATAGTTGCAGCTGTTCTAAATTGGAAGCAAGCACAAACTCCTAAAGAAGTTCGTAGCTTTTTGGGTATGGCAGGGTATTAAAGAAGATGCATTCAAGACTTCTCGAAGATTGCCTGTCACCTAACGAAGCTGGCTGAAAGATGCTAAATTTATCTTAACTCCTAAACGTGAAGCAGCATTCCAATAACTCAAAAGGAGGCTACAACCGCTACAGTCCTAGAAATTATGAATGAAAATAATGTATTAACTGTTTATACTGGCGCAGTTCTGATGTAGGGGGGAAGGTAATTGCTTATGCAAGTAGACAACTGAAGGTTCATGAGAAGAATTATGCAATGCATGACTTAGAATCATTAGCCGTAGTGTTCACATTAAAAATATGGAGGCACTATTTGGTGGGTAAGAAGTTTACATAGTTTGTTTCAACTAAAACTTTCAATGACTTTAGTAAATAAAATTCCTTTTTTAACCAGGCGAAAAGTTTGAGCTCTTTTTGGATTATAAATCTTTAAAGTATCTTTTCACTCAGAAAGATCTAAACATATGGCAGCAACAACATCTTATGATCTAGATATTTTATACGCATCAGGAAAAGCTAACATAGTAGTTGATGCACTAAGTAGGAAGTATGCTGTTATTTCTTGTTTGGTAGTAATCCTAACTCTTCTGGAATGAATAGCCAGTAAATAGAGAGAAGATAGACAATTTGAAAAGTTCATAAAGGCAACTGAGGAAGGAAGAAATTCAAGCTTTGAGGTGGATAAAAATAGAGTGTTACAGCTGAATAGGCGAATTTGTTTTCCAAATGTGGAAAATCTTAGGCAGGAAGTGTTAGCTGAATATCAAAATCCAAACTTAGCATTCATCCAGGAGTTAACAAAATGTATAGGGATATAAAACGTATTTTTTGGTGGAGAAATATGAAAAGAGACATATCTATTTATGTTAGCCGATGCGTAAATTGTCAAAAAATCAAAATTGACCAACGAAAAGTTGCAGGGTTACTTACGTAGCTGGAGATTCCATTTTTGAAGTGGGATCAAATATCAATGGATTTCATTGATGGCTTACCTCAAACAAGGAAAGGGGACGAAGGCATTTGGGTTACCGTAGACCGATTAATTAAAGTGCACACTTCATTCCAGTTAAGTCAACAAGGACCACTACAAGCTTTGAAGATATATATTTGAAGGAAATTGTACCATTGCATGAAGCTCCGAGCAACAAAGTAAGCGATCGGGATTACTAGTTTGTTATGGGAAGCATTACAAACCGTTTTAGGAACAAGTCTGATATAAGCACTGCCTATCACCACCAAACCGATGGACAGACGTATAGAGTTAATCGTGTTTTAGAAGATCTTCTTAGAGCATGTATTCTAGACTTTGGAGGCTCCTGGGAAAATCATTTTCATTTCGTAGAGTTATCTTACAACAACAGTTATCAAGCTAGTATTGGCATGACACCGTATGAAGCTCTATATGGTCATCCATGTAGGTCACTAACATGTGGAATAGAATTTGGAGATCGGTTAGTATATGGTCCTAAGATGATATGAGAAGCTTCAGAAAAGCTCGATATGATTAGAAAGAAGATAAAGGTAACCCAGAGCAGACATAAAATTTATATAGACCAAAGATGTAGAAATTTGAAATTCTTAGTTAGAGATTCAGTCTTTTTGAAAGTCTCTTCAATGGGAGGAGTAGTGAGTTTGGAAGAACTGGGATGTTTGCACCTCGATATATTGGACCATTTTCCATTCTTGAACGAATTAGCCCTCTAGCTTATAAAGTACAATTACCAGAAAGGTTATCAGGAGTGCAAAATGTCTTTCATGTATCTCATTTTAGGAAATATATGCATGACCCAGAGAAAATCATAGAAACCGCTTCTTAGGAAGACTTTGAGGTGGAACCAAATTTGGTGTTTATTATACGTCCTATTCGAATCATTGGTCATAATGAAAAACAATTAAGGAGTAAGGTAGTAAAGTTAGCCAAAGTTCAATGGAGTGGAGATACCGAGGATTGCACTTGGGAAATAGAGGATAGAATGAAAAAGGCATATCCCGAGTTTAGAATTGAAGAATGAACTGTATCATTATAGTGTACTCACCACTTGTGGGGTAGTCACTTGTCCATATTTTGTATATATTCGTTATACAGAATATATTTCCTTTTGAGCTATTTTCTTCTTATCTAAATTCCGAGGACGAAATTCTTTTAAGTAGGGGAGCCTGCAACGACCCGTAAACATATCACTTTAAATAATGAACATTTAGCCTTATCGATATAACAAAATTTTTGTAGACAATTATTATTATTATTAATTTATGATAATTTTTATTAGTTAAGAATGATATGAAAATTTATTTTCAACATTTGTTTACAAAAATAAGTATAGTAATTTAAAAGAAAAAAATATGACCGGAGAACAGAATCGGTATTTGTAACGATACAACATGTGGAAGTTGTGCAATGTTATAGGAATATGTTACATACACATAGACATGTACATATGCATACATATAACATACACATAAACATACATATATGAAAATAATTAAGTATAAGAAAATAATATAAAATATATAAGATATTTTTAAGCATACATACTCCTTAAGCTTTTATAAGTCAACATATGCACACATGAGAAGATGGAAATGATGTGCACATGGGGGGAGGCTCTAACTGTGCTTTGGAATAAGGGAGGTGTGTAGGAGAAGCTTTGAAATGGTGATGCAAAAGGTGATGTGTTCATGCCTTCCTTTATACTCTTCTTTTCCTATAAATACCCTACCATCTTCTCTTCATTTTCATTCATCTTCTTCTTCTTATATTCCTAAGCTTTTGCTTCCACTTTAATGGCTTCCATCCTAAGGAAATAATGTCAAAATTTATTTCAAAAAGAAATAAAATTATAAAATATAGTTATATATAATAAAAAACCTCAAAACGATCCCAAAAATCCACTTTTCTCCTTGTTCTTCACAAACTCCACCTCACTCCACCCTAGGCCAAGGCTACTTCTAGCTCCATCATAGGTTGTGTATTCCCTAGCCTTCTCAAGTCTTGGTCTGGGCATCTAGGAGCTAAAATCCAAAGAACAGTGAGCTTTTGAACTCGAGTAGCAGAGCTATAGCGAATTTTTAAATAAGTCGTTTGAAATCCAAGGCGAGAACTGCTAAACTACCATACTATATTTTGGATAGTTATGATGTTGAAAATGGATGCTTAGTATGCTTTGATTGTCAAGTTTGTTTATTTTCATATGAATGTTGAATATATATATATATATATGTATGTATGTATGTATGTATGTATGTATGTATATAAGTCATGAATATACACGTCGATAAGCACAAAGGAAATCACTTTCCTTGAATTGATGAAATGGAGCGTATAGAATTGTTAAACCTCTTAAACATAGTTTAAGATGTATTTAAAATGTTGTGTAAACATTTAAAAGTGTTTTGGTGGACTAGTCTGATGGAGGGGATAATGAATTTGATTTACTCGGATCAGTATCTTCCAAAATGAAAAATGAAAAGATTTCGAATTTATTTATAGTTAAAAAAATTAAAAGTTGTCAAATGATTTTATAAGAGAGGTTTAATATTACGGTGCTGGAAAGAATTTTTTGAAATGAATATCTCCAAAAGATATTTTGATAAAAGAACTTAATCAATTAAAGAATGATTTCCAATTCACTTAACCTCTTTTATCGATGATTAGCTCGGAGTAACCGGGGTCGGATTTGGATAATTCCTATCCAAAGACTACTTTGAACCAATTTACGTACTTGAATTAAAGACATGAAGATAATTGTGGAAGATGGAATAAAGGGCTACTTGCCACTGACCGTCGGGGGAAATTTCCAATATCATATTATATCGCAATAGTTCTTCATTTAAGATCTTCGATGCAAGGACTTTTCCATGCTAATTCTAGTGTTACTTCTCGATAAAATATGGTAGGAAGGTGCCTTCGGTTTCATTCAGCCCCAAAACGAACTTGTATGAATGGATGTCTAACATTACATTCTTAAGATTTCATCATTGACTTTCATAAACATATATCTATTTGGTGTGGGAGAAGGCAACTTTTCTTAGCTTAACAACCTTTTCTGAGATGTATGAGCTTAGAGGTTGTATGTTTGTGGAAGTCAACAGAGATCGATGGAATGGCAGTGTGGCATTCAAAGGAAGATGATGTGCTATGTAAAGGTCACCGCTGCCTCAAGCCTTACACCCGAATGGCCAAAACAAGGTAAATGCGGTAATTATGTGGTTCCCAACCATTAGGGCATGATCATCCCCTTTTAGATATATTTCTACCCACTATGACGTTTGGGTTTAACTTATTATGGTGTATGCTAAGGGATGTCTCGGCTAGGTCGGCAACGATCGAAGTGATAACATGTTCAGTACTATCTAGGAAGAGATAGATCTATCTTGCGTTAGTAGAGGACCATAAATTAGGCCTTGGTACATTCCTCTAGAGATGTACTGCAGGAAGGTAGTCCCTTCACCTGGTCATTAATATGGAATCGATTCTTCAATAAGTGTCTGCCACTTTGTTTGTAGGGCCTAGTAATCTAGAATTTAATAATGGTAACAATTTCGGCTAAGATTGATAAGTTTACTTGCAAATGTTTTCAAAGATATGTCATTAAAAATAATATCAAGCATTTTTACGTAAAAATGTTTTGGTAACCATAAGGTAAAAACCCATTCCGTGTTTATGTGCACCGTGGTCTTATGAGATACCTTTTTGTTTTCAAAACTCATACTTTGAGTCTTACACCAGTCCCAAAACTGAACCGGAGTTTGTTTGTTTTTTCCTTTAAACTCTGGGTGCCATATTTCTCCGTCCAGCCAAGTAGTCAGGATTATGTTTATAGTACTAGGGTAGAAGCATGCTGGAAGAGATTTTTAGAGCATGGAGTTGGAGCACCCGATGGGGATATCAATCTTTCTAATTTTTTCCACTGTGCCTAAGTTAGTTACTACCAGCAAGTGTTGGAACATGCAGTTATAACTATTCCTGGATGGGTTAGTGCATACAAATAACTCAGATGTACCCTAGTGATGGTAGTTGTATGTACTATTTATCTGATGTGCACGTAAATGTGCATATTTTTACCACCATATTTAATCTATTTAAATTAAATAAATGATTATATTGGGTATTTTAACATGTTTTAACCAAAATCCATATTAATTCCAAATTGTCACATATCCATCTTTATATAGGGGCAAAAAGGTCATTTGTGTGCATATATTTCTTTGAGGAAAATTAATCGAAAATTTATTTATATTTGCGTAGAAATTTAATCTCAAATATGAGTGGTTTCATGAAGACACATGCATGCACAACATGAATATAAAGGAATGAAGATGGAAATAATTCAAAATGAAAATCATGGAGAACCCACCTACCCACTACCTTAATGTACAAATTAGAGGCTAATGCACATGCTTATGGAATTAATAGATTCATGTACACTTAAATGAGGATCATGACATGCTAATTGTTACTTGGTGGCCACACTACCTCAAGGACATTTTGGGCATTCCCCAAAAATATGAATTAGGGTTTCATACATGTATAAATACCCATGTGTTTCATGTAATCTCTCTCCCTTAGTCTCTCTCTCAGGCCTCCTCTTCCTCTTCATTAGTTTAGGCTCAAAATAAAAGAAAAGCTTCTCTTTCTTTTCATGGCTACTTAGCCATTTATCTTTATGTAATTTTTTTTATGCAACTTCAATAAATGTTCTTTTATTATCCTTATTTACTTTCAAGTTGTAGTGTAGATTTATTTTTCATGCAAGTAGAATAGTTTTTCTTTATGTTGCTTTCTTTTTCATTTTCTTTTTCTCTCATGTTTCAAGCTACATTTGTTGTTTTAATGACAAATATGAGAGGCTAAACCCCTTCAATTAAGGGGGTAATGAAGCTCTCTAATTATATAGCTTCAACTATTTGTTGATTCATGCTCTCCTTTTGTGCTTAATGATGATGATAGAATGGTTTAATTGTTGTTTTTGCTTTGAATTTGATAGCCTATATTGTTGACATCAAATAGGCTATGCTTAAACAATCACTAACACAAATGCCTCTTCATCAAAATATGATTATGGCATAAGAAAGTGATTTGAAATTCAAATTTGATGGTCTATATTTCTAATCAATAGTTAATAGACCATACTTAAAATAGATTCCATTTTCATTTTATTTGTCAAGTTTCATGAGAGTTAGTAAGTGCTTTAAGGGATGTGTTACAGTTTGATGGCTTATGTTGGCTAATCAATAGCACAAATATGCCATACTTATGATAAGCACATCAATTAAAGAACTAATGACCATAAAAGAGAGATCATGATTTCATATATGTTGAACTACATGATCTAGAGGGTGGATTTATTCTCTAAATTGTCACTTAACTCTTATATTTGCTTCTTTTTTTCTTTTCGTTAGTTAGTTAATTCTCTAGCTAAACTTTCCATCGACTTTGGTTTAATTTGATTGAATAGAAATTTAAAATCATCAATTCCCAGTGGATCGACCCATATTCGCCACGTGCTACATTCGTACACCATGCGCTTGCGGTAAAAATTTAATTTGAAATTTTTCGACGGTTTTCTAATTCCATAGAATTTCCGCCGTTAAACAAGTTTTTGGCGCCATTGCCGATGAATTGCTTTGATTTCAATTTTCTATTCTTCGAATTATTTTCGTTTGATTTTTATGTGTTTTTATTTTTTTGTGTTTGCATTTACAAATTTTTTTTGTTGTGTGTATGTTTTTTGTGTGATTTCATTTGTGTGCTTGTTTCTTGCTTTTCTTTCCATTTGCATTGCATTTCTATTATTAGAAGAAGAAAAAACATTCACACAATCTCAATTGAAAAAGGAAAAAAATATATTTCATTTCATTTGCATTTCATTTTACTCTTTACATTTCATTTTACAATTTACGTAAACAAAAGAAAAGAAAAGAAAAAGCAACATTGCATTGCCACTATTTGCTCTCTGCTTCTCTGTTTACTGCTCTGTAACCAGAACTACATCATTTCCTCCTTCCAAAACTGTTACTCCACTTACAACATCCCTAAACTATGTTCAACCACCACCATCACGACCATCCTTCATTCCTGCCCATACTCAACATTACATTCCGAAACCACTGCCTCACCACACAAATGCTTGCCACTGCCCTGCCTCATTATCAAGTCTATTCACATACCACTCAACTATCTACATATCATCACAGCAACAACTTCCACCCTCTGCACTATTTTGCTGCAATACCTCCTCTGCCTCGCTACTAAACATCTTAAACTGTCACTTCCATTCCCTCCTACTTCTGCCAGAACCACCATGTTTATCAAACAGACAGCAGTCAGTTGCCTTTACTCCACACTTCATCACAACTACAACCATCTCCTCTATAACATTTCAAATCTTTGCATAACTAGTCTAGTGCATTAACCTGAACATCAACCTTCCCACCATCCTCTTTTCCACTTTTCACACTGCTTCCATACATCTAGTCACTGACTGCTACTGTCCATAACTTCCACCATCCTCCACCTACAGCAGCAGACATCATCACCAAGTGTCACTCCTTTCCTCGACAATCCAAAGCAGCACTTCAACCATTCACTTTCCCCTAACTGCCAGACCATCATCACATCCTTCACGCCACTACCATTTAACCAAGCCTCTTGTCCCCTGTGCAGTTCATCAAACCACCACTTCAACTCATCAATACTTCTTGTGCATTTCCCATATTCTTCCACCACTTCCATTCTACCCCACTGCACAACCTTCACCAGAAACCACTTAACCCATCTTTGACAGCTACTTTCACAATCAACTTCATCCTCAACAAATCTATGTGATCAAACCACCACTGCAACTGTCAAACCACCCTCCACTCCAAGTCGAGAAGCATAACTGCAGCCTCACAACAACGGCAGCTACCTTATTGCCAAAACTCCACCAACATCATTTACCGACCATCACGAAATCGAGTTCGATTGCATCACCTCGACCATCATCGAAACCATATCACCTTCCTCTCTATTACCTAAAATTACGTCCACAGCCGAAACTCAAATCACCACGGATCGCCTCTGCTTCAATATCTAAATCGAGCCTCTCACTCGACAACCAAATTCCACAAATTCACCGAACACAAACCAACAATCGAAGGCCAATCGCAAAACCAGAAGAAAAAAAATAGGGGAAGCCACAATCAATAACACTCACCAAAATAGTAGGAATTAAGTCGAACCACCAGAAACCCATTCGCACTCCTTTACAGCGACATCCAACTGCTTTGACCTACAAATCCACAACTTCCAACATAGCCTCAAACAGTCGGCTACACCTCCACGACTACTCAACCCCCTCCAATTGCCGCAAATCAAACTGCAGTTCAACCTCTTCTGCCTCCACCATTCGCACACACCTTCGAATGTTCGATCGAATTCGAACAGATGTGGCGATAATTTGATTAATTTTGGTTTTGGAGTTTTAAATTTTCGAATTGGATGCAAGGACTGATTTTCATTATTTTAATAATTTTGTTAAATTGAGCTTTCGTTCGCTTTGAATGGAGTGGTGAAGTTTTGAGATAGCAATGGTGAAGTTTGTCTTGAAATTTTAATTATTTTTGTTTGGGCCGGGCCCTGATTCCATTTTCTAAAAACAATTTTTTTAAAGTAAAACTTCACTTTTAAATTTTGTTTCCTTTCAAATTTTTTTTTTAGAGTAGTTTTCTTTCCAAAACTTTTCCTTTATAAAAGAAAAAAACAGCCAAAAAATAACAACAACAACAACAACAATTGTATATAACTTGTTTTTAATTTTCAGGTTGCCAAAGTAGGGTAAAGGAAGAATAGCTTGCTGAAAATTACCTGCTTCCCTAGCCAAAATAAATTTCTCTGCTTGCTGAAAAAAATTTATGCTTTCATTTCTAGTTTTATTTGAATTGCATTGTTGGTTGCTTGCATTTGCATTTACAAAAAAAATTCAAAAACGAAAACAAAAATTTCATTGTAGTTGCATTGTTAATACACGTTATTTTTTGCTTTGCATTTTCATCCTAGATTTTGATTAATAATAACGGTTAGATATCGATAACTCTTAATTGTATATTGACAATTTGTCTTCTTTGAACAATTTAATTTCTTAGTGTCTAGGCTACGACAGAGCAATAATCGGTTATAAATATTACGGTAATTCGTAAATATTATACTGAATTATTCCTCTGAAGGTACTTAAACTTTCGGCTGCATTGCTACGGTGATTCATGGTGCACCGATAAATCCTGCCCGTTACCTGGCTGAGAATTATCTTGTTTATCTAAGACAATGAGTTATTATATAATTTTGGGTTAACTTAGGATAAATCATTTGTATTTAACCCTTGCATTCATTTAGTTGCATTAGTTCATGCATATTAAAAAAACAAAAAAAATTCAAAAGTCCAAAAATAAAAAAAATTGTAAATATTCCTTTTATTTTTCTATGAAATTTTTATACCCTTTTCCTTAGAATTTCCAAAAATCCAAAAAAAAATTAAAAACCAAAATAAAAGAAAAAACCTTTTCAAAAACAAAGAAAAAAATTTGAAAAATAAAAAATAAAATCAATTTCCTTTGGAAAAATAAATTTTATTTGTAAATAAATTTTCTTTATAAAAAAACTTTGAAAATGTCTGAGTTTCCCCACTTACGTGAATTTTACAATAGTTGTGAAAATCAATATAATCCATACGATTTCACTCCAAATTCGTATGGATATTTTATTACCAACTATTGTTTAAACGATTCAAATTTCGAACAACAAAGTTTTCGAAACAATGATCAACCCTCAAATATCGAAAATAGCATTTCATCTTTACTTGAACTCTCTACACAACAAAATCAGTATAAACGATTTGTGTAACTCATATTTGTGCAATAGTTCAAGTCAACATAATCAAAATTTGAATTCACTTCAAAATTCAAATGATTTCGAGTATAACCCATGCCAATTCAATTTCGAGCTTCAAAATGAATTTCAAAATCAAGAAGAAAATATGAACCAATTTTCAAATAATTTTGGCAGTGGAAATAGTTTCAATAAAGATACGATTGAAAACTTTGGTTATCAACAAATTCAAAATGAATATTTTCAAATTAGCAATCATGAATTTGATTTTGCTGCCCAAATGGAAAAAGAAAACGGGGATTTATTACTTGAAAAATACAAAAAATTTCGTGAAAATCATAATCAAATCTCAACTTGTGAAGAATCAAATAATAATATACCGTTTATCGAAATTGACAATTCTTGTTCTCAACAAGTCCAAATCGAAAATTTTCAAGTTAATAACAAATTTGACTTTGTTGAGCAAATGAATGAAATTTACGATGATTACACAAATTTGTTGTTTGAAACATATATGAAACAACGTGATAAACAAAATCAAATCCCAACATGTGACGAGTCAAACGATAATCCATCTTTTGCCTAAATCGATGATTTTAAAATAACAACTTTTGAAATTGATAATGCCGATCTTAATCAAGTTGTTGAAAATACGGTAATTATGTTCGATTTCAATTCTTTTGAGGGTGTGGAACCAAATTTAAAATTCGATCTTTCTTTTTTCGATTTTGAAGATTTGAATACAACAACTTTGGATTTTGAAAATTATATACATAATGAAGTTGTTGATAACCCAATAAAAGAAGATGAATTTAACGAACACGAATTTTTTGGACTTTTGGATGACGAGTTGTTAAATTCCAACGGGGAAGATGAAAATCACCATTTTGATTTTGAAATAAATAACTCTAAAAATGTTTTCAATGACAAGCTTGAATTTCAAATTGGTGAAAATAAACTTGAACTTCAATCAATTCTTTTATCGACCCCAAAAATCATCGAAAACAAAACAACTCGTACAATTTTCAATAAAACAATATTCGTTTTTCCAAATCAACTTTCATCTTCGAAATCTTTTAGGGTTTGGCTTTCTGCGCTTGAGCTGTGTCTCACATATTAGACGAGACAAATGAATTGGTCTATGGAAGACCATTTTATTTACTTTTTGATGATATACTTTCTGATCTCGTGTAAATACATTTCATTTTCATGTAAATAATAATAAACGTTCCTTTCACTTGGGTTGACTGTGGGGACACAGTCAAAATCAAGTGTGGGGGGGGACTCATCTTCGTTTTTGATTTTTCATGATTTATTTTTACTTTTTCTGTGCAAAAAAAATCTAAAAAAACAGAACAAAAAAAACAATTTTATTTAAGCATTTTTTATTTATTTTTAAAGAAACACTATAGGATAAATATATGGTTTTTGCTTATTAAATTGAAATTTTTGAAAGTTTATTTATCTTAACAACAATAAAAATGACGTTTGATTACAAATAACAATGTTTTAACTAGTATATAGAAAGATTCATACGTGTTAATTATGAAATACATTCTAATTAAAAAGTTTTTTTTAAAAAAATGGTTGATTTAAAGTAAAGATATAACATTTTTTTGTCTTCTAAGTTAAATAGAGCTAAGATGATTTTGCAAAACTCTCTCTCTTAAAAAATAAAATAAAAAAATAAATAAATAATCCAAAATATTCACTCTCATTTAAAAAATCATCATGGTTACGCATGGGAGAATTACTTGGAATCTTTGATTATGTGCTCTCATACTCATTTAAAAGTCCTCACGGTTATGATGTATGGAGCACATGTAAAAAAAAGAACAGACTTAATAAAAACCGCCTACGGTCGATAGTGTATGCATGAAAGTGTGTGCACTGTCATGCTCTGTACTCCCCTCACATATGCCTGAAAGGCAGTGCATGGGCAGTATATCTGGCCTTAGATTACCTGAGCTAGGTGTGTATTTTTTCTTGCAAATAATGAGAGAGCAAGCAATTGAAACCCTAGCACTATTTTTACTTATTTGATTTTATTTGTTGTTGAAAAAAAATGAAAATGCCACTTTGATAAACGTTGATAATCAACCAAGGATCCATTTTATAATTACACTGTTATCAACAGAAACAACAAGTTAAACTATAGTCTATTTGTTATGATAACTTGATTTTTGTTGAAAATTTTGACGAGTAAATGACATAAATTTTCAAGATAATAACCAAAACGTATAATTAACTTATTTGTGTCAATTTAAAAATAAATCCTTCATTTGTAAATATTTTCCAAAATTTGCATTTATCTCTTTGTAAATAAATCTTACATTTTGTAAATATTTTCATCCTGCATTTGGATTATGTGGGTAGTATCCGCTAAAAAATCTCACGAGACAACACTCATCCACTGGAAATACCAGAGGTTTAACGGCTTGTTGCATACGCTCAATGCAATCGTTCTCCCTACGAAAATGGATTTATTTTAGTTTTAGTTTATTCGAGGATGAATAAAAAGATAAGTGTGGGAGTTTTGATGTGCACGTAAATGTACATATTTTTACCACCATATTTAATTTATTTAAATTAAATAAATGATCATATTGGGTATTTTAACATGTTTTAACCAAAATCCGTATTAATTCCAAAATGTCACATATCCATCTTTATATAGGGGCAAAACGGTCATTTGTGTGTATTTATTTCTTTGAGAAAAATTAATTGGAAATTTATTTAAATTTGTGTAGGAATTTAATCCCAAATAAGAGTGGTTTCATGAAGACCCATGCATGCACAACATGAATATAAAGGAATGAAGATGAAAATAATTCAAAATGAAGATCATGGAGGACCCTACCTATCCACTTGCTTAATGTACAAATTAGAGGCTAATGCACATGCTTATGTAATTAATGGCTTCATGTACACTTAAATGGGGATTATGACATGCTAATTGTTACTTGTGGCCACACTACCTCAAAGGCATTTTGGGCATTCCCAAAAAAATATGAATTAGGGTTTCATACATGTATAAATACCCATGTGTTTCATGTAATCTCCCTCCCTTAGTCTCTCTCTTAGGCCTCCTCTTCCTCTTCATTAGTTTAGGCTCAAAATAAAAGAAAAGCTTCTCTTTCTTTTCATGGCTACTTAGCCAATTATCTTTATGTAATTACTTTTTTTTATGCAACTTCAATACATATTCTTTTACTTTTCATTCTTATTTACTTTCAAATTGTAGTGTAGATTTATTTTTCATGCAAGTAGAATAGTTTTTCTTTATCTTGCTTTCTTTTTCCTTCTTTTCCTCTCATGTTGCAAGCTACATTTGTTGTTTTAATGACAAATATGAGAGGCTACACCCCTTCAATTTAGGGGGTAATGAAGCTCTCTAATTATGTAGCTTCAACTATTTGTTGATTCATGCTCTCTTTTTGTGCTTAATGATGATGATAGAAATTGTTTAATTGTTGTTTTTGCCTTGAATTTGATAGCCTATATTGTTGACATCAAATAGGCTATGCTTAAACAATCACTAACACAAATGCCTCTTCATCAAAATATGATTATGGCATAAGAAAGTGATTTGGAATTCAAATTTGATGGTCTATATTTCTAATCAATAATTAATAGACCATACTTAAAATAGATTCCATTTTCATTTTCTTTGTCAAGTTTCATGAGAGTTAGTAAGTGCTTTAAGGGATGTGTTATAGTTTGATGGCTTATATTGGCTAATCAATAGCACAAATATGTCATACTTATGATAAACACATCATTTAAAGCACTAATGACCATAAAAGAGAGATCATGATTTCCTATGTGTTGAACTACATGATCTAGAGAGTGGATTTATTTTCTAAATTGTCACTTAACTCGTATATTTGCTTCTTTTTTTCTTTTTGTTATTAGTTAATTCTCTAGCTAAACTTTCCATCGACTTTGGTTTAATTTGATTGAATATAATTTTAAAATCATCAATTCCCTATAGATCGACCCGTATTCGCCACGTGCTACATTCGTACACCGTGCGCTTGAGGTAAAAATTTAATTTGAAATTTTTCGACGGTTTTCTAATTCCATAGAATTTAGGCCATTAAACATTATTTATTTAACATAACGTGAGAATTTGTGTTCCTATCTTTTACTTTATTTTACCCTTGAAAATTTGCCTCCCTGGCACTTGGCCGTAGGGAAGTGGTTACCGTGGATGTATTAGTGTCGATTTTCGAGAGTCAAGGAGACAGGTCTTCGTAAAAATCGATCGTGCTGCATCTTCAACCATGTATTCTATGGGATTCTTTGTAACGGTTTCATTACCCACCTCCTCCTCTTAATGTACAGGATTAGATGCTACAAGTTCTCCATGATGATCCCATGCAAGATAATTCGGCACAAAACTGTATTGGCACGAATCGACTTCAACCATATCGAGTATCAAATGCTTCAACAATTAACACCTGCTACATGGACAACGAATTTCTCTATCGTTTCCTTTATTACTTAAAGCGAATTCAATAAATACATTTACATCATTATAAAAATATGATTAAAAAAATATTTTGATAGAGATTAAAAAATATGATAGAGATTAAAAAAATATTAATAATTTTGCGGATTGACATTTGATTTTTCAAATCATTTGTTAATTAATATTAGTTTATGAATTTTAGGGATTGTGTAATAGTCCACTTTTTGGATGGTTTAAATCGACAATAAACCGCACATGTTAAATCAAACCATTCAAAAGGGAGGATTGTTATGGGGTAAATAAGAAAAGAAGAGAAAAGAAAGAAAAACAAAACATAGAGTCTCATAGCAGAAAGGAAAAATATAACAATCAAAACAATAGTTCATGAAGCTGTTTTACAAATAACATTTTGATTACACTTCTACAATACAAATAAGAGTTATACATAAAGCAGGAATAGATAAATAATGCAGTAGAACAACATGATACAGTGGAATATATATAAAATAGATAACACACAAATCTTCATCATCGTCCACCATAAAAAGTAGTCTTCAACACTAAAATGGTCAGGCTGACCAGAGCGTAATGAAAAGATAAAAATACTCGAGTTAGAACGAAATGATCTTATGTATGTTAAATCAACAATAAATAAATTGAGTGTAACGGCTTCAGGGATGTTTATGGGATTTTACATCTATTATCCAGTGTCTAACGTGCGTGCAATAACTTCAGAGATGTTCGGGATTCCATCTCCTAAGGATCCGTTAAACTATCTACATACATAGTATAATACGCTATTATAATATGCCTGCTGTAAAGTAAAGTATTAAAATAGCATAAGGCATTACCCATACCACCCTTAGCACATTTTTATATAAATGTCGTAGTCTATATAGTACCGTAATTCCTCCATAAACTAGAGGGCTATCGGAGGGCACTCCATAGTGTATAACACAATCCAAACTCGTAGTGTGTGCGAACAGGATAAATATGACAAGGCAAGCAAGGCAATGACCAGGGTAGGATACTATTGTTTTGCACTCCCTGACTGGTGGTAACGCATAACTGCTACTATCACCCACCTCAGAACACACTTCCAAAATCAAATCAAGGGTGGCCACCAAATAAATCACGAAGCAATAAATATGGTATCGAAGAAATGTGCTCGATAGGGGTAGTAACCCCACTTGGCCCAATATAGCTCCTATTTTAGTCATTTTAATTATGACCCGAAAGTCAAGGCTATTCATCATCGTTCTCTTACTTCATTTTAGCAGCGCGTGGCAAACCATCCTACTTCATACTGGATTCTCCACCATATGCACAATTGTTAAAGTGGGTTACGGTACTGTCAGAGAGTATGACAATATCTGATCCCAGTCCCTTTAACAACCAAACACTTATTTCAATCCGGTTGGTTCTTTTACATTTCCAAAACCAATTCATCATTGATATCAAAATATCATATTCAATTCAAAGATCATATCACTTTCGAAATCATATCCATTTTAAAATCATATCACTTTCGAAATCATATTCACTTTCGAGATCTTTATTCACTTAAATCAAATTCATTTTTTTAAAAAATCATAACAGCAATGTGAATTAAACCATCATATCAAATACCCGCATTTAAGTTAATTAAATCTAAATCATAACAGTTCCAACTTTAATAGTCTGAATATTTAAAGTTGTTTATATATTGGAATAGTTATACACTAAAAAATAGTTTATATTCTTAAAACAGATTATAGATTAAAACAGTTTGTATATTAGAAATAGTTATATATTAAATATAGTTTATATTCTTAAAAATGGATTATAAATTAAAATAGTTAATATATTAGAAATAGTTACATATTAAAATAGGATATATATTAAAATAGATAGTGTATTAGAAATAGTTTAAAATAGTTTACAAATAGTTTTAATAGTTTAAAATAGTTCAATAAATTTAAAATAGTTTAATATAAAATGGTTTGATTATTGGAAATGGTTTATATAGTAAATAGTTCAAAATTTTAAATAATTTGAATTTTAAAATAATAGATTCTTAAATAGTTTATATGAAAATAATTAATTTGAAAATAATTTTGAATCAAACTATTTCTTCCATTTCAACAAATCTGGACCATATTCAGATTTCAAATCAACAAAACCCAATTTTAATCTTTCAATTCAAATACTCATAAAACCATTTCAATTTATATCCATTTCAAATCCATGTTTGAACTACAAATTTAAACCACTTCAGATTCAATAGATTTCAAAGTTTAAATTTTCAAACGTTTATAATAACTCAATTTTGATAAATTCCATTTATATTTAAAAATTGAACTTTACAATTTCAATTTAAATTTTGTAACAATTCATTTAAACCCCAAACTTCAACATTTTAAAGCTTGGATTTTGAAAACAATTCAATTCATATAAATCAAATTTTATTTCAAAAATCACTTAACTGGTTTAAAAATTAAGGACTAAAATCATTTAATTTAACCAATCTGTTGTCCATATACAATTTTCTACCTAATTGTCAAGTGATACAGATATTTATAATTTCAACCCGCAATAATTTAAATTTAAGGATATATATCATTTCAATCCACAATCCTGAGTAAAACTTCAAAATCCATAAATCGCTCGAGTTTATCATTTCAACCCATAAAGATTTTTCCCTAATCTATAAGTCCATTCGAGTATATATAACTTCAACCATAGTGATTTTTCCTAACAGCGAACTAAGGGAGCTTGCAATGTGATAACAACATACAGAATAAATGTAATATCCCATTATCCAAATATTAAAAATTAAACATCCATCACAATCATCATTCAAATCAACCAATAAATAACATCAATTAATTGGTTATCATTAACAGGTTTTTAACTGGAAAATTTAAATTCAATATTTAATTCAAATGGCAATTAAATACAATATAAATTCAAATTAAATTTGAGTGACAACTTAAAGTACCAAACAACAATCAATCAATTTCTAATCACATCACAAATTAAATTTAACTAACATAAGATAATTTAGCATTCATAAGTGGGTTAAAACACTCACCTTTAATTTTTAGTCGATTAAAAATCCAACAAGGCCCAAAATTCTAACAGTCTCAGAATTTGAACAAACTAGTTCTATAATATTCATAATTTCGATACCATTACAATGGGGAAAATCGCGTCCAAATCCATGTTCGTATGCACAAGTTATGATAGTTAGAACGATTGAAATTTTAAATTAAATTAAATTAAATGGAAGGTAAATCAAAAGCTTACACATCACCTTCACTTGATTCATGTGCCCAGGAACCCTAACAAGATAGCTGCAATCGAAACCCATATAGCCGCCACTTCCTTCGACCAAATGTCGCCTCCACGTTCATCAAGCACCAGATTAGGTACCTCAGATCAAACTTCCACCCCCCAACCCTTCTTGTGGTCGTGCGACCATCCCTGTTGCCCCATGGCCGGACCGCCCCGCTACAAATTACGGCCAATCGTGGAACATCTGAGGGACTTTGACACCAAGTAACCATATGGATGCACTCGTCTCAGCTCCCTCTATGCACCAGCAACCTCCGATCGTCCTATCGACGAAGATCCACCGTCGAAAAGCAAATCCTAATTTCGACGGTCGAAATTAAATCACCAATTACTAGCCAAACCATGATTCGATTGAAAAAATGAATTGCTACAATAGATTGCGCTCATCGAGAGCTTTCCAATGATATATTATATGACATAGTTTTAGGAGTTTAAATTTTTCGATTTGATTTTGATTTGAAATTGAAATTTGGGAATTAAGGTTTCTACCATTGGAAGGAAGGAAGGAGTAGAAGGAGATAAGCAGTACGTACAAAAATTAAAAAGAACAAACTACTAGGGTTTATAACAGCCTATATATAGGTGGAGTTGAAATAGAAATGGATGGACCAAATCGATTTGGATCGAATGTTAACACGACCCAAAAGCCCGTTCCACTTCCGAAACGAAGATGGGCCATCCAATATATAAAAATATTTGTTTTGGATATTTTTAAACTCAATGGAACTAGTTTCAAACCCAAATTACATTGTATACAGAAGTTAACTTTCAAAATCTCATTATATTCTTTTAAATTATAACAATTGATTTCTACGCGTTTCGATCCCGCACAATCAAATAATAAGTCTGATCGCTACGAAACTTGAAATTCTATAATAATTCACTGTTACGGATCCAATAAAACTGGTTTCGTCAAAGGTCGAGATAGTGGCCAAAATGGCTATTTTCACGTTAATTAAATAAAATATTATTAAATTAATTTATCCACTTTTAAATTCAAATTTAATGGTTAACAATTTTCATCATTTCTCATTACACAGAAATTAATAATCTTATACAATATAGTTTCCACGTTAAATCCAATATTTAATTATTACATAAATTTTAACATTAAATTACAATAGGGATAAAACCTATTTTAGTATAATTTAAATTCAAAGAAATTCCTTTATTTGATTTCACTCTTATTATTTGATCAAATATTATCTTATAAATATAATTAATATTAATTTGCATTTTATTGCATTCATATTTTATAGTTATTATCCTAACTCATATTAACTGTAAAACTTCAAATTCAATAATTCCATTAATTAACAAATTAATCCCTTATTTACATTAATTTAAATTATAATAAAATAATTATTAATAACACTCAAATAACATTATTAATCATATTCTTATTTTTCTCATTAATAATTCATAAATTCTAATTTCTTCAACATTAAATTCTAAAATCTTATTAAATTAATTATCGAAAATTATCGAAAATTACGGGTCGTTACAGATAGAAACAAATTATGGATAGAATATTAAATTTTTAGTTTATTGTTTTCTACTTTGATGGCCGATCATCCTACTTCCCAATTAAAACACAGTAGTAATTGCATTTCGTAAATTATTTTATTTTAAGTGATTCAACATAATTTCGACAGCACTTCCCCTTTGTTCCCTATATCGTACATAAATGCATGTACACAGGGAACAAAAAGGAAGCGCTGTCGAAATTTTGTAAACCATTTAAAATAAAATGATTTACAAAATGTAACTACTTTGTTGTGTTTTTTACTTGTCCAATACAGGGAAAAATCCAATAAATATTATGTTGGATGAATATAAGTGTCCGTTCTATGACAAAAATGAATATCCATATAACGATCATATACAATACCTATCAAACGGGACCAAAAACTCTTTAAGGGATATTAATTATATATATATATATATAATATATATATATATATATATATATATATATATTAGGATATATAATACATTTATGCATTGTAATGTTTTAATAATTATATAATATAATTTTTTTTCATTTTTTATAAAATCATATATGTTTTCAATTATAACAAATTATGGATACAATATTATATTTCAAAAAAATAAGCTTCATTATACACTCGTTGATTGATTAATTTTATCAAATTCGATGTCCAAGTAAACTAAATTTGTTATATAAACTATCAACGAATAATTAATCTTCAATAGTAATACTTGAATTGACACTGACATTTTAACAAATTAACTAACACTAAATCATATTACCAATTAGACACATAAACTAATTAACCTAAGCTTAGCCATAATTATATTTTAATTGTCAGATTTACACACTTATAACCATAATTAGCATATCACAATCAATCAACATACAATTGCAAACACTCAAGGGGGTAGTATCATCAAACACAACTACAAATTAACACTAATTTAACATATTAGGGTAAATTGGAGTTAGAAAAAAGTACTTCTTTTCGTTGAAACTGAAGTGCTGGAGGCTGGAGAGGAGAAGTTAGAGATATTTCTGGTAGTGGTGGACTATTGTGGCGGTCGGAGGTGGGCTGTAACAACCCGTATATTTGTACCATTTAAATTGACAATATCCACTCATGTCAACTGAAATAGTTCAAAACATGAATCATTAATGTAGTATATATATAAATGAGAATCATCACAGAATCACAGAAATATAACATCACAGAATAGTGCAGCAGAATTACAACATAGCCATAAGAGTAGTTCATGAAGCTGCCCATAAATACAACAATGTCTCAAATAAAATAAAATAGAATAACATAGATGTCCCATTGTCCAAATAGAAAGAGCAATACTGATATGATAAGATAATGATAGTCTTCGGTCTTCATCTCAAAGTAGAACAACAACAGCAATCCTCGGTCTGATCCGAGCGTAAGCATAAACAAACACTCGAATCAGGACATATATTCTTATACAGATAATATGGTTCAGATTCAAAACAACAATAACTCAAAGATGAATGGAATAACATCTTTCAGGATCCGTTAGACTGTTTATACATAGTAGTGTACGATAAATAGATAATGTCTATCAGTACAGTAAAATATCAAAATAGTGTTAAGGCGTTACCATTGTTCCCCTTAACACATTTTATATAGCATTATAGACTATACGGCACTGTAAACTCCACCGTAAACTAGTGGGATATCAGGGAGTACTCCATAGTTATAATACAAAACAAATTCGTAGTGGTCGCGTATATGGGAATACAAGTATGACAAGGCACATGAGGCGATACCCAAGGTAGTGAAATTACCGTTTGCCTGATCCGGACTGGTGAGAACGCATCGCCGCAACGATCACAACACCGCGAAACAACACTCCAATTCAAGGATGCGCACCAATCAATACCAAGTAATGAGTAGTTTACGAAGAAATATGTTCGCTCGAGGTAGCTAATCCCATTTGGCCCGGCACGACTCCTGTTTTTGTCATTTCCAATTCAAGGCTATCCATTATCGTTCACTTTCTCTAGTCATCGCGTACGCCATTCCAACCCCTTCATTCTGGATCACACTCCGCGTATAGTTATGAAAGTGGTTTTCGGTTTAGACAGTGAGTATTTCCCTAATCGATTCAAGTCTCTTTAATAACCTTCGTAATTATTTCACCGATTGGTCGTTTAATATATTTCAAAACCAAATCAATTTCAATTTCAATTAGGATTTGTAAACCATTATTTCATTTGTCTTTCTAAACCAATTTCCAAAATTTACGTTTCATAACTTTCAAATTTCCATTCCAAAATTCTATAATTCAATTTCAAAAGTTAAATTTAAACAATTCAAATATACATTTAAATTCGTATATAATTTTCATTCCATAATCATTAAAAATAAATTTAATTTAACGTTCAAATCGATTTAAACCCATTTATCAATTTCATTAAATATTCATTAAATTAATTTATCATTTAAAGCAATTTCTATTAAATTTCCAACTCGTTAAATTAATTTCTTAAGTTCAACATTATTATATCAAAGCTTACAAATTTAATTTAAGTTAAATTTGTCAAATCCAATTCTTAAATTACAAGTCTTTCATTTGTTGACGCATTTTATTTCTTGTAAAAGAAATTCAATTTCATTTTATTTAATTACTTAGTTACAATTTCAAAACTTAATTAATAAAGAAACTTAGTTTCACTTATTCAAGAGGTTCAATTTTACTAAATAAAGAATTCAATTTAAATTAAATTATTAAACAATTCAATCTCATTAAATTATCAAATAATTTCAAATCTTAATTATTACTACTTTCAAAATTTAATTATTAATAATCTCAAAACTTAATTATTACTAATTTCAAAACTTAATTATTAATAATTAAATTTTAAAAAAATGTTCTTTGGTCAATTACAACGTTAATATTTTGTTTCAAATTTCAAATATTCACATATTCCTTCCACTAAATTTAAATTCTAATTTTATTTCAAAACCTTATTATTATTCAAATAAAATCTTTATTCTATTTTAAATCAAATTATTGACCAATCGGGTTTAATTTAATTTTCTATCCTAAGTCAAAGTTTATTGGTTATTTATGATTTCAACCTGATTCCATTTCAATTCAAAAAAATCAAAGCATAGCAAAGAGAACTTGCAGTGTGATAACTGGGATTGTGTCTAAGTAAATAAACAAGCAATAACAACCATGCATAACAATCCAACAATTTATTTAAATAATCCCAAAATAATCGTATTAATTTATATTTGTTGTTTATGCAAATTAATATAATTATTTCTATAATCTACACAACCATTTCATGCAGATTAAAGATTATTAAATTACAGTTTTCATTTGATGTCTATTATTCAAATTATACTATATCAATTATACATCATACATTCAATGGTTCAAAGTGTAGTTAACCGAATTCTATGTGTCAATTAATCTAATAATTAAAGGGGTCATATTTAACTAATCAAATTTAACATATAAATCCATTTTAAATCGTTAACTGTCCTATATCAAATTCAAATTTCACTTTAACAATAACAATTAACATTTAATTTCAACATCACATAGCAATCACTCATCAACCAAACTTGTATAAGAATATAAGTCGTGAAAATCAATTCATCTTTCGTGGATAAAGAAATTGACGGTGAAGCAAAAAGAAGCATGAATAGAGTCGGTACAATACGAAAAAACAGACACCGCAAATATCGACAAAAGAAAGACGATATTAATTCAATGTACGTTCATATATAATTTATAAAATTATATAGATGCACTTACCGATGACGGAGAAAAGAAGGAAAGCTGAAAATCGATGTTGCTGCAAAAGACTTAACCGGTTGCTTCTGCACACAACAAGCAAAGAAAAGTGGTTACTATTTTCAGCAACCAAATTAGATATTTGCGTACAATTTCTTCTGCAATATCTAAAGCAACAGTGTGCTACTATTCAATACTTCTACTTTTTTTTTAAAACAGAACCCAATTTCTTTTATTCTCCTTCCACTTGCTGCAACCCTCCCCCACTTCACGCACACAAAACAAACGGCCCACACCTAGATACATGCACATGACCCATGTAACAACCCTGAATTTTGAATTATTTAATTTGTAAATATTTAATTTATTTTAAATATTTAAATGATAATTTGACTTAAATTTCAAATTATCAGAATAAATTGGCGATTAAATTTTAAAATTTAATCTATAGAAAGTTGAATATAGAATTTAAATTTGACTTTGGAGTTAAATTGAATATTGAATTTGTATTTTAAATTCGAACTAATAACTTAGAAAAAAATAGTTTGGATTTACGAATTATTTTTATGTAAATTTATTAATTGATATTGATAGTTGAACTGCAAAACGTTTATATGTTTATTTACAGAAAACAATTATACAAAACAAATTGAATTTGAAAAAAAAAATATATATAATAATATATATAATAAAAAGAATACACTACCTTACCGTATTCAGCTGCGAACACGCCTTCCCCCACGCCAAAATCCACGCCGTAACCCATGCAAAAACACGTTCTCCCTATTCCTTTATACCCGACCCCTTTTTCCTTTCTCATTTAAAAAAAAAAAACTAAACGAAAAATAACGGCGGCTCCAAATCTTTCGTTCGTCCCCCTCTTCAACAGCTAGGGTTTCGTCCTTCAATCGAAATTAGGGCTTCAGTTCCAATTCGTCGCCGCTTCGGTGAAAGGTGAGAAATTTTATTTCTCACATCTAGATTCAACTTCATATTTATATGATTTGTGATTTTCACGGCTCTGAAATTTGTTGAATCTTTGTTGACTTCGGTCCTTTTGATTGTTAAAATTAGTTAGCTGTGATGACGATTTCTTTGGTTCATTCGTTCGAATTTCTGGAAATTGAACTTGTGTTGGCTTCATCCTCCTTTTGATTTTGTTTTGACGATTTCTATTGTGACTTCGGCATACCTTAATTTGAACTGCAATTATCTTGGTTCAAAACTGATAATTGCTCATGGTCATTGTTCTTTTTTTTTTACTTGTAACTAAGTTGCCTTAGTTTGGGTACACATGCCTATTTCACTTTTTAGAGATAGTTTGATTCAAGTGCATTTTATGTTGGCGTCACTCTGTTTCACTGTCATGTTTGCACCCCTTTCTGTTGCACTTGTTGTTCACGGTGTCTTGTTCACCATGTTGCATTGTTCACTGATGCACTTGCTCATTTCCACTGCTTCATCATGTTGTATTCATCCCTGTACTTGTAGTTGTGTAGTTCTTCTGGCTTCACATGTGCACAGAGTTGTAGCTGTCATTAACACTTCCATGTATTCACTGTTTGTTCACTATAAGCTCGAGTTTTCTTTGCTTTGACTCGGGTAAAATTTTGTAAGGCTTGGGTAGATTTTAAACCTGCAAATGTTTTGAAAAAGTATAAAAAATAAAATGAAAGTGTCGAGACAAATTTAAATGCTAAGTTGTATTCTCCTGACCTGTTGCACTATTTTCGGTTGCCGTTGTATGTAGTAACCCAGTTTTTTTTGTTTGCATTGACCTGGTGTAGTTTTACACTTGTGACCTCACTTGCAGTTCACTGAACTGATTGTGTCACTTATTCGTATATTGTGCTGTGGTGCCATGAACTCTGGTGCCCTCACCCTCCTTCTATTTTGAAATTGTGCCACGGCTTGTGCTTTGGTGTTTCAGCTGTGTTGGACATGTTGAGTATTTAAATTTTGGCATGTTGAGTTTTGGAAGTTTGACATGTACATGCCTGTACCTATTTCCAGTAGCCTAACCTTTCATGCATATATAAACAAGTACTTGCATTTATATGTTAATAACTTTGTACCAACTTCTATTTGTATTTTGGTTTTGAATAAGAACAGAGTATACAAACTTGATACATGTATTTTTTTCATAGATTAAATTGCTTCGCTAAATTATACAAAACATAGTGAGTAATTGTTAAGCTTCTTGCCCTTGACCTGTAACTTGAATATCATGATGGCACTTCATGTTGTATCTGTTATGTGTAGTAATGTTGAACTGCTTCGTGTTTCACTGTTTTGTTAAACATGATATTCTCACTTTCACTTAGTCACTGCCTATTTCAAATTGCATATTGATGTTCATTTGACATCTGTTTTGCTTCGAACTCAAATCCATTGTGCATTATTGTTATACTCGAACCTTTTGTATGCTGTCCATTGCACTGAGCATTGCTTTAAATTTAAAGTACCTGACCACGTTGATTTCCTTTGAGGTCTGGTGCCTTCATTTTTGTTGTATTCTTCCATTTGACAACTGTTGTTTCACTTGAGTGTACATGCAGCTTGGAGTCAGTTTCCTTGTAGTGCTTACATTCTTGAAACTATTTGGATTTCTGGAATTACTTGAGTTTCATTGTGCAGTGATATTTTGAATTTTGGTCGAGGCCGTTTGTACTTGCGTTGAATCTGATTTTGATTTGACCTTGTGCACTCGAGTTGGCGAGGCAGTGCACATGTATGTATGTGTGTACTGCAGCCCTACCAAATCTAATGTTTTAAATGATGTTTTCTTTTTGATGAAAATTGTTTTATGTTGACAATTCAATATATTTTGAACCGATTTTGATGATTTTGTTGTTAATTGCCGTTTAGGCAGATTTTGATTTTTTTCTAAATTATCTTCATCAATAATCCCTTCATCTATCCTCATTGATAATTTGAATCTACGGATTTGTTGTTTAACACTGTTAAGTGTTGTATTTACCGTTATCCGATTTCTTGTTAAAGGATCGGATAGGTGAATTTATCTTTGACTGTCGTCTAATTGCTATTTAATTATTACTGCCTCTATGCACTAATAACTGAGTTTGAATTAGACTGACCTGCGTATTATTTTCTTTTGAATGTAATACTCGGGTCAGACCGAGTAATTTTACAGCTTGAAGATTTTCAGGCCGCGAAGTTAGAGAGAGTTGGGGAAATTGCTTCACTTTAGTTTTTCGAAGAATTTTTGTACTCAAAGATATATTCCGCTGTACAAAATTTAATGCATTGTACAAACTCTGATATATGTATAAAAAATTCATTTATGTGAAATATTATGATTATTATGTGATTCTGTGGCTGTTTCTGTTTAAACTCTATAAACTGGATAACAATCCGTCATTTTGAACGTCTCAAGTTGGTTTAATTACCGACTAAAGGCGGTCAGAGCGGCGGGTCGTTACAAAAGTGGTATCAGAGCGAGGTTTACACAAAGCTCAGTTTATGATGTTTAATATGAATAGTTACTAGGATCACTTTAAAGAAAACCTTTTTTTCAAATTTAAAAGAAGTATGAATTGTTTTCTTTGAAAATAAAACGTTACTTTGAAAATTCAAATATTTTCGAAAATTCCCCTCTCTAATTTTAGGTTTGCGATAGTTTCTCTTCGGTGAGGTCTCCTTAGATTTGAGTCTCGATCATTCGAAAACTCATTATCGAATTGTTGAGACTTATGAAAATAAAATTAAAGTTAAGTGAATTAATGAATTGGATTAAATTGGTTAAAATCGAATATTTTGAATATCTACAAAATAATAATTGTGAAATAAAATAATATTTCAATTTAGTTATAGCCAAGAGGATAATTAAACTATAACTTGGGAATTTGATTCTGAATTCTTTAGAAAATTGATTTCAAACGTTTTGAAGAATGATTTAGTAAATAAATGGATTATAAGTATTTAACTTATAAATGGACTTTTGGTATATAATTGAGTTATATAAATTGAGCTGAATTAATAAAGAAGATTTATAAATCGAAGTTTATAAATAGAAATGGAATTTGTAAAGATTGTTTGTAAATTCGAAACCAATTGAATGTGATAAATGAAAAATAGAAGTTATTAAAGGAGATATATTCGTGATTTTGGACAGCGAATTATCCTTTAAGTTAAATATTGTGATAGTAAATGTTGGTTGGGAATTTTATTCACGATTTTGGACAGTGGGTAATCTTTTAAATAAAAAGTGTAGAAACACTGAATTGATTTAAATAAGTATATTCACGATTTTGGACAGTGAATATATTATTGAATAAAACAGATATGTTTTAGGGAAAATGATTGAATAATCCAACCTCTGCTAATAAGGATTGCAAATATATATAGGAATGTTTGAAAACACCTTGTTAATCATAATGGCGAAAACCGAAGCACAAAAATTAGCACGTCGTGAACAAAGAGCAATTGCCCGTAGAGAAGTAGAAGCGACACGTGCGGAGATTGAAAGGAGATTTAGTGAAAGGCAAGCACCTGGTCCATATGATAAGGTTATTTGCTATCGATGTCATAAAAAGGGACACTATGCCATTAAGTGCCGAGTAAGGAGAAAGAAAAGGAATGTGGATGACCGGTTCGCTCGTCCTGAGATTGTGTGTTTTAAATGTCGGGAAAAAGGGCATTTTCTTAGTCATTGCCCTAAAGTGAAATGGAAAATTTTGGAATCCTCTATTTGTTATGAATGTGAATTGAGTTTTCGTAACTTATATATGTGAATATAATAAATCGAAAACCATCAGTTTAGAAAGTCCTTATTATGAAAAATCCTATGCAAGTTTACATAGGTATGATATGTACGAAATGTGAAATGAAGTACTATATGTATATGACATATGTTTTCTAAAAACTGAGGATATGGAAATGTACCTTCCATTTATTATTTGTGAAGGTGATTGGAACTCGGTGGAGTGTCCATTGGAAATCGTAGCTACGTAGAATTTCCATTAGTGGAATGTCCATTGGGACTAACTGGAATCCCCCGCGATGGATCATCGTGTTTGGGATTATGTGAATTGATGCTGGCGTAATTCGTGGGGCGTGATGCCTACAGTTACAAGCGATTCCACTGGGATAGTGGCGCAACCGCCGTGTAAACTGCGATCTAGAAACCAAAGCGTAATTTGAGGGGCGAGATGCCTACGGTCACGAGCGATTCTACTGGGATAGTAGCGTAACTGTCGTGTGAACCGCAATCTATGGCAACAACCATGGCGAAATTCAAGAGAGATGTGAAATCTACAGTTACAAGCGATTCTACTGGGATAGTAGCGTAACCGCCGGGTAAACTGTGATCCATGGGGGAACGTGCTTTCCATATCCATTTTTAAAAGAATTTTTAAAAAGTATTTTCACTGGAAGTTGAAGCAAGTATATTTAGTACTTGGAGATTTTTAGTCTTGCGCCTGGCCAGCGTATGCCTAATGTCTGTAAGAACGACGATGGACTTATTAAACTTCGAGTTAGCAAGTATTTTCAAACTTTGAATAGAAAATCAATAGTCTGAAATTAGAATTACATAATTCTAACTTAATGAATTAAGGAAGAAGATCTTTAAAATATCTTGAAAGCACACAGCTTTGGAAAAGATATGATATGTAAATATCTAGCATGAAAGATTTCAAGTTTAAAAATCTGAGTTTTGTAAGTCAAAAATTTGGTAAAAGACTTTTGTGTCTTGATTATAGAAATCGATGAATAAAGCTAGTGAAATAAAATAAATGGAATGAATCCTATATTTATTTATAAGTTTAGAACTTATTAAATTGAGTAGGGTATAAATATCGGTGAGATTTTAGCAATCGTTTTTCCTAACTTATAATTTCGGGACGAAATTCTTTTAAGGAGGGAAGATTGTAACAACCCTGAATTTTGAATAATTTAATTTGTAAATATTTTATTTATTTTAAATATTTAAATGATAATTTGACTTAAATTTCAAATTATCAGAATAAATTGGCGATTAAATTTTAAAATTTAATCTATAGAAAGTTGAATATAGAATTTAAATTTGACTTTGGAGTTAAATTGAATATTGAATTTGTACTTTAAATTCGAACTAATAACTTAGAAAAAAATAGTTTGGATTTACGAATTATTTTTATGTAAATTTATTAATTGATATTGATAGTTGAACTGCAAAACGTTTATATGTTTATTTACAGAAAATAATTATACAAAACAAATTGAATTTGAAAAAAAAAATATATATAATAATATATATAATAAAAAGAATACACTACCTTACCGTATTCAGCTGCGAACACGCCTTCCCCGACGCCAAAATTCACGCCGTAACCCACGCAAAAACACGTTCTCCCTATTCCTTTATACCCGACCCCTTTTTCCTTTCTCATTTAAAAAAAAAACCTAAACGAAAAATAATGGCGGCTCCAAATCTTTCGTTCGTCCCCCTCTTCAACAGCTAGGGTTTCGTCCTTCAATCGAAATTAGGGCTTCAGTTCCAATTCGTCGCCGCTTCGGTGAAAGGTGAGAAATTTTATTTCTCACATCTAGATTCACTTCATATTTATATGATTTGTGATTTTCACGGCTCTGAAATTTGTTGAATCTTTGTTGACTTCGGTCCTTTTGATTGTTAAAATTAGTTAGCTGTGATGACGATTTCTTTGGTTCATTCGTTCGAATTTCTGGAAATTGAACTTGTGTTGGCTTCGGCCTCCTTTTGATTTTGTTTTGACGATTTCTATTGTGACTTTGGCATACCTTAATTTGAACTGCAATTATCTTGGTTCAAAACTGATAATTGCTCATGGTCATTGTTCTTTTTTTTTTTTACTTGTAACTAAGTTGCCTTAGTTTGGGTACACATGCCTATTTCACTTTTTAGAGATAGTTTGATTCAAGTGCATTTTATGTTGGCGTCACTCTGTTTCACTGTCATGTTTGCACCCCTTTCTGTTGCACTTGTTGTTCACGCTGTCTTGTTCACCATGTTGCATTGTTCACTGATGCACTTGCCCATTTCCACTGCTTCATCATGTTGTATTCATCCCTGTACTTGTAGTTGTGTAGTTCTTCTGGCTTCACATGTGCACAGAGTTGTAGCTGTCATTAACACTTCCATGTATTCACTGTTTGTTCACTATAAGCTCGAGTTTTCTTTGCTTTGACTCAGGTAAAATTTGTAAGGCTTGGGTAGATTTTAAACCTGCAAATGTTTTGAAAAAATATATAAAATAAAATGAAAGTGTCGAGACAAATTTAAATGCTAAGTTGTATTCTCCTGACCTGTTGCACTATTTTCGGTTGCTGTTGTATGTAGTAACCCAGTTTTTTTTGTTTGCATTGACCTGGTGTAGTTTTACACTTGTGACCTCACTTGCAGTTCACTGAACTGATTGTATCACTTATTCGTATATTGTGCTGTGGTGCCATGAACTCTGGTGCCCTCACCCTCCTTCTATTTTGAAATTGTGCCACGGCTTGTGCTTTGGTGTTTCAGCTGTGTTGGACATGTTGAGTATTTAAATTTTGGCATGTTGAGTTTTGGAAGTTTGACATGTACATGCCTGTACCTATTTCCAGTAGCCTAACCTTTCATGCATATATAAACAAGTACTTGCATGTATATGTTAATAACTTTGTACCAACTTCTATTTGTATTTTGGTTTTGAATAAGAACAGAGTATACAAACCTGATACATGTATTTTTTTCATAGATTAAATTGCTTCGCTAAATTATACAAAACATAGTGAGTAATTGTTAAGCTTCTTGCCCTTGACCTGTAACTTGAATATCATGATGGCACTTCATGTTGTATCTGTTATGTGTAGTAATGTTGAACTGCTTCATGTTTCACTGTTTTGTTAAACATGATATTCTCACTTTCACTTAGTCACTGCCTATTTCAAATTGCATATTGATGTTCATTTGACATCTGTTTTGCTTCGAACTCAAATCCATTGTGCATTATTGTTATACTCGAACCTTTTGTATGCTGTCCATTGCACTGAGCATTGCTTTAAATTTAAAGTACCTGACCACGTTGATTTCCTTTGTGGTCTGGTGCCTTCATTTTTGTTGTATTCTTCCATTTGACAACTGTTGTTTCATTTGAGTGTACATGCAGCTTGGAGTCAGTTTCCTTGTAGTGCTTACATTCTTGAAACTATTTGGATTTCTGGAATTACTTGAGTTTCATTGTGCAGTGATATTTTGAATTTTGGTCGAGGCCGTTTGTACTTGCGTTGAATCTGATTTTGATTTGACCTTGTGCACTCGAGTTGGCGAGGCAGTGCACATGTATGTATGTGTGTACTGCAGCCCTACCAAATCTAATGTTTTAAATGATGTTTTCTTTTTGATGAAAATTGTTTTATGTTGACAATTCAATATATTTTGAACCGATTTTGATGATTTTGTTGTTAATTGCCGTTTAGGCAGATTTTGATTTTTTCTAAATTATCTTCATCAATAATCCCTTCATCTATCCTCATTGATAATTTGAATCTACTGATTTGTTGTTTAACACTGTTAAGTGTTGTATTTACCGTTATCCGATTTCTTGTTAAAGGATCGGATAGGTGAATTTATCTTTGACTGTCGTCTAATTGCTATTTAATTATTACTGCCTCTATGCACTAATAACTGAGTTTGAATTAGACTGACCTGTGTATTATTTTCTTTTGAATGTAATACTTGGGTCAGACCGAGTAATTTTACAGCTTGAAGATTTTCAGGCCGTGAAGTTAGAGAGAGTTGGGGAAATTGCTTCACTTTAGTTTTTCGAAGAATTTTTGTACTCAAAGATATATTCCGCTGTATAAAATTTAATGCATTGTACAAACTCTGATATATGTATAAAAAATTCATTTATGTGAAATATTATGATTATTCTGTGATTCTGTGGCTGTTTCTGTTTAAACTCTATAAACTGAATAACAATCCGTCATTTTGAACGTCTCAAGTTGGTTTAATTACCGACTGAAGGCGGTCAGAGCGGCGGGTCGTTACAACGCACGCACGCATCATGAACTCAACCCAGATCCATCATTCTTTCCCCCTTCAGCAATACAACACCCACATACACATTTTTCTTCTTTTTCTTTTTTTGTATATTTAACAAAACCGAGACTCCCTCAAAATGCAGCACATCACTTCATATGCGGCACGCACACATCCACGACATGCACAGCTCATCACTTCTCCCCTTCAGCATGCTGTAATACGCACGCAACTTTGTTTTTTTACAAGCCATGACTTCCCCAAGAAAAGAATGCAGGTTGCAACTCACGTAAACACTCTTCATGCACACTCCATGTATGCAAAGTTTCTACCCACACTACACACACCCCAAAGCATGCGCACGACTCACAACAGAGCATATGCACGCGGTTGGACTGGTGGAAATGGGAGAGGCAGTGTCGCGCGCCTCTGCGCATGGTGGAGGGAGCTCAGGTTTGGTAGCAGGTTGAGTACTTGGCCGAAAGGGCATCAGAGGTGGAGTTACGGCCTGGGTCATGCGGAGTTCAAGATGGTGGCTGAGGTTGACGGCTTTAGTGGAGGCAATGGAGTGGAAGAGTAAGTGAGGGGTGCGGTTCAACTGGAGGCGAGGTGGCGGTTTTGAGGTGAAGTGAGGTGGAGGGGTGGAGTTTCGGCATGTGAATGGAGAGGGAAGGGTGTGTGTGCGCTTCCTCGTTCGGCCTTACTCTTTTTATTTTTTTACAGTAAGAAGAATGAGAAGAAGAAAGGGGAAGAGGGGTGTATTACCTGGAAAGATTTCGAATGGAAAGAATGAAACAGTGAAACAGTACGTTTCTTACTTTATATTTTATAAATTTAGCAGCAGTAAATTTCATTTTGAATTCCGAAAAGCCATTCCAATTTTCAAGTCAAGCACTATCTTCCTACTACCGTATTGAATGCACCTCAGCTATAATTTTATTTTTCAAATTTTTGAATGGATACGGGCTACAAATTTGGGCTGAATATTATTTAACCGGTCCGTTTGGAACGGTCAAATTAACGCGATGATTTACGCCGGACTCCGTTTTGCACGAATAAATATCATTTTGATCAGTGCGACGAGGCGCTTCCAACGGTACACAGATAATTGCGATACGATAGTTTTATAAAAATTCGAATTTACGCCGCTTAAATTATTCGATTTGCAAAACAATTTAAACGGAACAGGCGATGACAGTTTTTGACGAAACGAATTACATCATCTTGATCAGAATAATTTTTACAACATAACCGTGTAAAATTATTTGGATTTGAAAGATAAATTTTACGCAGCTTTATATGAACTGATATACAGTAAAACGCGAACGAAATTTACTGTAATATTTTCGACGAAGCTTTTCTATATTCATATCTAACTGGACGCATCTTATAAATTAAGTTTGGACGTTAATTGAGATCGTTTATAAATTTCAAAATTTTATATTAATCGATGGATTTAAAATTTTAAATTGGGTCAGAAATTCAGGGTCGTTATAGTCTCCCCCACTCAAAACTTTTCGTCCTCGAAAAGGAACGAGACGAGTGAAGTAGGAATGAAATAAGCAGAAAAATCAAGATAGATTTAAGAAAATTGAATTATACCTGAAATTATTAATTCGGGGTTTGAATCCCGAATACTATCCTCAGTTTTCCATGTGCAATCTCGCTCATCTGCACTCCAATGTACTTTGCCGAGATTTACTGACTTCCTTCTAAGTTGCTTTGTCTCATGATTGACTATCCGATGTGGCTTCTGCTCAATAGTCAAGTCTGGCTCAATAACTAACTCTTTCAATTGAGCAGTGGGAATTGTCATAGATGGATCGTGCACAACTTTGCGGAGATGTGAGACGTGGAACACATTGTGCACATCGACGAACTTCTCTGGTAATGCAACTCAATAAGCCAATGTTCCGACTCTTTCTGTAATCTCAAACGGACCAACAAATCTGGAAGCTAGATTCCCTTTCCTTCCAAATCGAACGATATTCTTCAAAGGCGACACTTTCAGAAATACTTTGTCTCCTACACTGAATTCGAGATCTCTTCTCCTTCTGTCAGCGTAGCTCTTCTATCTATCATGTGCCGTCTTTATCTTCTTCCCGATTTCTTCAACTTTCTCGGAAGCTTCCATAATTATTTTTGGACGAAGCACTAGTCGATCTCCAGACTCAATCCAATAAGCTGGCGATTTGCATGGCCGTCCATATAAGGCTTCGAACGGTGCCATACCAATGCTTGCCTGATTTATTAAAGATAATTAATTCAAATTCAAATATATTTATTCAAATTTGAAATTCAATTTCCTTACCTGGTAACTATTATTATAAGTGAATTCCACCAAATGAAGATGGTCTTCCCAGGATCCACCAAAGTCAATAATACAAGCTCGGAGAAGGTCTTTCAAAATCTAATTCAACCTCTCAGTTTGGCCATCTGTCTGAGGATGATAAGTCGTGCTCAGATTCAGTTTGGTGCCCAAAGTATCCTGAAATGTTTTCCAGAATTTACTAATGAAAATAGGATCTCTATCACATACAATACTAGATGGTATACCATGAAATTTAACAACTTCTCTCATGTAGATCTCGGCCAAACTCGAAGCTGTACGAGTGGACTTGACTAGAATAAAGTGAGCGGATTTCGTCAGTCTATCGACAATCACCCAAATGCTTTCGTTACCCTTCCTAGTCCTTGGCAGCCCATCAATAATGTCCATAGAAATTTGCTCCCACTTCCAACCTGGAATCTCTAGTGGTTGAAGCAAACCTGTTGTCTTTCTGTGGTCAGCTTTAACTTGTTGGCAAGTTGTGCATCTACTAACATAGGTAGAAATATCGTGCTTCATCCCACTCCACCAATATAACTTCTTCATATTCTGATATATTTTAGTGACACCGGGATGAAATGAAAGCGAAGATTGATGGTTTTCTCTCAGCACTTACTGTCTTAGACCATCAACATTAGGAACACAAATTCGATTATCAATTCTCAAGACTCCATTTCTATCAACTTGTGCACCCAATTTATTATCAGCATTCCCAACTCTACCGAGGACCATATCTTTGACGCGATAGAGCAAAGTGTCCTCGTATTGCTTGGCTATGATGCGATCCGTAAGAGCTGGAGAGATGACGAGTTGGAATAACATTCCCTCGACCAGATTACAACATGCCATTGCTTGGTTTCTGCTCAAAGCATCAGCTACGGCGTTTGCTTTCCCTGGAATATAATTAATATCAAGATCATATGCAGCTAAGAATTCGAGCCATCGGACTTGCCTCTGATTCAAATCCTTTTGCAAGAAAATATATCTCAATGACTTGTGGTCAATGAATAACTCGAATTTGGTTCACAATAGATAGTGCCTCCATAGCTTAAGAGAAAATACAATCGCAAGAAGCTCCAAATCATGAGTAGAGTAATTTGCTTCATGGGTCTTTAACCGACGACCCGCATAGGCAATAACCTTTCCTTTCTGCATTAAGACTGCTCCTAATCCATCGCGGCAGGCATCAGTATGGACGGTCAATCCTTCGCTATCGTCAATAACTGTAAGAACTGAGGAAAATGTCAACCTTCGCTTCATCTCATTGAAAGTAGCTTCGCACTTTTCACTCCAAATAAATTTCACATTCTTTCTGGTCAATGCGGTAAGTGGGGCAGCAATACAAGCAAAGTTTCTATAAATCCACGATAATAGCCGGCCAAACCCAAGAAACTAGGGTTATCTGTAGGAGTTTTGGGAGTCTCCCAATCCTGCAAATTCAAGGATTCAGATTTAGATAGTGATCAGTCATTTAGATAGAATTGACAAGTAAGGATAGAACTTACATTGATTACGACGATCTTAGCTGGATCGACCGAAATCCCATTTTCCGAGACAATATGGCCAAGAAAACGAACTTCATCTCTCCAAAAGTGGCATTTCGAAAACTGGGCTTTAAGCTGATGTCTACGAATAGTTTCAAGAACAAAAGCCAAATGTGACATGTGTTCTTTCTCATCTTTGGAGAATACGAGTATATCATCGATGAAAACAAGAACGAACTTGTTAAGAACATCCCGGAAAACTCTATTCATCAGGTCCACGAAATAAGCCGAAGCATCAGTGAGACTGAACGGCATAACCAGCCATTCATAGAAACCATTTTCAGTGCGGAATGCTATTTTAGGAATACTATTCTCAGCGATTCTGAGTTGGTGAAAGCCGGTAGCCAAATCAAGTTGGGAGAAAACTTTAGCTCCATGAAGTTGGTCGAATAGATCGTTGATATGGGGCATCAGATACCTGTTCTTGTGTGTGAGCTTGTTTAGCTCTCTATAGTCCACACACATTCGGAGGAAACCATCAGATTTTGTGACGAATACAACAGCAGCACCCCATTCTGAATGACTACGCTAAATCAAGCCTTTAGAAAATAAATCTTCAATTTGAACATTCAACTCTACCTTTTCTTTAGGAGCCATTCTCTTGGGAGGGAGAACTACTGGTCGTGCATCAGGGATAAGATCAATGCGGAATTCGATTTCCCACGGAGGTGGTAGAGAATTGACTTCTCCAAACACATCAGAAAAGAATTGAACAACTAGAGTGGAGCTAAGTTCATTTGGATGAGAGTCAAGAGAGAATATAAAACTCCCAGTACATTCTTGAGGCAATTTACCTTTAATAACTAAAGGTATGCTCTTGTCGTCGATAAGAGAGACAGTTCAAGCTTTGCATGAGATAACGGCTTCGAACTTCTGTAGCCTATCAATACCAAATAGGATATCGAATGCCTCAAATCCAAGTACAAAGAAATCCCAAGTAAAACGATGCATGCCATACATAAGAATGACATATTTGCAAACCCTTTTGAGGTTAGTGGGCCCTCCAATAGGATTAGATACACATAAGAAGGTAGATGCAAGAATAGGATTCAATCCAAGTTTATTACATAAATCAGTAGATATGAAACTATGTGTTGCTCCGGTATCAAATAGAACTCTAACAGGTGAAGAATGCAACATAAAAGTACTCTGTAAAGTCTGGGGCAGGTGTGGAAATAGAAAAAAAATCCAGATGGGGTACCTCTCTTCTGTGTTGGGCAGTCTTTCTTAAAGTGTCATGACTGTAAGCAAATGTGACAAACATCTCTCGCGGCCATCTGAGCCGGTGGCGAAATAGCTGCACCCTTTGGGGATGGGCAGCTACTGTCATAGTGACCTTTCTGATTGCAGTTGAAACATGTGATAGAGGAGATGTCAATGGGCTTCTTCTGAGAATAGCCAAGCCCGGATTTCTTCTGCCAGTTCTTCTTCTGTTGCTCAAAATTTGGCTTCCCCTACCCAGTCTGACTAGAGGATGGCTGAGTAACTGGAGCCATAGTGACTGAAGTTCCCTTCGGCTTTCCCTCATATCGAAGAGCAAAATCCATCAACTCAGTGAAAGTTCCATGGACATGAGCTGTGAGGAGTTCGTAATACTCTGGACGTGCTCCATGGATGAATTTCTCATTCTTCAGCAGAGGTGTATCAATCAAGCCAGGTCCGAATTCGGAGAGTTCGTTAAACTTCCCTTCATACTCAGAGAAAGTCATATTGTGCTGTTTGAGGTCCATAAATGATCGATAAAGCTGGGCCTTTCCGGTTGCTGGCATCCGCTGAGCCGTAAAGGAATCCCTATTTACAAGTGATAATAAAGATGAGTCAAAATTTGACGAGATAAAAGGAATTTTTATTTGGATGAAATTTAGATAGATTTCTACCTAAACTAGGCCCAAGTGATGGTTTCCTCGTCAGTATGGGAAGTGACTGACTCCCACCAATCCTGTGCAGCATCCTGAAGCTACCAAATGGCCAACTTACGCTTCTGAGCGTCTGTGATCTCCAGGCCAGTAAAGATCCTCTCCAAACTCTTCAGCCATTGCTGTGCTTCGATGATACTCTCGGAGCCAGCGAATTTGACTCGGCCAAGCTGAGTGTACTCCTTGCTAGGAGTGGAGAATTTGACTGCAGGAGCTGGGGCACGTGGTTTAGGAGCATTTCCTCTACCCCCGCCTCTAGCATTTCTTCTGGTAGCCATCCTGGAATACCAAAAGTGATTTTAGAATCAAAGATAGAGATTTATAGAACTTAAAGAAATTCAAATCGAATGAATTAAATAAGAAGAATGGAATCAAAGGATATGGATTCTGAAATGATTCTCCTTATTCTAGGGTATGGTTACCCTATCTCTAATGATCTTTAAACTCCATAGGCTAAGGTTTTCGGGAACCAAAGCTCTGATACCAACTGTAACAACCCGTATATTTGTACCATCTAAATTGACAATACCACTCATGTCAACTTAAACACTTCAAAACATGAATCATTAATGGTGTGTGTGTGTGTGTGTGTGTGTATATATATATATATAAGAATCATCACAGAAATATAACATCACAGAATAGTGCAGTGGAATTACAACATAATCATAAGAGTAGTTCATGAAGCTACCCATAAATACAACAGTGCCTCAAATAAAATAAAATAGAACAACATAGATGTCCCATAGTCCAAATAGAAAGAGAAACGCTGATATGATAAGATAATGATAGTCTTCGGTCTTCAGCTCCAAGTAGAACAGCTACAACAATCCTTAGTCTGATCCGACCATAAGCATAAACAAACACTTGAATCAGGACATATATTCTTATATAGATAATATGGTTCAAATTCAAAATAACAATAACTCAAAGATGAATGGAATAACATCTTTCAGGATCCATTAAACTGTTTATACATAGTAGTGTACGATAAATAGATAATGTCTATCGGTAAAGTAAAATATCAAAATAGTGTTAAGGCGTTACCATTGTTCCCCTTAACACATTTTATATAGCATTATAGACTATATAGCACTGTAAACTCCACCGTAAACTAGTGGGATATCAGGGACTATTCCATAGGTATAATACAAAACAAATTCGTAGTGGTCGCGTATATGGGAATACAAGTATGACAAGGCACATGAGGCGATACCCAAGGTAGTGAAACTACCGTTTTCTTGATCCGGACTGGTGAGAATGAATCACCGCAACGATCGCAACACCATGAAACAACACTCCAAATTCAAGGGTGCGCACCAATCAATGCCAAGTAATGAGTAGTTTACGAAGAAGTGTGTTCGCTCGAGGTAGCTAACCCTATTTGACCCGGTACGGCTCCTGTTTTAGTCATTTCCAATTTGACACAAGTGTCAAGGCTATCCATTATTGTTCACTTTCTTCAGTCATCTTTGTACGCCATTCCAACCACTTCATTCTGGATCACACTCTGCGTATAGTTATTAAAGTGGTTTTCGGTTTAGACAGTGAGTATGTTCCTAATCGGTGGAGGCAATGGAGTGGAAGAGTAAGTGAGGGGTGCGGTTCAACTAGAGGCGAGGTGGCGGTTTTGAAGTGAAGTGAGGTGGAAGGGTGGAGTTTCGGCATGTGAATGGAGAGGGAAGGGTGAGTGAATGCTTCCTTGTTCGGCCTTACTCTTTTTATTTTTTTACAGTAAGAAGAATGAGAAGAAGAAAGGGGAAGAGGGGTGTATTACCTGGAAATATTTCGAATGGAAGGAATGAAACAGTGAAACGGTACGTTTCTTCCTTTATATTTTATAAATTTAGCAGCAGTAAATTTCATTTTGAATTCCAAAAAGCCATTCCAATTTTCAAGTCAACCACTATCTTCCAACCACCATATTGAATGCATTTTATTTTTCAAATTTTTGAATGGATACGGGCTACAAATTTAGGCTGAATATTATTTAACCGGTCCGTTTGGAATGGTTAAATTAACGCGACGGTTTTCTACGTTTTGCACGAATAAATATACCATTTTGATCAGTGTGACGAGGCGCTTCCAACGGTACACAGATAATTGCGATACGACGGTTTTATAAAAATTCGAATTTACGCCGCTTAAATTGTTCGATTTGCATAACAATTTAAACGGAACAGGCGATGATAGTTTTTGACGAAACAAATTGCATCATCTTGATCAGAATAATTTTTACAACATAACTGTGTAAAAATATTTGGATTTGAAAGATAAATTTACACAGCTTTATATGAACTGATATACAGTAAAACACGAATGAAATTTACTGTAATATTTTATGACGAAACTTTTCTATATTCATATCTAACTGGACACATCTTATAAATAAAGTTTGGACGTTAATTGAGATCGTTTATAAATTTCAAAATTTTATATCAATCGATGGATCTAAAATTTTAAATTGGTCGGAAATTCAGGGTCGTTACATGGGCGAATTTGAGGGAAGAGGGAGGGTTTGGGTTGGGATCTGGTGGAAGGGGATGGAATCAAAATAGCTATTGACATACTAAGGTAATTCATGACGTGCATCGGTTTTCGACGGTTGTCGACGACTCTTTCTGTCATCTTTCGACGGCAAAAGTTCGGTTATTACAGAATTGTCACAGAAAAACCACGTCATCGGATATTGTTTGAAAGAGCCATTGGTGGCCGTCGCAGCCATCTGTCGTAATAAACAGTAATTCTAGTAGTGGACCTGTATGGATTTCAAGGTTAAGGCAAAAGTCCAGACCTGCACCGGATTTACAGGGCGGGTCTAGGGCAGGGCTTAAAAAACTCGAGGTAGGTCCGGAGAATAAAAAACCCACCCCAATGCCATCCCTTGAAGTAATGAAATTAGAGCCAAATTTTGTAGACAGAGCCAAAATGATTTGGTTAGTGGAAAAAAATTGGAATCAGAATTTTGGTTATTTGGGCATAAAAAACCTATGTATATCAAAAAAGATAGTTACAAAAGATAACTCAAATGCATATGCAAGTAATATTGTATGACGTAATGTTTATATTTTTTGACTTCTGAAAATATTTTAATATTTCTAAATTCTTTCAGATTTTAAATTTATTTAGAATTTTTATTTATTTATTTTTGAATTTTATGAAAATTACATAATTTTTTTTAAAATTTTACAAATGTTTTTAAATTTATTATAGAAATTTCCAAAAATTCTAAATTTTTTGAAATATTAATTATTAAAAATACTTAACAATTATAATTATTAAATATTAAATACTAATTTTTTTAATTATTAATGATTACTAATTAATCATTTTTATTAAACAGTAAGTGTTAGTCTTAGTTATTAATTATTAGTTTTACTTCTTAATTATTTAATGGTAATTACTAATTATTAAATAATTAATATTAGTTATTAATTATTAATAGTAATTATTTCATATTAATTAATAAATTAATTATTAAACATAAAATATTGCTTCCTGATTATTATTTATTGACTATCAATTATTAATTATTAAACGTATTTATTACAAATTTTTAGAATAAATAGTTGTTAAAAAATTACAAGTGCCCTTTGCAAATTCCTTTGCGATCCGCTGCAAAATTGCTTTAAAAAGTAATTGTCCATAAGATGTCTCGGGTTGCGAAGGAAATTTGTGTTGAAAAAATTCTATCGGTAAATTAATGTAATTGCAACGGTTTAATGGTAGATATAATAAGTGGATGGTGATAATATAAAAGAATTTGAAATTAAAAATACTTTGAAATTATCCCTTGTAAATCACACGAAAATCCATCGCAAATTTAGTGATGAAAAATTTTGTTGCTACAATCTGGTTCTATTTTTATCTTTTTTGTAGTGAAGTGATGTCCAACATGAAGAAAGGTAAGTATATTTATAGTTGTATATATTTTGCATTTTATCCCCAGTTTTATTTATTTTGGACAGAATGTCACACGCCAAATGTCAAATATGTTGCTAAGTGTTTCATCCTTTTGCCACTTTTCAATTTTCATCTTGCTTTATATAAATGTAAGCACATTGCATATATAGTATGAGAAATAGCCAAGTGTATTTGTGTTATTAATTTATATAAAAGGGTCCATTTATGGATCCGACCATTACACGTGACATCCATTTTCACTTGTCCGTTTATTAAAGCAAAATTAGACTTTGTTTAACTCAGTGTACTGATTACAATTCTACATAGTTTATTTAAATTTATCATCCGTCAAATATAGTTAAATATGGATTATTACTAATCACCCCTTAACAAAATTGCATCCTCGCATCTACGGTGTAAATATCGAATTGATCTGCTTCTTGATTTAGGAGATTCATGGTTCTATAATTAATTATTTCTCACTTTGATAATTATCCAGTAGAAAGAAGGCAACTTCACAATTTAGTTCTTAAATTTTCAGCACTTTTTCCTTATCAACTTCACTTTTATCACTCACTTTGCCTTAACAACCATTCGAACATGGATTGTCATCACACACCACTATAAAGGAGTATTTCATAAGACTGGGAAGGAGGTAAAGCAAAAAATATCATAAATTGCAAGTATGTCATATGATTATACGTAACCCATTTCCCTAGTTGTTGGTATGATACCATATCTCATCCATCTTATTACCAAACTTTGGGTAGTCATATAAAGATTCATATGTTGTTTTATAAATCCTATGATATTTTTGTCCCCCGTTTGAAGCATCAAAAACCAGAACGTTGACAAAAAAGGTCTCAATTACCAATAAATAAATAAAAAAATCCATAAGATAAAGTATTGCTTATAAAATGATCAGCTAAAATGTGATAGGATCCATATTGTCAATATCGTAATTAAATATCAGAGTGGTTTATGGTTAGTGGCTAGCTAAAATACTTTGATTAGCTCTCAATATAAATCTTAAGTAAAACTCACATTATTGTTCCTTCTTATTCTTTCTCAATGCAAAATCAATATCTATATTTTCTGCAATCTTGTTATACGAATACACACATAGAGAAATGGGATATTAAATGAATGGAAAGTGGACTATGTCACGGTAGCAATGTTACTGCCTACGTACACATTTCAGGATCAAGCCCAACATAGTTCTTTTACTACTATATAATAAAGCCTAATTATGCATAACTTTACAAAATGGGTACCTACAATCATAAAGTTAGTATCCAAAATATATAACTACAATAAAACATAATCTAACATCTAAGTGGATAACAAACAAATAAGCTAAAATGTTCATAATAGTGTAATTTCCTGCTCTTCTCCTACATTGTAGAGTTAGCACATATACATAATATTAAAAATATAGAGGAAAGCATATGTAGCATATGATAACACGGTAATATCTCAACAATAAGATTTAGAAACCTTTGGCCTAAATGCTCTTCTAGCATTATAATGATGCAACCGACCTACTATGTAGATTTGAATCATCTAGGTGTGTAGGTAAATGTTGTTGATAACCCTAAGGTTTTCATTCACTGCATACCTATTTAGTTATAGGTTGTCCTGTTATAGTGGCTCAATGTATGGGTTTTTAAAAAATATCTTTAAATATAATTTCCAAATCATTCAAAACTCGATTTCTATATTGTTAAAACCCTAAATCTTATACAAACCAATTTCTTGTAATATCAATATCCGCATATAATTTATACAGAATTCTTAGAAGATACAAATATCCAAGTTTAGTATAAAATTCCCAAAGGCTTTATTATATAGTAATTTCCAAAAGCTTTTCAAAGACAAATACTCAAGATTTTCAAAAATTAATATGCAATCTTATAAAGATATAAATATTAAGTTTTTTTACCAAAATCCCAATAATTATTCAGAATCTCAAATCAAAATTTATGCAAATGTACCAACCTAATTTTTACATATTGTAACGCCCCACCTCTATACCCATGCTAGCCAAGAACACTACGGTGTAATGCCGTCAACTAGCGCGGAGAATAAGGCTATTGAGGAGCGGCCATCCGTAGTTAGGCCTTACACTAGTATTGGTTATCTCGATAGGAGTGGTATATATATTCTTTCATTTTTCATCTCTGATTTATTTACTCCCATTGACATACCCCAATTCCAGTATAAAACGGACTACGATGGTTCATAATAGCTTAGGACAGTAAATATAATAATAACACAGATAATATAAATGCGGAACACAGATAAAACGGAAAGTCCCGTATATACAAGAACTGATGTCAGTTACAATACATATGATACAATTCATATGATACAACTACATCTGTCGACTCTGGAAGTTACATATACAAGTACATTATCGTGAATAATATACATGAATATACAACATCCTATACTAAGACAACGACTACTCCAAAAAGTATGAAAAGACTTCATAGCTCTAGCAGCAACCCAAAGCAGGATATCTACAACCTGTAATAACTCGGTCTGACCCGAGTATTACATTCAAAAGAAAATAATACACGGGTTAGTCTAATTAGAACTCAGTTGTTAGGGCAGAGAAGCAATAATAATTAAATAGCAATTAAACGACAGTCAAAATGAATTCTCCTATCCGATCCCTTAACAAGAAAATCAGATAACGGTGAATATAACACGTAATAGTGTTAAACAACAAATCAGCAAATTAAACCAATCAAAATACGATTTCAAATTATTGAATTGGTAACACGAAACAAATCCAGCAATCGAAATATCAATTTAAAATGTCAATTCGGGTAGAGCTGCAGCACACGCACGCGTGTGCTGCCTCGCCACTACAGCTTATGAAATATGCAAAAGATCAATTAATCAAAACAAAATAGAATATCATACAAGCCATACCGTGTGGCTGCAGTTCACGCCTGCGTGCACTGCCTTGCCACTACGGTGATGATGTACCCAAAAGCTCACTACCGTGTGGCTACAGTACACGCTTGCGTGCACTGCCATGCCACTACAGTGATGATGTACCCATAAGATCAACGAACCAAAATCAATGAAGATTCAAATATCAATGCCACGATACAAGCACAAGGTCAGGCCCAAGCCTTACAGCCGGATTCAACACAAGTGAAACACAGATGCAAATAATTCCCGAGTAGAACCAAGGACATCAACCAAAAACTCAGATGCAACAATCAAACAAAAGCAACAGTACAAAGAAACAAACTCGCATAATCAAATAATAGAAGTAATGTCAGTGACAGTACCCAAGTCATCAAAGTCAGAGACATAATGGCCGTAGCCAACATATAAAGTGTATGCACTGCTCAAGTACAGACCGATAACAATCGAGTTTCCATTATGCAGACAGCTAAGTGAAAGCATGTACACGTATCTAGACAGTGTTCATGTTGCAATGTACACAAAGAGAATATCAAGCAGATCATGTGAGGAAAGAAGCTCAATAACTTCAAATTATATGGTGATTCAGCAAATGAGCATTCGAGACATGCAAATGCTAACATGAAGAACAACAACATAAGTCTGCAACATATACTACCTATATACATGTATGATTACACATGTGTATACAAAAAACATATGTACAACAACACGAACACACGCCAGTGAATGGCGACAGGCAAATGGAACCAAACCCAAATTACAGTATCATTAAAACATGGACAATGGAGTACATAGATACATGAAGTCCAACAGCAAATGAACATCAAAATGAAAACTGCAAACTGAATCAGCATGTACAAACTAGCATCAAAATACAACAAAATAACAGTGAAAACAATTGTATAGCAAGTTCATCCAAGCTTACAAGATGATATGCACATACAAAAATCAAAGTCGTGCACAGGTCAGAGGCCAAAGAATGGCCAGAGACAAACCCAAAGAAACAATGCTACAAAAGATACCAGACTCAATTGAATCAAGTGAACAAGACCTCAGTGTACAGACTCGAGTAAAACAGTGAAACAACAGTGGTGCACTGCAAATCCAAGCTCAGCCTTAAGGAAAGGTACATGAGGTGAATACGAACAAATCCAAGGTCTACAGCAATTCAAAGAGATCATCAAAAACCAATGCCATCAAGTAATACACACGAAAACGAAACCAGGCAGTGATATGCACAGTGAAAACATGAACTAGAATAGAACTGTACTTAAGCACTAAGAAATCACAATATATACGCATATGAACAAGTCAGGGAAAATCAAAGTCAAGTGATATCAAATGCAAGTGAAGTACAACTATGCAGTGTTCAATACTGAAACCACAAATGCACATACACCAGACATATACATGAATGATCAGTACGACCAAGTATGAAGTACTCACAAACCAGCGAAAGTGGAAACAATCACATAAAAATCAAAAACATTATCAAGTCAGAGCCGAGTTTGACAGTGTCAAACATCAAAGTGAAAAACTTATAACACGTGGCACTTCAAGTTCATAGAGGACATGATCAAGACAGTGACCAAGTTAATCAATCAAGACCGAGAACAACTGCAGTGGTAACACACGAGTGTTACTAGAAGTCAAGACCGAAGTCACAATAGGAATCAATGCTCAGGTCACAAACACTCGAAAAATTCAAGTAAAACACAACAAAGAGGCTTAAGAATCGAAGTGACCGAAGTCAACAAAAAAAATCGAATTCGTGATGGTCACGAGATATTAAACAGCCCAAAATCAAAGCCGAGTTAACCAAGTATCACGAAATTACACGAATTTGACAAAATCAGAGAAAGCATCAACAATGAAACCAAAACGTACACCAAGCATCTTACTCAGTCAAATTAGATGTGAGTAATATCGATTACTCACCTTGGTCGAAGAGCACGAATTGGATTTGAAGCCGTGGCCTCCCGAAGACGAGCGAAATCGAATCGAAACCCTAATTTGGGATGAAGGGGAAGGAGCGAACGAACGTGGCCGCCATTCTTTTCGTTTGTTTTAGGGTTCGAAGATAATGAATAAAAAGGGGGCCGGTTATTTGCTTATGATAACCATCACGACACAAAACGAACAAATGAAAACGTGGGCTAAATTTAATTTTAGAGCCCGCGTAACGCTTAAACAAATCTATGAAAAGAATATCAACCGATAAAATTCCAAACAGCAATTAGCTATCGCCATTAAACATTTAACGATGATTATAAATTGGTGAAAAATCTTGGGTTGTTACAGACTCCCCTCCTTAAAGAAATTGCGTCCTCGCAATCATAAGGAATAAATGAACAAATGGTAACAACCATAAAGAACATCATCACAGGATGAAGAAATTTGAAATAGGAAGTTCACCATAAAGAGCTTGAAAGAGTAAGCCTGAATGTGTTTGCTCGACGAATTCTCAGGATCCCTAAGTGCAATCCTTAGGATTTGAGAACCACTGAACTTCCGCAAGAAAAACATCTTTATTTCGAAGGTGCTACACCCCCGAAGGAATGATGTGAATAGAAGGTTGCTCAAGAATAAAAATCGAAAATCCCTAAGGCATTTCCGTAATTGGAAGACGTGGAAAACGTCATGAATAGCAGAAAATTGAGCCGGTACACCGGCGTAGTACAATATAACCACCAAAGAAATCTTTTAATTTCATAAAAGAAATTCACAAATTCTCTACAAAATTTAATTATCAAATAGATAATCAGAATACAGAAATCACAAAACAGCAATATCTAATCATCGATTCGATAATTAGAAGACAGCAAAATCTAATTATCAACAAAAATAATTAGAAAACAAAAATCACAAGTCGCAAAATTGCAAATATCTAATTACCAAAAACGATAATTAGAAATCTCAAATCAACAAATATCCAATTATCAAATACGATAATAGGAAACAACAAATATTTAATTATCAAAAACGATAATTAAATCTTAAATCACAAATATTTAATTATGACAAATGATAATCAAATCTCAATTCAACAAATATTTAATTATCAAAAACGATAATTAAATCTCAAATATCTAATTATCACAAGCGATAATAAGAAACAACAAATATCTGATTATCAAAAACGATAAATCAGAAATCATAAACATCCGATTATCAAAAACGATAATCAAAATCAACAAATATCCGATTATCAAAAACGATAATCAGAAACCACAAATATTTCAATTAACGAGTCTGGAATTAACCGAAATAGCAAACGCACATGTCTCATAACCACGAGTTTTACTAAATCGTTTAATTCACTTCATCGTTTCCTTGAAAGTGCAAAATTATGTATCCTAAAAATTACATTTCACATTCTCAAACGGACAAGTCTGGAATTAAGCGAATCAGTAAAAGAAAGGGGTCATAGTCCTCGATTTTTCTGAAACGTTTAAATCGCTTCTTCATTCTTTTGAAAGCGCAAAGTGCAAAACTTCTGAAAACAATTTTCATTTATTTTATAAAAATAATAATTTACATTCTCAAACGAACAAGTCCGGAATTAAGCGAATCAGCAAAAGAAAGGGGTCATAGTCCTCGATTTTTCCGAAACGTTTAAATCGCTTCCTCATTCTTTCGAAAACGTAAACCGTAAAAAATTTTGGAAACGATTTTTATTTTGAAACAATTTTTAAAACAAGTGATTAAAACAGCAACATCAGTAGCAACTTCGACAAGGAAATTGCACTTCTCAAAATACCGTAAAAACGGACAACAAAATAAGCATCGCGGGATAACCGCTTGAAAATCCATTTTAAGACTGACGGTTACTAAAGTTTATACGTCAAAATCTCATCAAAATAATTGGCATCAAAATATAATACCAATGAATTTTCATTCATCAAAAATGTCACAAGAATCTTCTCAAAGATAGAAAGGAATATCATACCCTAAACTTGTATTCATAACAAGTCAATGACACACGAATTCACCAATGCACAAAAATTGATAAAACTTATCAATAGAAATCACGAAAATTGGTGAAGCACAAATTCTAGAAATCATCACAAGAAATCCAGAAAACACAAATTCTAGAAATCTACACAAGAAATCCAAAAAACACAAATTCTAGAAATCTACACAAGAAACCAAGAAATCACAGAAAAAGGGAAAGAGGCCTGTCACATGACGGTCCGAAGACCATGGGGAGCTACCCATATGGGTGAGTCGGAATCACCTTGATGAGGTCTAGACTAACCAAAAATCAAAAAGGTACGTGTGAGTGGAATCACACAAGTGGTGTCTAGTTTAACCTCGCAAACAAAAAGAAAGTATGTGTGCGTGGAATCACACAAATGGTGTCTAGGCTAACCGAAAAGCAAAAAGGTATGTGTGAGTGGAATCACACAAATGTTGTCTAGCCTAACCTCGCAACAAAAAAAAAGTATGTGTGAGTGGAATCACACAAATGGTGTCTAGGCTAACCAAAAAGAAAAAAGGTATGTGTGAGTGGAATCACACAAATGGTGTCTAGCCTAACCTTGCAAACAAAGAGACGTCGCACAACTGCTAGTCTAAATCATAAAAAGGGGAAGGCCTATCACAAAATGGGAGCACGAAAACTCACCAACCGGTATCACAAAACGAGATGCTATCTCATGGTGGCCAACCATTAAATTTTGACACACGAATGGTCCGAAGACCGTGGGGCGCTACCCCACATATGTGATGGCGAAACATCACACAAATGTGATGGCGAAACATCACAAGAGCGGGGTCTAGTCTCCCTCGCAGACAAAGAGACATCGCACAGTTGCTAGTCTAAATCACAAAAATGATCGTCATGATCATCAAGAAGTGTCAATTACACTAAGTTAGTAAATATAAAAGTTTAGCTTCATGTCCCATAACCACTAGCTTAACTCAAATATTTATGAACAAACTGTAGATCTACACTAGAAAATTGTCACAAGAGTTTTCAATCGAACAAGTCCAAGAGTTAACCGACGAAGCAAACGCAAGCGTTTCATACCACTTGTTTTACTAAGCCGTTTAATTCGATTTCTCATCCGAGTGAAGTAAAGGCTTGTATATACTAGTAGATTGGAAAATGGTTTAAGTAAAGAGCTTTGTAATAAAATAGTTTTGAAATTGTTTGGAGAAAAGGGTTTTGACATTTACTACTAGTATAGAAAACCTTTATATTTTTAAAGTGACTAATCACAAAAATGATTGTAGAAACAATCAATCACAAGAATTCACATACAAAGATGTGAATAGAATCCAAAGAAATCGATACCGAATTCACCAAAAGGTATGTTCACGAAGATCCCGAAGAAAATGTCATCAAAGTTGCTAATAAATGATAGCAACAAATCGGGGAATTGACAAGAATCGATTAAATTTGGAAACCAAATCAATTTACTAAAATTCACATTCGAAGACGTGAATAAAATCCAAAGAATCCGATTCCAAATCCATCAAAGTAGAAATACCCAAAAATTCCAGAAATAGAAGTTATAACAACTAATCGAAAAAGAAGAATCGATTAGCAATTGGAAAAACAAAGCAAAACGAGCATAAATGCATAAATGACTTTAACAAAAATAAAAATCAAGTCAATGCTGAAGTCAACAATTATTGGCCACAGTCGAGTACAAAATGAATCAACATCTTCATCAAAGAATTCAACGGCAAACAAAGTCAGAGTCATGGAAATCAAGAAACTAGCAATTTCACGAAAACAAAGTCAAATGCACATGAATAAACGTTAGGAATTCATACCTAACAATAAAAAATAATCATAGGCAAAGATGAGAGATATAACATCGACAATTAGTTGTAACACATGTTCCATCTAAGTTATGTTTTATATTAAGTCCTAAACCCCAGGCTCTGATACCAAGCTGTAACGCCCCACCTCTATACCCACGCTAGCCAAGAATAGTACGGTGTAAAGCCGTCAACTAGCGCGGAGAATAAGGCTGTTGAGGAGCGGCCATCCGTAGTTAGGCCTTACACTAGTATTGGTTATCTCGATAGGAGTGGTATATATATTCTTTCATTTTTCATCTCTGATTTATTTACTCCCATCGACATACCCCAATTCCAGTATAAATCGGACTACGATGGTTCATAATAGTTTAGGACAGTAAATATAATAATAACACAGATAATATAAATGGGGAACACAGATAAAAAGGAAAGTCTCATATATACAATAACTGATGTCAGTTACAATACATGTGATACAATTCATATGATACAACTACATCTGTCGACTCTGGAAGTTACATATACAAGTACATTATCGTGAATAATATACACGAATATACAACATCCTATACTAAGACAACGACTACTCCAAAAAGTATGAAAAGACTTCATAGCTCTAGCAGCAACCCAAAGCAGGATATCTACAACCTGTAATAACTCGGTCTGACTCGAGTATTACATTCAAAAGAAAATAATACACGGGTCAGTCCAATTCAAACTCAGTTGTTAGGGCAGAGAAGCAATAATAATTAAATAGCAATTAAACGACAGTCAAAATAAATTCTCCTATCCGATCCCTTAACAAGAAAATCGGATAACGGTGAATATAACACGTAATAGTGTTAAACAACAAATCAGCAAATTAAACCAATCAAAATACGATTTCAAATTATTGAATTGGTAACACGAAACAAATCCAGCAATCGAAATATCAATTCAAAATGTCAATTCGGGTAGAGCTGCAGCACACGCACGCGTGTGCTGCCTCGCCACTACAGCTTATGAAATATGCAAAAGATCAATTAATCAAAACAAAATAGAATATCATACAAGCCATACCGTGTGGCTGCAGTTCACGCCTGCGTGCACTGCCTTGCCACTACGGTGATGATGTACCCAAAAGCTCACTACCGTGTGGCTGCAGTACACGCTTGCGTGCACTGCCTTGCCACTACAGTGATGATGTACCCATAAGATCAACGAACCAAAATCAATAAAGATTCAAATATCAATGCCACGATACAAGCACAAGGTCAGACCCAAGCCTTACAGCCGGATTCAACACAAGTGAAACACAGATGCAAATAATTCCCGAGTAGAACCAAGGACATCAACCAAAAACTCAGATGCAACAATCAAACAAAAGCAACAGTACAAAGAAACAAAATCGCATAATCAAATAATAGAAGTAATGTCAGTGACAGTACCGAAGTCGTCAAAGTCAGAGACATAATGGCCGAAGCCAACATATAAAGTGTATGCACTGCTCAAGTACAAACCGATAACAACCGAGTTTCCGTTATGTAGACAGCTAAGTGAAAGCATGTACACGTATCTGGACAGTGTTCATGTTGCAATGTACACAAAGAGAATATCAAGCAGATCATGTGAGGAAAGAAGCTCAATAACTTCAGATTATATGGTGATTCATCAAATGAGCATTCGAGACATGCAAATGCTAACCTGAAGAACAACAACATAAGTCTGCAACATATACTACCTATATACATGTATGATTACACATGTGTATACACAAAACATATGTACAGCAACACGAACACATGCCACTGAATGGCGACAGGCAAATGGAACCAAACTAAAATTACAGTATCAATAAAACATGGACAATGGAGTACATAGATACATGAAGTCCAACAACAAATGAACATCAAAATGAAAACTGCAAACTGAATCAGCATGTACAAACTAGCTTCAAAATACAACAAAATAACAGCGACAACAATTGTATAGCAAGTTCATCCAAGCTTACAAGATGATATGCACATACAAAAATCAAAGTCGTGCACAGGTCAGAGGCCAAAGAATGGCCAGAGACAAACCCAAAGAAACAATGCTACAAAAGGTACCAAACTCAATTGAATCAAGTGAACAAGACCTCAGTGCACAGACTCGAGTAAAACAGTGAAACAACAGTGGTGCACTGCAAATCCAAGCTCATCCTTAAGGAAAGGTACATGAGGCGAATACGAACAAATCCAAGGTCTACAGCAATTCAAAGAGATCATCAAAAACCAATGCCATCAAGTAATACACACGAAAACGAAACCAGGCTGTGATATGCACAGTGAAAACATGAACTAGAATAGAACTGTACTTAAGCACTAAGAAATCACAATATATATGCATATGAACAAGTCAGGGAAAATCAAAGTCAAGTGATATCAAATGCAAGTGAAGTACAACTATGCAGTGTTCAATACTGAAACCACAAATGCACATACACCAGACATATACATGAATGATCAGTACGACCAAGTATGAAGTACTCACAAACCAGCGAAAGTGGAAACAATCACATAAAAATCGAAAACATTATCAAGTCAGAGCCGAGTTTGACAGTGTCAAACATCGAAGTGAAAAACTTATAACACGTGGCACTTCAAGTTCATAGAGGACATGATCAAGACAGTGGCCAAGGTAATCAATCAAGACCGAGAACAACTGTAGTGGTAACACACGAGTGTTACCAGAAGTCAAGACCGAAGTCATAATAGGAATCAATGCTCAGGTCATAAACACTCGACAAATTCAAGTAAAACACAGCAAAGAGGATTAACAATCGAAGTGACCGAAGTCAACAAAAAAAATCGAATTCGTGATGGTCATGAGATATTAAACAGCCCAAAATCAAAGCCGAGTTAACCAAGTATCACGAAATTACACGAATTTGACAAAATCAGAGAAAGCATCAACAACGAAACCAAAACGTACACCAAGCATCTTACTAAGTCAAATTAGATGTGAGTAATATAGATTACTCACCTTTGTCGAAGAGAACGAAATGGATTTGAAGCCGTGGCCTCCCGAAGACGAGCGAAATCGAATCGAAACCCTAATTTGGGACGAAGGGGAAGGAGCGATCGAACGTGGCCGCCATTCTTTTCATTTGTTTTAGGGTTCGAAGATAATGAATAAAAAGGGGGTCGGTTATTTGCTTATGATAACCGTCACGGCACAAAACGAACAAATGAAAACGTGGGCTAAATTAAATTTTAGAGCCCGCGTAACGCTTAAACAAATCTATGAAAAGAATATCAACCGATAAAATTCCAAACAGCAATTAGCTATCGCCATTAAACATTTAACGATGATTATAAATTGGTGAAAAATCTTGGGTTGTTACACATATCCTTTATAATTCCAATACACACACATATTATTGGTATATACCATAATCAAGTGGTAAATACCATCCAATGGTAATTGCTAATATCTTGTAGGCTAACAAAAATTAAATGCCTATGCATGGGAAAAATCATATCCCAATCATAATCAATATCTCAATAAACAACTACCACCGCTATATCAATATCCGATAAAACACCAATACGTAGTAGGAACCAACAAATGACAATACCCATTAAAACCTATAGTTAATCAAAGGTGGTATTACTAATAAATAGTAAATACTACCAAATAGTAAATTCCACAAATAGTACATACTAATAATACATATGATCAAATAGTATATACTAACAAATAATGAATATAGGTAAATAATGATACCAATATATAGTAAATTCGTCCAATTTGCTAACCATATCACAAATATTTATAAGAATTTACTTTTCAATCTTTGAAATCTACCTTTTGGATTCTCTTTCAGATAAACAATTTATTGTAAAACATTTCAATATCGAAAAGGGTTTTATTAAATATTCAGGGCACATTTAACCATCTATATCCTTATTCAAATTCTATAGGATACATGATAAAGTTGCAAATGTGTATTTCCAAAACTATTAATTGTACACAATAAAGTCTTAAAATGTGTAGAATAACAAAATTACTAAAATGTACATAATAAACTGGCGATGTATACTTATCCTTAAATATCATCTGTACACTATAAAGTTGGCAAAGTGTACTTTTCCTTATCTATTATTTATTCATAACCTCATATATCATTTATACACAATAAACCTGGCAAATGTGTATAAATTTTATGTTTATTATAAGTGCAGCTTATGTTATTTCTCTACTCCAAATAATATTTTTCTTGGATTCTAAAATGATTGCATAAATATTTCTAACCTGTAAATATTTAACGTTCAACTAAGGGATAATTTAATAATATGTGACTATTGATAGGCACACTGTTGAGTAAACTTCTATAACAATTGTGACTATTGATAGCCACTTGAATGGGCAGATTTCCATTATAAATATCAAAATAATCTGGTAAAATAATTATATTGTACCATTAAATATTTCACCAAATTATTAATCAATGCAAATACTCCCTAAAATATAGTCAATAGTGGTTAAGAATAGCTAATCATCATTATAATATAAATAGGTCACTAACTATACCATTAAAAGGTCATTAATTAACTAATTAAGGGATTATACATATTTATCTTCACTTTCGACAAATAATTCTATACTTCTTCATATCCGTAAATACATTATATTAAAGTACTCTAGGTTTGTAATGATCGTAATGGCATGAACCACACCTCGAACAGGTCTCGTATGGAAAAGCTACATCGTGTTTAAATTCCAAGGGACTTATTAATAATTTATATAATATATATATGTATAACTAATGAATAGTAAATAAGCAAGGACTTCTCGATAATTTACCATCCTACCCTTCAAATCTGCCTATCCTTTTCCTAAAACCAAAAATGTCATCTTCATTCGATGAGCACTGCCACCACATACCATGAAAAGATTCATCATCTTCATTCGTGAGCTCAGCAATTCATGACCTCTCAACAAACTCCTGTAGCTATGTAACAGCCCGTAAATTTTTATTTATTTTATTTATATAATTAATTAAATTTTATGAAATTTTAAATCGTTGAATTTTGAAATAAAAATTTAATATTTGGAATACATCTATTTAGACATAGCAAATGTGAAATTTTCATCAGATAATATGGAAGTTTATTTTCTTGTGTAATTTTATTTCAATTCAAATCAGTTAAAATTTGATGATAATTTAATGTTTTCCAAATTTGAATATTTTTATACAATAAATTTGTAAATCATCTTCTAAGTGAGACGTCATATTTCGTTTCTTCAAATTTGGACTGCTATTGCTCCGTTTATCTTATTTTCGGCAACATAGCAGCATTTCTGGTACCGAATATCGATTTTTGATCGGATGATCAGATCATTGATATCTGTATGCTGTTTTGATCGTCTTATCGTGTTGATCTCCACGGCATATTTGTTTTTGTGTTTTGAAGTCTGAGAGAAGGCGAAATCTGTGGAAATGATTTCCGTATCGGTTCCGCAATCTCGCTTTTGGATTTTCTATAACCATTCATTTCTTACCCGTTAAAACCAATGGTTGCTACCTTTTTCAATTCCCAGAATTTAAGCTGTGGCTTTACCTATTCCCTATATCCATTTTTTTTATACGTTGGTCCATTCATTTTCTTTAGCTCTTCGTTCTGTCAATTCCATTTGAAAGAAAAGAGAAACATTATTCTTTTTTATATAAATAAATATTGTATCATCTTCTTTTTGTGATCTGCAACTTTCGTCTCCAACTCTCTCTTTCAAACCCATGCTTCATGCATCACCACTTCCACCAACCACAAACAAAGCATGGCCACCATGCTTATCTCTACTCGCCACCCAACTCCATCCCTTGGCTAAGCTTGACATGTAAACCTTCCTTCTTCCTTTTTGTTTGCCAAGCTCCTCCACCTAAAGCCGATGGCTGATCATCGCCCCACTTTCATTCGCCTCGTCCACCTCAACATCACAGCCTCTAGTTGCTTGTCCCCCTCCATTACTTCTGCCCTCTCACCATGCTTCTTTGCTGAGCACGCATAGCAAGTTATACTGTAAGTTTGTAAACTAGTAATTGATTTTAAATATTATCATTTATTGAATTTTCTGTGTATATATAAATATATATATATAAAGTTGATTCGGCTATATAAGTATATGTGGTATACATTTGATATAAACTATATATCTTCACTTCTGAGTTGTGCGAGTTTCTAATAGTTTATTTTGGGTTTGTATAAATTTTTATAATATTTTATATGATCTGATTGTATATCAGACTTTTTTATTTTAATCCATGAGGTTATATTTGTATAAAGAGTGATGGTATAGTACATTTGTTATTATATATGTCTTGATTTCAAATATAGTGTAAAAGTTATAAACTGTATATATTGGACCGTACTTATATATATTTACAATTTCGGTGATTTGTGTATAGGCTGGGATTTATATTGCATAAAGTATGTATGTAGTGTCTACAAGTACACTTTGGGTTTTCAATTGTGCAATATTTCAAACTTACAGTTTCTTTTAGTTTCATCGACTGCCTATTTTATGCATATAATATAATGATATGCATACATGAATATATTGTTTACGGATTTTGCAATATAACGTGTATAATATGTTTGGTTGTAGTTTGTACATTTTTTATTTATATATCAGTGTACACACTAATCTCTATATTTGTTTAAATATGAATATATATACAAAGATGTTGATTTATGGTGTTTTAAATTTAACACCTGTATAGAGTTTTATTTTAGTTAAATAGATATGTATATAATTTATATGAGTTGTACATAATCTGGTTAGTTATATATATAGATTTATATAAGTGTATTCGTATTTTTTTTAATGTAGCTGAATGATAATGTGGTTTAATTTTTAACTTGAAGAAAAAAAATTATTTGCAAATGTTGCTTAAAGTGTTGTTTCGAAATTTAAAATGTATATTGATTTTACCTTTGTGAGTTTTATATATTAATTTATATATATAAGTGTACATAAGTTTGCGTTTTCAGATTTTAAATTGACTTCAGGGAAATATATGTAGATATAATATTCCTTTCATTTTAGCTTATATCAAGCTAATTTGATTTTTCATCAATTCCTGTTATCAACGTTGATAGTCGAATTCGTGCTAATTTAGATTTGCTTTGGGATTCATGCTTGCAATTTGTAACTCAACTTATTTGTCTATTCTCTCCTCACTCACGATTAACATTCTTATATTTATTAAATTTGATTTCAATTGAAACGGCAATTGAAATATGTTGTTGTTAGTTATTTACATTGCCATATATATGCTATTATCTGTATCTGTTCACCTATGACATATGACACCATTATCTGTTATTTATATTGATGATATATGCCAGTTATATTATTATCATTTATGTTATCACTCTGCAAGTTCCATATTAGTGTAGAATTCCTTATGGTTGAAATGATACATACCCGAACGACCTTGCAGAATAGGAGAAAATCGTTATGGTTGAAATGATAAACCCAATCGAATTTCATTGAATTGAGTTTGGGATTGCGGGTTGAAATGATATATACCTGTATTTACATTCAAAGTGCGGATTGAAATGGTAAATATCCGTATCATTTGACTATAGGATAGAAAATTATACACAGACATGGCTGGTCTATATATATATATATATATATATATATATATATATATATATATATATATATTTGAAATGATTATTTTTCAAGGCTTAAAGAGATATATATATGGTTTTATATAAATATTGATTTTTAATATTATATATAAATGTTATTTTATATACAGTTAAAATTTTGATTTTAAAATTATATGTTTGAAAATTTTAAAGGTTATAAGTTAGTTTTGAAATTGTAAATTTTAAGATTTACTTAGAATTTTACTATTTTGATATTTATATAAAATAAGTTTAATAATAAGATTTAATTTAATAAAGTTTGATTTATTTAATAAATAATATGTTTAAGTATTTATTTAAATTTATATTTTAAAATTATATTTTAAAATAGATTTTATAATGATTTTTATAAGTTAAGGCTGGGAAGATAAATTTAGAATTTATCTGAAATTTGTAAATTTATTTAATAAAATCGATTTGGAACTTATTGAATTTGAGATTTAAAGGATATGATTTTTATAACTTGATGGTTTAAGGTGATTAAATGAAAATTTCAAGTTTAAATAAATTGAAGGAAATATTTAGTTATTTGAAATTTGAGGTTTTATTTAAATAATATTGGATTTAGTAAGTAAATATTTCAAAACTAAATAATAGTAAATTGAATTTGATATACATACATATATATATATATATATGAAATTATCAAATTTAGTTTTAAAATGTTGAATACTTAAAGCTTTGAAATATATTGAAATTGAAATGGTTTATTTTGTGGTTCAAATCTGTTTTTGAAATCGATATAAATTTAAATGGTTAATTGAGAAACTAAATTGAATTGAAATTGATGATTTGAGATTGGATTGAATTTGAATTTTGGTATTTGAGTTTATTTGGATTCGATTGTGAAATTTGAGGAAACTATTTTATTATATAAAGTTTTAAAAAAATTATATTTAAAACTATTTATATATATATATATAACTTTATAAATCATTTTCATATAAACTATTTTAATTTAAATCATTTTAATATAAACTACTTTAATATACTAACTATTTTTAATATAAACTATTTTAATATACTAATTATTTAATATAAACTATTTTAACTTATAACTATTTTATATAAACTATTTTACTTTATAAACTATTTTATCATATATACTAGTTTAATATCTAAACCGATTAAGTGGGAAGTGTTATGGTTTTAGAAGCTTTATAATTTCGATAGTGTTATACCTTTGAAGTGCTATGATTTTGGAAATGGATATATTTGAAATGGAAATGATATCGTATTTGGTTTTGAAATGGAAATGATATCATATTGATATGCTTTTGAAATGGCAATGATATTTTGGTTTTGAAGTATAAACTATTTTGAAATGACCGCGATGTCATAATAAAGTTTGGTTGTTAAAGAGACCAGGATCGGAAGTTGTCATACTCTCTGCCAACTTCAAAAATCACTTTAACAACTATGTACGTTGTGGAGATTCCAGAAAGAAGTAGGGTGGTACTAACGGTCCTATATGAGGTATACAGGTGGACCCGACTCCCATGATTTGGCATAAGGTGGCCGAAACAGGAGCGATTCTCGGGCCAAGTGAGGTAGCTCCTCCGATCGGACACATTCCTTCGATACTATATTCTTACTTTGTTATTGATTTGGTGGCCACACTTGATTTTTTGATTTAGGAGTGTGTTCCGAGGTGGACAGTAGTGGCTGCTATGTGTTACCACCAGCCGGATGCGTAATTGGTATATCTACCCTGGCATTGCCTTGTGTGCCATGTCACCTACCCTATCAAGACCACTATGAGTTTTTTTTGTACCATACCTATGGAATGCCATCTGACGATGTCAAGTATGGGGGAGATTATGGTACTCTATAGACTATGGGAACATAAAAAATGTGTTAAGGGGAATATGGGTAATGCCTTAATAATAGTTTACTTTACTTTAGGCATTATTATAATAGCGTATATTACTACATAGTAGATAGTTTAATGGATCCTTAGAGGAAGGTCATCCCAAACATCCTTTGAGTTACTTGTATTTCAGCTGTTATTTCACTTGAGTTGGATTTATTGATATAAGAATGTTGATCCTGACTTGAGTATTTTGTGTTTTGCTTTACGCTCAGGTCAAATTGAGTGTCACGGCATTTGAGACTCACCTTTGGAGTTGGAGCTTCGCTTGGAGATCCATTTACCTATTCAGTTGCAGTTATTCAGTTGATTCCAGCGATGCATTCTAATATTGTATTTGACTATTTTATTTGAGACTTCCGTTGTATCTTATTTAACTCTGTTATATATATAGTAGTTTCATGAACTACTATTCTTTTGTTTCATTTGCTTATTGTTATATTACTCTATGTCTGTAATTCTGTAATTTTTTTGTTTACTATATATGCTGAGTTTTGCCAAATTTGAATTAACAATCTGATATTTTGAGAAAATCAAGTCCGACATGTGCGGATGCAAATGGTTGAAAATACGAGGCCGTTACAAGCTACATGCTTGAAGCCCCCTTAGAGGATTGTGCTCGACCTCGTTGCCCGTTGTACATGTCTGTGCTACCGCTATTATTCGATATGGGCTAAATGATGGCCACCATGATATTCAGCATTAGAAGATGCAACCACGAATAACCTTTTCTCTGCCTGCAATCACTCTAATAGCCATTAACGTCGATACTGCATACTTTGACCATCAATTATTCCTTACTCTGGCAAACTTCGACGTCGTGAACTCCTTCATTTTTCCTAGCTCATTAAACCTAACATGTCTATACCTAAGCTTTTGGCTTCGATGATGATCAAAAACTCAATATGGGTAATTTTTCCCTTCCATCTACAGCTAGCTTCAACCATGGAAAAGCCTACAACTCCACCGAAGTTCTCTGCAAAGAAAAATCCAATACCTTATGACTTCAGACCCTACTTCGACAAATTTGGCTTCTGTCTTATGTGTTGGCCAATGGTGAACTCTCCTATCACTAACTCTTTATTCACTGTACTTCTCTTTAAGTGGTTCTAAATGAAAGTTTAAGTCCTCCTCTCAATTTTTCTTTTGGTGGCATGATTAGATTCATGCAGTTTGGGAAGAAATTATTGAATGAAGTTGAGTAGGAAAAGTGAGGAGATATTGAAGTAGTGTATATATGATTATGAGCAGTTATACATAGAGTGTTTCTTAGGTTGAAAAGTGATGTGCAACATTAAGAGAGGTAAATATATTTATAGTAGTATATATTTTACATTTTAGCCCTTTTTTTCTTTATTTTGCACAAAATGTCCCATGTGTCAAATGTCAAATATCTCAATAAGTGTTTCACTCTTTTTCCACAAAACATCATGCTTTATACAAATATAGGCTATTGCATAGATTGTATGAGAATGAGCTAAGGGTATTTGTATTCTTATTTTACATACAACAGTTCATTAAGATAAAATTAGCAGTTTTCTTAACTTAGCGTAAAGATTATAATTATATATAGTTTATTTCAATTTATCTTCCTTTAATTTTGACGTCAAACACATGGAAAATGTTGAATAAAAAATTACCGTATTTTAATGTATAAAAGTATACATAAAATCAAATAAAATATGGCAAAAGGTTGCGCTATTATAGAGTTTGTAGAAATTGAAAGTCTAACATGTATTATGAGATCTCAACCGAAATCTTTATAGCTTAAGAAGAAATGCATTACTTAGATTAAGTTATCAACTCACTTCTTTATTTGTCAATTCAAACGAAAGACATTAGTACTTACGTATATAAATTTCAATTGTTCAGGATGTTTTTCCTTGTGTTTACTTATAGTTAGTGGGGGTTCATGGATAACTATATGAAACGACCCGACTTCCTACCTCCAGGAAATCGCATCATTTTGAAGAAAGAAAGGGATAGAAGAAGAAAAGAAAGAGAAAGAAGAACACAACAACATCAGAGAACTCACAGCGGAACGAATAAAATATAATAATTAACATAAAATATTACATAGTATCAGATTACATCAGAGTTACATAATTATGCAACACATATTAGACAGTTATAAACATCTGTCTAATTCATACAACTCAAGTACAACAGAAGAAACAGATACCAAACACAGCGGAACCAATATATCTATTCGTCGAAGCCTCCTGCTCCATTACTCCTCCAGAATTCGTCAAGCTAACCTGAATCACTTGACTACTCATACATAATATGAGTACCCAAGAGTTTAATAAAACAGAAAATAAACACTCGGGTCAGACAGGGGTCTGGTGTGAGTAAACAGTTTAAAGTTGCTTAACTTTAGAAAAACCTTTGAAAGAAAAGGTATCACGTAAGACTTCCCACACATAAACATGGAAAAGTTTTTACCTTACGCTAACCAAAACATTTGGTAGGAAATCCAGTGATATTATAATAGTGTCTAGGGTTTTCAAGTAAATAAGAAATAGCCGAAATTGTTACATTCATTAAATTCCAGCTACTAGCCACAAAAGTGGGTAATACAAACAAAACCGTAGGGTCTCGTAGGGAAAATGGGTTTCCATCAATGGCAGGGCTACTGGGGTACCGCCCGTCACAGTACGTGGCCTAGATCACCGTACCGAGGATTACTCCCTTCATCCCCTGCAACACAAGGCCGGACCCATTCCTTACTGAATAGTTCCAAACAAGACAACCCCGGCGGTTGTCCGGAATTCAACCGCCCCACACAGCCGAAATAAAAAGGGACCTCTAGACAGGGGTAAATCTTGCTCTCAAGTGGGGGCTACCCACGAAGCCTTGCTGCACCTCCCCTGTTTTAGCCATTCCCGGTTGATGAGGCTTGAGGCTGCGATTACCTTTATAGAACACATCTATCTTAGAATGCTCATCGTCCGCCTGACGATGTGCTGAAAGCATTCAATCCATACAAGTTCGTTCCGGGTTCGAACGAAACCGAAGGCACTATCTCGTTGCACTCATATTGGAATCACCCTCAGAGTCAACGACCATAGCCCTTGCACTCTGATTCGCCATCTCGAATCTATAAGCACTATTCCGTCAAACTCATTACGGAATCACCCACAGAGTTATACTGACGTATAGCCCTTACACCTCGAGTCTTCACTTGCTCCACTTGGATTAACGACCTAACGTTTAATTGGAATCGATGTGGTTTTCGGATTCCAAATATGGAAACCCGATCCCGGTCTCATCGAAACCAAACGCCATTTTAATGTCCAAGTTGTACTTAAGGGATTTAACAATTAACTTATTCAGGATGATATAAACAGATAGATGAATAACATTATCACAACAGATAAGTCATATAAACCATTCATCTTACAAGCAGCATATCACATATCTCATACACATCCATATCATCCAATATCAACAAAACACTCAATATCAATCATCCATTATCATCCAACATCCAATATCAATCATTCAATATCAACCAATCATCCAAAGCAGAATTGATTAACTGTTAATCAATTTAATTAACCTCTAATTAAATTAATTACTATCCTTTAACCACTTGGATTATCTTAATCCTACTTCATTGATTTATCACAAATCAAATTCATTTATCATTCCTTAATGATCTTCTTAAATTAATCTCCCTAGATTAATTATCCTGTAGTCATATTCAAGTAATTATCCATAACCATATTCAGTAATTAACCTTCAATTGCTATCATTAATCACAATAATTAATGATCTTTCATTAATTAATTAACTATAATTAATTACATTAATCCTTAATTAATTACAATTAATTAATCATATTTAAATTAATTACTTTTATTAATTACTTTCATTAATTATATTAATTAATAATTCTTATTAATTAATAATCCTTTAATTAAATAATTAACTTGTAATTAATCACCTCATTAATCATAAACAGTAATTAACAATTTGTAATTACTTATCTTAATTAATTACCTTCTTAATTAATTACTTAATTATTAATTATTACTTAATTAAACAATTCTTAATTACATCATTAATTTTATTAATTAATGATCTCTAATTAATATTTAAATTAATTACTTATTTAAAAATTAATTCCCTTTAGTAATTAATCCACAATTTAAAAATACAATTATTAATCACCTTGATTAATATTAAATTAAGTAATTAACTAACCTTAATTACTCATTAACAAATTAATTATTCTATAATTAATTAACTTCATTAATTAATTCCCTAATTAATTACAAAAGTTATTATCCAAATTACTTATCCTAAATCTTCTTCACTAATTACATTTAAGTAATTATCATTTATTACTTCCTTAAGTAATATTGCTCCATTAATTACACTAAGTAATTACTCCTATTTAATCATTAAATGACTATCTTAAATTAATTAAACTAAATTAATTAACTTAAATAAATCACATTATTAAAATTAATTACAATAAGTAATTAACTCCTTAATTACTTTTTTTTTTTATTAAATAATTATACTTAACAACTTACAATTGATTATCCTTAATTAATTAATCTAATTAATTATCCAAAATTAATTACATAAATTAACTTCTTAATTATCCTAAGATAATTATCTTATTAATTATCAACATTTTCCTTAATTACTTCCTTGAGAAATTTTATCTTAGATTAATTATCATTAATCTTAATTAAAAATCAATTCAAGTCATTATTTAAAACAAATGAATAAGTAAATTCTTGATTATCTGAATTATTTCTAAAATAATTCATTACTTATTAACTTTCAAGTGTATTTAAATCATTACATTTTTAAATTTGATTCAAATTCCATTTTAAACTTTAAGATTTAAAATGTTTAACTATTTTAAACATTTCCAAATCTTTAAATAAATTATAAATCTTACAATACAAATGAAACATTCATTTCTTGAATAAAAGGAAAGTTTTAAACAAATTTCTCATTTTAACTTCAAGTTAAAATAAATCACTTTAATTCAATATTAAAGAAAGCTTTATAAAGATTTTATTTAAATTCAAACTTTATTTGAAATCAAATTTATTTTTAAAATCTACTTCAACTTTTCAATTTGCTCAACATTTAAATTTTTACAAAACTGATTTAAATTTAAGATTTAAATCCAAAGTAATCTTGAAAATCATATTTAACTTGATTTTAAACTTGATTTTAAATCTTGCTTAGAATTTAAATTTCATTTTAAAAACTTTGAACTCAAAAGTTCATCAAGCTTAAACTTTTGAATTTCAACTTCCTATTCAGCTTCATTCTCCTCTTAATACAAACCCTGCACTATAATTTGAATTTCATTCAAATTCAAACTGCAAATAACTCTCAGGTTTTAAAAACTGAGATTGTTTTTTTAAATTTTTGCTTTAAAAACTGAATTTAAATATTGTTTAAATTTTAAAACTTCCATCTTTAAAACCTGAGATTAAAAGTTATTAAACTTCAAATTTTGAATCCCTGATTTAGATCTCAGCTTAAAATTCAAATTTCATTTAAATTTCAAAACAGAACGGTCAGATTTTTTTTTTTTAAATCTGGAATTATCACATACCCGAGACAATCTCACAACTACTTCGAGTTTTATACTCAGTTGCTTCGAGACAAAACTCCATCCACTTCGAGTCAAGCATCAGCTGATTCGAGAGCAAACTCAAATACATACATCACCAGAATAACAGTGCACCGTGCACATGCACGGTGCCGTTGATCATCACTGGCCAACTCCGGTGGCCTCCACACAACGACCAGAACCTAATCACCACGCCAAGATCCTCAGATCAGACTTCCATTCTCGAAATCGAGTTCGAGACAAAAATCCCAAACCTGGAAACATCCACTGCAAACCCAAGCGCGAACCTGTCAACGTCGATTATACTCAATCCCGACCACCTGAGACACCGCTACTCCGGCCATGGCTGCGTCTACAAACCCTCTACCACTTCCCAAACTCCTAGAACACTCGATGCATCAGAGGATTCACGAAGCTGCCAAGACTTCGACCTCTCCCAGATTAGGGTTAAAACCTGTCAACGTCAATCTCCATCACCTCGCCACTCATAAAATCATTCTAGCATTTTTTTCCACCACTCACCAGTCAATCTTACATCTCCAGGAAGAATTCCAGCTTCCAATATTCACTAGATCACTAGATACACCCAAAACTCCTCATTTTGTTCAACCCAGCAGTTCTCACATCATAGATTACTAAAAATTGTTATTCTTGTTTTAAAATTAATGATTTTGAACATGCATTCAAGCTATGATCCTGTTTCAGTAATTTATGATGGTCTTGATTTCCCATAATTGAACATTGCTTGACCTGTAGTTTACAGAGGCCATAGTTTTTTTTTTTTTTTTTTTATTTTTTATCACAATCATAGTTATAAGCCTAAATCTAGACTAAACATACAAGATCTATCCACACAACAATTTCTAACTGAAATCAAATCAAGTGATAAATGATTTCTATTGAAAATCATAGTTTTCAGACAGAGGCTGATATACAGATACCATATATATATTCATATGCATATTCACCACAATGCAACCATTCCAAACATTCTTATTTATATCAATCCATATGCAACAGGTAACTACACATTTCAACAGCAGTTTGTATATATATTTTTATGGCAGAGTAGCAGTTAATTTTGGTAGTTTTGGTTTTCTAAAAACTTGTGCATTTGAACACTTGTGCATTTAAACTTTTCTTAAGTTTGATCTAAAAAAAAAATCTGTTTTTTTTTTTAAATGTAGTTTACTCACCAATTATGAAGATGCAGAGAAACATCTCAGATGCACTTGAATCTGCTTGCATTCCCTGGAGCTGCAGATTTCATTTGCTTCTGCCTGGCACTGATGTGCATTTGCTTCCAGTTGAAGATGTTTTCAGTTGTAGTTGATGCATGCAGACCCATACTCATATTTCAGATTTGAAGTTGATCTTGAACTTGATGAATGGATGCATTTGTTTGAAGCTGAACTTTGAATTGTTGAAACTTTGAACATGCATTTTGAAACTGAATGTATGCAGTTGTATCACTTGATGATGCATGCTATCTTAGCTTCATATGTTCAGATTTGAAGAGGATGAGTGCATGCAGACTTTTGTTTCATTTGCTCAGATTTACATTGATGTTGAAACTGATTTCTTGAATATGCATGCAGATTTAAAGATTGAACTCATGTTGATGTTGAGGCTTTGTTTGAACATACATGCAGATTTTCAGATTTTGATTTTAAGTTTCAGATTTGCCATTAAACATGAAAGAATGAAGAAGGAAATTTTTTGAGAAAACTGATTTTCTCCTTTTAATACATTTATTAAAAATTACAATGAAAACATTGCCACTTGTTATTTTAAACTTACATTTGTCATTCATTTATTTAATTGCCTTACAAATGTCTTCAACAAGTTAATATGTCTACACATATTTATTTATAAGATTTCATTTAGTTTTAAATATAAATATAAACTTACATATTAAATTTAGTTTATAAATAAATACTTATATGTATATAAATAAATTTTACTTTTAAAAGAAAATACCCTAAACTAATAATAATATAAATATAATCTTAAACATCCATTTTTAATGTAACATTTTAAAAGAGAACAAACAAAGCTTGTTTAAAGTCCTTTAAAACTATTCTATTTAAAAATAAATAACAATCTTACATTTGAAACAATTAAATCAAACTAAATTATCCTTTGAAAATCTTATTGAATTTAAAACAAAACTTTTAAAATTGCAATATTCATTCATACCTACATTATTGATAGATTAAGATTAGATTTTCAAAACAATATCAAATTAGAACATAAGCTTACATATATTACAATTTGAAAATTCAATTTTTACTTTAAAACAAAAGACATTCCCATTCACAATATATATCAAACATATATATTATAAACAGAATTAAAATTTCATTAGCTTTGGAAAATAACTCTTATCAATATTGTCAGATTAAAATTTATTAACCTTTAAAAGATTAAATTTACCAATTTAAATTAAAATTACAAAGAAAATCATTAAACCAATTAAATTATTTATACAGATTATTAAATTCTTATTGCCCAAAATTCCGGGTCGTTACACTATAATAACATTTAGCCTTTTAATTTGACCAACATTTTGTATTGGTTATTATTGCTGACACTCCATCTTTGGTTAAGAGGAGACCTTTTTCATTTGCACTCCACAAAATTTAAATTTTTTATGAGGGGTACTCATGCTATACAAATAATATATATCTTTAACTACTTTATCCATCATTAATTTTTCATCAATCTTCTTCTTCACTTACATGTTTCACTAAGTTCAATTTAGCTTTCAGTAATAGTGAGGACCAATCTTCTGCTTCCAGACCAAAAACACATTCCTATTTCATTGATCATTTAATTCGATTTAGAATTGTCGACAACCAAATTAATGTGTAAAAGGTAGAATTTAAAAATGTTACCTATTTGTTTTGTTAAACAGTTTGGGTGCTTCCTTGGTTAACAGTTAATCATATTTCTTTCTTTTTGGAATTTCATCTGCATATAGGTTTATTTCTCCATTAATTATTGATTTGGATAATAGATTAAGAAGAAGTATAGTGAAGATTAAAAGAAATTAAGTTAAATTAAAGGGATAAATTGGTCAATTTCTAATATAATATGAGGGGGCTATTTTTATTGGTACCCGTCATAGTAAAAAAAATTAAAAAAATGGCCCTCTTTTAAAAAAAGTGGAGTGACAGTAACAATATCGTTTTGTATTTTGCACTAATAAGCGACCGTTACTATTTTTTACAGTTTATTCTTGAGATTGACTTATTTGAAAGGGATAAGAAAATGAGATGGTTCCTGTTTTCCTTCATTCCTATTATTTTCCCTTAACAAACGTTCAACTTCTTCATCTCATTATCTCTACAAATTCCTTCATTGTAAAATCTTCTTTCAACTATACTTAAAACTCTTGGACAGAGATTTATCTAAATCTCCAAATTCTTTAACCATGAGTGCACTGATTTGAAGGGTTGTAATGTTAACATTGGAGGTGGGTAGCAATTTCGATTGCACCATAGTCATGTTGAAACTCGCGTTCAAGATAGTGGACCTCATCCATAATACAACCTCCGTCATTTCCCTTTATTGTTCCTACTCATCCATTCCCACATCTTTTGTGTAATGATTTAATGGAAAATCTAGTATAATTATTTTATGATATTAGATTGAATACAATTTTCATCATGTATTTGGAAAACAATATGAATTTGCATAATATTTTAGCATCTCCCTAATGTTTTTCTTGTACGTTTAACTGCTTATAAAATTAAATTGATAAATAATCATATAATAAAAAATAACAAATCTTAATACTTAATCTTTTAACATGAAATATTGTAAAAAAATAGATACTTATAAATGGTAAAACTTTATTACCATTTTCTACCAACCATTGCCAACCACGAGCTAAAGTATTAATTTTTCGATAACTCTGCTTGATAATTGTATGATTTTCCTATTAATATTAAATCGGTATGGTAGTGATTTCCAATATAAATTTTCCATGGAACTTAATCCAACCTACTATGTGTACTTGCATATCACACAACGTCGAGTTAAAACATTAAAAATAATAAAAATGTTTTATTAAGGTTCCACAATGACCAAAAAAATTAACTAAAACACATGTATAATTCTTAACAAATTGAAAAACAAATAGAATCTAACAATGCAGATATTTATATAAACTATTAACACTGCTACTTATATTGGGGCCAGCTATTAAGACTTACCTTTGCTGTTATTAGTTATGACCAGAGGTTAATATTGAGTCTATTATAATATTAACAATTTTATTAAATGTGTACTTGCAAATATTTAGTGTGTGATTTTGTTGAAGCTGGAATTGAAGTTAGTGATTTAAACTAGTTATATTCAACGACAATTAATTTACAATGAAAAAGGATGCAAACAAGGAAACCATACCGGTTGAGGTCGATGAGGGAAAGGGAAAATGTGGGATGCGGTACAAGGGTTCTTCTAGTAGAGGTGCAGAGCAGTGAGAGTCACTGGCAAGGAAGCGACGAATGGTAAACGTGAAGGAAGTGAAGGTGAGAAGTTGGGGCTAGGTTTCCCTATACCCATTAATTTTCGATTATAGTTTTACTTTTAAAAATTATTATAATTTAATTTTAAAGTTATTATAAATTGAAATTTTTAAGCGTAATGTAATTCAATTTTCAACCTAATTTTAAAAGAAATTTATGTAACTTAATTTTCATTTAAAATTTTAAGTGTTTTTATGATTTAATTGAAACTTAAATTCAATCCGGATAATCTAATTTTAATTTTGATCGTAAAAGTCATTAGCCGTAACTTAAATTCAAAAGTTATTGGTTGCAAAAAAAAATTAGTTTAAAAGTTGTTATAATTTAATTTTAAGTTAAAATCTAAATTTATATAATATAATTTCCTCCTTAATAGTTATGATATATTAAATTCAATTTTAAATGTTACCTAATTTTACTTTAATACTCTAACATATCAAGTTTAATTACTAGTCGGCGTAAGTTAAATATCTAAAAAGTTAACTATAAGATAGAGAATCAAACCGAGTTTGAATGACATAAATTTTTATACTTAAGCAATAATGATTCTATATGTTAGGATTTAGAAAAATAAGAATGGTACCAACATTGTTAGTTCAAATTAGTAGTTTATGTTATAAGTTACTTAGAGTTCCATACAAAAGGACTAAATAACATTCCCGTTTACATTCCAAATTTCCAAAATCTGGTCATATTTATTCGTTAATATTTTATGAAGAGCTTAAATATAAAACTTTATATCACTATGACTCAACTTGGTACTCTATCTAATCAAATTTATTATTAGCATTTTAGTTAAATATTAAAATGACTGTTATCTTTTAAGATTGATGATCAAACTGAGTCTATTGCTCATATTCCTACAATAAACATTGTGCTAGTTTGTTATTGGCCTTAAAGCACTAGCGCATGTCATACTGCCCCCAGGAGCCGATCTGGCTTCAATTTTGCATACACACTTCAAGTGGCTTGGCTTTCGAAGACATCGATACCTCATCATTTATTAGGTTGGACATCGGCCCACTAGATCATCACTATCAAAGGAAACCAATAGCCTCATGAGCAACTCTGCTCTGCTCAGTTTTTCGATGGATGGGATGCATCATAAAACCTCGCCTCTCACATGTCCATCCAAACCTCTCATATTTCTCTACCTATCACACCCTTGGTCATCCAAACTGCCCCATCAGTCTTACACCATCATGAATAGAAAGGCTTTTGAGAAAAGCACATATCATCCCTACATAAAGAAATGATGACTCTGTAATGTTTCACCGACAAGATCAGATATAATGTTTCACTGACAAGATCGGCATAAAATGACACTGTTTGTCAGATAAAAGCATCATTATGCAACAACAACCCTTTATAATTCTTGAGAAATTTAGGGGTATCCTGCAGGGGCAATTGTTTAATTTTTTACATATATCTAACTCAATAACCAATCTTGTTTGAGATAAAAGATGTTTTGTTTCCACTATATACTTGATATAATGTGTTGAATTAATTAATTAATAAAATTAGAAGTATATTTAATAGAAAATACATCAACGGCATTTTTTGTAATAGTCAAAAAGTGTTGTAACCATGCGTAATTTATCACAATGAAATTAAACATACCATTTTAAATACTCCTAGTAAAGATGTATTGAGACTGAATATTGATGCATCTATTGAGATTAGATTATATAACACTCCCCAAATGTTCGAAAATTTATTACTCATGATTGTCGGGGCACTAAGAGGTAATGTAGTAATAGTTATTGGATAATTATGAATGACTCACTCGAGAGTTCTCTATTGGTTAACATAAATAAGGTCAAACAAAAAATCTTAAAGTGATGAGTTACATGATTCCCTCAACATAAGAATGCCGTGGAACTTCAATGTGGCCACTCCATTATGATTATAGTTAAATCATGGCACGAAATCCATTTAGAAGTGAAACAATATTCAACATAGAATTCGACTCCTCGGTTATATAGGGTTAGTATCATGGTCAACTTTAGTCAACTCAAAATCAAAGTCTTTGGCCAAATCAGCACGATTAATACTAATTATTGTGTTTGGAATTACAAAGTTTAATGTAGACAATGTTGAAATTTCGAAAGAAACCAAATTATATATATTCTAATTTGATATAGTTTAGACAAAGAGAATTTGTTAAATTGTCTTCATTAAAAGGTACCTCTTAAATGTTTGGGAAATTTAATTTTACAAAAAAGAACTGTAAGCGATGAATTCGGCTAGAATATCACACAAGTAGTTATGGTGATGTGTAAACATTAATATTTGAATTATTCAATATTAGTCGTCAACTGAATTCACACCTTTAAGTCATACAACCATGTTTGTGATTTCTTCGAAAACCACATTATTTAATTGATTTCTAAAATGTTATAAATTTATTAAATTAATTAATATTATGAAATATATTAATTATTGTTTATTCATTTGATGTTTGGAATGTTATTGGTAATTATTTAAATGCAAATATAAAAGTTATATTTTTGTATATCGATTACAATATCGGTATAATTTTTAACATGGTTTAAATAATAAAATAACTCATAAGAATTTTTATTTGGAAATCTTGCACATTAAGAATATGCTTGAACTATCTGTATAATGGTGAGAGGAGGAAACTAATTAGTCGAATTGACTGAAATTTAAAAAGAAATTAAAGAAGGAAGTATTGATAAGATAATAGGAAAGGTTCCTTTGATTCTATCAGAAAAAATATCCCTGATTTCTTGAATAGAACATAATTTTTCTTTCTCTTCTCTATCATTTATGAATAAAACATCTTCCCAAAAAAACATCAAAATAAATTTGAATCAACATCAAATTATTTTAAAGAAAGGTGGTAAATCTTCTCTTACAAGGCGCGGTGCTGAATTATTTGAAATTTGAGGAGAAGCCACGGATCAAAGTGTGATGAAAAAAAATGTTTATCAAGTATGTTTGTAATTCATTCATGATGTTTAATTTTTTTTTTATATATATGTAAAATTGTATCCACTTATTAAAATCAATTTTAAATTATTATATGTATTGTGATTGTCTATGGGTTCTATTTGTGTCTGGTTTTGAATGTTGGTAATTTAATTAAATCTAAAATAACTAATTCTTATGGAATTGATTTGTTGAATTTTTTATATAATTGGTTAATTATTTGTCTAACCAAATAATTTATGTTTTATTTCATTTGAGATCTGAATCAAATCCTCTTGTTTGTTATCCTATTGTGTGCTGTTGTAAATCTTTTTTATTTTAGTAAGTTACTCTTGTTGTCACATTTATACTTTTAATTATGGATAAATTTTAGAAATTTTAAATATGAAATTATGTGTATGTGTGTGTGTATCACATGCATATATATAAATTAATCAAGTCTTCTTCATACCTTGAAATTTTAAACCAATATTGAACTAAAATTTACATAGCTGAATTGTTTTAGATTAATTCAGTTTATGTTTCAAAATTAATTTTTAGTTCATTAAATATATGTGTGTACCTAAATATAAAGTTACGTTTTAGATCCAGTTATATCATTACGGTCATAATTACAAAACTTCAAATTTTATTTATGTTAATTATAGTTCTTTTTAAATTTAGATATAACATAAAGTTCTTTTGTTTTTAAATGGTTTGGATGCTTTTTGTAATTAATTTTGAAATTAATATAATATTGAATTAATTATTTAATTGGTGATTGTAGTTAAAGTAGATTTATACTATGTAATTGTTACCTTTTTTACTTAGATCTGATAAGATTCAATTGCAGCATAATGACCTTTCCATCTTCACTCTTCTAATTTACTTTTACATCAATTGTTTCTTTATGTAAATTATTTTTATACCTTTTTATATATATAAATATAAAATATAAGTGACAACAATAGTTACACATGTGTGTGTATCTAATTTTTAAATATATGGTACTGTCAATATGTGTATATAAACATATGCATATACTTAGGTGTTTATATTCCCAATATGCATGTGAGAATATAACATGTATACATAAGTGTACAAACAAAAAATAGTTATAAACCCAATATTTGGATGTGTGTGCATTTAATTATTTATAAGTGTATATATTTTCTCATTTATGTTCTTATATGTTTGAATGTATATTAATTTTCTAATAAGGCATTTAACTAAAATTTTAACATTTTTAATTAACAATTAAAAAATATGAATTAAATAAAAGAAGATTTGATTTACATCTAGATTGGATCAGTATTATCCCTTTAGACTTCATAATCCCAATAGATCCAAGATAGATTTTTTTTGAAATCTACCTATATCATCCGCTTTCGACTAGCCCGGTTCCAATAATGGTATAAGAGCCAAATAGTCTATGCGGTCTAAATTAGTCATTTTAGGGCTAGCTAACTAAGCTTAACAATATAGTGGGGTGTCTAGAAAAGTTTTCCAAGCTTGGGCTTGGGTAATCAAGTACCCTGCCATCCTTGGCTACTGGTCTGGACTGAAAAATGAAGCGAGCCCAAAGGTTGCCCCTAATACAAAAGTTTCAAATTGAATAGGGCTTTGGGGTAATTTCTAAAATTGTTTTGACAAAATAAAACTCAATTTTAAATTTAAAATAAGAACCATAGTATAAATATTGTAATGTGATTTCAAAATCATTTGAAATTAAAATAAGATTTTAAATTTAAAAGTTAAATTTAAAAGATGAATTACATTATAAAGTTATAATATGGTTTTCAAAGTTGGCTTTGAAAACAATGTATATTATGAATGTTAAAATGCAGTTTTCAAAAGTGCTTAAATTTAATATTTATTAAAAATACTAAATAATGAAGGCGAAACCCAATGCATGAGGCTTCCGCACAATACCAGACTTTAGGGAGGTCGATGATGTGTGTAGCTTTTTCCTCGCATTGCGAAGAGGTGGTTTCTGGACTTAAACCTGGGCGCCCAGATCTCTATGCGGGTGATCTTACTGTTGCGCCAAAGCTCCACCTCTAAAATTATTAAATTTAATAAATTGATGAAATAGTTAATATATATCTATGTAGGTTTTGCATTATCTTGAATTGTTTAAATTGATGTAAGTATATATGCATTGTAACGATCTGCCTTTCTTACACCTAAAGATGATACTTAATACATCCTCATTATCCATGCGCCAATCATTTAAGTGTCCAAAAGATATGTCATTTGGAGTGAAGAAAGAAAATACATAGCAAAATAAAGTAAACAACATAGAATCTCATAACGCAATGGAATAATATATATTAATTAACCTAAAAATTTACATAGTCCTTTTCAAAATGATACATCAGAGCCAGAATAGTACAAATTCTACCTTAGAATAGTTATAACTTCCTATCCTAACTTAATTAATACAAAATACATAGGATATAGTGGAACCAGATAAATAACTTGTAATGAAGCCACCTGCTCCATGCTCTTCCAAAGTGCATCCGTGGGAACCTGAACTACTTGACCGCTCATACAAATTTTAGCACCCAAGAGTTTTAAGGAAATAAAATAAAACTTCGGGGTCAGACATGGGTCTAATGTGAGAAAATTGAAACAACTGAATTAATACTTTTAAAACTCCTTCAAAATCAAAGGTATCTCATAGGACCAGGCCACACATAAACATGGTTGGGTCTTTACCTTATGATAACCAAAACATTTTCTATAGAAAATCCAATGATCTTATAATAATATCTAGAGTTAAAATAAATATTAAATCATAGCCGAAAATGTAATATAAGTTAAATTCTAGCATAATAGATATACAATCAAGTCCAAAGGCTCGTATTGGAAAATGGATTCCAAGTATAACTACGTAAGAGACTATCTTTCGAGGGCACACCTCTAGAAATCGTACCTAAGAGCTATAGACGCATCTGCCCCTTTGTTACACAAATCTGGTCTGCTCCTTTAAAATAACAAACCGGATTTCCTCATCCCTTGACACCGAGGATGCAAACATTTCCACTGGATGCTTGCACGCAAAACAACTCTAAGGGGACAATCTAGAATGTGATGATGACTCCTAATGGTAGCCCACCACATAGCTCTGCTGCAACCCTATTTTAGCTATTTTACCTGGTTGTGAGGCTTAAGGCTACACATTTACCTTTTCTACTAGCAGACCATCTTAGAATGCTAACATTGCCCTCTAGGCAAGGATGCAATGCCATAATTCATCTATAGAAGTTGTTACGGGATCGAACAAACATTCAAAATTTATTGTCTTTTATTTTGGGATCACCCTTAGCAAGAATAGTGAAGCTTCATAGCATACTGCATCATGAATGTTATTATTATGGAGTGGTTTGGATAAATCCGAAAAACCAGTGTCTCCACACTGAGCTATGATTTCCGACTAACTCAATTCCGATTCTTGGGAAGTATGCAATAAGTATTCGAGTCCTCATCGGGGAACTCGAATATACAATCACACTTCCTGAGTCACAATAAGTCAAGATTTGATAGTCGGTTATTTAACTTTTAGACAATAAAACAACAACAATTCGAAGATTTAATTACCCATAGCAACCACTAAGCCTCAAAATAAATATTTCATTTATTTTAAATTTCTATCCAAAATATTTAGTGAAATATTCATATACTTATCCCACTGGCATAAGTATATTCACAAAACATTTGTAAAAGATTTCTTGTCCTAAAATCATATTAAAAGGATCAAATAAGGGTTATTTAAGGATAACTGAAAACACTATGACTTCTGTGTTAAGCATGGAACAAATGCCCTCACCACCCAATTAAGAACATCAGTTAAAGGAAATCCCATTTCAAATTCTTTTATAATTTACTTTTGAAAATCCATTAAATAAATCACTTTCATTTAAAATCCAAATCCATTTATAAAACACTTTATAAATCTCCAATTTTATTTATAAAACTCTTTTATAAATATCAAAAATCATTTATAAAACTTCATTTATAAACTTCCTTTATCTAAAACAAAACTACTTTAATAAACTTCAATTAATAAAATTCCTTCGATAAACAATAAATTATTTAAACACACTTTTAAATAAAAATGTTATTATTTAAACATTCTTCATTAAATTATCTTTAAATCACATTAACAAAATGATGATTTTTAAATAATCATTTAAAAAGTATTAAATTATGTCAAATTGTTTTAGTAAAATAATTGCTTAATAATTTTTTATATATTATATTTAAAATGATAATAAACTTTATGCGTTATAAATAAGCAATAACTTTACTTTAAAACCTTTATTAAAAATATATTTAAAATGATTGATTTAAAAAAATCAGAAAGAGGCTTAATGACCATAATGTTTCTCATTTAACTCAGTTAACTTTCTAGGTATAACATGGGTACTTACATAACAAGTAGATATATAAAGGAAATCAGCCAATAACAATCAACCAACATATAGGTAAATGTCTATGTTACCAAATAACAGTACTGGGTTTTTATTCTGCTTAAATAGATGTCGACAAATTTTTGGTGAATTATGGCAGAACTATAATTTATTCTGCTAAATAGTTGTCGATAAATTAAATTAGCAAACTTGTATTTTATTCTGCTAAGCATATGTCATTAGGTTTCATATTCAATTGGGATTACACAAGGGTAATCGACAAAGAAATCCCTTGGTTTGACATACTTTTGCAAAAGAAAACTACTTTTAACAAAATCGATCTTTGTAAATAAAGTGGTTTAAACTTCAAAACTATTATTCGATAATTGAATAATGTTTAAACCCTTTCTTAAATCATAATTAAACCTTCAATTAAAAATTAAAAAATAGTTAATAGTTAAAAAATAATTAACTATTAAATAAATAATTATCCTTAAACAAATAATTTAGTAATAGTTAACCTTTGGATACATAATTAAACCATAATTAATATTTAGTTAATTATTAAATAATAATTTAGACTTTAAAAAATAATTATATATTATTTAATCTCAATTGATTAATTAAATAATCTGTAATTGAAACTTAAATAATAAATTAATAAATCTCAACTTAAATTTAACTTGATTAGTATTTAATTCATAATTAAACCCTTTCAAGAAAATGATTAATTAATAATTAATCTTAAATGAATAAGTAAATAATCCTTAAATAAACTATTAGTAATTAATCTTTAATTGCTTAACTAATTATAATTAACTTATTTAATATATGATTACGTATGAATTTTCTTCATTAACTGATGATTAAGCACTAATCACCATACTTAATTACTTAATAAAATAATAAATAAATAAATAAATAAATAAATACTTAACATAAAACTTGAAATCATTTTCAGAAGGATTCTCAAGTAAAATAATTTTAAATTTAAAAAGTGTTCATTTTATGAATTGTGTTTATAGCGACTATTGCTAAATGACCTGTAATTTTGAATCTTGTTTAAACTTCCAAATAGTTTTAAAAGCTTTCTCTTTTAGTTTTAATTTACTTTATAAACTTTGAATAAAGTTTTGGGTCTTAAAAGGTAAAGTTTAAAATTTTATAAAAATCCTTTCTAGGAACACTTAAGTAAAACAAGTTTAAGCAAGGGATTTTCTATGTCACTTCTTACAAACCTAATAGCTAACTCTCTTAGCATATTCATAACATACATGAACCAAATTATTCATTCACATGCCACCACAATAAGACATAAGCAAAGTCCTAACTTGCTAGTTAACTTAACTTTTTAACTTTTATTTCCAAATTTATCCACATCACATCCAAGCATGTATAAGCACATATATGATCATACGAATCAAACATTAACTTCCACCCAAACATACAACAAATAAATAACTAAGTTAAGCTAGGATATAATGCCTAAAACTTTAAACAAGAGATGAGCTTTACTCAACAAAAAGCTGTTTAAACCAACTTGAATTTCCACAAAAATATGAACCAACCTTAGCAATTAAATTAGCTCTAATAAAAAGTGATTTTGAAGGACTCAAGTGACAAGATGGCTCGGCCTAGATAGGTAGAGGGATCCACCATAATGTTATATGATTCAACCATGGTGGGTTAAGAAGGGACGTGGTATTGTTTGGTTAGTTAGGTGATGTAGATAAGGAAGGAAGGAATTTTAGTGCTTTTAGTTAAGGAAGAATGGATTTTTAAACTTTGAAATCAATTTATGAAGCCATGGAAATTTTTATGAAGCTAAGGAATAAAGTAGAGTTTGAGAAAATGAGAATGATAAAATGAAAAGCAAAATATGAAATTCATTTTTATATAACATGAAATAATCAAATTATTAATTTGCCCCTAAGTACACGCCCTTCATTCACATACCTCCAAATCATCAATCTTGTCTCCCCGTTAAAATACATGAAATTCCTTGTCCCTTTAACTCCATTGATGACCTAACATGCATTAAATACAACATTGTACTTATGTTTAAATATGTTCTATGTAATGTGATGTTTACTTTTTTTTATTTCTTTTAACTTGAAATTTATACTAATTTAACCTTAACTAAACACATATATATACATATATATTGCTAACACATGCTAACCTATTTATAAATGTATGTGTATGTATTTACACTAGAGTTCACAATGTTCTTATAACGTTTAGCTTACAAAAAGTTGAAAACCTGAAACATGAATTCCGGTCACATTTTAGAGTTTTCTTTAAATTAGATATTTTGTTAGACAAATTTGGAAAACCATATTAATATCATGACTTATCATTTAAAATAATTTGAATTTAATTCCAAATTCTTCTATATGAATATTTAAAATTAATTAAATATTTGCAAATCAAAGTGGTGAAATTCCGGGTCATTACACTCTCCTCCCTAAAGGAATTTCGACCTCGAAATTTTACCATATCTCTAAATCCAGAAACACTTAACACTATCTATCATTTCGTATGCTATACATAGATCATTCTTATGAAAATCCGATTACATCATCAACTCAAATACATAGCTTTTATTCGGAACTAGTATCGCTTGCTTGATTTCCTAGTATGGACTTCGATCAGGCTTCTTAATTAGAAACCTTCATTCTCCTTACATAGCCATATAATATGATAGAAAATTTTTGGTACGACATTAAGAACCCTCACCAAGTGCTTCGTCGTCCAAAACTGGGTGATGGATCCCTATTTGGAACGGTGTGAAATACCTCAAGTCATGCACTTGAATCTTGGATTGAGACTAGGGGAAAGAGTAAATGATCTTCATACAGCCTATATGCTCATCTAAATGTTTGTGCTACCCAATTACTTTCTACCATTCCAAAAATATTTATGAAATCATATCACAAACTTTAGCATAGGTTCATACATTTTAAATGATATATCTTAATTTGTGTAACTCTTTCATAAAATCATTTTAATTTATTAATTTGTATAATACTCTCCTACATCCTAGGAGTATATACTAAACATCTGATTTTTAATTCTATTTACTTTTAACTTATTCAAGAGCAGGACTAAAATATTTTGGATCTTTTAACCAAGTCGATCAGTTCAACTACTTTATCCCATCGGTCTGGAAAGTAGCTAAGAAGAGTAAGATGCCAGTGTTTAAACTCCTTCTTAGAGTCTACTTTTTCTTAGACACCTCTAAGGTAAAGACATTTATTAGCCGATCCAATAACATCGAATAACTTTTAACTTTGTAGATGTAAAAATTGTAGACACGGCTTAACAAAAGAAAGTTTATCAAACCTTCTTAATGAATTAATTAACCTATTTTAAATCAAGATACCTTTATATTTTGAGAACTTAAGAGCCAAATACCTTGATTTTATTTCAAAATCTTTTTGAAATGATATTATATATTTAGCCCATAAAAAAATATTTATAGCCAAAGTAACTCCAAAATGATATCAAGAAACTCAGTACCATCAAATAATATCATACATCCCTTTATAAAGATGGGTAATACTCAGGAAAAGTGTTTAACATCCGAACGCATCTCCTGCCAATTTTTTGTCACTTTCGAGTCACTCGAACTAGTTAGTTATAGAAGTGCTTATTTTCAAATCTACTTTTAGAAAGAATACTCTCTGTGTGTGTGTGTGTATGTATGTGTGCGTATATATTCACTTGCTTTGGATTCATATGGATTCGAACTCGTTTCGATCATACAATGATAAAAAGAATAATTTACTAAGTGCACTATCACATCTTCCTAAGCAAACATCCGATTGTCACTAAGAAGATTATTCAAACTATCATAAAAAAATCGAGAATTATTCCCGAACTGTCCAAAAAGAATTTTCTTTAAAATTCCTTTCCAAAGTATTTATAAATTTAAAGCATTTTTTAGTAAAGTTGGTACTACTTCTTCAAAAACCATTTGAAGTCCATTTCAAAAACACCGGGATTTTAAATTATTAAAAATCCTTATTATTTTAAATCACATCTATAAAACCCAAATTTATGAAATCAACTTTCTATAAAATTATCTGAAATATTTCTTTTTAATAAATATCCTAATTTAAAATAAAAAATTTAACCCAACATATCATTGAATGCCTTACAGTCAAATTGCGAAACTTAACTCACAAGGTGTGCAATTCAATGTTTCTTCCAAATTCTATCTACACAACCTATACTTAAAAGGAAAAACTACTAACAGATTAGAAAATAGTCAATTCTCAAAACTAGATGAGCATGACTAATCAAATCTTGTATAATAATAATTATATTTTATCAACTCCTAACGGCAATCAAATCATAGATAACCATATTTTATTTTTTTAAATCATTCCTTTACATACAAAAAAATATAGTCCTGAGTAAAATTATTTTATTACCAATTTTAAAACAATATTATGTCGATTGGACTTGTTTAAGTGTTTAGAAACCCTATCGATAACATTGGTCAAACAAATAAATCAGAATTCTTAAGCTACTTAGCAGATCAAATAACAAAAGATAATTTTTTATAATCACTAACAAGTATGCGCTCTCATATATAGTACTGAAACTCAAAATAATGCATTCCATTACATTATCTCTTAACGAGTATACCCTGGCAGGGTCAAAGTTCTCGCTAAATCTTGTGCTCTAATACCAAATGTAACGATCTGTCTTTTTCGCACCTAAAGTCGATACATAATACATCTTTCGTATCCATGTGTCGATCATTTAAGTGTTCGAAAGATAAATCATTTGGGGTGAAGAAAGAAAAGGCAGAGCAGAAGAAAGTAAACAATACAGAATCTCATAATGCAATGGAAAAATATATATTAATTAACCTAATTTACATAGTCGTTTCCAAAATGATATATCAGAGTCATAATGGTACAAGTCTATCCTGGGACATATATAACTTCATGTCCTAACTTAGCAGATATGATATACATATGACAGGGCAAAACAAGATAAATAACTAGCTATAGATGAAGCTGCATGCTCCACGCTCTTCCAAAATGCATCCGTGGAAACCTGAATTGCTGCAACGACCCAGAATTTTTATTAATTAAAATTTGAATATTTAATTAATTTTAAATATTAATAAGTGAATTTATAAGTCGAATAAATTTTATTTCGAATAATTGGATTTAATTGAATAATTAAATCGATAATTTAATATGTTAAATTACAGAAACAATTGAAAATTGGGTTAAATATGATTGAAAATGATTCGTAAAATTTTATTTTATCATGTTGGAGTTAGAATGATATTCTAGAACTTTTAAAATCGAATTAAAAGTTTATTTGTGAAAATTGAATATTTTAATATTTAAATCGACTAGTGAAATTAGCCAATTTTCGAACAGTCTCAGATTTCGAAGAGACTAGTTTGATCGGATCCGTAATGTGATATTATTGTATGGTTTCAAATTTCGTGTCAATCGGATTTACCGTTTGTCCGGTGCAAGCTAAAACGCCTAGAAAATCATTTAATCGGTTTAATTTTAAATCGAACGTTTATTGCCATAACTCGCACAGATGACCGAATTACCTCCCATGACACATTCCATTGTGTTCGGAACGTGGGGTAAACCTTAGGAACGCCAACCGGCACGCTTCGTTTGGAGTTCGGAAAATCCGGGATGAATAATGTCGCGCGAATTTTCTATAAAAGCCCCTAGATATTCATTTTTTTCACAAAAATAAAACCCTAGGTCAAACTGAAGCTAGCCGCCACCTCCAAGATGAATGGCTGAAATCTTCTCTACTTCTCCCTCCATTTTCTCCAAATCCATACATCGAATTGAGAAAGTGCCAACTGCAAAAGTGGAGAGCACATCACGAGCTACAACTTCAACGGTCAAGATCGGAAAATATGTTGTGGATCAACGGCAAAGTGGCTTCGAAGGTGGCACGTTCTAGCATGTTTTTCTAGGCAAGGGGCTGGCCGAGCTTCAAGCTCTTCAGGCCGAAAGTGGTGTAGGCAATGCTCTTCAATATGGTACCTTCTGATCGTGTTCATGTTCGTCGTGGAGGGAGCAAAGTTGAACCCTAATTCATGAAGTTGGGTTTCATGTTGCGTTCGTGTTCCTGGGAGTTTTCTTTCGTGCGCATGGAAGATAGAAAGGGGACGGTCCTGATGGGGGTGATGGAGATCCTACGGCCTTGATTCTATTAGGTTATAGAAAAAGGAAAATAAATCTTGTAAATTATAAATAAAAAATTCGTGTAACTTTAAATATTCATATCTTTTTCATACAAGGTCGAAAACGCGCGAAATCAGTTGCGTTGGAATCGTATGGACGAACAATACGCTATGAAATTGGATTGGAGTCATTTGGAGTTAGCGAAAATTTCGGGTAAAATTAAACGTCCGTTTAATTTTATTCGAAATAAATCGCTAAAACGAAATTGAAATCAAGGTGAGAACTTCTCACTCAATCGAATCGGTTTCGATTTTTATTTTAAATAGTTAGATTTAAAATCCTTGAATGTATGTTGAATGATGATGGTTATCTATTGATTGTTAAAATAGACATTATGCGCCGTTAGTAAGCGGAGGTTATTTATTAAAAACATATACCGCGAATATTTCACAAACAGTGAAATTGGTATTATTTATGTACTTGGAATTGATTTCCCGCATTATATAGCGGATGAGACTCTATTGCGCCGTCTATTAAGCGGATAATATTTTAAATCCCATATACCGCGATAATTTCGTACTGGAACGGAATTGGTATTGTGCTAACATCTTTGGATGCAGGGAAACAGGTTGGAGGGATCCAACTAGATTCCTCAACAGTATTTATTTGATTATGGATATTTTGATATTCGTTGATTATCATATACAGATATATGATGTCCTTGTTGTCGTGATTGACTATTTGGTATGTAGCAACATTGGGCCAATTTTGGAATTTTAAAAGGATTTTAAAGTGATTTTTGAAAGTATACGTTTATAAAATATTTTTGGAATTGATTCATTATAAATAAATAAACGTTATAATTTTAATGTTATAAAAATTATAATTTTTGAGAAATATAGTTAAAAGTTAATTTTTGAAAATATGGGTTAATGATTTTATAAAATAGTTTAAATAGTGATTTTTGAATTTATTATAAAAAGTTTAAACGTAGGATTTATAGAATTTGATTATTTTATAAATCAAAATGGTGAAATTATAAAGGAGATTAAAGATGTTTTAAAATAATAGTATAAATTGATTTATATAAGAAATTTATAAGATTGATATTTATAAATTAAAGTATTGGAATTATAAAACGAGTTTTTATAAGTGTTAGAATGAATTGTAAATGAATTTCATAAATGAATGAAATTTATAGGATTATAAACGGTGAAGTTATAAATGGAATTTTATAAGCAGTAGGTTTATAAAATTTGTAAAAGTTATTAAAAGAATAAGTTTTGGGTAAATAAATGAATCTTATAAGTTATAATATTTATAATTTGAGAAGCCTTAAAAAGAACGATTTTGTAAAATAATCGTTTTATAAGCATTTAACTTATAATATGAACCTTTGGTTTATAATTGAGTTATAAATTGAATATGTTAATAAAGGAGATTTATAGAAGGGAGTTGATATAAAATAAATAGAAATGGAATTTATAAACGTTGTTTTATAAATCCGCCAACGGCTTATTTTGATAAGTAAATTGTTATAACTTATTAATGGAGTTATATTCACGTTTTAGACGGTGAATAATCCTTTAAAATAAAATATATAGAAATGATGAAATTGGTTAACGAAGTATATTCACGTTTTTGAATAGTGAATAATATATTAAAGAAAATGTTTTGGATGTGATGTTTTAAATAAAAATATAAACGATCTAACGATGTTTCCAAAATGTGTTAAGATTCGAAACCATAGATTTCAACATTCATTGTTGAAATAGACGTTTTCGAGAAATAGAAGGAAATGATGGACTATAACACTGTTGTTAAAATAAATGATTTCCGAAAGGAAATGTTTTATTTAGTATTGGGATTTATATATCTATCTTAAATTCGAATCCCTATACTAGTGATTTTGGGTTGTCGTGACGATATTTTACGTAACATTCGTTTTGGCCCAAATAAATATGTTTAAGAGAATGATTTCCTTAAAGAATGAAATATATACTTAATTTCGGTTTAAGTATATTGAATATTTTCCAAGTGTTGAAAATAAAAAGATTTGTGAATTACTTATAAATAAATAAGTATGGAAATGTTTTTCCAATGTGAAATGAAATGTTTTGAGAATTTACCTTTTTGAAGATAAATTGAAAATGAATAATTGAAATCGTATATGCATAAATATTTTGGGAATATAAATCCACTATGGAATTTATAAATAAAAAGGGGAATTTGTTTAAAAATAAACGTTGATTTATTTTTGAAGTGTGGGAATTAATTTACGGATTTTGAACGTAAATATAAAGTAAATCGTTAGGGATTTATTTAATTGGTTTAAATGAACCATGTTGAAATGAAAGTATTTCCGCATAAGGAAAATGATTGAAATTTGTTTTCAAAAGTGGTAAAGGTGAAAAGTGATTTGAAAATTGTTTTCAAATGGTTGAAGTGTGAAAATTATATATCTTGTAAAGATATTTTTGGGAAATAAATAATTTGGAAAATTATTTGGAATCTGGTGATGTTGTGCATATCCATTGATAGTTCAATAACCGACTATCAATATTTACCTTTGAATAGGTATTTGTTGTGATTTGTTTGAATTTGAATGCCACACTTATTTTTAAATAAGCGCTCACTATTCGGGTTAGCCGGGAAAGGACCTTGGGGTCGTATAACCCATTCTGAATAGTGATACGACGTAATGGATAACATTGATGACCGGTGTTGAAGACCGGATATTTTTGAAAACGGAAGGATTACCGTCGAATGTTTCTGCACCGAATGGCCCCGGTATAGAAATTCCATATGTGATGGGAAGTACGGAAGTGATTAGTGAATATCCGGATTGCAAGGACTTCTTTGTAAGTGCCTTCGGTTCTGTTCGATCCGGGAACAGACTTGTATGGATAGTATGTCTGACATTACAAATTGAGATATAAAGCTGATTTCTTTCAAATATATTTCTGATTGGTGGCGGAGAATTTATTCTCTTAGCTTAACACCCTTCTCTGAGACGTACGAGCTCAGAAGTTATGTAGTTGAAGGTTATCAGCGATATATTCCCAATTTGGTAATGTGATATGTTGAGTGTTGCTGTGAAATGATCATTGTTTGATCATTTGTGATATGATCATCTGTTTGATCACTTATCTTTGTGATCATTTCTATGATCATTTGTTGACCCAAAGCACAGCTTTTGTATAAAGCGTGGCTTTGTGGACGAAACTTCGTCGAGCCTCACATCCCGGAATGGTCAAAACAGGAAAGATGCGGCAAGGTTATGAAGGGTAGCTTCCTTTAGGGTATGTGCATTTCCTTCTGGAAAAGGGTGGTATCATGGTATGGAGCCAGATACTTACTCATGTTGAAACACTTTATTTATCATTGTGTGATGTTGGTTAGAGAGCTCTCGGATAAAGGTCCCAAAGGACTGGGGGATGGCATACTTGTGTCAGTTGTTACCTAGTTTGAAAGGTAACCCGGCCTTGTGTTGGCAGAGATCCGGTTTGGTTCTCGGGGACGTCCTTCCAGAGGCGTTCTCATGTGGCAATGGGAAGTTCCTTGGCCTGACCATTTGTTGGAAATCCAAAGAAACAATACGAGACTTGTACGGTTTTAGTTGTAGAACCTGCCTCCTCAGGAGGTAGCTATAGCGGGCATAATATAATGGTACCTATGCTGGCTAAGATTTATATTCTACTTTCGAAATGATTTTCCCTATACTATACACTAATAATAATATCAAATGTTTCTTTTTAATGCGTATCAAGCATCTTTGACTATCATAAGTAGAAATCTCCTCCAGTCTGCGTTTGCATTGTGTGTGTGGTGGGAGGTCTTATGGTAGTCTCATTTTTAAAAGCAGTGCGAATTTACTTTAAAAATTTTCCTCTATTTTGTTTTGAAGATAAAATAAACTGTTTTGAGTTCTCACACCAGTCACATGACTGACTCAGAGTTTATTGTTTTCCTTCCTAAACTCTGGGTGCCCACCAACTTCCACACGGGCAGTCAAGAGTTAGGTTTATCAGGATATTCTGGAATTCAGGTGTTGCTGGAGGCAAGCTAGATGGCATGGCGTAATCACTAACTAGTATTTCTTTTCCGCTGTTTGTTGTTGTTTGTTGTTGTACACTTTGATGATATGATGTAATGAAATTTAATGTAATGTAATAACTGATATTGTTCTTTGTTTAAAGATTATTCATTTATCTATTATATGTTGTTCCGCTGCGATTGTGAGATTCTGATGTTGTTCTGTTGTTTTCTGTTATGTTCTATCTTTTTCTCTCTTCTTCTACCTCTTTCTTCTTTTCTAAAACCCTGAGAATACGTATTTCTGTTCATCTTGAGTTAATCAATGGAGATTAGTGTTTATTCAAGGAGTGCGGATTTGCGGGTCTTCACAGCTGGTATCAGACCATATGGTTAAGCGACAACCATGGCTCTGTTGGGTATTACTCATTAGAGATAGAGTCAGTAGTACTCTAGAATGAGTTGAGTGTAATAATAGCTATGAGAGCGTATTTATTAGTGAATATAAAATTGTTTTATATTATGGTGATTGGTTTATTGAGTGGCATATGAACCTTCGTCAGCATGGTATGCACAACTATGCCGAAGGGGTTTATAAACACTTGAATAGAACAATTCGACACAGTATTGTTTTAAAATTGGGAAAATGAAATAATTTTACCTTGATTATATTTTATATATAAAGGTATAATTTTTCAGAATTATTAAAGTGTATATAAGTTGATTGTTTGGTTGTTGAATAAGATGTTTGAATAGTCTAAATAAAAGAATAATTGTATAAGTAAATTAATTGAATTATAATTAAAGTGATTTACAATTGTGAAATAAACTTATATATATAAGAAGTGAAACTATATGAATATATAAATGAATTTAAAGTTAAATGGAAAATTTACTTTAGAATTGGAATCTGAAATTGATTTATAAGTGGGAATTTAAGTTATGTAAAACCAAGTGATGTTTGTAAAATGGAAGTATAACTTAAGTAATGTTGATGAAGTTGATTTTGGTATCAAAGTAAATTATTAAAGTTAAGTGATAAATGTGAACTTGAGTTATATAAATGAAATTCAACTTTTGTAATTGAATTGAATGAATGGATTAAATGTTAATCAATTGAATGTAAATTAAGTTGATATGAAATAATGGATGTAAGTATTAATTCATTAAAATATTATGTTATTGGAAAATTGAATAATTGAATGAAAATCAATTTAATTGAACCAATTGAAAGTAAAGGTGTTAAACCAAAATGAATGTAAGCGAAGCAAAGGAATTTGGTTGTAATGAATATACTTTGGTTGTTATATGGTTGTTAGTTGATTGTATATAATTCATTAAGTGTTAATAAAATTGGAAGCTAAAGTAATTGAAATCCAATTGGAAGTTAAGTGAATCTTAAATAGAATTGAATTTGATTTAGAAGTGAACCAACTTGAATATGAATTAGTGAATATAAACTGATTGAAAATGAATGTTAGTAAAAACATCCACTGTTAATGAATCAAATGTGATTAAATTGAAAACCTATTTCATTGAATATTAATGAGAATATGAATGAATATTTATTGGTTATGAATGCTAGTTGGATGATAGTTGGTTGATGGTTGAATATATTGCTTTTACTACATTTGCTATGTTGGCATATATAGTTATTATGTTGCTATATGTTGTATATCGATACTATTGTCTATATACATGTTTCTCATCTGTTTGTTGAGTGTTTAGTAGGTGCAGATCACGTTTGCTTCGCATTTGGAGCTCGCTTTCGCGCTATATCAGCCGTATATGCTCGCTAATAAAATATAAGGTACATATCTCGGATTAAATATCGTACTTTTACACTTTTTTCCCTGCGGGATGCCTCATCACTTGATGAGATGTATATTTGTGATATATATACTGTCATTTTTTTTTCGGATCGAGCCACGCAAAGGAGACTATGGCGAATTTTTCCGAAAATTTAAGGCGTTAGTAAAATTTGAGAAAAATTGGAAAATTTACGAAAACTATAACTTTGATTTGGAGTTGAAAGTTAAACAATAGTAGTTGTTTTTGAAAAGATAAATAAGTATGATTTGAAAACTTAGTAAAAGTTATTATAAGAAGTTTAACTATGGATTTTGGAAAGTTAATAGATTCTGTAACTTTTCTTACTTGGTAATTTCGAGGACGAAATTCTTTTAAGGGGGGAAGTATGTAACGACCCAGAATTTTTATTAATTAAAATTTGAATATTTAATTAATTTTAAATATTAATAAGTGAATTTATAAGTCGAATAAATTTTATTTCGAATAATTGGATTTAATTGAATAATTAAATCGATAATTTAATATGTTAAATTACAGAAATAATTGAAAATTGGGTTAAATATGATTGAAAATGATTCGTAAAATTTTATTTTATCATGTTGGAGTTAGAATGATATTCTAGAACTTTTAAAATCGAATTAAAAGTTTATTTGTGAAAATTGAATATTTTAATATTTAAATCGACTACTGAAATTAGCCAATTTTCGAACAGTCTCAGATTTCGACGAAACTAGTTTGATCGAATCTGTAATGTGATATTATTGTATGGTTTCAAATTTCGTGTCAATCGGATTTACCGTTTGTCCGGTGAAAGCTAAAACGCCTAGAAAATCGTTTAATCGGTTTAATTTTAAATCGAACGTTTATTGCCATAACTTGCACAGATGACCGAATTAGCTCCCGAGACACGTTCCATTGTGTTCGAAACGCGGGGTAAACCTTAGGAACGCCAACCGGCACGCTTCGTTTGGAGTTCGGAAAATCCGGGATGAATAGTGTCGCGCGAATTTTCTATAAAAGCCCATAGATATTCATTTTTTCACAAAAATAAAACCCTAGGTCAAACCGAAGCCAGCCGCCACCTCCAAGATGAATGGCCGAAATCTTCTCTACTTCTCCCTCCATTTTCCCCAAATCCATACATCGAATCGAGAAAGTGTCAACTGCAAAAGTGGAGAGCACATCACGAGCTACAACTTCAACGGTCAAGATCGGAAAATATGCTGTGGATCAACGGCAAAGTGGCTTTGAAGGTGGCATGTTCTAGCACGTTTTTCTAGGCAGGGGGCTGGCCGAGCTTCAAGCTCTTCAGGCCGAAAGTGGTGTAGGCAATGCTCTTCAATATGGTACCTTCTGATCGTGTTCATGTTCGTCGTGGAGGGAGCAAAGTTGAACCCTAATTCATGAAGTTGGGTTTCATGTTGCGTTCCTGTTCCTGGGAGTTTTCTTTCGTGCGCATGGAAGATAGAAAGGGGACGGTCCTGATGGGGGTGATGGAGATCCTACGGCCTTGATTCTATTAGGTTATAGAAAAAGGAAAATAAATGTTGTAAATTATAAATAAAAAATTCGTGTAACTATAAATATTCATATCTTTTTCATACGAGGTCGAAAACGCGCGAAATCAGTTGCGTTGGAATCGTATGGACGAACAGTACGCTATGAAATTGGATTGGAGTAGTTTGGAGTTAGCGAAAATTTTGGGTAAAATTAAACGTCCGTTTAATTTTATTCGAAATAAATCGCTAAAACGAAATTGAAATCAAGGCGAGAACTTCTCACTCAATCGAATCGGTTTCGATATTTATTTTAAATAGTTAGATTTAAAATTCTTGAATGTATGTTGAATGATGATGTTTATCTATTGATTGTTAAAATAGACATTATGCGCCGTTAGTAAGCGGAGGTTATTTATTAAAAACATATACCGCGAATATTTCACAAACAGTGAAATTGGTATTATTTATGTACTTGGAATTGATTTCCCGCATTATATAGCGGATGAGACCCTATTGCGCCGTCTATTAAGCGGATAATATTTTAAATCCCATATACCTCGATAATTTCGTACTGGAATGGAATTGGTATTGTGCTAACATCTTTGGATGCAGGGAAAGAGGTTGGAGGGATCCTACTGGATTCCTCAACAGTATTTATTTGATCATGGATATTTTGATATTCGTTGATTATCATATACAGATATATGATGTTCTTGTTGTCGTGATTGACTATTTGGTGTGTAGCATCATTGGGCCAATTTTGGATTTTTAAAAGGATTTTAAAGTGATTTTTGAAAGTATACGTTTATAAAATATTTTTGGAATTGATTCATTATAAATAAATAAACGTTATAATTTTAATGTTATAAAAATTATAATTTTTGAGAAATATAGTTAAAAGTTGATTTTTGAAAATATGGGTTAATGATTTTATAAAATAGTTTAAATCGGGATTTTTGAATTTATTATAAAAAGTTTAAACGTAGGATTTATAGAATTTGATTATTTTATACATCAAAATGGTGAAATTATAAAGGAGATTAAAGATGTTTTAAAATAATAGTATAAATTGATTTATATAAGAAATTTATAAGATTGATATTTATAAATTAAAGTATTGGAATTATAAAACGAGTTTTTATAAGTGTTAGAATGAATTGTAAATGAATTTCATAAATGAATGAAATTTATAGGATTATAAACGGTGAAGTTATAAATGGAATTTTATAAGCAGTAGGTTTATAAAATTTGTAAAAGTTATTAAAAGAATAAGTTTTGGGTAAATAAATGAATCTTATAAGTTATAAGATTTATAATTTGAGAAGCCTTAAAAAGAACGATTTTGTAAAATAATCGTTTTATAAGCATTTAAGTTATAATATGAACCTTTGGTTTATAATTGAGTTATAAATTGTATAGGTTAATAAAGGAGATTTATAGAAGGGAGTTGATATAAAATAAATAGAAATGGAATTTATAAACGTTGTTTTATAAATCCGCCAACGGCTTATTTTGATAAGTAAATTGTTATAACTTATTAATGGAGTTATATTCACGTTTTAGACGGTGAATAATCCTTTAAAATAAAATATATAGAAATGATGAAATTGTTTAACGAAGTATATTCACGTTTTTGGATAGTGAATAATATGTTAAAGAAAATGTTTTGGATGTGATGTTTTAAATAAAAATTTAAACGATCTAACGATGTTTTCAAAATGTGTTAAGATTCGAAACCATAGATTTCAACATTCATTGTTGAAATAGACGTTTTCGAGAAATAGAAGGAAATGATGGACTATAACACTGTTGTTATAGTAAATGATTTCCGAAAGGAAATGTTTTATTTAGTATTGGGATTTATATATCTATCTTAAATTCGAATCCCTATACTAGTGATTTTGGGTTGTCGTAACGATGTTTTACGTAACATTCGTTTTGGCCCAAATAAATATGTTTAAGAGAATGATTTCCTTAAAGAATGAAATATATACTTAATTTCGGTTTAAGTATATTGAATATTTTCCAAGTGTTGAAAATAAAAAGATTTGTGAATTACTTATAAATAAATAAGTATGGAAATGTTTTTCCAATGTGAAATGAAATGTTTTGAGAATTTACCTTTTTGAAGATAAATTGAAAATGAATAATTGAAATCGTATATGCATAAATATTTTGGGAATATAAATCCACTATGGAATTTATAAATAAAAAGGGGAATTTGTTTAAAAATAAACGTTGATTTATTTTTGAAGTGTGGGAATTAATTTACGGATTTTGAACGTAAATATAAAGTAAATCGTTAGGGATTTATTTAATTGGTTTAAATGAACCATGTTGAAATGAAAGTATTTCCGCGTAAGGAAAATGATTGAAATTTGTTTTCAAAAGTGGTAAAGGTGAAAAGTGATTTGAAAATTGTTTTCAAATGGTTGAAGTGTGAAAATTATATATCTTGTAAAGATATTTTTGGGAAATAAATAATTTGGAAAATTATTTGGAATCTGGTGATGTTGTGCATATCCATTGATAGTTCAATAACCGACTATCAATATTTACCTTTGAATAGGTATTTGTTGTGATTTGTTTGAATTTGAATGCCACACTTATTTTTAAATAAGCGCTCACTATTCGGGTTAGCCGGGAAAGGACCTTGGGGTCGTATAACCCATTCTGAATAGTGATACGACGTAATGGATAGCATTGATGACCGGTGTTGAAGACCGGATATTTTTGAAAACGGAAAGATTACCGTCGAATGTTTCTGCACCGAATGGCCCCGGTATAGAAATTCCATATGTGATGGGAAGTCCAGAAGTGATTAGTGAATATCCAGATTGCAAGGACTTCTTTGTAAGTGCCTTCGGTTCTGTTCAATCCCGGAACAGACTTGTATGGATTGTATGTCTGACATTACAAATTGAGATATAAAGATGATTTCTTTCAAATATATTTTTGATTGGTGGCGGAGAATTTATTCTCTTAGCTTAACACCCTTCTCTGAGACGTACGAGCTCAGAGGTTATGTAGTTGAAGGTTATCAGCGATATATTCCCAATTTGGTAATGTGATATGCTGAGTGTTGCTGTGAAATGATCATTTTTTGATCATTTGTGATATGATCATTTGTTTGATCACTTATCTTTGTGATCATTTCTATGATCATTTGTTGACCCAAAGCACAGCTTTTGTATAAAGCGTGGCTTTGTGGACGAAACTTCGTCGAGCCTCACACCCCGGAATGGTCAAAACAGGAAAGATGCGGCAAGGTTATGAGGGGTAGTTCCCTTTAGGGTATGTGCATTTCCTTCTGGAAAAGGGTGGTATCATGGTATGGAGCCCAGATACTTACTCATGTTGAAACACTTTATTTATCATTGTGTGATGTTGGTTAGAGAGCTCTCGGATAAAGGTCCCAAAGAGCCGGGGGATGGCATACTCGTGTCAGTTGTTACCTAGTTTGAAAGGTAACCCGGCCTTATGTTGGCAGAGATCCGGTTTGGTTCTCGGGGAAGTCCTTCCAGAGGCGTTCTCATGTGGCAATGGGAAGTTCCTTGGCCTGACCATTTGTTGAAAATCCAAAGAAACAATACGAGACTTGTACGGTTTTAGTTGTAGAACCTGCCTCCTCAGGAGGTAGCTATAGCGGGCATAATATAATGGTACCTATGCTGGCTAAGATTTATATTCTACTTTCGAAATGATTTTCCCTACACTATGCACTAATAATAATATCAAATGTTTCTTTTTAATGCGTATCAAGCATCTTTGACTATCATAAGGAGAAATCTCCTCCAAGTCTGCGTTTGCATTGTGTGTGTGGTGGGAGGTCTTATGGTAGTCTCATTTTTAAAAGCATTGCGAATTTACTTTAAAAATATTCCTCTATTTTGTTTTGAAGATAAAATAAACTGTTTTGAGTTCTCACACCAGTCACATGACTGACTCGGAGTTTATTGTTTTCCTTCCTAAACTCTGGGTGCCCACCAATTTCCACATGGGCAGTCAAGAGTTAGGTTTATCAGGATATTCTTGAATTCAGGAGTTTCTGGAGGCAAGCTGGATGGCATGGCGTAATCACTAGTATATAGTATTTCTTTTCCGCTGTTTGTTGTTGTACACTCTGATGATATGATGTAATGAAATGTAATGTAATGTAATAACTGATATAGTTCTTTGTTTAAAGATTATTCATTTATCTATTATATGTTGTTCCGCTGCGATTGTGAGATTCTGATGTTGTTCTGTTGTTTTCTGTTATGTTCTATCTTTTTCTCTCTTCTTCTACCTCTTTCTTCTTTTCTAAAACCCTGAGAATACGTATTTCTGTTCATCTTGAGTTAATTAATGGAGATTAGTGTTTATTCAAGGAGTACGGATTTGCGGGTCCTCACAATTACTTTTGCTTATACGTATATGAGCACTCAAGAGTTTTAGTGAAAGAAAATAAACTCTAGGTCAGGCGTGGTCTGGTGTAAGAAAACTCAAACAACTGAATTAATACTTTCTAAACTTCTTTAAAATCAAAGGTGTCTTGTAAGACCATGCTGCATATAAACACGGATGGGTTTTTATCTTACGATAACCAAAAGATTTTCTACAGAAAATCCAGTGATAATATAATAATGTCTTGGGTTAAAATAAATATTGAATCATAGAAAAAGTTTTTACATTAATTAAATTCCAACGTTATGGATATACATTCAAGTCTAAAGGCTCGTATTGGAAAATGGGTTCCAATTATAACTTGGTAAGGGACCACCTTCCAATGGTATGCCTTTAGAAAATGTACCTAAGGGAAATAGACATATCTACCCATTTGCTGTACAGAGTAAGCCTGCTGCTTTAAAATGACAAGCCAGATTACTTCATACCTAGATATCGAGGCTGCAAACATTGCTCCTTGATTCTTTTACGCAAAACAACATTAAGGGGATAATCTAGAATAATATCATGAATCCTAATGGTAGCTAATCACATAGCTCTGCTGCATACCTTATTTTAACCATTTTTTGAGTTGTAAAACTTGAAGCTATGCTTTTACCTTTTCTACTAGTAGACCATCTTGGAATGCTTTGACTGCCCTCCATGCATAGATGCAATAGCATAATTCATCCATACATGTTCTAGGATCAAACAAACATTCAAAATTTACTGTCCTCTATTTTGGAATCGTCCTTAGGAAGAATAGTATAGCTAAGCATACTTCATCATGAACGTTATTAGTTTGGAGTGGTTTGGATAAATGGATAAATCCAAAAAACCAGTGTCTCCAAACTAAACGATAACTTTTGACTTACTCAAGTCTGGTTCATTGGACGTGTGCAATAAGTATTCGAGTCCTCACCGAGGAAATCGAATATGGCCAAGATTTGATAGTCAATTATTTAAGTATCAAATAATCAAAAAAAAATTCAGAGATTTAGTTAACCATAGAAACCCTAAGCCTCACAATAAATCTTTCATTTATTTTAAATCCCTTTCTAAAATATTTATCGAAATATTCAAATACTTATCCCATTGGCATAATTATATTCACAAAACACTTGTGAAAGTTTTCTTATCCTAAAATCATATTAAAATGATCAAACATGTGTTATTTAAATTAGAGGTAAGGATAACCCCAAACATTATTCCTTCGGTGTTAAGCTTGGAATAAATGTCCATAGCACTATAATTAAGAAGGTTAGTTAAAGGAAATCCCGTCTAAAATTCTTTTGTGATTTACTTCTGAAAATCCCTTTAATAAATCTCTTTCATTTAAACTCCAAATCCGTTTATAAAACACTTTGTAAATCACCAATTTTATATCTGTTTTAAATGTCCAAATCCATTTATAAAACTTCATTTATAAACTTCCTTTGTCTAAAACAAAACTTCTTTAATAAACTTTAATCAGTAAAGTTCCTTTGATAAACAACCAATTATCTAAAACACCTTTAAATAAGTAGGTTATTAATTAAAAGTTCTTCATTAAATTATCTTTAAATCACATTAACAAAATGATGATTTTTAAACAATCGTTTAAAAAGTATTAAATTATTTTCAAACATTTTACTAAAATAATTGCTTAATTATCTTTTAAATATTATATTTAAAATGACAATAAACTTTAAGCATTATAAATAAGTAATAAGTTTACTTTAAAACCTTTGTTAAAAATATAGTTAAAATGATTGATTTTAAAAAAAATCAGAAAGAGGCTTAGTGGCAACAGTGGTTCTCATTTAACTCATTTTAACTTCCGGTTATAACATGAGTGTATACATAATAAGCAGATATGTAAAGGAAACAACCAATGGCAATCAACCATCATATAGGCAAACAACCAAATTACCAAATAGCATAACTAGGTTTTTATTATGCTTTACTTGGTGAATTATGGTAAAACTATGATTATTCAGCCAAACAGATGTCGATAAATTAAATTAGCAGAACTATGATTTATTCTGCTAAGCATATGTTATTGGGTTTCATATTCAATTGTGATTACTTTAGGATAATCGTCAAAGAAATCCCTTGGTTTGAAATTGTAACAACCTGCATATTTTACGATTATATATTTAAATATAGCATCACTAGTTGTATTAAAGTCCGAAATGCTACTTTCTGTAAACAGTCGAATTCAGACTCAAGACCGCTTCCATTGAGTTCAAAATGACGTTTACAAATTGTTTAAGTATAAACATCGATATGTTTGGAGTTGATTAGGATTTTGGTATTTCCATTTGGGCTTTAGGTTGTGTTCTAGCCCACTAACCCAACAAGATAACCCAAACTAATCTACCTAATAGCTCCCACTCCACTTCTCTTTATTCATTCCACTCATATTTCCTAACACTCAAGCCCTAGGAAGAATGGTGAGAAGAGGAAACTAAAATTCCTAAGCCCTGGTTTCTCTTAGGAATTCAAGTTCTAGTTCTAAATTCGAAGAGAAGCTTAGGTAAACACCTTCTTCATCTTTTCCATCTCAATCCCTCTCTAATTTTCATAATTTCCTATAACCTAACTTAGGAAATATTTGCATATGATAATAGATTGGAGCTTCTAGAGTTGTGATTGAAGTGGTGTTGATATTTCCTTGTTTTAGAGCTTATCAATTGTTGTTTTTGAGTATAAAGGTGAGTTCTTGAACTCACATCTATGTAGATAGCTTTCATTGTTGTTAGGTATAAATTCCTAACTTCTATTTCATGTTCAATTGCTTTTGATTTGAATTAGTTTGGCAAATTTCCCAGTTTTGGTATTTTGAAATCAAAATCTTTAAAAATCCTACTATGGATGTTTGGACATGTTATCTGGGTGTATCGTAGAGCCTATAGGGCGAGGTTGTCGCTTGGCATAAATACCTAGCCTCCATTGCTTATTTGATCGCTTTTGAGTTGATTTGGCTATCAATGGCCTAGGCAAATTTCTGCCTAGCTCAGGCAACCAGATGTCTGGTTGAACCTATCAGTAGGGGCTTCTGAGAAAAAATAATGAACATGCAAAAAATGGAAGAGCCTAGGGTTACACGCCTGGTCAAACCAACCAGATGTCTGGTCTTGTTAAATTTTGCGTTTTTGCCTATTTTTGAGTGGATTTTCAATTATTTTCAATTTTTATCAACCTTCGATGATCCGAATAGCTATTGTCAATCAATACCTACTTTGATGACTTCTTTTCTAGATTTTTGGTGTTTCCATTTGAGGGATTTGATATCGATTTTCATGGTTTTGATTAACGTTATTGAAATGTGGATTTTTGGTGATAGATTGTTTTTATAATCCTTTTTATGATTTATCACTTTAAATACATTAGTTTCTATACTAGTAGTAAATACTCAAAATCTTTCACAAAAATGATTTCAATATTACTTTCAATACAAAGCTCATTTTAAAAACTATTTTCCAATCTATTGTTATGTACAAACCTTTACCTCATTCGTATGAGAAATCCAATCAATCAACTTAGCAAAATAAATGGTATGAAACGATTGTGTTTACTTTGTCGGTTAATTCTTGTACTTGTTCGATTGAAATCTCATGGCAATCTTCGAGTGGAAATATACAATTTGTTCGTAAATATTTAAGTGAAGCTAGTGGTTATGGGACATGGAGCTAAACTCATTCATTTACTATCTTAGTGTAATTTACACTTCTTTTTGATCAATGATGATCACTTTGTAATTTAGACTTGCAATGAGCAATGTCCCTTTGTCCATGTGGGGGACTTTACCCCGTTCTATAGAGCTTTGTTCCATTTTTATGGGCTAGCGACCCATGGTTTTCTTAACTGTTTTATGAAGTTTGGTTCATTGGGCTTATCATTATACTTTGTCGTTGTTCAGGCTTATATGAGTTTCAGGTTCCTTGGGCGTACCATTGAACCACGTCGTTTACTGGCCTTATGGGTTGGCGACCCACGAGATTGCGTCTCGTTTATGATACATGTGTTGGTGAGTTTTCATGCTCCCGTTTATGATAGGCCTCCTCCCCTTTTTATGTTTTCTGGATTTTCAATTATGGATTTCTGAAATTTATGTTTCACCAATTTTTGCATTTGCATTGATACGTTTTGTCAATATTTAAGGTTTGGTGAATATGATATTCTTTTTGGTTATTTGAGGAGACTTAAGATATTTTATGATTTTCATTGTTATCAAATATATATTTGTCGCAGTATAGCATTATTGTTATCATATATTTTTGTCGTATCTCTTACTCATCGTATATGCTATTTATAGCTAGACTGACCCGTTTATTATTTTCCTTCTTGAATAATACTCGGGACAGACTGAGGTGTACCAGGTGCTTCTACTTGACTTCTTAGCAGGGACCATCATCTGGATTTTGGCTAACTACTTTAGCCTAGTAGTTTTTGTTTTTATACATTTGAGATAGAGACTCCTTAATGTATACTTATTCTTTTGTGTAGCACTTGTACCTGTTCTTTTGGCATGTAGAGGATCTTGTATAACCACTACTATGATGTGCACTTCTATGTGTTATATTCATATCTATTTCCGCCTTACTGATATGAATATCTGCGACCAATTTTGCATTATACTTATTTCATATTTGTTTCCGAAGGCCACAGCCCCTGTGTAGTTGCTTTGAGTTTGTATTTGATATGTTGGATTCCCTCTTGAAATGAAATGCATGTCATCCCATCCGACATATCGGTACTCGCACAAAGCAATTACATAGATGGTCGCTCCTCAACAGCCTTATTCTTTGAGCTAGTCGACGGCACTACCCCATATTGTTCTTGGCTAGTATGAGTATAAAGATGGGGCATCACAACATGGTATCAGAGCCAAACATCTGAACAATATAGGATATTATGATAAGGATCAGTGTCCTAAGTCTCTCTTAGGAATCGTGCCTTAGGATTTAATTCGAGTGTTAGGAACCGTTTTATCCTGTTTCCTTTTATGATGCCTTGCTTATCAATTTAGTTTATTTTAATTCATTCTTAGAATAATCTTTTTCCTCTTCTTTCTTTCTTTCTTAAAGAAGGGAAATGGTTAGACATGGTCGTCTTAGCACCAGTCAATCCAGTGCTACTCCTCAAGATGGCTTATTCATGTCTGCCCAACAGCTTTTGGATCTTGTAAAGAATGCCCAAGCCGCCGGACTCATTCCTGAGCCTACTAATCCTAAATCCGAGTTTGCATGCTTATGCAGTGATTATACCAATTTGGATGGAAGGCCGTTCAAGGGTTTCGAAAGCGTTATAGAAGTCCAAGCTTGGCTTAGAATATGCGGTTGCATCTTTTCTCGCATAAATCTTGTGGATCTACATCGAGTCCAAGTGGCTTCTAGTATGCTCCAGGAGAGAGCATTAGATTGGTATGAGCTTTTGATTTCGAAAAATGTTAAAGCAGATCTTACTTGGGAGTAATTCCGGGAAAGGTTCGAGTTAAAGTTTGCGCTACAAGTTGAAAAAGTAACTTTAGTCCGACGCTTTATTGACCTTGTTCAAGACGAATCTTTTGTGATGGATTATGTCACATCATTTGAATCCCTATCTAAATATAGGGTCGAGTATATTAATACCCCATTGAAGACAATCAGAGGCTTATCTATGGGTTGAATAAGAACCTCAAAAAGGCTTTACTTCTGAAACTAGAAGTTCCTTTCGATCAGCTTATAGATATCGCTCTTCGATTTGAAGTGGCCGATTAAAAAAGTGAAGTTAAAGTTATGGGTTCAAAGAAGAACTTCAACAACAACAAGAAGAAGGAGCATCTCGATAGTAAGTTTAAAGGCCCTAATGCCAACAAGAAAGGGTAGCATGTAACTTTGGTAGCAAAGACTCCTGCCTCTAGTCATGGAGAATGCTACAATCTTGGTCCTAAGGACCGTTATGCAAATAGGTGTCCGAAACAACTTTATTATCGCTATTGAAAAAGTTCGGGTCATCTTATATTTTCATGTCCCAAACTTCAAAGCAAGAAAGTGGGAAAGTTGAATGTGGTGCAAGCTTCTAGTGCCCTTCTGTGACGCCCCAGCTCAGTACTCACACTAGCCAAGGACACTACGGGGTAATGCCATCGACTAACATGAAGAATTATGCTATTGAGGAGCGACAATTAGTGTAATTGCTTTGTGCGAGTACCGATATGTCAAATAGTATTACATGCATTTCGTTTCAAGAGAAAATCTGACACATCAGTTACAAACTAAAAACTACTACACAGTGGCTATGTGATCTTCGAAAACAAATATAAAATAAGCATAACATAAATCAGTCGTAAATATTCATAACACTAAGGAGGAAACAGATATGAATATAACACATACAAGTGTACAAAAAGTGGTGGTCATATAAGTTCCAGTACATCACAATGAATAGGTACAAGTGCTAGAAAATGGATATGTATACATCAAGGAGTCTCTATCTAGAATATATAAAACAAAAAAACTACTAAGCTAAGTAGTTAGCCAAAAGTCAGATGACAGCCCTTGAAAAGAAGTCAAGTAGCAGCACTTGGAATATCTTGGTCTGACCCTAGTATTATTTAATAAGAAAATAATAAACGGATCAGTCTAGATATAAATATCATATAAGAGCTAGGATCAGAGATATGATAAAATGTATGATAATATTAATTCCATACCGTGACAAGTATATATTACATAATAAACAAAAATCATACAATATCTCGAATATTCTCAAACACCAAAAAGAATGCCATATTCTTTAACATAACCACCAAACCACAAATATTGATAAAACTTATCAATGTAAATCACAAAAATTGGTGAAACACAAATTCTAGAAACCATGAATCCTAAATCCAAAAACCTCAAAAGGGGAGGCCCATCACAAACGGGAGCAATCACAAACGAGACGCTTTTCCATAAACCGAACATCGACGAACCTAAAAAGATATGTCCCATGCATAGTTGTACATCAACGCATCTAAAAAGATATGCCTCATGCATAGTCGAACATCGATGCACCTAAAAAGATACTCCCCATGCAAAGTGGAACATCGACGCATCTAAAAAGATACACCCCATGCCTAGTTGAACATCGACGCACCTAAAAAGATACGCCCCATGCAAAGTCGAACATGGACGCACCTAAAAAGATATGCACCATGCCTAGTCGAACATCGACGCACCTAAAAAGATATGCCCCATGCCTAGTCGAAATCGACACACCTAAAAAAATACGCCCTATGCCCCGACTTCTCGAGTCGATTTCTCCACGAACGGTCCAAAGATCATGGGTTGCTAGCCCATAAAAATTAGACGAAACTCCATAAAACAAGGTATGGTCCCTCACGCGGACAAAGAGACATCGCATATCGCTAGTCTAGATCATAAAATGATCATCATTGATCAATAAGAAGTGTGAATTACACTAAGCTAGTAAATAAATGAGTTTAGCTTCACGTCCCAAAACAACTGGCTTAACTTAAATATTTACGAACAAATTGGAGATTTCCACTCATAAATTGTCACAAGAGTTAAATAAAAAATGTCCAAGAATTAACCGACAAAGTAAACACAAGCGTTTCATGCCACTTGTTTTGCCAAGTCGTTTAATTAGATTTCTCGAATGAATGGGGTAAAGGTTTGTATGTACTAATAGATTGAAGACGGTTGTAAAAACGAGCTTTGTATTAAAAATAACTTTAGGATTGATTCCACTCTAGAGGGGGTTGAATAGGGTGATACTATTAATTATAAAAATTTAATGTGGAATTTTATGAAATATTTTCAACACAGATATGTCAGAATAATAGCAGCACAAATAATGGCAGAATAATAAATACTAAAATAGAACAACACAGAATTTACCCAGCTTCGAAAAAACCCTGCCTACGTGCTACTCCCAAGGTTTCTACTAGAAATCAAACAGTCAAACACTTATATACGTAAACTTGCAACACCCGCTATCGACTAACCTTAACTCTACGCTCCAAACCCTGCCATAATTCAGCCATTGAGTTGCGAATTCTCGAACTACACCACTGTAGTTTGTCCTCTAGTCACACGACTAGAAATTACAAAAGTATAAAAAGGAAAATACAAATTTAGAAAAAATTTAAAAAACGGTGACACCCTAATTTATAAACTGAAGCCAAATAAAACAAGGCCGGCCCAAAAACTTTAAGTGATAAAAATAAATCGTCCCCTTTTCCTTTTATTCCTTCGGCCCGGCTTCTTTGAAAATGGCTGCACATTCTCGTTCGTTTCCTCTTCAACTAAATTAGGGTTTCTATGAAATTCGAAGAAGCCAACTTTAAATTCTCAATTGAATAGACGATTCATCATTCCTTGTTTGTCAAAATATGGTCTATTTTATTTACGTCGACTGTGAGTTTGAAAAGGCTTGGGTATGTAATTTTTGCTCTTTTGCTTTTCTGGTTGAATGCTTAAACTTGATGGATTCTGAAAGCCGATGATGAATGGGTTTATGTAGGATTCGAATTCCTATTTTCTCGTTCGTTTGAATTTGTCATTTAATTTATCTCGGCCACTGATCTTCGTTTGGATGCTTGAGATTATAACTGACTTGTTCAATTCGTATATATTTTATTCTTTGCTTCTCATGGCTTGTTTGATTTCTTGGCCACCACGGCTTGATTTGAAGTTAACTTCTTATTCTCTGATTTTCTGAATATCACGGCTTTGGGTTTCTGCATTTGAACTTGGCAATTTTTATTCATGTTAGCATAACATGACTTGTTCGATTTTTTGCCTTTGACTCGGCCACGACTTTGTTTATGCGATGATATTATCTGGCTTCGACTTCGACTTTGACATTTAACTTGGCATTTTCAGTTCGATAGTGAGTCTGGTTTGGCATTTGTGTTCTATCTCTGATGAAGTTGATTTAGTTGAACACACATGCTTTATTTGCATATTGTCTGGTCATTCGTTGAAATCATGTATCAATTTATGAGTTCCTATGTACATTCTGATCTGCTATCACTGGCTTCATCATGTCAGTCTGGGTTTGTTCATGTATGCGCTGCCTGTGTATGTCTGCTATGTGTATGCATTCATCTTTTCCACTGTGTATGTTGATATATTCACTTAGTTGAACATGTGCACTTAGTTGGTCCTCATGTGTACTGATGCATTGTATTTGGATTTGTCTTTGAGCCAGGACAGATTGGTTAAGATTTGGTCTTGCATTTCACTGACCACTGAGTTCATATGCATTTTGCTGTTGTTTGTCAGTTTTGCTTGGTCGACATTTGCCGTTGGTCTTTGGTGCACTTGCTCATCCAATCTTGCACTTGAATGTGCAGTCTGGTAGCTTGTGTTGTATTGGTGCACTTGATTTGAGTTCATTTCATGTTTTACTGGATTGAACCGCACTAATTGGTTGTCAATGAGTACATGTTGCTTTCTGGTGACTGTGGTCTATGCCTTTATGTAGAGCTTGACTGAGCTGCTGCTTTTAATTCATTTGAAACATAGCTGTAGAGTCGTTGCATTTCTCTTTGAGTCTGTTGGTTCAAGTGTAATTATGTTGCAGTCGTTGCAATCCAGTCTTCATTTGATCACTGGTTGCTCTTTGTAATTGTAGTCTTGGCCATTTTCTTAAACTTGCACCTGTGTTGAATCCAGCATAAAGCTCAGGTTTGACCTTGTGCTGATATCATGAGTTAATATTTATTTCACTTGAGCTGAACTCGACTTTTGATTTGGGTTTGATGTTGTGCACACCTATCCCTGTAGATTTATCAAGTGTATATCGGTGTGCATGGCCTTGTGGCATATACAATGATGCACTGTGCGTGTCATAAGCTGCTTGTGTGTGATAAATTCAAATTTAAATGATGACGAACAACACAAATAACTAAGGCAAATAATACTTTCAAAATACATTTTTTTACACTGCAAAAATATTTCATTTTCAATTTTACTATGTCAATTATATTTTGCAGATTCCTCAGATGCTCGACTCAATCTGGAATGGAGTTGAAGATAAATACGAGTGAATGAGCGATATGTAGTGAGGACATTTGTAAATGAAAAATTGTGAAATGATTGAAATTGTAATGTAATTGTAATGTAATTGAAATTTATATATATAAATATATATATATAGTGAGAGCTCAAATTTGTACTATTCAAAATTGTAAAAAATGTTTGTTTGAATAAAATATCTGATTGAATTTAAACTATTTGTTATTTTTTTATTCAGCAAATATTTATTTAATCTGTGAAAATAAATTAGTAAATTAACAAATACATTTAAATGAATATATATATAAATGTTTATTATCATCAAACAAAAATCATATACTCGCATATTTAACAATAACGTTGAAATCATTTTGTGAAAGAGTTTGAATATTTACTACTAGTATAGAAACCTTTGTATTTTAAAGTGACAAATCATAGAAAATGATTGTAAAAACAATCGATCATCAAAAATTCACATTCGAAGACGTGAATCAAATCCATAGAAATCAATACAAAATCCATCAAAATGGATATTCCCGAAAATCCAGTAAAAAGAAGTCATGAAAGTCGATAAAAGTGATAATAACTAATCGGATCAACAAAAATCGATAAACATTGGAAATTCACTCAAAAAATAGGCAAATAGGCAAAGATGAAAAGTTCTACGTTTGGATCTAGGTTCTGGAAGTAATTTAGAAAACCTCCTAGACATCTGAACCACAAACCAGACGTCTGACTACTAACCAGACGTTTGAAATTACCAACCGGACTTCTGATTCTTTTCTCTACCTTTTATTTTTTACGTTAGTTATATAATTTTTGCAGGGACAATAACCAAACGTCTGAAATTACCAACCAAACATCTGGTTGGTTCAGCTGGGCATAAATTTGCTTAGACCAATGATGGCCAAATCGATTCTGAAGCGATCGGACGAGCGACGGAGACTAGGGATTTATGCCAAGCGACAACCCAGCCTTATAGGTTCTTCGATACAGTCCAAATAACATGTCTAAACATCCAAGATAGGATTTTTAATGATTTTGACTTCAAAACAACAAAATTGGAAAATTCACCAAATCAATTCAAATCAAAAGCAAACGAACATGAATAGATGTTAGAAATTCATACCTAACAACAATGAAAGCTATAGACATAGATGTGAGTTTAAGAACTCGCCTTTAAAGCAAAAAACAATGAATGAGAAGCTTTAAGACAACGGAAAGATCAACCACTCTTTACCTCAACTCAAGAAGCTCCAATCTAAGCTCATAAGAAAATATTTCCTAAGTTAGGGTTTAGGAATTTCTGAAAATTGAAAAGAGAATGAGATGGAGAAGATGAAGAGGATGCTTACCTAAGCTTCTTTTTTATTTAAGAGCAAGAACTTGAATTTCCTAAGAGAAATAGGGCTTAGGAATTTCTATTTCCCTTTCTTTCCCCTATTTTCCTTTAGCTTGAGTGTTAGGAAATAATAGAATGAATGAAAAGGAGTTGGAGGAGGAGTTAGGGTATTAGATGAGTTAGTGGGCTGAAACCCAAACCCAAAGCCCAATAGAAAAATAGCAAAATTCTAGTCAACTCCAAACATATCGATGTTTATACTCGAAAAGGTCACAAATGTCATTTTAGACACAATGGATGTGGTCTCGGGTCCTAATTCGATTGTTTTCAAAAACTAGCATTTTAGACTTTAATCTGACTAACGATGCTATATTTAAATAAATCATTTAGGTATACAGTCGTAAAATATGCGGGTTGTTACAGAATCCCCTCCTTAAAGAAATTGCGTCCTTGCAATACTTAAGAAGAAAGAAAAGAGTAACAACCATAAAAGCATATCAACACAAAAAAAGAAATTTTGAAACGAGAAGTTCAACTTAAGGAGCACGATTAGAGTAAGTCCAGATGTGTTTGCTCAATGAATTCTCTGGACTCCCAAGAGCGATCCTTAGGATTTGAGGACCATTGAACCTCCACAAGCGAAACATCTATATTACGAGGGCTTTTAACCTCCATAGCAATGATACGAATAGGATGTTGCTCATAAGTCAAACTAGGTGAAACTTTAATTTCTTCGATAACATTGGGCTCAAGAATAGAACCGTAATCTCTAAGGCATTTCCGTAGTTGAGAGATGTGGAAAAAAATTATGAATAGCAGAAAATTGAGACGGTAATAAATGACGATAAGCCATGGAACCAATACGTTCGGTGATGGGAAATGGACCAATATATCGAGATGCTAATTTTCATGATCGACTGAAACGCACAACACCCTTCAAAGGTGAAACACTAATGAACATCAAATTCGAAGAGTGGAAACAATAGCCACGAGCACTAGATCATAAGTGGCATATCCAGTCTCGGTAGGCTTTAATTGTATTGAAGTATAAGCAATAATGCATTCCCTTTTTGCATGAGAACAACACCCAAACCAATAGGACTAGCATCGTTACAAATAATGAAGTGTCGGCTCCCCTCGGGAATTACAAGAATAGGAGCATCGGAAAGGAGTCCTTTTAAATGATCCTCTTTCCCGAAAAGCTTAAAACATTCAAAATTATAATTAACTTTATGTAAACATCTATTTAGAAAAAATTTCTTATTCCAAGTCAATTTACTGTGTTTGACTGTCTCATCATAGCGTAGGATATTCATATCGATAAAGTTGATCAGGCACATCAATCAGAATTCTTAAAGCACCCAATGAGAAATATAACACAAAATCATCTTCTATATGATAAATATGTCTTTAAAAAACTTTACGAATATTCTTTGTTCGTTTTAAGAAAAAATCCAATTATACTTATAAATATATCTTATTAAAAAGATTTGAAAATTTTAAATTGCTGTTGTCATCCATAATTAATGAATACAAGGCGGACTCATCGAGATATTCGTAGAATACTTGATTCAAAAGATAGATGAAATAAGATGGAAGATTCATCAAACCAAATGGCATAACAAGCCATTCATAAGAATCATAATGAGTGCGGAATATGGTTAGTGGAACGTTATCATCCGCAACTCATAGCTAATGAAAACTGGTGGAAAAGTCAAACTGAAAAGACCTTAGCACCACTCAGTAGATTGCTTAGGTGATAATCCTAAGACAAGCTCAAAGATACCAGGAAATTCATGAACTACTTGAATGAGGGAAACAGCATCTTCCTCATCGTGTCGGTCTAGAGAATAAGATGATACCACCAAATTGGAAATCGAAATCATTAAGAAAAATAGAAATCTGTTTAATAGATTGAGAATATCGAAGAAGAATAGTCCTATCGGGAAATAAGATACGGGCTTCATAATGATTAAGCCAATTCTTTCACAAAAATCAATTTCGAAACCTAAGTAACACATAACATGCAAATTGGATCGAAAAGCATAATCACATAAAATAATCTCGACATTTTTACAGTGTAAACTGAGTGTTATGGATCCACCAACCAGATTCGCAATTCTCAAAGGATTCAACAAGTTCTTTTGATATAAAATGATGTGATGAACCCATATCAAAAAGAACTCGAATAGGATAATCATAAAACAAATTAATGCCATCCTGAGGAGTAGCACTGGATTGACCGGCGCTGAGACGGCCAGGTCTAACCATTTCTCTTCTTTGAGAAAGAAAGAAGAGGAAAAATGTTATTCTTAAGAAATTAGGATAGAACGGGTCCTAAGACTCGGATAAATCCTAAGGCATGATTCCTAAGAAAGACTTAGGACGATGATCCTTGCTATAATGTTATATATTGTTCTAAAATTTGGCTTTAATACCAAGCTATGATGCCCCACCTCTATACTCACACTAGCCAAGGACACTATGGGGTAATGCCATCAACTAGCATGAAAAATAAGGCTGTTGAGGAGTGACCATACGTGTAATTGGTTTATGCAAGTACCGATATGTTAGATAGTATTACATGCATTTCGTTTCAAGAGAAAATATGACACCTCGATTACAAACTCAAAACTACTACAACATGACTATGTGATCTTCGAAAAAATATATAAAATAAGCATAACATTAATCAGTCACAGATATTCATATCACTAAGGCGGAAACAGATATGAATATAACACATAAAAGTGTACATAAAAGCAATGGTCATATAAGTTCCACTACATCACAAAGAATAGGTACAAGTGCTAGACAAAAGGATATGTATACATCAAGGAGTCTCTATCTCGAATATATAAAACAAAAAAACTACTAAGCTAAGTAGTTAGCCAAAATTCAGATGATGGACCCTGATAAGAAGTCAAGTAGTAGCACCTAAAATATCTTGGTCTGACCCGCGTTTTATTTAAGAAGAAAATAATAGACGGATCAGTCTAGCTATAAATATCATATAAAATGAGATAGGATAAGAGATATGATAAAAATGTATGATAACAATAATGCTATACTGTGAGAAGTATACATTAAATAACAAACAAAAGTCATACAATATCTCGAATCTTCTCAAACACCACAAAAAATATCATATTCTTTAACATAATCACCAAACCACAAATATTGATAAAACTTATCAATATAAATCACAAAAATTAGTGAAACACAAATTCTAGAAATCATCAATCAGAAATCCATAAAACACAAAGGGAAGGCCTATCACAAACGGGAGCGTGAAATCTCACCAACATGCGTATCACAAAAGAGACGCTATCCCATAAACCGAACATTGACGCACCTAAAAAGATACACCCTATGCATAGTCGAACATCGACGAACCTAAAAAGATACGTCCCATGCATAGACGAACATTGACGCACCTAAAAAGATACTCCCCATGCAAAGTCGAAATCGACGCACCTAAAAAGATACGGCCCATGCCTAGTCGAATATCGACGCACCTAAAAAGATACGCCCCATGCAAAGTCAAACGTCGACGCACCTAAAAAGATACGGCCCATGCCTAGTCGAACATCGACGCACCTAAAAAGAAATGCCCCATGCCTAGTCGAACATCGACGCACCTAAAAGAATATACCCCATTCCCCGACTTCTCAAACCGATTGCTCCACGAACGGTCCAAAGACCATGGGTTACTAGCCCATAAAACTGAGACGGAACTCCGTAAAATCGGGATATAGTCTCCCACGCGGATAAAGAGACATCACATATCACTAGTCTAAATCATAAAATGTTCATCATCAATCAATAAGAATTGTGAATTACACTAAACTAGTTAATAAATGAGTTTAGCTTCATGTCCCATAACCACTGGCATAACTTAAAATATTTATGAACAAATTGTAGATTTCCACTCAAAAATTGTCATAAGAGTTCAATCAAACAAGTCCAAGAATTAACCGACAAAATAAACGTAAGCATTTCATACCACTTGTTTTGCTAAGTTGTTTAATTAGGTTTTTTGAACGAACGAGGTAAAGGTTTGAGTATACTAATAGGTTGAAAAGCGGTTTTAAAAATGAGCTTTGTATTAAAAATAACGTTGAAATCATTTTTGTGAAAGAGTTTGAATATTTACTACTAGTATAGAAACCTTTGTATTTTAAAGTGACAAATCACAGAAAACGATCATAAAACAATCCATCACCAAAAATTCACATTCGAAGACGTGAAACAAATCCATAAAAATCGACACCAAATCCATCAAAATGGATATTTCCAAAAATCCAGAAGAAGAAGTCATCAAAGTCGATAAAAGTGATAACAACTAATTGGTTTAACAAAAATCGATAAACATTGGAAATTCACTCAAAAAATAGGCAAATAGGCAAAACTGAACAGTTCCAGATCTGGAGGTTCAACAAGACGTTTGGATCTGGGTTTTGGAAATAATTCAGAAAACCTCCTGGACATCTGAACCATAAACCAGACATCTAACCACTAACGAGACGTTTGAAATTACCAACCATATGTCTGATTCTTTTCACTGCCGTTTATTTTTTGCGCTCATTATATAATTTTTCCAAGGACCATAACTAGACGTCTAAAATTACCAACCAGATGGCTGGTTGGTTCAGCGGGCAGAAATTTGCCTAGACCAATGATGGCCAAATCGATTCGGAAGAGATCGGATGAGCGACGGAGACTAGGGATTTATGCAAATTGATAGCCTAGACTTATAGGCTCTTCGATACACCCCAAATAACATGTCCAAACATCAAAGATATGATTTTGACTTCAAAACATCAAAATTGAAAAATTCACCAAATCAATTCAAATCAAAAGCAAACGAACATGAATGAATGTTAGGAATTCATACCTAACAGCAATGAAAGCTATAGACATAGTTGCGAGATCAGGAACTCGCTTTTAAACCCAAAAATAATGAATAAGCAGCTTTAAAACAAAGGAAAGATCAACCAATCTTTACTTTAACTCAAGAAGCTCCAATCTAATCTCATAAGAAAATATTTCCTAATTTAGGGATTAGGAATTTTTGAAAATTGAAGAGAGAATGAGATGGAGAAGATGAAGAGGATGCTTACCTAAGCTTCTCTTTGATTTAAGAGCAAGAACTTGAATTTCCTAAGAGAACTAGGGCTTAGAAATTTCTATTTCCCTTTTTTTCCACCATTTTCCTTTAGCTTGAGTGTTAGGAAATAATAGAATGAATGAAGAGAAGTTGGGAGAGGAGTTAGGGTATTAGATGAGTTAGTTGGCTGAAACCCAAACCCAAAGCCCAATAGAATAATAGCAAAATTCTAGTCAACTCCAAACGTATCGATATTTGTACTCGAAAAGGTTGCAAACGCAGTTTTGCACTCAATGGAAGTGGCCTCGAGTCCTAATTTGACTGTTTGCAAAAAGTAATATTTCAGACTTTAATCCGACTAATGATGCTATATTTAAATAAATCATTTAAATAAACAATCGTAAAATATGCGTGTTGTTACACCTTCTCTTGGTTAAGGTATTAATCATTTTGTCTTTGATGGCATTATTATGTTCCATGATCATCCTATTCGACTTCTTTTTGATACAGGTGCATCTCACTCTTTTATATCAAAGTAACTTTTTGATACTTTGTCTTTAATGTTATGGGCTTGATGACTTCACTGAGAATTGCAATCCGGTTGGTGGATCTGTAACACTCAGTTTATGTTGTAAAGATGTCGAGATTATTTTATGTGATATGCTTTCCGAGTCGATTTACATGTTATGCGCTACTTAGGTTTCGGAATGATTTTGGGAATGGATTGTCATAACCGTTATGAAGCCCACATCCTATGTCCTGAGAGGAGTATTCATCTTCGACATCCCCAATCTGTTAAGCATATTTCTATTCTTCTTAAAGATTCAGATTCTAATTCGGTAGCATCCTTATTTTCTCTAAATCCTCATGAAGATGATAATGATGATGAGGAAGAAATCATTTCCCTCATTCACATTGTTGGTGAATTTCCCGATATATTTGAGCCCATTTTAGGATTACCACTCAAGCGAGCAACTGAGTTCATAATTAATCTAATCCCTGGAGCTTTACCTATCACTCGTCCTCCTTATCGCATGTCCAATAAGGAAAATGAGGAGATGCGTAAACAATTATTCGAATTGGTAGCAAAATAGTTTATTCGTTCTAGTTCCTCTCCTTGGGGAGGTTCAGCTATCTTTGTGAAGAAATCTGATGGTACACTTAGGCTTTGCGTTGACTACAGCAAGCTTAATGCTCTTACCATCAAGAATAAATATCCCTTACCTCGGATTGATGATCTATTCGATCAACTTTACGGTGCAAGAGTCTTTTCATAGTTAAACTTAGCAACCGATTTTCATCAGCTTCGAATTACAGAGGATAGTATTCCTTTGACATCATATCGTACTCGTTATAGATCTTATAAATGGCTTGTTATGCCATTTGGTTTAATGAATGCTCTAGCTTGTTTCGATGATCTTATGAACCGAATTTTCAAAGACTTCCTCGATCGATTTATTCTCATCTTTATAGATGGTATTGTTGTTTATTCTAAAACCGAAGAAGAGCATGACAAACATCTTCGAATTGTTTTGGAAAGGAACAATCAATTGAAAGAAAATTTTTCTAAGTGGCAATCCCATGTGAAATTTTAGGACAAATGTGAAGCTACTTTTCAGAAATTAAAAGAACTCATTTCTGATGCTCCTATTCTTGTAATTTCCAAAGGGATCCAAGACTTAATTGTTTATACCAATGCTAGTCGTATTAGTTTACGAGCCTTTCTCATGCAAAGGGAACATGTTATTGCTTATACTTCTAGGAAATTAAAGCCTGCTGAGACTAGATATGCCACTCATGATTTAGAGCTCGCTGCCATTGTATCCGCCCTTAGAATTTTGCATCATTATCTTTTGGGAGAGAAATTTGTTCTCTACACCAATCAAAAATCTTTAAAGTATTTGTTCTCTCAAAAGCAACTTAATTTGCATCAACCATGTTGGTCGTATTCTTGCATCTTATGATCTTATTATTCTTTATACTCCTGGAAAAAGAAATCGTGTTGTTGATACCCTTAGGTGAAGGCAACAAGCGGTTGTCTCCATGATGATATCTGAACGGAATGATCTCGAGACTTTGTCTACTTGTGAGATTCGAGATCGTGAATTCGATTCATGTTCATCTCTTGTTTTTTGTAACCTTAAGGCTTATCCTTCTCTTTTAGACCGCATCCTTGTAGCTCAAAAGCAAGATCCCAAATTAGATCTTCTTAGCCAAAGTTGTAGGGATAAAAATAAGGTTGATGGTTTGAAATGCATTGATATCGATGCTCGTGGGGGAATTTGAAATTTTGGTAGACTTATTGTGCCAAATATTAGTGATCTCCGTAATGACATTTTAGAAGATTCTCATCTTTCTAAATTTACCATTCATCCCGTTAGAAGTAAAACGTATGCGGACATGAAACAGCTTTATTATTGGGATGGAATGAAATCTGATACTGCTAACTTTATTAAGCGTTACATGGGTTGCCAACTAGTAAAGACCGAGCATCAAAAGCCCGGTGGGTTATTGCAACCTTTAGACATTCACGTCTGGAAGTGGGATCAAATTTCCATGGACTTTATTGACGGTCTTCCCTATTCTCGTCCAGTTCATGATAGTCTATGGGTGATTGTAGATAGACTTACAAAATCCACCCATTTTATTCCCATTCAATCGAACCGTATCTCTTTCGGCCAAACTTTACATCAAATAAATTGTTAAATTGCATGGAGTTCCTATTCTATTGTTAGCGATCGTGATCCATTGATTATTAGTGGTTTTTGGAAAGGTCTTCAAAAAGCTTTGGGAACGAAGAATAATGTTAACACCGCTTATCATCCTCAATCCGATGGATAAACAGAGCGTGTGAATCAAACTCTAGAAGATCTTCTTCGTGCATGTGTTCTTGATTTTAGTGAAAGTTGGGAAGATCATATTTTTCTTATCGAGTTTTCTTATAATAATATCTTCCAATCTAGTATTGGTATGGTATCTTTCGAGGCACTCTACGAAAGGCCAAGCCGATCTCCTTCGTGTTGGCTTGAAGCCGATGAGAAGCTGGTTTTAGGTCCAGATTTTATTCGTGATGCCACAGAAAAGATTGACCACATTCGTCATAGGATGAGAGAAGCACAATGTAGGCAAAAATCCTATAACGATAACAAAATAAGGAAATTAGAATTTTCTATGGGAGATTTGGTATTCATTTGTGTTTCACCTATGAAGGGTGTTGTGCATTTCGGTTATTCAGGAAAATTAGTATCTCGATATATTGGCCAATTTCCCATCACCAAACGCATTGGTTTCGTGTCTTATCACCTTTAATTACTAGCTCAATCTTCCGCTATTCACAACTTATTCCACGTTTCTCAACTACGGAAATGCCTTAGAGATTCCGATTCTATTCTTGCGCCCGGTGTTATTAATGTTTGCGCCAAAATTGGTCACAAACCCCAAGTATCGTGAAAGCACCAATATATGAGTATAAATCAATAATATTCGAGCACAAGTCATAGATCTAAGCAATCAACAAACAACAATCCAGCAATAACGAATAGAAACACAAGATTTATAGTGGTTCGGCTATCTCCGGCCTTCGTCCACTTCAAGTAATTATCTTTTAGTGATGCCATTTCCTGGTTACGGTTGATTACAACAGATTACAATGAAGGATTTCAAGTACAACAGTGATGGTGAGGTGTAGAATTGAATTCGGCAGAGTCTGGACCTTGAATAGCCAAAAGATCCCTTATATCTAGGTTCTAGGGGGTTATTTATAGGTGTAGGAGGCTGATATCGTGCTCAAACTTCGGGAGACTCCTTCTGGCATGTGAGTGGGCCCGCGCGATCGATCCCAGCAAGTTTCGACTCAATCCATGATCGATACGAACCAATTTCGTATCGATCAAAAAATGATCCAATCGAGCTGAAACTTGGCGAGAATATTCTTTAGCTTGTACGTAAGCCCCTATGAAAATTTCGTAGCAATTGGACCTGTGGATCACGAGATATGCTCGATGCAAGATTGCATTTTCATGGGTGTTGTCGAGTTCGAATCCATCCTTCGTATCGCTTCACTTCGAATCGATCTGTGCACTTGAGTGCATGGTGATGTGGCGCGAGATCCTTGGATCGTTCCATCTTTTGTGCCGAGTTGATCGATTTGTTCCGAGGCTTTCGCCCCATTTGCATCGACACGTTGGCATCAATAACTGGGGGTTTTCGTATCGATAACCCTGTTCGCATCGATGATTAAAGCGTGCCGTTTCGTATCGATCACTAAAGGAGTGCACTATTCGTATCGATCGATCTTTGGGGATCGATACGAATAGCGAGTGTTGGATCGATGCGAACCAGATCGACAGGAACAGTGTAATTCTTAGTGGAGTGCGAACAGTGTCAATGCGAACAGAACCAGTTTGATGACTCCAGATCGATTTGAACACATGGACACGAAAAATCGAGCATGCGCGAATCTGATTGACACGGACCTGATGGATTCGAACTATGCAAAACCTGATGGATTCGAACAGATTGAGGCGATGTCATTCCAATGGATACGAATCTGATGGATTCGAATAGACTATCATCTCGGCTCTTCGATGGATACGAACAGCATATTTCTTCTACCCTGTATCGATCATATCTCCTTCATACGAACTCCGATTAACCTGAAATTTGAAATGCGGCCTCTCCTTGCCATGATCATCGTCCCCAATTGATTCCGCCCTGATCAGAGCTCGGCCAAATTTTAACGATATCGATCGTAGCCTTGTTTCCAATCGATCTCCAATCTTGATATCCATCCTTTCTCGCCAATTCGTTGATATTCCAGCCTTGACCAAAAGGTGGGATAACATTTACCCCCCAAAACATGCCTTGTGATAAGAAGGTGTGTTTTGAATAACTCTGAATCCGACATCCAAAGTCCACAGCCAATTCCATATCCATCCGAACTCGATAACCGAGTCCTAACCCAACCCAATCCAATAACCAGTAACCGAATCCATGACCTCTCCGGATCAACATCCGAATCCATAACCTCTCTGGGTTCTTGCCAAATGCAACCCACATCTGACGACCGTGGTCTAGTGTCCCTGGACGTTGAGTTAACCTCTCTGGGTTCTTGCCAAGCGCAATCCACACTTGACGACCATGGTCTAGTGTCCCTAGACGTTGTATAATGCCATGGCTTAAATCCTAAGCCGAATCTGGGTCACTCCGGACCCTTGTCGAGTGTAGTCCATACTCGACGACCTGAAAATAGTAATTAATAATACAAGGCCTAAGTTCTAGGCCGAATCCTGGTCATTCCAGACCCTTGTTGAGCATAGTCCATAATCAACGACCTGAGTAAGCCGACTTACCATGTTCGGGCAAAGCGACTCACCCCTTGCCAGGTATAATCCATACCCAACGACCGTTCACCAAAAATTAGACAAAAATCCAATCAAAATCCAATCCAAAATCCAAATCAAATCAGAAAATCAGAAATCCGAACCAACATCCAAAACAGAAAACAAACAACCAAACGAGAATCCAATCCATAAAGAAAACAAAACTACGAGTTCAAACCAAACCAGAAAAAACATGTATCCAACCTACGAATGGAAAACAGATTCACAAACCATAGCGTCGCGGGTTACCATCATTCAGAGCATGCCTAGGGGCCATCTCTATCCCCGTACATGTGTAAATGATTTTGCCGTTTACCAGTGGGTTGTTACTTATTTCATAACATCCCAGTCAATTGATAACCAACCGGCCATCATCCCTGGGCCTCACACCATCATGGTTTGAGGTAGACGGTGGTTGCTCCTGCTCCACCACTGCATTCCGAGCCCCAACATACTGGCTCAATTGTCTATTCCTCACATGCTCCTCAATTATATCCTTTATGTGCCTGCAACTATTGGCATGCCCATCCAAATCATGGAAGAGACAGTGCCTTCCTGATGCCCTTTCACGTTCAGAAGGTTCTCTCCTAGCTGGCCTTCAGTAAGGAAGGCGATTCCAGGTCTCCATGTATATTTGCTCCAATGTTTCATTCAATCCAGTGTAGGTGGAGAACTTCGGCTCCCTCCATCGTTTCTTGGCCTTTTTCGAATCATCATTAAGCTTCCTTTTTCCCTTTCGTTTATCTCCGTCCAAGCCTCCGTTGGATGGCCCTCCACCGTCAGTTGCACTCACCTCCTTTAACTTCAAATCTGTGCATGCGTCCTCTTGCCGAAGGAATCTTTCAGCTTCGTGAAAAAATTCCCCAAGATCCATGGTGGGTCTCGTATTATAGACACTTTGAAATCCGAATCCTCTCTTACTCCCGATACTGCTACCATCAAAACCATCGATGGATCTGGCCGATCCACCGAAGCAACCACCGCATTAAACCGAGTCAGGAAAGCTCTGAGTGACTCATCCGTCCTTTGCTTGATTGACGTTAGTGTCATCACGTTCTTTGGCCTCTTGATATGAACCCAAAACAGCCTCAAAAACCTGTCCACCAAATCTGTCCACGTCCTAATGGATCCCTCTCTCAGCTGCCTGAACCACATCGCAGCTATATCCGTCAAGTACAGAGGGAAACATCGGGCCGTTAGTTCCTCCGATGCCCCCCAGCACTTCCATGTGTCTAGTGTATCTCATCAGATAATCTGTTAGATCGACCTTGCCATTGTATGCCTCCATGTTTGGTAGCTTAAACTCTGGTGGATTCCGAGCTATCCTGATTTCATGAGTAAAAGGACTCCTATTTACTCCCGCCAGATCTCTATTGGTCAAACCTCGACGCATAGTCCTAATGATCTCAGCTAATCCAGTATTGTCCGTCAAGGTTTGCCCCTTGAGTCCCCGAGGGAATTCTGGTACATATTCTTCGTGTGGCTCATCTCTAGCCTGTTGAGCTCCATTCATAGGTCTTCCAAAGTCACATTCTAAGGGTCTGCCCCCAAGTCCTTGTTGATTGCTTTCTGGTCCCGCATTCTGACCTTGAGTCTGACCTCCATTGGTTTCTACAATCCTAGCTCCTTGTTCTACATTCATAGCCGCCGTAGTCGGTCCAAGGTTCTACACATTCGCTGCTCTCATCTGTTCAAAGAAAGTCTACATCATATCTTGTTGACTCTTCAACAATCTCTCATGTAATGAATCTGCCATAGCTTCCTTTTCGTCCCTGGTAATGTACATAGAAGCCTGTTCTCCTCCAGCTCCGGAGGATGCCTCTTTACTTCCTTCTTGTTGGCTTCTCTCAGCTCTTTGTCTTCTACTTGTCTGTCGAGTCATTATCTTTTAAATCTAAATTCTTCAAGCTCTCAAGTCTGGGTTCTGATCTGATGTAGCGGGTGGTAGTCGCTCTCAGTGAAAGCACCAAAGTGTTTGCACCAAAATTGGTCACAAACCCCAAGTATCATGAAAGCACCAATATATGAGTAGAAATCAATAATATTCGAGCACAAATCACAGATCTAAGCAATCAACAATCAACAATCCAGAAATAACGAACAGAAACACAAGATTTATAGTGGTTCGGCTATCTCCGGCCTAAGTCCACTTCAAGTAATTATCTTTTATTGATGTTCTTCGCTGGTTACAGTTGATTATAGCGGATTAAAATGAAGGATTTCAAGTACAACAGTGATGGTGAGGTGTAGAATTGAATCCGGCAGAGTCTGGACCTTGAATAGCCAAAAGATCCCTTTTCTTGTAGGTTCCAGGGGGCTATTTATAGGTGTAGGAGGCTGATATCACACTCAAACTTTGGGAGACTCCTTTTGGCACGTGAGTGGGCCTACATGATCGATCCTAGCAAGTTTCGACTCGATCCGTGATCGATACGAACCAATTTTGTATTGATCAAAAAATGATCCAATCGAGCTGAAACTTGGCGGGAATGTTATTTAGCTTGTACGTAAGCCCCTGTGGAAATTTCGTAGCATTTGGACATGCGGATCGCGAGATATGATCGATGCAAGATTACGTTTTCATGGGTGTTGTCGATCTCGAATCCATCCTTCGTATCGCTTCACTTCGAATCGATCTGGGCACTTGAGTGCATGATGACGTGGCATGAGATCCTTGGATCGCTCCACCTTTTGTGCCAAGTTGATCGAGTCGTTCCAAGGCTTTCGCCTCATTTGCATCGACACGTTCGCACAATAACTGGGGGTTTTCATATCGATGACCCTATTAGCATCGATGATTAGAGCGTGCCGTTTTGTATCGATCACTAAAGGAGTGCACTATTCGTATCGATCGATCTTTGGGGATCGATACAAACAGCGAGTGTTGGATCGATGTGAACCAGATCAACACGATAGTGTAATTCTAAGTGGAGTGCGAACAGTGTCGATGTGAACAGAACCGGTTTGATGACTCCGGATCGATTCGAATACATGGATACGAACAATCGAGCATGCGCGAGTCTGATCGACACAGACCTGATGGATTCGAACTATGCAAAACCTGATGGATTCGAATAGATTGAGGCAATGTCATTCCGATGGATACGAATCTGATGGATTCGAATAGACTATCACCTCGGCTCATCGATGGATACGAGCAACGTATTTCTTCTACGTTGTATCGATCATATCTCCTTCATACGAACTCCGGTTAACCTGAAATTTGAAATGCGGCCTCTCCTAGCCTTGATCATCGTCCCCAATCGATTCCGCCCTGATCAAAGCTCGGCCAAATTTTAATGATATCGATCGTAGCCTTGTTACCAATCGATCTCCAATCCTGATATCCACCTTTCTTGCCAATTCGTTGATATTCCAGCCTTGACCAAAAGGTGGGAAACCATGAAAGAAATTGAAGTTTTACCTAATTTGACTTATGAGCAACATCATATTATATCATCGCTACAAAGGTTAAACGCCTTCGTAATAAAGATGTTCCACTTGTGAGATTTCAATGGTCCGCAAATCCTAAGGGTTGTTCTTGGGAATCCAAATTCATCGAGCGAACACATCCGGACTTACTCTCTCGTGCTCCTTAATGTGAACTTTTTGCTTCATATTTTTCTTTTGTGTTGTTATGCCTTGGAGTGGAAGTTACTCTTTACTTTCTTCTTATGTATTGCAAGGACGCAATTTTTTTATGGAGGGGTGTCTCGAACAATTCGCATATTTTACAATGATATATTTAAATGTATTATTCAAATGTAGCATCATTAGTTGAATTAAAGTCTGAAATGTGACTTTTTGTAAACAGTCGAATTCGAACTCGAGACCACTTCCATTGAGTTTAAAATGAAGTTTACAACTTTTTTAAGTATAAACATCGATATGTTTGGAATTGATTAGGATTTTGGTATTTTCATTGGGCTTTGGGTTGCGTTCTAACCCACTAACCCAACAGGTAACCAAAACTCATCTACCTAATACCTCCCACTCCACTCCTCTTCACTCATTTCACTCATAATTTCCTAACACTCAAGCCCTAGGAAGAATGGTGGGAAGAGAAAACTAAAATTCCTAAACCTTAGTTTCTCTTAGGAATTCAAGTTCTAGTTCTAAAATCAAAGAGAAGCTTAGGGAAACACCCTTTGTCTTCTCCATCTCAATTCCTCTCAAATTTTCATAATTTCCTATAATCTAAGTTAGAAAATATTTGCATATGGTCATAGATTGGAGCTTCTAGAGTTGTGATTGAAATGGTGTTGACTTTTCCTTGTTTTATAGCGTCTCAACTATTGTTTTTGAGTTTAAAGGTGAGTTCTTGAACTCACATCTATGTCTATAGCTTTCATTGTTGTTAGGTATCAATTCCTAACATCTATTTCATGTTCAATTGCTTTTAATTTAAATTGGTTTGGCGAATTTCCCAATTTTGGTATTTTTAAGTCAAAATCTTTAAAATTCATAATACGGATGTTTGGACATGTTATTTAGGGTGTATCAAAGAGCTTATAGGATTGGGTTATCGCTTGACATAAATCCCTAGCCTCCATCGCTCGTTCGATCGCTTCCCAGTTGATTTGGCCATCAATGACTTAGGCAAATTTCTACCCAACTCAGGCATCTAGACGTCTAGTAGGGGCTTTTGAAAAAAAATAACGAACATAGAAAAAATGGCAAAGCCTAGGGTCAGACGTATGGTCAAACCAACCAGACGTTTTGTGTTGTTAAATTTTGTCTATTTGCCTATTTTTAAGTGGATTTTCAATTTTTATCGATCTTTGACGATTAGAATAGTTTTTGTCAATTCATACCAACGTTGATGACTTCTTTTCTGGATTTTTGGTGTTTCCATTTGATGGATTTGATATCGATTTCCATGGTTTTGTTTCACGTTATTGAAATGTGGATTTTTGGTGATAGATTATTTTTACAATCGTTTCTATGATTTGTCACTTTAAAATACAAAGGTTTCTATACTAGTAGTAAATACTCAAACTCTTTCACAAAAATGATTTCGACATTACTTTTAATACAAAGCTCAATTTAAAAACCGTTTTCCAATCTATTAGTATATACAAACCTTTACCTCACTCGAAAATCCAATTAAACAACTTAGCAAAACAAGTGGTATGAAATGATTGCATTTACTTCGTTGGTTAATTCTTGGATTTGTTTGATTGAAATCTCGTGACAATCTTCGAGTGGAAATATACAATTTGTTCGTAAATATTTAAGTTCAGCTATTGGTTATGGGATATGAAGCTATACTCATTTAGTTACTAGCTTAGAGTAATTTACACTACTTTTTATATCAGTGATGATCATTTTGTGATTTAGACTTGCGATGAGCAATGTCTCTTTGTCTGCGTAGGGGGCTATACCCCATCTATGTAGCTTCGTCTCATTTTTATGGGCTAGCGACCCATGGTTTTCGTAATCGTTTTATGTAGTTAGGTTCATTGGGCGTATCGTTGTACTACGTCATTGTTTTGGCTTATTTGAGTTTCAGGTTCCTCGGGCGTACCGTTGAACTACGTCGTTGCACCGGCTCTATTGGTTAGCGACCCATGGGATAGCGTACCGTTTATGGTACACGTGTTGATGATTTTTCGTGCTTGCGTTTATGATAAGCCTCCTCCCCTTTCATGTTTTTTGGGTTTTCAATTATGGATTTCTAGAATTTATGTTTCACCAATTTTTGCGATTTGCATTGATATGTTTTGTCAATATTTGAGGTTTGGTAAATAAGTTAAAGAATATGATATTCTTTTTGGGTATTTGAGGAGACTTGAGATATTGTATGATTTTTATTGTTATCAAATATATACTTGTCATAGTATGGCATTATTGTTATCATATATTTTTGTCATATCTCTTATCTTATCTCATCGTATATGATATTTATAGCAAGACTGAGCCATTTACTATTTTCCTTCTAGAATAATACTCGGGTCAGACCGAGGTGTACCAGGTGCTTCTATTTGACTTCTTAGCAGGGACCATCGTCTGAATTTTGGTTAACCACTTTAGCTTAGTAGTTTTTTTTATACGTTCGAGATAGAGACTCCTTGATGTATACTTATTCTTTTGTGTAGCACTTGTACCTATTCTTTTGGCATGTATTGGATCTTATATGACCACTACTATGATGTTCACTTCTATGTGTTATATTCATATATGTTCATGCACTAGTGGTATGAATAGCTGTGACTGATTTTGTGTTATGCTTATTTTATATTTGTTATCGAAGGCCACATAGCCACTATGTAGTAGCTTCGAGTTTGTATTTGATAAGTCAGATTTTCTCTTGATATGAAATGCAAGTCATACTATCCGACATATTGGTACTCGCACAAAGCAATTACATGGATGGTCGCTCCTCAATAGACTTATTCTTTATGCTAGTCGACGACATTATCCCATAGTGTTCTTGGCTAGTGTGAGTATAGAGGTGGAGCATCACTGAAATACTTTTGCAAAAGAAAACTACTTTGAACAAAACCGATCTTTGTAAATAAAGTGGTTTAAATTAAAAAATTTATTTAGTAATTAAATAATATTTATAGTCTTTATTAAATCATGATTCAACCTTTAATTAAAAATTAAACAAAAGTTGATAATTAAATAATAATTAACTATTAAATAAATAGTTAAACAATAATTATCCTTAAACAAATAACTTAATACTAGTTAACCTTTAAATACGTAATTAAACCATAATTAATCTTTAATTAATTATTAAATTATAATTTAAACTGTTAAATAATAATTAAATATTATTTAATCTCAATTAATTGATTGAATAATCCTTAATTAAAGCTTAAATAATAAATTTAGCCTTTATTTAAACTAATTAGATCATAATTATGTTTTAATCACTCAACTTAAATTTAACTAGATTGGTAATTAATTAATAATCAAACAATTATAAAATAAATGATTATTTAATAATTAATTTTAAAAGAATAAGTAAATATCCTTAAATAAATTATTAATAATCAATCTTTAATTAGTTAACTAATTAATTAACTTGCTTAATATATAATTACTTACAAATTTCCTTTTTTAACTAATGATTAAGAAATATCACCTTACTTAATTACTTAATAAAATAATAAATAAATAAATATTATTTGTAAATACTTAATATAAGAATTGAAAGCATTTTTCAGAAGGGTTCTTAAGTAAGACAATTTTAAATTCAAAAATAGTTCATTTTATAAACAGTGTTTATGGCGACTATTGCTAAATGATCCAAATAGTTTTAGAAGCTTTCTCTTTTGGTTTTAATTTATTTTTATAAACTTTGAATAAAGTTTCGAATCTTAAAAGGTAAAGTTTAAAACTTTATAAAAATCCTTTTTATGAACAATTAAGTAAAAAATAATTGAAGTAAGGGATTTTCTATGTCACTTCTTGCAAACCTAAGTGCTAACTCTCTTAGCATATTCATAACATACATGAACCAAATCATTCATTCACAAGCCAACCCAACAAGACATAAGCAAAGTCTTAACTTGCTATTTAACTTAACTTTTTAACTTTTATTTCCAAATTTATCCATACCACAACCAAGCATGTATAAGCACATATATTATCATATGAATCAACATTAACTTTCACCCAAACAAACAACAAATATATAACTAAGTTAAGCTAGAATATAAAGTTTAAAACTTTAAACAAGAGGTGAGATTTACTCACTAAAAAACTATCCAAAGAAACTCGAACTTCCACAAAAACTTAAATCAACCTTAGTACTTGAATTAGCTTTAATAAGAAGTGATTTTGAAGGGCTCAATAGCCAAGGTAGCTCGGCCTAGATAGGTAGAGGGCTTCTCCATGATGCTACATGGTCTGGCTATGGTGGGTTAAGGAGCGATGTGGTCGTGTTTGGTTAGTCAGGTAATGTCGATAAGAAAGGAAGGAATTTTAGTGCTTTTGTTTAAAGAAGAATGGATTTTTAAAATTTGAAATCAACTTTAGAAAGCATAGAAATTTTTATAAAGCTAAGGAATAAAGTGGAGTTTGAGAAATAAGAATGATAAAATGAAAAGGAAAGTACGAATTTGGTTTTAAAGAACATGAAATGATCAAATTTCCAATTCGCCCCTTAGTAAATGCCATCCATTCATATCCCTCCACATCATCAATCTTGTCATCCCCCTTAAAATACACAAAATTCCTTGTCCCCCTTACATCATTGATGACCCAACATGCATTAAATACAATATTGTACTTATGTTTAAACATGTTCCATATGATGTGATGTTTAATATTTTTTTTCATTTCTTTTAATTTGAAATTTAAAATTATTTAACATTAAGTAAACACACTTATATACATATATATTCCTAACACCTGCTAACTTATTTATAAATATATGTGTATGTATTTACACTAGATCTTACAATGCTCCAATAACTTTTAGCCGATGAAAAGTCAAAAATTAAAAAGACGAATTCTGGTCACATTTTCGATTTTTCTTCAAACTAAATATTTTGTAAACAAATTAGAAAAACCATTTTACCATCATAAATTAACATTTAAAAGAGCTTTATTTTATTTATAAACTATATTATTTGAATGTTCTAAATTAATTAAATATTGGCAAATCAAAACGGTGAAATTCTGGGTCGTTACACTCCCCCCATTAAAAGAATTTCGATCCTAAAATTTTAACACAGCTCTAAACTTGAAAACACTTAACACTATTCATCAATTCGTATATGCTACGTAGATCATTCCTGTAAAAAAAATATGATTAGATTATCAACTTGAATACATTGCTATTGTTCTCAGACTAGTATCGCTCGCTCGATTTCGAACTGCGGACTCCGATCAGGCTTCTTAATTAAAAACCTTCATTCTCCTTACATATCCATATACTATGATAGAAAACTTTTGTTTCCACATAATAACCCTCAATAAGTATTCACCGTCAAAAATCGAGTGATTGTTCCTTATTCGAAACAGTGTGAAACACCTTAGGTCATGCACTTGAATCTTGGATTGAGAACTTGGGTAGAAGAGAAAATGATCTACATATAGCCTGCATACCATTCTAAAGGTTCTTACTACCCAATTATCCAAAAATATTTATGAAATGATTTCATGAAATTTCAACTTAGGTTCAAACATTTTTAACGATACAGGTTTACTTATGTAACTGTTTCATAAAATCATTTTAATTTATTAACTTGTATAATACTCGCGTACATCCTAAGAGTATATACAAAATGTCTGATTTTTAATCCTATTTAACTTTAACTTATTTAGGTATAGGCCTAAAATAATTTGGGTCTTAAAACTAAGTCAACCAATTCAACTTCTTTACCCCATCGGTCTGGTAAGTAGCTAAGAAGAGTAGGATGCTAGTATCCAAACTCCATCCTAGAGTCAACTTTTTTAGACACCTCAATGGTAAAAACATTTATTAGCCGACCCAATAACATCAAATAATTTTTCACTTCCTAGATGTTAATATTAAAGATACGGCTTAATAAAACAAATTTTATTAAACCTTTTTAGTCAATTAATTTAATTTTGACTTCGTTAATAACCCATTTTAAATCAAGGCACCTTTATATTCTGAAAATTTAAGAGCTAAATACCCAGATTTTATTTCAAAAATATTTTTGAAATGATACTATATATTTAACCCACAAAACATATCTCCAAAATGATATCATGGAAAATAGTATCATATATCCCTTCATAAAGAAGAGTAATACTCAAGAGAAGTATTTAACATCTGAACGCATCTCCTGCCTATTTTTAGTCACTTTCGAGTCACTCGAACAAGTTAGTTATAAAAGTACTTATTTTCAAATCCCCTTTTAGAAACAATATTATGTATATATATTTCCACTTTTTTTTGGATTCATTCGTATTCATATTCGTTTCGACCGTACAATGAAAAGAGAATAATTTACTAAGTGTACTATCGCATCTGCCTAAGTAGACATCTGATTGTCACTTAGAAAAATTTTTGAATTATCACAAAACAAATCGAGACTCTTTCCTAGAATTTACGAAGAAAAATCTCTTTAAAATTCCATTCCAAAAGTATTCACACTTTAAAATATTTTTAGTAAAATTATTATTGCTACTTTAAAAATCTTTTAAAGTATTTAAAAACGCCGGGATTTTAGATTCTTAAAAGTCCTTTTCATTTTAAATCACATCTTTAAAACCAAAATTTATAAAATCAACTTTTTACAAAATGTAATATCCTACTTAGAGGCCCAAAACTAACTGCGACGAATGCTGCAGTCATTCATTGTTATTAATCCTCGGTGACCAAATATGACAATGTTAAATACATTGATGCATAGAAACAGATGAATATGGAAAAAAAATTAAAACACTAGAACACATTCCATATTCCATTCAAAACATTTCATCTTCATTACATAATCCCAATCGCAAATCTCATTCAGATAAAATATAATTACAACATATGCCAAGAGCGACATATGAAGGTGCACCCTTGGTTGATCGGAGTGTATATTAAGGCAATATAACAATTTTCCTTTTTCATCCAAAAACCACAATGGAAAACAAGGACTCTTATTAACTAGCTTGCCACCTATGAGTCTTTAGAAGCTTTATTCGTCTAAGGAAGTACCCGATAACCTCAACTCTCAAACTACTCAAAATTAGTTGAGTAGCCAAGAGTTTAAGGGTAAAACATAAACTTTAAGTCAGACATAAAGCCTGGTATGAATAATAATCTACCATCTCAAATCATTTAGATATCTAGTGAGACTATGCCGCTTAGTGAAATGGATTTCCGCTTACTGGTATCCTAAAAGTTTTACAAAACCACATACTGTGTTCCTGCGTTCATAATGGTTAAAACAATTCAAAAACAATATGATATGATGATATGCAAAACAAGTGAATCAAATCTGGATTACCCATCCTCATTCATTTTGATTATCTGTCTCAATTATAAATTTTTAGGATTACTATTAACCTAATAGTTTTCATGGGCTGATTAATAACCGGTTAAATGTTAAGGACTCTCTGTCCTATTACATACCCCCACTGGGAGCACTATGAACCTTTTGGTAACTCCAATATCTTTTCTTTTATCCTAATTTTCATGGGCTGACTAGAAACCTATTGACTAACTATCAATATCTTAATCTTTTCTCCTACTTTTCATGGGCTGATTAGTAACCTGTTGACTTTTGTCAATATCTCAATCTAGATATAATTTTCATGGGCTAACTACAAACCTATTGGCCCCTGCCAATATCAAATCATAGTTTTCATAGGCTAACTATGAACCTATTAGCCCCTGCCAATATCTTTAATTTATATTCACTATTGGGTCAACCAAGCTAGTTATTCTGCCCTTACGCAATGTACCATTATGGGTTCATTTCAATGTAAATACACACACATGTGTGTGTGTGTGTATGAAGAAGCAAACATAATAGCTTGGTTAATCCCTTTAACCTATTACGGCTTCTTCACAAACTCCATTTCAAAATACTTTATTTATTTATGTGCCATGATTTTTCTTTAAAATAAGATTGGGTTATTGGTTTGAAAAATAAGGCTTTTGAAACCTTCAAAGTCTTGCTTTCGACCTCATTGGATAGCCTCCTTAGAAAGCATATAGATCTCTTTTCAAAACATTAAGCTATTGCCTTTCGAAATAGTTTAAAACCTCTCTTTTGAAATCTTTCGAATGTATTAAAGTAATATTAATTAACTCTTAGAAACATATCTTCGAAACCATTGGGTTATATTTATATTTACAATATCATTTGGGTCAAAGTGAATATAAATGAAAGTATCTCTTTTGAATCCTTTCTTTATCGTATAAAAGTATTGGGGAAAACTTGATGGCGTCACCGCCATCCCTTCCAAAAGCTTCTAAATATTTAAGCAAAAAACTGAAGGATAGCATCGAAACCCCCTTTTAAAGCCATTGCCTTCAAAACACATGAACCTTTTCGAAAGCATTTTGGAAGTGGCTTAATACATCTTTAAAACAAACACAACCCTTCAAAAGCATTGATAACTTCAATACACTCAAAAGTAAAAAGAACGATAGCAAGGCTTCGACTAGATCGGAACCCCTTCTTTCGAAAGCATTTATTTACAACTAAAGGAACCCAATTGAAAGCCCTTATTTTTAAAACATAAAATGGCAACCCCTTCAAAGGCTATTAGAAAATTCCTTTTTAAAACCTATATTTCTACTATGTTGAAATCTTTAGTAAAACAAAGGCAGGTGCTTAACTTTTTAAAACAAACTAAGGTATCGACCCTATCGGAAGCATTGCTTTCGACATTATACCTTCTGCCTTTCTCCAATCCACTATGTACCATCTTGGTGATACCTTGTGTATTGGTTTTGACTTAGTGGGGTTTCGACTTGATCGAAGGCGAAAGGTATGAGTCGAAAGGTACCTTTACCAGAGGCGGAACCTGTTGCTCCAGGTAAAGGCTGGTTAATGCCAAATTAACCAATTTATATCAAAAAACCTGTCTATATGTAAACATATAATTGGTTGCCCCAACTAACTGCCTCTTAATTTTGGATAAGCATTAAAACAAATTTTTGCAAATAATCCCTTCCATTACATATACAATTAAATCATTTATATCCTTCTCTCAAAATGATTTAATTCTTATAGTAAATCACTTATGAAAAATCCCTAAAATTATAGAAATTCATTTTGCTCATATTATCTAACATATCAAAATTTCAGATCCAAATTCTCAATAAAATTCCTGAAATAAATTTTTAAACCCAATTGACTATATTTTCATTTGAAAAATCATATTAGTTTTTCCATAACTTGGAAAATTATCAAAATTAAAACCCAACACAAATCATCATATTTTTCATAATATATAATTTTTCCATAGCATACAACATCAATTTCTATCGGTTTTACCCTAAAACCATATAAATCATCATTTAAACAAAAAAAATCTTGTTTAAATTAAACAAACTTTAATTCACGCATATCATCATCCAAACATCATTTATATGAATTTAATCTTATTCATAAAATAGAGATGGAATTATTATTCACCTTGATTACGATAAGGTATTGGATTGAGATTGAGATTTATTCCCCTTCTTTAGTTCTTTAGCTTTTCTTTGAATTTCCTTTCTTTCTCCTCTCTAATATTGGCCGGATTTCCTTCTTAAGCTTACATTTTATTTTTATGAAAAATAATATATGAATGTGAATGGCTAAGGGGACAATATACACATACATATATAAGGGTAAATATTAGATGTAGCTAATTCCCATTATGTCCTTATATAATTTAATTAGCTTATAAACCATTCGTAAGCCCATTTAAATTACAAAGCAATACCACTTAATGTTTATTCACATCTCAATCTCCTTATCACTTAACATTTACATTATTCTATTTAACTTAGCAAATTAAATCTCTTGAATAATGTTATTAAAATTAGGGGTGTTACAGGCTCCCATCCTTAAAGAATTTTGTCCTCAAAATTCAATAAGAACTAAATACTAAACATAGCAATCGTCTGTAACAACTCCTAACAACCATACCGTCTACCTGACTAGCAATTATCTATATAAATCTAATATAGACATACACTAAAAGCAGATAAGGATAAGTATCTCTAATCATGTCCTCTATCTCCGAAGTACAATCCTTCTCATTGTCATTCCACTGAACTTTCACTAACCTGACTGTCTTGTTCTTCAACTTTTTCTCATCTCTCACTATTATCCTAACGTAATCTTTAACAAAAGTCAAATTAGGCTCTACTATCAACTCATCCAACCCTGTTGGAGGATCAGTGGTCTCTGGATCATGCACATACTTGAAAAAATGAGACACATGGAATACGTTATGGACACATGCCATATTGCTCGACAACTCTAATCTGCATGCGAGCTTTCCAATCCTTTCTACAATTTGGAATGGTCCAACATATCTCGGTGCCAGTTTCCTTGACATTTCGAATCATATCCACCTTTTGTTGGTGACATCTTAATAAAAACCCTGTCTCCAATCGAGAAATCTAGGGTTATGCCTTTTATCCGTGTAAATCTTCTGTCTGGATTAAGCATCCTTCATCCATTCTTGGATTAACTCAGTTTTTTCTGACACCTCTTTAACCAATTCTGAACCTAAGACTAATATGTCCCCTGTTTTTAACCAACATGCTGGCGATTTGCATGGTCTTCCATATAGAACTTTAAAAGGTACCATTCCTTTACTAGTCTAATAACTATTATTCTAGAAAAACTCAATCAAATTTAGGTGATCTTCCCAAGATCAACCAAAATCCAATGCACAATCTCTCAACAAATCTTCGAGTACTTTACTGACTCTCTCGGTCCGCCCATCCGTCGTGATACACTCATCTTAGCTTGGTGCCTAATACTCTCTATAGACATCTTCAAAATTTTCTAGCGAATAATGTATCTCTATTACTGACTATGCTACTGGGAATTCCATGAAGTCTAACTATGTTCTTCATGAACAACTTTGCCAAAACAGGTGTTGTCCTGGTTGACTAGATTGGAATGAAATGAGCATTCCTGGTAAATCTATCCACTATGGCCCATATGATTTCATTTGCCCTATTCGAATTTAGCAACCCATCATTGAAATCCATAGATATAGAATCCCCCTGCCATGCTGGAATCTCTAAAGGCTGAAGTAACCCGTTGAAATCTGGTGTTCGGCTTTGACTTGTTGACAGTTAGCAGACTGCTCAACCCACAAGCCAACATCCCCTTTCATGCCTTCCCAATAGAAGCTCCTCTTCATATCCTGATATATCTTGGTCCCTTCAGGATGAATCATAAACTTGGATCGATAACACTCTTCTAAAACTTCTCTTCTCAAGTTCTTTACATTCAGGACACATAAGCGTCGCTTCTTCCACAACCATCCTTTTTGATCGATGTCAAAATATTTTAAGTCATCGATCTCCAATCCCACTCATATTGGATCTTCTTTCTGCATAGAAGCTATCCTTTCATTTAACACTAGTTGCACTTCTAAATAGGCTAACATAGCGGCATTTTGACTAGAACCAGCAGTCGATCTCTACTTTATACTACAAGTAGTCAAAGATTCTAAATCTTTCCATTCCACAAACATAGTTAACACCATATTCTAATGCTTCCTGCTGAGGGCATCCGCTACCTCATTTCCTATCCAGGAGTATATTTTATACCAAAATCATAAGCAGCTAAAAACTCCAGCCATCTCTACTATCGCATATTCAACTCCTTCTAAGAGAGTAAGTATCTTAAAGACTTATGATCCATCTATAGCTCAAATATCTTCCTTAGGAGATAATGTCTCCAAATCTTCAACGCGAAGATTACCGCAGCCAACTCTAAATAATAAGTAAGGTATCTCACCTCATGCATTCTATGCTATCGAGAAGAATAGGAAATGACTTTACATTTTACATCAACATAGCTCTTAATCCCGTTCCATGTGCATCAGTGTACATTACCAACCCTTCGTTATCGGTAACAACTAACACTTGCGCATTGATCAATAAATGCTTTAACTTAAGGAATCCTTCCTCATATTTGTCGGACCAAATGAACTTCACATCCTTCCTGGTTAATTTAGTCAAATGTGCTGATTTTGTGAAAAATCCCTGATGAATCTCCGGTAATAGCCAGCAAGTCGGAGAAAACTTATGGTCTTAGTTACCGGCTCTGGTCTCTTCCAGTTGTTGACAACATCGATCTTAACTGGATCTACTTTCAAATCTTCCTCTGAAACCACATGACCAAGAAACTTGACCTCTTTCTTCTAAAAATGACATTTGGAATTCTTCGCCTTTAGTTGATGATGCCTCAGCGTCTCAAGTAATACTCTCAGATGATCCTCATGCTCTTTCTCATCCTTCGAGTACATTAAAATGATCTATGAATACCAATATGAACTTATCCAAGTGCTCTAGAAAACCTGGTTCATCAAATCCACGAAGAAAGCAGGTGCGTTTGTTAATCCAAATGGTATAACTAACCATTCATGCGAACCGTGGCTAGTCCGAAATGCTCTCCAAGAAATAATGTCCTCTACCACTCTCAACCGATGGAACCACTCACCCGATCTAATTGGGAAAACATTCTGGATCAATTCAACTGATCAAATAAATCATATATTCTCGGCAAAGGATACCTATTCTTAGTCGTCCTTTCGTTTAACTTACGATAGTCGATGCACATTCTTGACGACCCATTTGGCTTCTTCACGAAAACCACGACTGCTCCCCATGGCGAACTGCTTGGTTTAATAAAATTTCTTCCTTTTAGATACACTAGCTATATTTTCAATTCCTTTATCTCAGTCGGTGTCATCCTGCTAAGTGGTCTTCTAATAGGTTTAGCTCTTGACACGAGATCTATTCGAAATTCAACAGCTTGTTTTAGTGGTAGTCCTGTGACCAGCTCAAAAACATCTACAAACTCTTTTGCAATTCGAACCTGACTTAGCTCTTAGTCCACTTCTATAACACTTAACAAAACATAAACACTTCACTCGAGTTCTCCACTAAGAAGATGATTCGGTTATAACTATCTAGGTGTCTTACTGAAATTCTCCCATCCTAGCAAAATATCCAAGCCTCATATCTACCCAACCAGTCTACCAAAATGATCCCAAAATCTACGAAGTCATAAACATGCAGATTGCATCTAAGCATATGACCTAACAGATCAAGTTCTAACAGATCATATCTCATCCCTAGAGTTGCATACCCTCATACTAGTTTCGCAACCCTTAAGGAAGAAACAAGGTAAGTGGGTTCTAAGCATAACCTACCAGAGAGATTCTGAGATATAAATAAATGTGATGCACTGGTATCAAATAGTATCCTAACTAAAATACTCTAGATCAGGAACGCATCTTCTATCACAGTCTTCCCTTTATCAGCTGCAGTTGGCTTTGCAGAGGATGGTCCAATAGCAAAAAAAATTCCCTTGTTCACCGTAACTGGTTTTGGACACTGATTCTTATAATGCCCAACTTAGTCACAGTTGTAGCATTTCACATGCTTCTTGTCCGTAGTCATCATACCCTTGCCTGATTGGCATTCACTTGAAAAATTACCCTTCTTGTCATATTTGAAGCAAACCAAATCATCTTTTGACTTCTTGGCCATATCACCCTTCCAGGCTCCTTTCTTTTTGAAGAACTTCCTCTTCTTTACCTGAGGACCCTAGATTCAACTGGCTTCTCTCTACCACAAACAGCAAGCATCTCTTTATTGTGGATTGCCATCTCTACCTCTATATTACTAGGATCTTGGATATGTGTTAGGATTGCCCTATCAAGTTCAGGCCTCAATCCCCGAATGGACCTTTCATACCTTCTGATGTCAGTGCCTACAATAACGTATACATATCGAGATAGCTCATCAAACTTATTAGCATACTCGATAGCTTACATCTTTCCCTGAACAAAATCCATAGATTTCTGCATCAATCCTAACTTAGCAACCTCAAAAATAAACCTCTATTCGAATCTCATTCGAAAATCAGCCGAAGTCAACTCATCCTTTGGAACTCCAGTAGTCATACTATTCCACAAGTGAAGTGCTGACCCTTGCAACTACCTAAAGGCCAACCTTCTCTTCTGCTCATCTTCTAAACCCAGATCGGCAAATATTCTTTAGCAATGCAACAAACAATTCTCTACTTCATTAGCATTTTCCGTTCCTATAAACGGTTTTCCACCCAAACTGGTGTAGTCGTTGCTCAGCTTAGCATAATTATTCCCAACAGGAGCCACAGGATTAGCTCCTCAAGTATTACTAGCAGTTCTAGTAGGAACTCCTACTTGCATTAAATTAGCAAGGAACTGATACATCCTCCCTACATCTACTGGCAGATTTCTAGCACTCACATTGGCTTCAACATTTTGATTAGCGTTAGCCTGTTGACCTAGATTCCTTCCACTATTAGGTCGAGCTTTTCCATCAGTTGTGGTGCTTCCTCCACCCAAATTTCCTCTTCTATTTCCTTCTTCCATATCTTATTTCTCTTAAATCTACATACGAACATTAGTAAGATACAAAAAATGGTCTAAGAGAGAGGGGAATATGTACTTATATTCATACATCAAATACAAGTACGTTACTATAGAGTTAACCCAAACCCCAGTCAAATTTCTGGTTCATTGATTATGTTTCAACAAGCTTTTAGGCTTAGTTTCTTTTAAAGTTTCATAAACCTATGCTCTGATACAAACTTGTAACATCCCCTACTTGGAGATCTAAAACTAACTGCTTCGGATGCTGCATTCATCCATAGCTATTAATCCTCGGTGACCAAATACGACAATTTTAAATACATTGATACACAGAAACATATGAAAATGGAAAAGAATTAAAGCACTAAAACACGTTCCACATTCCATTCAAAACATTCCATGTTAATTACATAATCCAAATATGCGAACCGCATTTAGATAAAATATAACTACAACATACGCCAAGAGTGACATATCAAGATGCCCTTTAGTTGATCAGAGTAAATAATAAGGCAATATAACAGGCTTTCCTTTACATCCAAAACACACGGTGGAACACATAAACTCTTATTAACTAGCTTGGCTCCTGAACGTCTTCTAAAGCTTTGATAGTCTAAAAAGGTACCTGAAAACCTCAACTCTCAAACTACTCAAAATTAGTTGAGTAGCCGAGAGTTTAAAGGAAAACGTAAACTTTGTGTTAGACATAAAGCCTGTTATGAATAATAATATACCAATTCAAACTATTTAGATATCTAGTGAGACCACACCGCTTAGCGGATCGGGTTTTCCCTTCACTAGTATCCTAAATTTTTTCTAAAACCATATACTGTGCTACCTGCGTTCACAATGGTTAAAACAATTCAAAACAATTTGATATATAATATGAAGAAAAAGTGAATAATTTTTGGATTACCCATCCCCATTCATTTTGACTGTCTGTCTCAGTTATAGTTTTCTAGGATTACTATTAACATAATAGTTTTCATTGGCCGATTAATAACAGGTTAAATGTTAAGGACTCTCTATCCTATTACATAGTTTTTATGGGATCACAATGAACCATTGCTAACTCCAATATCTTTTCTTTTATCCTAGTTTTCATGGGCTAACTAGGAACTTATTGACGAACTGTTAATATCTGAATCTTTTCACCAAGTTTTCATTGGCTGACTAGGAACCTATTGACTTCTGTCAATACCTCAATTCAGATATAGTTTTCATGGGCTAACTACAAACTTGTTCGCCCCTGCCAATATCAAATTATAGTTTTTATGGGCTAACTATGAACCTATTGGCACCTACCAATATATTTAGTTTATATTCACTACTGGGTTAGGTTATTCTGCCCTTCCCCAAGGTATTTGTATGGGTTCATTTCAATGTGAATATGTGTGTGTGTGTGTGTGTGGAAACAAACATAATAACTTGGTTAATCCATTTAACATATTAAGACTTATTCAAAAACTCCATTTCAAAACACTTTATTTATTTATATGCCATGGTTTTTCTTTAAAATTAGATTGGGTTATTGGTTTGAAAATTAAGGCTTTATAAACCTTCGAAGCCTTGCTTTCGACCTCACTGGATAGCCTCTTTCGAAAGCATATAAATCACTTTTCAAAATATTAGGCTCGTAACTTTTGAAATACTTTAAAACCGCTCTTTCGAAATATTTCGAATGTGTTAAAGTAATATTCATTAACTCTTAGGAACATAGCATCGAAACCATTGTGTTATATTTATATTTATAATATCATTTGGGTCAAAGTGAATATAAACAAAAGTATCTCTTTTGAAACCCTTCTTTAACATATAAATGTACTGGGGAAAACCTGATGGCGTAGACACCATCCCTTTCGAAAGCTTTAAAACATTTAAGAAAAACACTGAAGGATAACATCGAAACCCCCTTTCGAAGCTATTGCTTTCGAAACCCATGAACCCTTTCGAAAGCATTTTTGAGGTGGCTTAATACATCTTTAAAACAAACACTGCCTTTGAAAGTATTGGTAACTTCAATACACTCGAAAGGCAAAAGAATGATAGTAGGGCTTCGACTAGGTCGGAACCCCTTCTTTCGAAAGCATTTATTTACAACTAAAGGAACTCATTTGAAAGCCCTTATTTTTAAAATAAAAAATGGCAACCCCTTCGAAAGATATTAGAAAATGCCTTTTGGAAACCTATGTTTCGACTATGTCGAAAGCTTTAGCGAAACAAAGGTAGGTGCTTAAGTTTTTAAATCAAACTAAGGTATCGACCCCATCGGAAGCATTGCTTTCAGTACTATACCTTCCGTCTTAATCTAATCCACTATGTACCATTTAGGTGATACCTTATGTATTTGTGACGCCCCACCTCTATACGCACGCTAGACAAGAACACTACGGTGAATGCTGTCAACTAGCACGGAGAATAAGGCTGTTGAGGAGCGACCATCCGTGTAATTGCTTTGCGCGAGCACCGATATGTCAGATAGTATAACATGCATTTCTTTTTCAAGAGGGAAATCCGACATACCGACACAAACTCAAAGCTACTACACAGTGGCTACAATATCTTCGGAAACAAATATAGAAATAAACATAACATAAGTCAGTCGCAGACAAATTCATATCACAAAGGCGGAAATAGATATGAATATTACACTAGGAAGTGTACATCAAAGTAGTGGTCTAAAAAGATCCACAATATCACAAAAGAATAGTTACACGAACTACACAAAAGAATAAGTACACATTATGGAGTCTATATCTCAAATGTATACAACAAAAACTACTAATCTAAGTAGTTAACCAAAAGTCAAGGAGGTAATCCCGGATGTAAAGTCAAGCAGAAGCACCTGTAACTTCTCAGTCTGACCCGAGTATTATTTAAGAAGAAAATAATAACGGATCAGTCTAACTATAAATATCAGATGAAACGATATAGAATAAGAGCTATGACTTAACACATAATAATCACAGTGCCAAACTGTGATATATATAAGTAATTGAAAATCAACAAGAGATTGATAGATATCACAAAATCTACACAAGAATCAAAGGAAATGTCATACTCCTAATTTCGTTCACCAAACCATGAATATTGACGATTATATCAATGTCAATCACAAAAGTCAATGACACACAAATTCCCCAATACACAAATATTGATAAAACTTATCAATGGAAATCCCAAAAATTGGTGAAACACAAATTCCAGAAGTCATCAATTAGAAATCCAAAAATCACAATAAAAGGATGGCCAATCCCACAAACTGGACATCGACGCACCTAAAAAGACACGCCCCATGCATAGTCGAACATCGACACACCTAGAAAGATACGCCCCATGCCCTAGCATCGACGCACCTAAAAAGATAGGCCCCATGCATAAATAAACATCGATGCACCTAGAAAGATACACCCCATGTAATGTCTAACACCGATGCACCTAGGAAGATACACCCCATGCAAAGTCGAACATCGACGCACCTAGAAAGATACGCCCCATGCATAGACGAACATCGACGCAACTAGAAAGATACGCCCCATGTCCCAACTTATTGAGCCGATTGCTCCACGAAGTAAACAATCATCAATGTACCTAAAAAAGGTACACCCCATGCATAAATAAACATCGATGCACCTAGAAAGGTACGACCCATGTGTAAACAAACATCGACGCACCTAAATAGGTACGACCCATGAAAGAAATGAGACGAAGCTCAATAAAATGAGGAATAGTCCTCCACATAGACAAAGAGACATCGCACATTGCTAGTCTAAACCATAAAGTGATCATCATCGATCATCAAGAAGTGTCAATTACAGTAAGGTAGTAAATATATGAGCTTAGCTTCATGTCCCATAACCACTAGCTTAACTTAAATATTTACGAACAAATTGTAGATCTCCACTAGAAAATTGTCACAAGAGTTTCAATCGAACAAGTCCAAAAATTAACCGACGAAGTAAACGCAAGCGTTTCATACCACTCGTTTTACAAAGTCGTTTAATTAGATTTCTCATATGAGTGAGGTAAAGGCTTGTATATACTAATAGATTAGAAAACGTTTTAAGAAGACGAGCTTTGTAATAAAATAGTGTTGAAATCATTTGAAGAAAGAGTTTTGATATTTACTACTAGTATAGAAAACCTTTATATTTTTAAAGTGACAAATCACAAAGATGATTGTAGGAACAATCAATCACTAAAATTCACATTTGAAGGCGTGAATAGAATCCAAAGAAATCGATACCGAATCCATCGAAATGGATATTCCAAGAATTCTCGAAGAAAATAAGTCATCAAAGCCAATAACAAATGATAACAACAAATAGGGAAATAACACAAATCGATTAAAGTTGGAAATTCAGACAACTAGGCAAAATAGGCATAGTTGGAAAATAGCAGCAGGTCGGTCAACCGGACAACCTGAGTCGGCTGACGGAACAGGGTTTGGAAGTGCTTGGGGCACCAGGTCGGTCGACCGGCCCAGGGGCTCGGTCGGCCGAAGCCTATAACCGGCACTTCCAAACAGAGGCAGGAAGTGCCTGGGTAGCAGGTCGGTCGACCGGCCCAAGGGCTCGGTCGGCCGAACCTGTTGCCAGCACTCCCCTTCCCTATTTTGGATGAGGTACAAAATCTCGATCAAATTGCATTCGCACGAACAACGACGCTAAGGGTTTATGCCAATCGACTACCCGGCCTATATGCTCCTCGATGCATCACCAAAAACATGTTCAAACATCAAAGTTAGGATTTTTAACGAATTGAACTCAAAACGCCAAAAATTGGAATATTCACCAAATCAATCCAAACCAAAAGCAAATGCACACGAATAAGTGTTAGGAATTCATACCTAACATTCGAAGATAAATATAAGCATAGATGTGAGATAAAAATCTCACCTTTGAACCCAAATCAATGAAGGAGAAGCTTTAAAAACAAGCTAAGATCAATTCCTCTTCAATAACAACTCAAGAAGCTTCAATCTAAGCTTAAAAGAGAAACATTTCCTAAATTAGGTCTAGGAATTTTCTAAAATCAAGGAGAGAATGAGTTGGAGAAGAAGAAGAGAAGCTTACTAATGGGTTCTCTTGAGTTTGGAGCTAGAAATTGATTTGCAAATGGAAACTAGGGTTTTGGATTTCTATTTCCCATTCTCTTCCACCATTAATCTCTTTAGAACTGAAATTAGAGGAAGAGGGAGTGAATGAAGAGGGGGGTTTCAGTTTGGGGTATTGAGTTAGAACATTGGGCTGAACCCAACCTAAACCCAAAGCCCTAAGTGAAAAGTAGCAAAATTCTACTATCTCCAAACATATCGAAGTTTATACTCAAAAAGGTCGCAAACATCATTTTGAACTCAATGGGGGTGGTCTAGAGTCCCAATTCGACTGTTTGCAAAAAGTAGCTTTTCGGACCAAAATCCGACGAACGATAAAATATTTAAATAAAATATTTAAATATAAAATCGATAAATATGCGGGTTGTTACAGAATCCCCTCCTTAAAGAAATTGCATCCTCGCAATACTTAAGAAGAAAATAAGAATTAACAACCATGGAACCATATCAACATAAAAGAAAATTTGAATCAAGAAGTCCACCATAAAGAGCACGAAGGAGTAAATCCGAAAGTTTTCGTTCGATGAATTCTCAAGATTTCTCAAGAGCAATCCTTAGGATTTGAGAACCATTGAACTTTTACCAAAAAGAATATCTTTATTCCGAAGGCGCTCAACCTCCGAAGCAATGATGCGAATGGAATGTTGCTCATAAGTCAAAACTAGTGAGACTTCAATTTCCACAATATCACCGGGCTCAAGAATAAAAACCGGAATCCCTAAGGCATTTCCGTAGATAAAAGACGTGAGAAAACGTCAAGAATAGCAAAAAATTGAGCTGGTGCAACAACGTAGTATAATAACAGTACGCTCAAGAAACTAGAAACTCAAATAATTTGGAACATCAGCGTAGTACAAAAACGGTATGTCCAATGAGCCGATAAACCGGAACAACGATATAGTAAAATAATGGTACATCCATTGATCCAGATAAGATGGAACATCGATGTATTATAATAACAATACCTCCGATGAACCGAACACCATAAAAGAACATCGGACACTAGTCCATAAAAGGAATGAGATAAAGCTCAATAAAACGAAGTATATCAAAACGTTCGATGAACTTGATAAAAAGATAATTCCATTCAGACATCATCAAAGAATCAACACTTGTTGCCTACGACAAAACGTATTGGCAACATGATTTCCCCTTCGGGAATAGAAAGAATATCAAGATCATAAGATGCCAGGAACTCGAGTCAACATGAAGTTCCTTATGAGAAAATAAATATTCCAAAGATTTATGATCAAGGTGGAGAACAAATTTCTTATCCAAATATGATGATGCCAAATTCCAAAAGTAAAACAATAACCGCGAGCACTAGATCATGAGTGGCATATCTAGTCTCGATAAGCTATAATGATTTAGAAGCACAAGTGATAGCATGTTCTCCTTTGCAAGAGAACGGCATCCCAACCAATACGACTAGTATCGGTACAAATAGCAAAGTCTTGGTTCCCCTTCAGGAATCACAAGAATAAGAGTATCGAAAGGAATGGTTCTTTTAAATAATCTCCTTTCCTGAAAAGTTAAAACTTTCAAAATTACATTTATCTTTATGTAATAATCTTTGTACAAAGATTTGCATTTTATAAGTCAATATATATATCGTGTTTGATTGTCTCGTCAAAGCGTTTAGGAAATTCCTATCGATAACGTTGATCAAGTGCATCGACCAGAATTCTTAAAGCACTCAACAGGCAATACAATCACAAAATCATCTTCTATATGATAAACATGTTTCTTAAAAACCTTTAAGAATATTCTTTGCTTGTTTAAGAGCAAAGTCAAATCGTACTTATAAATAAATCTTATGAAAAAGATTTACAAAATTTTAAATCTCTATTTTCATCCAAAATCAATAAATACAAGAATGGTCTCATCGAATATTCATAGAATATTCGATTTACAAAATAGATGAAATAAGCTGGACAAACTGAATGACATAATAATTCATTCATAAGAATCATAAGGAGTGCGGAATGCGGTAAGTGGAATGCTAACTTCCGCAACTCGTAGCAAATGAAAACCGGTGGTAAGGTCGAACTGAAAACACCTTAGCACCACACAAAAGATTACTTAGGTGATAATCCTAAGACAAGCTCAAAAATTACCAGAAAATTCACAACTACCCAAATGAGAGAAATAACGCTCTACTCAACATGTGAGCTTAAATAATACAATGATGCCATCAATTTTTAATTCAAAATCATAAAGGAAAAATAGAAATCTGCTTAACAGATTGAAAATGTCAAAGATGAATAGTCCACTCGAGAAAATAGGATATAGGCTTCATTAATGATTAAACCAATCCTATCGCACAAATCAATTCCGAAGCCTAAGTAAAAATTGCCTCGGAAAGAAAAATCACATCAAATAATTTCGACATCAATAGAAAGCAAATTGAGTGTTGCGGACCCATCCGGATTCAAAATCCTTAAAGAAGTCTTCAAGCCCAGAAATGTTTAAAGAAGAAGAATCACAAGTTCTTTTGATATAAAAATAATGAGATGAAACCCATATCAAAAAGAACTCAAATAAGAAGATCACAAAATAAATGTAATCAAGGATTAAATGAGAAATACCTTGACCACGAGAAGTGTTACTAGGAGCTTGCACTACATTGAGCTCTCCCTCCTTCTTACTTTGAAGTACGGGACATGCAGTAATATGGTGACCCGAATTTTTGCAATAGCGACAAAAGAGGGGTTTCGGACACTCTCTTGCATAGTGGTTCGTGGAACCACAATTGTAGCATTGTCCACGACTAGAGGTAGGTGCTTTTGCTACCGGGGTTTCTTGCCTCCTTTTCTTGTTGGGAATGGGGCCTTTGAATTTAATAGGCCTCTTCATGATGTTGTTGAAGTTTTGTTGGGCACGCACAACTTCAACATCACCTTCTCTATCGGCCTCTTCAAGACGAAGAGCGATATCAACAACCTGATCAAATGAAACCTTAAGTTTCAGAAGCAATGGCTTCTTAAGATTCTTATTCAATCCATAGACAAATCTCTGATTTTTCTTCAATGGGGCGTTGATGTATTCAACCCCGTATTTGGAAAGAGATTCGAAAGATGCGACATAGTCTGTCACAGAAGATTCACCTTGAACAAGGTCAATAAAACGCCGGGCCAAAGTTACTTTTTCAGCCTCCGGCACAAATTTCAATTCGAATCTTTCCCAGAATTGCTCCCAAGTGAGATCCGCTTCAACAATTTTAGAAATTAAAAGCTCATACCAATCTAATGCTCTTTCTCAAAGCATGCTAGAAGCCACTTGGACTCGATGTAGGTCAATAAGGTTCATGCGAGAAAAGATGCGATCGCATGATTTGAGCCAAGCTTGAATTTCTATAACACTCTCGGATCCCGTGAATGGCCTTCCTCCCAAATCGGTGTAGTCTCTGCACAAGCGTGCAAAACCGAATCTAGGATGAGTAGGCTCTGAATTGGGACCGGCAGCTTGAGCATTCTTTACTAGATCAAGAAGCTGCTGGGCAGACATAAATACTCCATCTTGGGGAGTAGCACTAGATTGACCGGCGCTGGGACGGCCAGGTCTAACCATTTCTCTTCTTTAAGGAAGAAAGAAAGAAGAGGAAAAAGTTATTCTCAAATGAATATCAAGCAATCTTGATAGATAAAACAAGGAATCATAAAGAAAATAGGATGAATCTGTACGAAGACTCGAATTAAATCCTAAGGCACAATTCCTAAGAAAGACTTAGGACAATGATCCTTGTTAAATTATTCTACATTGTTCCGAAGTTTGGCTCTGATACCAAGCTGTGACGCCCCACCTCTATACCTACGCTAGACAAGAACACTACGGTGAATGCTGTCAACTAGCATGGAGAATAAGGCTGTTGAGGAGCGACCATCCGTGTAATTGCTTTGCGTGAGCACCGATATGTCAGATAGTATAACATGCATTTCTTTTTCAAGAAGGAAATCCGACATACCGACACAAACTCAAAGTTACTACACGGTGGCTACAAACATCGACGCACCTAGAAAGGTACGACCCATGTGTAAACAAACATCGACGCACCTAGAAAGGTACGACCCATGTGTAAACAAACATCGACGCACCTAAATAGGTACGACCCATGAAAAAAATGAGACGAAGCTCAATAAAATGAGGAATAGTCCTCCACATAGACAAAGAGACATTGCACATTGCTAGTCTAAACCATAAAGTGATCATCATCGATCATCAAGAAGTGTCAATTACAGTAAGCTAGTAAATATATGAGCTTAGCTTCATGTCCCATAACCACTAGCTTAACTTAAATATTTACGAACAAATTGTAGATCTCCACTAGAAAATTGTTACAAGAGTTTCAATCGAACAAGTCCAAAAATTAACCGACGAAGTAAACGCAAGCGTTTCATACCACTCGTTTTACTAAGTCGTTTAATTAGATTTCTCATACGAGTGAGGTAAAGGCTTGTATATACTAATAGATTGGAAAACGTTTTAAGAAGACGAGCTTTGTAATAAAATAGTGTTGAAATCATTTGAAGAAAGAGTTTTAATATTTACTACTAGTATAGAAAACCTTTATATTTTTAAAGTGACAAATCACAAAGAAGATTGTAGGAACAATCAATCACTAAAATTCACATTTGAAGGCGTGAATAGAATCCAAAGAAATCGATACCGAATCCATCGAAATTGATATTCCAAGAATTCCCGAAGAAAATAAGTCATCAAAGTCAATAACAAATGATAACAACAAATAGGGAAATAACACAAATCGATTAAAGTTGGAAATTCAGACAACTAGGCAAAATAGGCATAGTTGGCAAATAGCAGCAGGTCGGTCAACCGGACTACCTGAGTCGGCTGACCGAACAGGATTTGGAAGTGCTTGGGGCACCAGGTTGGTCGACCGGCCCAGGGGCTCGGTCGGCCAAAGCCTGTAACCGGCACTTCCAAACAGAGGCAGGAAGTGCCTGGGTAGCAGGTCGGTCGACCGGCCCAGGGGCTCGGTCGGCCGAACCTGTTGCCAGCACTCCCCTTCCCTATTTTGGATGAGGTACAAAATCTCGATCAAATTGCATTCGCATGAGCAACGACGCTAAGGGTTTATGCCAATCGATTACCCGGCCCTATATGCTCCTCGATGCATCACCAAAAACATGTTCAAACATCAAAGTTAGGATTTTTAAAGAATTAAACTCAAAACGCCAAAAATTGGAATATTCACCAAATCAATCCAAACCAAAAGCAATGCACACGAATAAGTGTTAGGAATTCATACCTAACATTCGAAGATAAATATAAGCATAGATGTGAGATAAAAATCTCACCTTTGAACCCAAATCAATGAAGGAGAAGCTTTAAAACCAAGCTATGATCAATTCCTCTTCAATAACAACTCAAGAAGCTTCAATCTAAGCTTAAAAGAGAAACATTTCCTAAATTAGGTTTAGGAATTTTCTGAAATCAAGGAGAGAATGAGTTGGAGAAGAAGAAGAGAAGCTTACTAATGGGTTCTCTTGAGTTTGGAGCTAGAAATTGATTTGCAAATGGAAACTAGGGTTTTGGATTTCTATTTCCCATTCTCTTCCACCATTAATCTCTTTAGAACTGAAATTAGAGGAAGAGGGAGTGAATGAAGAGGGGGGTTTCAGTTTGGGGTATTAAGTTAGAACATTGGGCTGAACCCAACCTAAACCCAAAGCCCTAAGTGAAAAGTAGCAAAATTCTACTATCTCCAAACATATCGAAGTTTATACTCAAAAAGGTCGCAAACGTCATTTTGAACTCAATGGGTGTGGTCTCGAGTCCCAATTCGACTGTTTGCAAAAAGTAGCTTTTCGGACCAAAATCCGACGAACGATAAAATATTTAAATAAAATATTTAAATATAAAATCGATAAATATGCGGGTTGTTACAGTATTAGTCTTGACTTAGTGGGGTTTCAATTTAATCGAAGGCGAAAGGTAATAGTCGAAAGGTACCTTTACCAGAGGCGAAACCCATTTTTCTGGGTAAAGGCTGGTTAATGTCAAATCAAGCTATTTATATCAACAAATCTGCCTACATGTAAACATATAATTGGTTGCCTCAACTAATCGCCTCTTAATTTATGTTAAGCATTAAAATTTTTTTTTGCACATATGCCCTTCCATTAAAAATACAGTTAAATCATTTAGATCCTTCTCTCAAAATAATTTAATTCTTATAGTAAATCACTTAAGAAAAATCCCCAAAAATTATAGAAATTCACTTTGATCATGTTACTTAACATATCAAAATTTCAGACCCAAATTCTCAACAAAATTTCTGAAATAAATTTTTAAACCCAAGTGACCATATTTTCATTCCAAAATTAATATTAATCTTTCTATAATTTGGAAAATGATCAAAATTAAAACCCAACACCAAAATCATGGTTTTCATATGATATAATTTTGATATGGCATTCAACATCAATTTCTATCAGTTTTACTCTAAAATCGTATAGATCGTCATTTAAACATCTTATTTAAATTTTAAAAAAACTTTAGTTCATCATTATCATCATCCAAACATCATATATGTAATTTAGTCTTAAATCCGAAACATATATTCATAAAATAGAGATAGAATTATTATTCAACTTGATTATGATAATGTAATTGGATTGAGATTTATTCCTCTTCTTTAGTTCTTTAGCTTTTCTTTGAATTTCCTTTCTTTTTCCTCTCTAATAATAGCCGGCTTCCCTTCTTAAGCTTACGTTTTATTTTTATGAAAAACTAGATATGAATTTGAATGGCCTATGGGACGATATATATATATATATATATATATATATATATATATATATATATATATATATATCTGTGTGTGTAAGGGTAAAGGTTAGATGTAGCTAATTCCTATTGGGTCCTTATATAATTTAATTAGCCTATAAACTATTCTTAAGCCCATTTAAATTAATTAGCACAGCCACTTAACATTAATCCACATCTCAGTCCCTTTATCACTTAACATTTGTATTATTCTATTTAATTTATCTAATTAAATCTTTGGAATAATGTTATTAAAATTAGGGGTGTTACATAAAATCATCTGAAATATTTCTTTTTAATAAATACCTCCATTTAAAATCCAACTTTAAACCAACATATTATCGAATGCCTTATAGTCAAGTTGTGAAACTTAATTGACAAGGTATTTGATTTAATATTTCCCTCAATTCTATCCACCCAACCTATACTTAAAAGGAAAAACTACTAATAGATTAGGCATTAATCAATGCTCAAAAATGGATGAGCATGAATAATCAAATCCTATATGATAACAATTATTTATTATCAACTCCTGAAGCAACCAAATCATAGATAAATATACTATATTTTTGAAAATCATTCCTTTATATACAAAAAAAATAGTCCTTAGCAAATTATTTCATTTACCAATTTTAAAACAATATTGTGTTGATTCAACTTGTTTAAGTGTTTAGGAAATCCCTATTGACAATGTTGGTCAAACACATCAATCAGAATTCTTAACCCACTAAACAGATCAAACAACACAATATTAGACATTTTTCTATCACTGACAAGTAAGCGCTCTCATATATAATATTCGAACTCATAATCGGGCATTCCATTACATTATCCCTTGATGAGTATACCTCATTCGGGCTAAGATTCTCATTTAACCTTGCGCCCTGATACCAAATGTAACGATATGCCTTTTTACACCTAAAGATGACACTTAATACATCCTTATATTCATGTGTCGATAATTTAAATGTTCGAAATATAGGTCATTTGGGGTAAAGAAAGAAAAGATGAAACAAGAGAAACTAAACAACATTGAATCTCACAACGTGACGTAACAATATATATTATTTAACCTAAAAACTTACAATGTTATTTCAAAAATGATACATGAAAGTCATAATAGTACAAATTCTAGCTTGGGACAATTATAACTATATATCCCAACTTAACTAATACAAAATATATAAGACACAACGAAACAAAATAGATAACTAGCTATCGATGAAGCAACCTGCTCCAAGCTCCTCCAAAATGCATCTGTAGGAACCTGAACTTCTTGATCGCTTATACAAATTTTAGGAAACAAGAGTTTTAGAAAAAGAAAGTAAGACTCTAGGTTAGATATGGGTCCGGTATGAGAAAACTCAAACAGTTGAATTAATACTTTTAAAACTCCTTTAAAATCAAAGGTATCTCATAAGACCATGCTGCACATAAATACCGAAGGATTATTACCTTACGATAATCAAAACATTTTCTATAGAAAATTCAGTGATATTATAATAATATCCAGGGTTAAAGTAAAAATTGAATCATAGCCGAAATGTTACATTAATTAGATTCCAGCATAATAGATATATAATCAATTCCAAAGGCTCTTATTGGAAAATGGATTCCAATTATAATAAGGTAAGGGACTACCTTCCGATGGTACATCTCTTGAAAATATACTTGAGAGCTGCAAACGCATTTGCCCCTCTGCTATACAGAGCCGGACTGCCCCTTGAAAATGACAAGCTAGGTTACCTCATCCTTTGACGCTAATGCTGTAAACATTGCACTTTGATGCTTGCGTGCAAAACCACTCTAAGGTGACAATCTAGAATGGGATGGGGGCTCCTAATGGTAGTTATCTGCATAACTCTGCTACATACCTGTTTTAGCCATATTTCCAGGTTGTGAGGCTTGAGGCTATGCTTTTACCTTTTCTACTAGCAGACCATCTTGAAATGCTAACACTACTCTCCAAGCAGAGATACAATGCCAGAATTCATCTGTAACAACCCGCCAATCTGCATAATTCAAACTGACAATGAAACACACATATCCAACCCAAAGTCAATGGAAAAACTAATAATTACGAGAAAAGAGAAGAAAGAAGAAGAGAAAAGAAATTAAAACAACACAGAATCTCACAATTGCAACAGAATAATATATATAATATAATATTAATGATCTTTACAAAGAGAAACTGTTATATACATACATTTCAGACTACAACAACACTCGCAATCATCAATCTAGACAGTTATAACACTCTATCCTCACAAATGCTAATAATTTCAACAATAAAGCAATGGAACATGGACATATACATGAATACGACCTATGGACCTCTAACTTGTCTCTTGAGCTCTCCAAAGTAAATTTGTAAATATGCTCGGTCTGATCTGAGCATTATAATAAAATAACACCCAAGTCAATCTGGATAAACCAGCGTGAGAAAACACACCCAACTGGATTTTTAAAGTTGTAGAAAATCGAAAGTATCTCATATGACCATACTGCACATAAACACGGACAGGTTTTTACCTTACGATAATCAAAACGTTTTATATAAAACTCTGATATTATAATACTGTCTTGATACAAGTACTTGTTAATATTAGCCGAAAATATTACATTAATTAAATTCCAGTACAATAGGTATACAACTAAAACTGTAAAGACTCGTATTGGAGAATGGATTCTATACAATGACTGGGCTACTGGGGTACAGCGAGTCATGGTGTATCTATATATAAAATAACATGAGGAGCTTACCTGGATCCTTACCAACATAGAACAGGCTACCACTTCACTAGTAATACCACATATAATCATCCCGCATTTGGGGCCCGAAGCATAAAATTTGAGAGATAATAGCAACTCTAGATAAGGATGATCATACCTTACTTGGAACCGACCCACTTAGCCCTATTGCATCTCCCATGTTTTAGTCATTCTCGGTTGATGAGGCTTGAGGCTACGCTTTACCTTTATATAGCATTTCCCACTTGAAATGCTAACATTGCCCTCCATGAAACAATGCAATATTAGTATTCATCTGTACAAGTTCGTTCTGGGACTGAACGAAACACTTTAGAGCTCCATCTCCAAATTCCATCATCTTTAAGATGTCTTCCCTTCACAACGCATTTGTTGGATCGTAGTGGTTTTTGGATAACATACCTGATCCCGGCCTCTTTGAGAAAACATTCAATAATTCCCGGTAAACCCAACTCCGGTTCTTTAGGAAATGAATGGTCAAAGATAAGATCGGAGATTACCTTCTAACCGTTAGTGGAAGGATTTTCTTACTATTGTAACAGGAAAAAGAAAGCGAGATTTATACGCATAGTACAACATCATCGGAGATGACAGTTCTATATAACTCACGTATTTCTCCTAGATATTTTCAAAGTTATGTTTAGGTGCAATTTTGATAGTCGGTTATTTAACTATTGAATAACAATCATTTAATCAGGAATTTAATTCCATAGGAAAAACCAACATTGGTTACGCACCAAGCAATACTAAGCCTCTTTGACAAATCCTTCGATTAACTAAAATCATTTTGTAAATATTTGTACCAAAATACTTAAAAAGATATACACATATACCCACAAATCCTTATTTCTCAATTCTTGGAAAAATATCCATATACTTATCTCAAAGGTATAAGTATATTCACCTCCATCTAGGAAGATTCCCCTTTTTATTCAATTCTAAAATCATTCATAACTCCCTCAAAAATCCACAAAACCATTTATAAAAATCCTTTTATAAATCTATAAATCCACTTCTTAAATTCTTTTATAAACATATAAAACCATTTTTAGAAACTCTTTTATCCTTTAACCAATCTTTCTTTACGTTTTCCAACACATGTTATAAGATTCCTCTTATAATCCACATCTATTTATAAAACCCTATTTGTAAATCTTAAAAACATTTAAAATATAAATTCTAATCATTTACTTAAAACACTATTATTATATAATAATAAATATTATAAATAAATAAATATTAACTTTAAAACATTCTAAAATAATAATTGACAAATTCCAAACATCCTAAATAATATAATAATAATTCATCTTTATCATTTTTAAACATACCGATATTTAATTTCCAAAACTTTATTGATAAATAATTAAAATTAATTTCAAACCATATTAATAACTTAAATAATTAACCCTTCAAAATATTTAAAATATTGATAAACAAATTTTAAATAATATAACATAAATAAACAACTTTTAAAAACATAATTGTATTTCCTTGATAAAAATCCATACTTAACTTTCCACATAATCGTTTCCATATTTATAAAGCTATATTTATAAATCACTTCCATTTTATGAAATTCCTTTTCATAAATTCATTTGTTTATAGAGCTTTATTGATAACTATACCCCTTTATAAATCTCTCTTATTTATAAAATCCCACTCAAAAACATAATTTCAACCCGTTTGAAACATTGCTCGCATATTCATGGATTCCTTTTATAAATTCCTTTTTATTTATAAAATCATTCGACATCTTCCAGTTTACCCTTACCTTCGATTTCCAAAATAGAATCAATTATTTCAAAAACAACATTCCATATCCAATAATAAATCCGCCTATTTGTGATTTATTTCCCCATTTATCCAATGTTAAAAGTTTCCCCAAATTTATAAACACCGTTTATAAATCCATACTTTTATTAACAAAATATGATTTTATAAATCTTTACTTCCTTTGTCAAATATAACCTTTATAAATTTCATCTTTATGAATAAATTATAATATATGTATCTATAATGTATATACATATATGCATTACTTTATATAAAATGGTTAATAAATATGTATAGAAAAATATTTCTATTTTCTTCTTCAAACCATATCCATTATTATAAAAGATGGGCTTATCTTCCAAGATGTTAAAAATCTTTTCTCACGGTTTAAAAATTCTATTTAAAAATGTTTTATGAAACTATTAAATTATACTATCCATAAAAATAATAACTTTGATTTTAAAATAAATTACGTCTTCAAGTAATCCAAGAAAATTAATTAAAACGTATAATTTTCCAAAATCACATTGAAATTCCCTTTCAAATCAATCACTATTTCATGTTATTTTAAAATATCAAAATATAAGGCCCAGTGCTACTAAAGCACTAAATAAGCAAAGTCGTGTCCATGTCATTAATTATAACATTTAACATATTATATATCAATATATGAAAATAAATCAACAGTATGAGGAATCTTGTTGGATCACTCTAACATGTTCCCCTGCATCACATACAGTATATAAGTGTGAAATATAATCAACCGCTTCAAGGCAGGATTTATATACAAAGGGTCATCCGCTCTTATATTGAAATATAATAAGGTCTCATCCACTCCAATAGGCAGGAACATATCAAAACCAATAATATAAACTAGTAATTCATCCAAACAGTCAATAATAATCAATAATAAATATCGAAACATCGAGTAAATAATTTTTATTGACTTAAATATATTTATGGTTAAACAAAAAGGTGATATTAACTCACATTGAATTTAATAGTTTCTAAAACGTTTCTTTTTGAATTAAAATTGAATGAACATCCATTTTTTACCTAAAACTCTCACTAGCTCTGAATCTGTCCAATCCAATTTCATAGCGTAGCCTTCATCGATATGATCGCAACGCGACTCGTCGCGTTCCATTTGGACCTTGTATGAATTCGACATGGATTAACGAACTTTTGAAAAGCTAATTGATAATTAATTTTATATTAATAAAAAATTAAAATAAATAGCTACATTTTCCTTTCAACCTTCATTCTCCTTCGTTCGCATCAGGAAACCCACTCGACGTCATGCTAAACATCACCATGCCGCCTCTACGGCCATCGAGATGCCACCGCACTACCACCAGAGACCGCCATGCATCGCCTCCTCCTCTCATCACTGTCGCCGTCCTCATGCGCTTCCAATTCCAAAAAATGAACCTCCCTAGCCCACGAACACGACATGTTTTCCACCACCTCGCTCCATCGAACGACAGTCGTGTCGTTCAATCAACTCCCCTCCTCGATGCTAACACTTAACTAATTGAAGACTTCGCGCAATATCGTCGATTATAGCTCCATGAACATCGGAAATTGGATTTGGAGGATTTTCAATTAAATGAAAATGTGCTTCTTCTGATAGGCGCTTTTTTATAAGGGAACGTATGGGCTAGATATAGGTGTATGGATTTGCTATGGGCTGAAGCATAGCCATAAAATATTACATATATTATTTTAAATTCTAAAATATTCATTCACAGCACCAAAAATCTCAAACTCCAAACGTGGCGTGCCGCCTGGCGTTTTATATGTTAAACACCTATTTCGAACACAATGGAACTAGACTAGCCTCCTAATTCGACAATATAAAGAAGATAGCTTTTCAAACCCAATTATTAATATAATTTCTAAAATTAATATCTATGCATTTCGACCTCGCATGTCCGAACTATACGTCCAATCGCCATTAAATTCGGTGACATATTATAATTCACTACAACAGATCTAATTAAACTGATTTCATCGATATCCGAGATAGTTCCCCGGAAAGCTACCTTTTTATACATCAATGAAAAGAAATTATTATAAAAACCAAATAATCACTTTTAAATCTAAATTAAAAGTTTACTACCTTCATTCTTATTTAAATAGAGTTTATACCAACTTTCAAAATTATTTCCATTCATTTAAAATTCAAGATTCGATTATTTTATATATTCCCTATTAATTAAATTCAACAATTTAATTATTAAATAAATCATTATACTTGAAATCCAATGCAACGAGCTAGAATTTTAGTTATCTAAAATTGGAATATTTAATTGATTTTAAATATTGAAAAGTAAGTTTTATAAATTAAATAACTTGAATTTCGAATATAAGCAATATATAGGATAATATAATTGTTGAATTTAATAAATGAAAACATGTAAATAATTGAATCTTGGGTTTTAAGCTGGATAAAAGTAATTTCAAAGCTTATTTAAATTCAATTTAATAAAAATGATGATAATAAATTTTTTTAATTGGATTTAAAAGTAATCTAACTGATTTCGAAAATATCTCATTTTAATTAACGTTCTAAAATAGCCTTCTGAGGCACTGCCTCGGATTTCGATGAAATCAATTTCATTGGATCTGTAATAATGAATTATAATACACTGTCAATTTCAAGATAATTAGATGAATCGTTTGGTCGTGCGAGATCGAAATGCGTAGGATTCAATATTGAAAATTTAATATAATAATTGGGTTCAAAATGATATTTTTTGCATACGATCGAATTAGACCCGGACACTAGTTCCATTGCGTTCGGAATAGCGGTATCATATAGAATGCCAGGCAGCATGTCTCAATTGGTGTTTGAAATTATATAGCTTGATATTTTAAATATAAATAATAAAAATATATTGTTTTGAAGATACATCTGCCATGCACCATCACATCTGATCAGACCATACTATGTACACCAGCCCAAGCCCGTCCCCATTTGCCATGCTTCATCACCATCAGCCCGTATCCCATCATCATCATCATCATCATCATCATCATCATATGGGACGTGTATAAATAAATACATCACGAGACAGACTGTAAACATTCCAAGCTCAGAAGAAAACTAAATTTCCCCTTCATTCAAAGATCAAGAACATCAAATTCGATCGTAATTAGCTCCAGTGATTAACATAAAATATGTGGATAATCCTCTATATAATTTTTGAAAATTGAGGGTTCGAGTTTTCATTGGGAAACATTTGAGTTATCGCCGATAATCAGTAAGGGGAAAAATATTGTTGGAAACTTCGAAAAATGATTTCACGTGATCCGCTTAGAATTACTCGACGCCATAAGCATCATTGACTTTGTATCGATGAGTGGTATTTTTCATATGAAATCGGCATGATTTACGATGATTGATGATGGTGGCGAGCTAGGGTTAGCTTTTGTGGATCGTCTGGTCATCGATTCGTAGAACGTACCTTGGATTTGGATTCGGTGACAAGTTTTTCATCTTGACTCGAAGTTTTGAAGGTTTATGCAATAATTTTTGTGGCATGAATAGTACGATGTCATTGGAAATGGCAGCAGGTCGCACGTGGGGAAGATGGCCTTTGGGCATGGATTTTGTTTCAAGCGGGTGCGATTTGAGTAGAGAAGTTCAACGGTGCAATCGACATTGAGTATCGTTGATCAGAGCTCCGTATCATATTTGGGGATGCACAACCATGCACTTGATTTAAGCGTGCAGGGAAGAAAAGAGAGTTGGGGAAGAAGGTAGAAGCAGGGGTATTTTTGTAATTATGTTACGGTTATATTTTATAATATTAAAATTAAATCGATAACTTAAAATTGCACAACTCTCCATACGAGGTCCAATGGAGGCGTGGATTTTTGCATTGCGCCCGTAGCAATGAAAGCTTTGCAATGGAGCTAGTTTGGACAAATTTGGAGGCAGCTGAAATTTGGGCTAAAATCGGACATTGTTCGATTTTATTTCCAAACTGGAATGCCTTTTCGACAATAAAATATTTTGGTGAGTTAAACTCATGTTTTTTGTTAATTAATATGATGTATAGTTGATAAAAATTATCGAACGGCTATTTGGATGATTTACTATATTTATTAGTTGGTTTGGATTTATTGTAATGGCACATTTTTCTGTACCCTTTGAATTGACAATAAACCACACATGCCTAACTGAAATTGCACGAAAAGATGGATTATTAAGGGTAGAAAGAAAATAAAGACAGAATAGAATCTCACACAGATGAAATAACATATATTATTTCAATAATAATCTTTACACGAAAATTTTTAAAATACAATATCAGAGTCTAACCTAGATTTAGCCTGGACAGTTATATCACCTGCCCTTACAAATGTTAACAAACAACAAAACAAATGAAATAAATGCAGCAAATAATAGAATACGTCCATACGATGATGAAGATCTCTAGCTCTCCTCTGGAAACTCCAACCGTCTTTAGCTAAACCTGAAACTACTTGGCTTTGACCCGAGTATTAAAAATACCCGGATCAGTCTTGATAAACCAGTGTGAGATACTCGAAATTTTAAATGCATAGATCATGACGATGTTATCAAAACCTTTGAAAAGAACAGTATCTCATAAGACTACACCCACACATAAACACAGATGAGTTTTTACCTTGTGATAATCAGAATACTTCTATACCAAAATTCACTTGATATTGTTTTTAATGACATTCTTTTGGAAACACATTTCAAATAAACTTATTCAAATAAGATATCAATATCTGGACTAAGTCTATGGTAATATATCCGAAATAGGTCAACGAAATATACTAAACGGAATATATGATACCAGAAAAGGGTAGCAGAATTGTTTGCAAGTCATTACAGCTATTTTAGGACTACAATCAATACCGTACATCTCGTATTGGGATTGGATTTCCAGCATGATAGGGAACTAGTGGCCATTTCACCAATCCACGCATAACAAACATAGTTCCTACGGTGCCTTATCGCTTTTCTCGAACTAGTCACTTGGAACTATGCTTGCTACACTACTATGGATAACCGGTAGTTCCCCGCATTTCTCAAGCTAACCATTTTATCCAAATGGGGCAATAAATGCCTTGAGGGACGTATCCTCCAAAGGGCCTAACATATTGGAAACCACCATAAACACTCACTTATTTCGAATTTGCTTCTGCCAGACATATAGTATCCCATATCATATTCCAATATGCGAGGCTAGTGAGGCTACGCTCAATTTCTTCAAAGCCACACTTTTCGTACAAAACCATGCTTTGATCATAACAGGTTCCACTTTTAATACTACACTGTCGTTCCTTTGTTTACTATTTGGCTCCTACAAGCATACAACCACTGAGCTCGTATGTCTCAGAGAATGGTGCTAAGCTAAGAGAAGTTGCCTTCTCTGCCACCAAGCAGATATACATTTGTAAAAGTCAAATGTTGTGTCTCAGAAATGCAATGTCATACATTCTTCCATACAAGTTCATTTTGGGACTGAACGAAGCCAAAGGCACTCTCCTACTACCACTAGTAGCGAGTGGTCCTTGCAATCCAAAAAATCTCCACAATGGGGAGACCACTGCCATGAATAATTCTATAATGGGAGCTACCCATAGCATGTTCAACAAGAAGTCCTCATGCTATGAAGATCCATTGTCTTCAATAATCATCATCTTCAACATATCTTCACATTCGAACGTGTACGTTGGTCGAAGTGGTTTTCGGATAGGAATCACCCAAATCCAACTCCGGTTCCTTTGAAACCAATCATCGCTTTAAAAAGATGTTAAATTCATACGTGGATATCAATCACCAATCAATTACTTCATCTTTTATCTAATCAAATATCTTTATTAGGTATATTCTTTTCAATTTATTCCATTTTCTTTTCAAGAGTATATGGAATCATTAAGCCTCATTTATCGAATCATTCGATTTATTTAAACCTCTCTTAAATCCTGGAATAATTCCAAGTCATTTTCTCTTTTACTTAGCAAAAATTTTCCAAATCATTCTTTCAATCTTAATCAAAGATTTCTTTCTTAACTTCAAATCATATCCATGCAAATCAAAGATTTTCATAACAGAGCAGTACAACCACTTTAAATATGGTAAATTTCGCCTCCAGGTGGCAAGTAATCCTACATTATGAAGATTTTTGTCATCAATGATCATTGTCTTCAATATATTTTATTTCGAAAATTAGTTTGAACGGGTTTTTGGATAAGAATCACCCAAGTCCGATCCCGGTTTTCGAAAAGGAATCACCCAAATCTGATCCCGGTTTCTTCATGCTAATCAATGATAAAAAAGATATTACGTGGTTAAATAACATTCAAAGAATTTGTTTCTTTTCTTTTATCTTGGAAAAACTTAAATATGAACTTTTAGAGCATCCAAACTTTACTTCTGATCTGTACCACCCCTCACCTAAAAACAGAAAACATAGGCGAGGTAAGTTCAAGGCACTGGTTGCTCCATCCCTAACCTTAGTTAAACACCTTGTTTTATCTTCTCAGATCTCACAGGCAGGAAATGTACTAGTCGTTTCCACATACTCAGTTATTAATCTTCATATTAGAAATGATTTATTAAACTTCCAAATCATCATTTAAAACACTTAATGATTGTTTTAAAAACATTCATAATTGATTCTATGAAATATCGTTAAGTTTAAACTCACATTCAAAATGCTATAGAATTCCCAGTATAAAAATGCTACGGAAAGTGCTATATAAGCTTATTTGATTTAAACAACTTTTAATATTTGAAAATTCATCTTTTCCATTCCAAATCTCTTTTAAACCATTTTAATAGATTTATCAAATTTATTTCATATTTTTAATCATTTAAGAATATCATTTATAAAGAAAATCCTTTTTGGATTTTGAATTGCAAAACCGCGATGGTTTTAGAAAATTGTTTTAGATATATTTCAAAATCTACTTAATGAAATTTTAATTTTCTTTCTTCGTTCGATAACTATGGATATAATAGACCGGATAACCCTTATCTCGAAGAATTCCGAGCTATATTCCACTTTGTACACTCATTTAACTTTTATGGCGTGAAATTGCGAACCACCATTACACGACGCGCCTAGTTTTGACTTGTTTTTTCAGTTTCTTTTCAAACTTCTTGAAAACACTTTTAAATGTTTATAAAACATTTCTAAATCATTTTAAACAATATTTTTATATTCAAACTCATATTCCATTTCATTTCACTTTATAATATTATATTATTATAATATCATTTTCAATCTTTTTATATATTTTAAAATCATTAAGAGGCTAAATAATTTCCATACACACATTTATATGGATTTTTTTCTTATTTATTTAACTATGCTTACTAACCATTTTTCTTATCATTTATTAAACCACGTTGTAACGACTGCGATTTTTCGTCCACGAAAACCGACATCAATACGTCCACTGTATCAACTGTCGAGCAATCGAAGGCCGGAAAACCGTACCGTTAGAGTTAAAGAAAAAGAAAAAGGAAGAAGAAGAGAGAAAAAGATAGAACAGAACAGAAGAAATAACAGAACAACATTAGAATCTCACAATTCGCAGCGGAACAACATATAATAGATAAATGAATAATCTTTAAACAAAGAACTATATCAGTTATTACATTACATTTCATTACATCATCAGAGTGTACAACAGCAAACAACATCAACAGCGGAAAAGAAATATTATATACTAGAAATACGCCATGCCATCCAGCTTGCCTCCAGCAACTCCTGAATTCCAGAATATCCTGATAACCCTTACTCTTGACTGCCCGTGTGGAAATTGGTGGCACCCAGAGTTTAGGAAGGAAAACAATAAACTCCGAGTCAGTCATGTGACTGGTGTGAGAACTCAAAACAGTTTATCTTTAAAACAAAATAGAGGAATATTTTCAAAGTCAATTCGCAATGCTTTTTAAAAATGAGACTACCATAAGGCCTCCCGCACACACACACAATGCAAACGCAGAATCGGAGGAGATTTCTCCTTATGATAGTCAAAGATGCTTGATACGCATTAAAAAGAAACATTTGATATTATTACTAGTGCATAGTGAGGAAAACATTTCAAAAGTAGAATATTAATCTTAGCCAGCATAGACATTTCGAACTATGCCTACTATAGCTACCATCTAAACAGTGGTGACCACCATAAGTAAATGGCAGGTTCTACAACTAAAACCGTACAGGGTTTCGTATTGAGAATTGGATTTCCAACAAATGGTCAGGCCAAGGAACTTCCCATTGCCACATGGAAACGCCTCTGGAATGATGTAACGCCCCGAAAATTTAAGACTTTCGAAAATTCAACATCGATACTCACTTTATCGACTGCCGAGAATTCGAAGGTCAAAAACCGGAATGTTATGGGTTTTAAAAAGAAAAGAAAAAGATAGAAAGAGAAGATAAGAAAATAGAGAGAAAAGAAAATAAAACGGAAGAGAAAATTTTAAAATAGAAGAAAATAGAATATAGAGGAAAAAGAAAAACAGAACAAAATAGGACGGACAGAACACAACCGAACAACATTAGAATCTCACAATTCGCAGCGGAACAACATATAATAATAAATGAATAATCTTTAAACAAAGAACTATATCAGTTATTACATTTTATACATTACATTACATCATATCATCAGAGTGTACAACATCAAACAACATCAAACAATGCAGCGGAAAAAGAAATACTATATACTAGTAATACGCCATGCCATCCAGCTTGCCTCCAGCAACTCCAGAATATCCAGAATATCCTGATAAACCTAACTCTTGACTGCCCGTGTAAAAGTACAATATTTAATCCGAGATATGTACCTTATATTTTATTAGCGAGCATATACGGCTAATATAGCGCGAAAGCGAGCTCCAAATGCGAAGCAAACGCGATCCGCACCTACTAATCACTCAACAAACAACATGAGAATCATGTATATAGACAATAGTATCAATATACAACATATAGTAACATAATAACTATATATGCTAACATAGCAAATGCAACTAAACAACAAATGCAATATATATTCAACCATCAACCAACTAACATCCATAACCAATAATATTCATTCATATTCTCACTCATATTCAATGAAAGGGTTTTCAATTCAAATCACATTTGATTTATCAACATTGGATTTTATCAACATTCATTCTTATTCAATTTTAATTAGTTTGCATTCACTAATTAAATCCAATTCACGTTCAATTCTATTCAAATTTATTTACTTTCAATTTGAATTCAATTACATAGCTTTCAATTTCATTAACACTTAATGAATTATATACTATCAACTAACAATCACATAACAACCAAAGTATATTCATTTCAACCAAATTCCTTTGTTTATATTCATTCTCATTCAATTTATTCAACTTCCAATAACATTAAATTCTAATGAATTAACGTTTATATTCATTATTCCATTCCAATTTATTCACATTTAATTGATTAACATTCAATCCATTCATTTACAACAGTTGAATTTCATTTACATAACTTAAGTTCACATTTATCAATCAATTCAGCTTCCAAATTCTAAAGTAAATTTTCATTTAACTTTAAATTCATTTTTATTTACAACTCATATTCATAAATATATTCACATAGTTTCACTTCTTATATATATAAGTTTATTTCACAATTGTAAATCACTTTAATTATAATTTCAATTCTTATAATTCTTTTGCTTATACAATTATTCTTTTATTTAGATTATTCAAACAACTTGTTCAACAACCAAACAATCTACTTATATACACTTTAATAATTCTGAAAAATTATTCCTTTATATATAAAATATATTCAAGTAAAATTATTTCATTTACCCAAATTTTAAAACAATATTATGTCGAATTGTTCTATTCAAGTGTTTATAAACCCCTTCGGCATAGTCTTGCGGACCACGCTGACGAAAGTTCATATGTCACTCAATAAACCAATCATCACAATATAAAACAATTTTATATTCACTAACAAATACGCTCTCATAGCTATTATTACACTCAAATTCATTCTAGAGTACTACTGACTCTATCTCTAATGAGTAATACCCAACAGAACCATGGTTATCGCTTAACCATAAGCTCTGATACCAGATGTAAAGATCTAGGCTTTTCAACCGTCGACAGCAGTCACAACCGGTAGGCTTTTCAACCATCCCAGCCCCACCGTGTCTTACACTGGTACCCCAAACTTGCTTTTACGGCCAGCCTCTCGACTATCTCAGGTTACACCTAACCAACCCCCTAAAAGAGGATGTGTGGGAGTAAGAGTCTCCCGTTCGCCACCAAACTGCGAAGCGAGAACCCCCCATCACATAGCCCAAAGCTTAACAAGACTGGTGTGAGAACTCAAAACAGTTTATTTATCTTTAAAATCAAAATAGAGGAATATTTTTAAATTCAATTCGCAATGCTTTTAAAAATGAGACTACCATAAGACCTCCTGCCACACACACAATGCAAACGCAGACTTGGAGAAGATTTCTCCTTATGATAGTCAAACATGCTTGATACGCATTTAAAAAGAGCATTTGATATTATTATTAGTGCATAGTGTAGGAAAAATTCATTTCGAAAGTAGAATATAAATCTTAGCCAGCATAGGTACCATTATATTATGCCTACTAATAGCTACCATATTAGATGGCAGGTTCTACAACTAAAACCGTACAAGTTTCGTATTGGGAATTGGATTTCCAACGAATGATCAGGCCAAGGAACTTCCCATTGCCACATGAGAATGCCTCTGGATGGACATCCCCGAGAACCAAACCGGATCTCTACCAACACAAGGCCGGGTTACCCCTAACTGAGTAACAACTGACCGAATATGCCATCCCCCGGTCCTTTAGGACCTTTATCACCGAGCGCTCGTAATCAATTCACACAATCATAACAAAGTGTTTTCAACATGAGTAAGTATCTGGGCTCCATACCATGATACCACCCTTTTCCAGAAGGAAATGGACACATCCTAAAGGGTGCTACCCCTCATAACCTTGCTGCTTCTTTCCTGTTTTGACCATTCACGGGGTGTGAGGTTCGACGAAGTTTCGTCCACAAAAACATACTTTATACAAAAGCCATGCTTTGGGTCAACAAATGATCAACACAATGATCACGAGGATAGACGATCAAATAAACGATCCTATCACAAATAATCAACACAATGATCATTTCAGCATCACTCAGCATGTCACATTACCAAATTGGGAATATATCGCTGATAACATTCAACTACATAACCTCTGAGCTCATACGTCTCAGAGAAGGGTGTTAAGCTAAAAGAATAAATTCTCCGCCACCAACAGAAATATATTTAAAAGAAATTTGCTTTATATCTCAATTTGTAATGTCAGACATACAATCCATACAAGTCTGTTCCGGGCTCGAACAAAACCGAAGGCACTTCTTACGAAGCCCTTGCAATACGGGTATTCACAATCCCGATCGAATTTCCCATCACTTAGGAGATCTCTATACCAGGAGCTACCCAGTGCAGAGACAATCGATAGGTCATCCTATCGCTTTCGCAAATACTCGGTCTTCAACACCGATCTTCAAATGCAATTCATAACGACGTATCACATATTCGGAATGGGTTATACGACCCCATGGTCCTTTCCCGGTTAACCCGAATAGTGAGCGCTTATTTAAAAATAAGTGTAGCATTCACATTCAAACAAATCACATCAAATACCCATTCAAAGGGAAATATTGATAGTCGATTATTTAACTATCACTGGACATGCACACATCACCAGATTCCAAATAATTTTCCAATTTATTTATTTTCCAAAAATATCTTCACTAGATATATTATTTCAACACTTCAAAAATAAATCAATATTTATTTTTCTAAACCAATCCCACTTTCTTTTATAAATTCCTTAGTGAATTTATAATCCAAAATATTCATGCATATACGTTTTCAATTATTCAATTCAATTTATCTTCAAAAAGATAAATTCTCAAAGTATTCACTTTATATTGGAAAACATTTCCATACTTATTTATTCATAAGTAATTCACAAATCTTTTTATTTCCAACCTTAGAAAATGTTCAGTATACTTCAATCGAAATTAAGTATATATTTCATTCTTTAAGGAAATCATTCTCTTAAACATATTTATTTGGGCTAAAACGAATGTTACGTAAAACATCATTACGACAACCCAAAATCACTAGTATAGGGATTCGAATTTAAAATAGATATATAAATCCCAATACTATTCAAAACATTTCCTTTCGGAAATCATTTAATATAACAACAGTGTTATATTCCACTATTTCCTTTTATTTCTCGAAAACGTCTATTTCAACAATGAATGTTGAAATCTATGGTTTCGAATCTCAACACATTTTAAAACATCGTTAGATCGTTTTAATTCTATTTGAAATATCACATTCAAAACAATTTCTTTAACGTGTTATTCACTATTCAAAAACGTGAATAAACTTCGTTAACAAATTTCATTCTTTTATTCATTTTAATTCAAAGGATTATTCACTATTCAAAAATGTGAATATAACTCCATTAAATAAGTTATGACAATTAACTTATCAGAATAAGTTGTTTGCGGATTTATAAAACAACGTTTATAAATTCCATTTCTATTTATTTATAAAAACTTCCTTTTTATAAATTCCTTTATTAACCTATTCCAGTTTATAACTAAATTATAAACTAAACGTTCATATTATAAGTTAAATACTTATAATTTATTCGTTTACTAAAATTGTTCCTTTGAACTTCATAATTATAAATCTTATAACTTATAAGATTCGTTTATTTATCAAAACTCCATTCTTTCAATAACTTTATAAATTTTACAAACCTACTGTTTATAAAATTTCATTTATAACTTCACTGTTTATAATCCTATAAATTTCATTCATTAATGAAATTCATTTTTACTTCATTCAAACACTTATAAAAACTCGTTTTATAATGTCAATATTTCAATTTATAAATATCTATTTATAAATCTCTTAATATAAATCAATTTATATTATTCTTCTAAAACGTCTTTAAATTCCTTTATAATTTCACCATTCTCTTGATTTATAAAATAATCAAATTTTATAAATCCTATATTTAAACTTTTATAATATGTTCAAAAATCCAATTTAAACTATTTTATAAAAATCATTAATTCACATTTCTCAAAAATCAGCTTTTAACTATATTCTCACCAAAATCATAACTTTATAACTTTGAAAATTATAACGTTTATTTATTTAAAATGGATCAATTCCAAAAATATAGTATATTTTCAAAAATCACTTTATAATCATTTTAAAATTCCAAAACTTGGGTCCAATGATGCTACATACCAAATAGTCAATCACGACAACAACGATCCATCATATATCGATATGATAATCCATCAAATATCAAAATATCTGAAAATCTAATAAATACTGTTGAGGAATCCAGTTGGATCCCTCCAACCTGTTTCCTGCATCCACAAACATTAGCACAATACTAATTTCGCTCCAGTACGAAATTATCGCGGTATATGTTCTTATTAAATATTATCCGCTTAATAACGGCGCAATAGGGTCTCATCCGCAAAAAAATACGGGAAATCAATCAACTGCAATATATACATATGCCAATATATATATATTGATATTATATATAATACCAATTTCACTGTTTATGAAATATTCGCGGTATATGTTTTTATTAAATAACATCCGCTTACTAACGGCGCATAATGTCAATTTTAACAATCAATAGATAACAATCATCATTCAAACATGCATTCAAATATTTTAAATCTAACTATTTAAAATAAAATCGAAACCGATTCGATTGAGTGAGAAGTTCTCACCTTGATTTTAAATTCCGTTTCAGCTTTTATTTCGAATAAAATTAAACGGACGTTTAATTTTACCCAAAATTCTCACTAACTTCAAACGACTCCAAACCAACTCCATCGCGTAGTGCTCGTCCATACGATTCCAACGCAACTGGTTTCGCGCGTTTTCGACCTCGTATGAAAAAGTTATGATTTTTAGAAGTTTACACGAATTTTTATTCATAATTTTACAACATATTTATATTTTTCTAAACCCTACAGAATCATCACCGTGCGTTTTGGGCCAAAACGAATCTGGCCGTCCCCTAACTCTTCCCCCACGCGATCATCACACAGTAATTTGCCGAACCCATTTCACCTTGAAACCATAAATCTCGCGACAAATTCAAGCATCTTCACGTTGATCAAACGATGCCATTTTGAAGCCCTTCACATGCTCTACCTTCGGTCACCATTTCTTGACACTCGGCCCCCTCCTCTCCCTGAAAAACGTGCACAAAGTCGGCCCGTTTATACACAAATTCGCGTCGATTCATAGCTTGAAATCACATCTCAACCGTATGGATTTAAAGCCCTTGCGAAGCTCTACAAGTTTGTAGTTGATAGTTTCTTACAAAAGTTAATGGATTGGAAGATAAATGAGGGAGAAGGATACGATTTTCTGGCCGTTCATAATATAGGAGGCGGCGGCTGGCTAGGGTTAGGGTTTTATATTTTTTTTTTTTAATTTATGTGATAGTGGGCTATTTATAGGAAAACGAACGACACTATTCATTCCGGAAATTCCGAACTCCGATTTAGGCGCCGAAACTGACGTACCTAGGGTTTATCCCGCGTTCCGGACACAATGGAACAGGTTTCGGAAGCTAATTCGGAAGTATGTGTGAGTTATGGCTGTAAACGCTCAATTTGAATTAAACCGATTTAAGTCGATTTCTAGGCGTTTTAATTTGTACAGGACAAACCGTAAATCCAATTGACTTGAAATTTGAAACCTTACAATAATATCACATTACGGATCCGATGAAACTGGTTTCATCGAAATCCGAGACTTTTTGAAAAATGGCTATTTTAGCTCGCCAAATTTAAATTAAAAATAAATCGATGCGTTTCGAGCTGCCACGATCAAACGATAACTCCGATTGACACGAAAATTGAAATCCGGTAATAACTAACTATTACGGATCCAATGAAACTGGTTTCGTTCAATTCTGAGACTGTTCAAAAATTGACTATTTTCACTAGTCGATTTTAATATTAAAATATTCAATTTTCACAAATTAACTTTTAATTCGATTTTAAAAGTTCTAAAATATCATTCTAACTCCCATATGATAAAATAAAATTTTACAAATCATTTTCAATCATATTTAACTATATTTTCAATTATTTCCATAATTTGACGTATTAAATTATCGATTTAATAATCCAATTAAATCCAATAATTCAAATAAAAATTTATTTGACTTATTAATTCACTTATTAATATTTAAAATAAATTAAATATTCAAATTTTAATTAATAAAAATTCTGGGTCGTTACAATCTTTCCCCCTTAAAAGAATTTCGTCCTCGAAATTATAAGTAAGAAAGGTTACAGAATTTATTAACTTTCCAAAATTCATAGTTAAATTCCTTACAAATCTTTACCAAGTTTTCCAAATCATACTTAGTTATCTCTTCAAAAACGACTACTATCGTTTAACTTTCAATTCCAAAATCAAAGTTAAAGTTTTCAAAATTTTCCAAATTTTCTCAAAATTTTCTAACGCCTTAAAATTTCGGAAAAATTCGCCATAGTCTCCTTTGCGCGGCTCGATCCGAAAAAAAAATGACAGTATATATATCACAAATATACATCTCATCAAGTAATGAGGCATCCCGAAGGGAAAAAAGTGTAAAAGTACGATATTTAATCCGAGATATGTACCTTATATTTTATTAGCGAGCATATACGGCTAATATAGCGCGAAAGCGAGCTCCAAATGCGAAGCAAACGCGATCCGCACCTACTAATCACTCAACAAACAACATGAGAATCATGTATATAGACAATAGTATCAATATACAACATATAGTAACATAATAACTATATATGCTAACATAGCAAATGCAACTAAACAACAAATGCAATATATATTCAACCATCAACCAACTAACATCCATAACCAATAATATTCATTCATATTCTCACTCATATTCAATGAAAGGGTTTTCAATTCAAATCACATTTGATTTATCAACATTGGATTTTATCAACATTCATTCTTATTCAATTTTAATTAGTTTGCATTCACTAATTAAATCCAATTCACGTTCAATTCTATTCAAATTTATTTACTTTCAATTTGAATTCAATTACATAGCTTTCAATTTCATTAACACTTAATGAATTATATACTATCAACTAACAATCACATAACAACCAAAGTATATTCATTTCAACCAAATTCCTTTGTTTATATTCGTTCTCATTCAATTTATTCAACTTCCAATAACATTAAATTCTAATGAATTAACGTTTATATTCATTATTCCATTCCAATTTATTCACATTTAATTGATTAACATTCAATCCATTCATTTACAACAGTTGAATTTCATTTACATAACTTAAGTTCACATTTATCAATCAATTCAGCTTCCAAATTCTAAAGTAAATTTTCATTTAACTTTAAATTCATTTTTATTTACAACTCATATTCATAAATATATTCACATAGTTTCACTTCTTATATATATAAGTTTATTTCACAATTGTAAATCACTTTAATTATAATTTCAATTCTTATAATTCTTTTGCTTATACAATTATTCTTTTATTTAGATTATTCAAACAACTTGTTCAACAACCAAACAATCTACTTATATACACTTTAATAATTCTGAAAAATTATTCCTTTATATATAAAATATATTCAAGTAAAATTATTTCATTTACCCAAATTTTAAAACAATATTATGTCGAATTGTTCTATTCAAGTGTTTATAAACCCCTTCGGCATAGTCTTGCGGACCACGCTGACGAAAGTTCATATGCCACTCAATAAACCAATCATCACAATATAAAACAATTTTATATTCACTAACAAATACGCTCTCATAGCTATTATTACACTCAAATTCATTCTAGAGTACTACTGACTCTATCTCTAATGAGTAATACCCAACAGAACCATGGTTATCGCTTAACCATAAGCTCTGATACCAGATGTAAAGATCTAGGCTTTTCAACCGTCGACAGCAGTCACAACCGGTAGGCTTTTCAACCATCCCAGCCCCACCGTGTCTTACACTGGTACCCCAAACTTGCTTTTACGGCCAGCCTCTCGACTATCTCAGGTTACACCTAACCAACCCCCTAAAAGAGGATGTGTGGGAGTAAGAGTCTCCCGTTCGCCACCAAACCGCGAAGCGAGAACCCCCCATCACATAGCCCAAAGCTTAACAAGACTGGTCTGAGAACTCAAAACAGTTTATTTATCTTTAAAATCAAAATAGAGGAATATTTTTAAATTCAATTCGCAATGCTTTTAAAAATGAGACTACCATAAGACCTCCTGCCACACACACAATGCAAACGCAGACTTGGAGAAGATTTCTCCTTATGATAGTCAAACATGCTTGATACGCATTTAAAAAGAGCATTTGATATTATTATTAGTGCATAGTGTAGGAAAAATTCATTTCGAAAGTAGAATATAAATCTTAGCCAGCATAGGTACCATTATATTATGCCTACTAATAGCTACCATATTAGATGGCAGGTTCTACAACTAAAACCGTACAAGTTTCGTATTGGGAATTGGATTTCCAACGAATGATCAGGCCAAGGAACTTCCCATTGCCACATGAGAATGCCTCTGGATGGACATCCCCGAGAACCAAACCGGATCTCTACCAACACAAGGCCGGGTTACCCCTAACTGAGTAACAACTGACCGAATATGCCATCCCCCGGTCCTTTGGGACCTTTATCACCGAGCGCTCGTAATCAATTCACACAATCATAACAAAGTGTTTTCAACATGAGTAAGTATCTGGGCTCCATACCATGATACCACCCTTTTCCAGAAGGAAATGGACACATCCTAAAGGGTGCTACCCCTCATAACCTTGCTGCTTCTTTCCTGTTTTGACCATTCACGGGGTGTGAGGTTCGACGAAGTTTCGTCCACAAAAACATACTTTATACAAAAGCCATGCTTTGGGTCAACAAATGATCAACACAATTATCACGAGGATAGACGATCAAATAAACGATCCTATCACAAATAATCAACACAATGATCATTTCAGCATCACTCAGCATGTCACATTACCAAATTGGGAATATATCGCTGATAACATTCAACTACATAACCTCTGAGCTCATACGTCTCAGAGAAGGGTGTTAAGCTAAAAGAATAAATTCTCCGCCACCAACAGAAATATATTTGAAAGAAATCTGCTTTATATCTCAATTTGTAATGTCAGACATACAATCCATACAAGTCTGTTCCGGGCTCGAACAAAACCGAAGGCACTTCTTACGAAGCCCTTGCAATACGGGTATTCACAATCCCGATCGAATTTCCCATCACTTAGGAGATCTCTATACCAGGAGCTACCCAGTGCAGAGACAATCGATAGGTCATCCTATCGCTTTCGCAAATACTCGGTCTTCAACACCGATCTTCAAATGCAATTCATAACGACGTATCACATATTCGGAATGGGTTATACGACCCCATGGTCCTTTCCCGGTTAACCCGAATAGTGAGCGCTTATTTAAAAATAAGTGTAGCATTCACATTCAAACAAATCACATCAAATACCCATTCAAAGGGAAATATTGATAGTCGATTATTTAACTATCACTGGACATGCACACATCACCAGATTCCAAATAATTTTCCAATTTATTTATTTTCCAAAAATATCTTCACTAGATATATTATTTCAACACTTCAAAAATAAATCAATATTTATTTTTCTAAACCAATCCCACTTTCTTTTATAAATTCCTTAGTGAATTTATAATCCAAAATATTCATGCATATACGTTTTCAATTATTCAATTCAATTTATCTTCAAAAAGATAAATTCTCAAAGTATTCACTTTATATTGGAAAACATTTCCATACTTATTTATTCATAAGTAATTCACAAATCTTTTTATTTCCAACCTTAGAAAATGTTCAGTATACTTCAATCGAAATTAAGTATATATTTCATTCTTTAAGGAAATCATTCTCTTAAACATATTTATTTGGGCTAAAACGAATGTTACGTAAAACATCGTTACGACAACCCAAAATCACTAGTATAGGGATTCGAATTTAAAATAGATATATAAATCCCAATACTATTCAAAACATTTCCTTTCGGAAATCATTTAATATAACAACAGTGTTATATTCCACTATTTCCTTTTATTTCTCGAAAACGTCTATTTCAACAATGAATGTTGAAATCTATGGTTTCGAATCTCAACACATTTTAAAACATCGTTAGATCGTTTTAATTCTATTTGAAATATCACATTCAAAACAATTTCTTTAACGTGTTATTCACTATTCAAAAACGTGAATAAACTTCGTTAACAAATTTCATTCTTTTATTCATTTCAATTCAAAGGATTATTCACTATTCAAAAATGTGAATATAACTCCATTAAATAAGTTATGACAATTAACTTATCAGAATAAGTTGTTTGCGGATTTATAAAACAACGTTTATAAATTCCATTTCTATTTATTTATAAAAACTTCCTTTTTATAAATTCCTTTATTAACCTATTCCAGTTTATAACTAAATTATAAACTAAACGTTCATATTATAAGTTAAATACTTATAATTTATTCGTTTACTAAAATCGTTCCTTTGAACTTCATAATTATAAATCTTATAACTTATAAGATTCGTTTATTTATCAAAACTCCATTCTTTCAATAACTTTATAAATTTTATAAACCTACTGTTTATAAAATTTCATTTATAACTTCACTGTTTATAATCCTATAAATTTCATTCATTAATGAAATTCATTTTTACTTCATTCAAACACTTATAAAAACTCGTTTTATAATGTCAATATTTCAATTTATAAATATCTATTTATAAATCTCTTAATATAAATCAATTTATATTATTCTTCTAAAACGTCTTTAAATTCCTTTATAATTTCACCATTCTCTTGATTTATAAAATAATCAAATTTTATAAATCCTATATTTAAACTTTTATACTATGTTCAAAAATCCAATTTAAACTATTTTATAAAAATCATTAATTCACATTTCTCAAAAATCAGCTTTTAACTATATTCTCACCAAAATCATAACTTTATAACTTTGAAAATTATAACGTTTATTTATTTAAAATGGATCAATTCCAAAAATATAGTATATTTTCAAAAATCACTTTATAATCATTTTAAAATTCCAAAACTTGGGTCCAATAATGCTACATACCAAATAGTCAATCACGACAACAACGATCCATCATATATCGATATGATAATCCATCAAATATCAAAATATCTGAAAATCTAATAAATACTGTTGAGGAATCCAGTTGGATCCCTCCAACCTGTTTCCTGCATCCACAAACATTAGCACAATACTAATTTCGCTCCAGTACGAAATTATCGCGGTATATGTTCTTATTAAATATTATCCGCTTAATAACGGCGCAATAGGGTCTCATCCGCAAAAAAATACGGGAAATCAATCAACTGCAATATATACATATGCCAATATATATATATTGATATTATATATAATACCAATTTCACTGTTTATGAAATATTCGCGGTATATGTTTTTATTAAATAACATCCGCTTACTAACGGCGCATAATGTCTATTTTAACAATCAATAGATAACAATCATCATTCAAACATGCATTCAAATATTTTAAATCTAACTATTTAAAATAAAATCGAAACCGATTCGATTGAGTGAGAAGTTCTCACCTTGATTTTAAATTCCGTTTCAGCTTTTATTTCGAATAAAATTAAACGGACGTTTAATTTTACCCAAAATTCTCACTAACTCCAAACGACTCCAAACCAACTCCATCGCGTAGTGCTCGTCCATACGATTCCAACGCAACTGGTTTCGCGCGTTTTCGACCTCGTATGAAAAAGTTATGATTTTTAGAAGTTTACACGAATTTTTATTCATAATTTTACAACATATTTATATTTTTCTAAACCCTACAGAATCATCACCGTGCGTTTTGGGCCAAAACGAATCTGGCCGTCCCCTAACTCTTCTTCCCCCACGCAATCATCACACAGTAATTTGCCGAACCCATTTCACCTTGAAACCATAAATCTCGCGACAAATTCAAGCATCTTCACGTTGATCAAACGATGCCATTTTGAAGCCCTTCACATGCTCTACCTTCGGTCACCATTTCTTGACACTCGCCCCCCTCCTCTCCCTGAAAAACGTGCACAAAGTCGGCCCATTTATACACAAATTCGCGTCGATTCATAGCTTGAAATCACATCTCAACCGTATGGATTTAAAGCCCTTGCGAAGCTCTACAAGTTTGTAGTTGATAGTTTCTTACAAAAGTTAATGGATTGGAAGATAAATGAGGGAGAAGGATACGATTTTCTGGCCGTTCATAATATAGGAGGCGGCGGCTGGCTAGGGTTAGGGTTTTATATATATATTTTTTTAATTTATGTGATAGTGGGCTATTTATAGGAAAACGAACGACACTATTCATTCCGGAAATTCCGAACTCCGATTTAGGCGCCGAAACTGACGTACCTAGGGTTTATCCCGCGTTCCGGACACAATGGAATAGGTTTCGGAAGCTAATTCGGAAGTATGTGTGAGTTATGGCTGTAAACGCTCAATTTGAATTAAACCGATTTAAGTCGATTTCTAGGCGTTTTAATTTGTACAGGACAAACCGTAAATCCAATTGACTTGAAATTTGAAACCTTACAATAATATCACATTACGGATCCGATGAAACTGGTTTCGTCGAAATCCGAGACTTTTTGAAAAATGGCTATTTTAGCTCGCCAAATTTAAATTAAAAATAAATCGATGCGTTTCGAGCTGCCACGATCAAACGATAACTCCGATTGACACGAAAATTGAAATCCGGTAATAACTAACTATTACGGATCCAATGAAACTAGTTTCGTTCAATTCTGAGACTGTTCAAAAATTGACTATTTTCACTAGTCGATTTTAATATTAAAATATTCAATTTTCACAAATTAACTTTTAATTCGATTTTAAAAGTTCTAAAATATCATTCTAACTCCCATATGATAAAATAAAATTTTACAAATCATTTTCAATCATATTTAACTATATTTTCAATTATTTCCATAATTTGACGTATTAAATTATCGATTTAATAATCCAATTAAATCCAATAATTCAAATAAAAATTTATTTGACTTATTAATTCACTTATTAATATTTAAAATAAATTAAATATTCAAATTTTAATTAATAAAAATTCTGGGTCGTTACAAATGACGTCCCGAGAACCTAACCAGATCTCTACCAACACAAGGCCGGGTTACCTTTCAAACTAGGTAACTACTGACACGAATATGTCATCCCCCGATCGTAACCGATCTATCCGAGGATCCTCGATTCCCAACAACCACAAAATTTGCAGCAACAATATAGGTTAAATATCTGGGCTCCATACCATGATACCACCTCTATCCAGAAGGAGTGACATACACTAAAGGGGCGCTACCCATATTGGAAAAGCATTTCCATACTTATTCTAATAATAAGTATTTCACAACCCATTTATTTTCAACATTTGGAAAATATTTAATATACTTAAATCAAAATTAAGTATATATTTCATTCCTTAATGAAATCATTCTCTTAACACATTTATTTGGGTCAAAACGAATGTTACGTAAAACATTATTACGACGACCCAAAATTACTGGTATAGGGATTCGAAATTTAGATAGATATATAAATCCCAATACTATACAAAAAACATTTCCTTTCGGAAATCATTTACTATAACAACTGTGTTATAGTCCACCATTTCTTTCTATTTCTCGAAAACGTCTATTTCAACAATAAATGTTGAAATCTATGTTTTCGATGTTTAACATATTTTAAAACATCGTTAAAACGATTAACTTCATTTTATAATATTCATTTTCCCCAAGCATATTCATTTTATTTGATAATATATTCATTGTCCAAAATCGTGTATATACTTCCTTAACCAATTTCAACATTCAATTTATCAAATTCCATTGATTTCGAATTTATAAACAATGTCTATAAATTCCATTTCTATTTATAAACTTCGATTTATAAATTTCCTTTATTTACTCATTCCATTTGTATATCTTAATATATACCAAAAGTCCATATTATAAGTTGATTACTTATAATTCATTTATTTACAAAATCGTTCTTTCAAAACTTCAAAAATCATAAATCTTATTACTTATAAGATTCCTTTATATTTTATAACAACTTCAACTTATAAAATCTCCTTTATTAACAATTTCTATAAATATCCCATTTATATGCTTAAAACCCAGTTTATAAGTTAATAACTTATAAATCTTTTATTTTACAACATCTATTTATTTTATATCTTCACAATTTATAAATCTATAATTTTCAATGAAATCCATTTTATTCTTCATTTATCACTTAATAAACTTGTTTTATAATTCCAATATTTTTTATTTATAAATATCCATTTTATAAATCTTTTATAAAAATTGTTTGTAATAGTTCAAAAATTCCAATTTAAACCATTTCATAAATTTATTAACTATTTATTTCAAAAATCACTTTTCGCTTTCATTTCATAAAAATCATACTTTTATAACATTAAAATTTTAACGTTTATTTATTTTTAACAATTCAAAATTTAATAAAACGTATACTTTCGAAAATCACTTTAAAATTCCTTTTAAAACCAAAATCATTATTTTAAAACTTCAGAAATGGATCTGATGATGCAGCAGCACCAAATAGTCAATCACGACATCCAAATATCATATATCGATATAATAATCAACAAATATCATAATATCTGTAAATAAATCAATACAGTTGAGGAATCCAGTTGGATCCCTCCAACCTGTTTCCCTGCATCCAAAGATGTTAGCACAATACCAATTTCGTTCCAGTACGGAATTATCGCGGTATATGGGATTTATAAAATATTATCCGCTTAATAGACGGCGCAATAGGGTCTCATCCGCTATATACTGCGGGAAATCAATTCCAAGTACATAAATAATACCAATTTCACTGTTTATGAAATATTCGCAGTATATGTTTTTAGTAAATAACATCCGCTTACTAACGGCGCATAATGACTATTTTAACAATAAATAGATAACAATCATCATTCAAACATACATTCAAGAATTTTAAATCTAACTATTTAAAATAAAAATCGAAACCGATTCGATTGAGTGAGAAGTTCTCACCTTGATTTCAATTTCATTTTAGCGTTTTATTTCGAATAAAATTAAACGGACGTTTAATTTTACCCGAAATTCAAACTAGCTCCAAACGACTCCAATCCAGTTGCATAGCGTAGTGCTCGCCAATAAGAAGCCAACGCACTTCGTCTCGTCACAATCCGACCTCGTATGACAAAGATTCACTTTTTTTAAAGTTATACGAATTTTAATATAAATATTTACAAATTTCTATTTTACTTTCAAATCCAAAGCAATCTTGGCCGTTCGTTAATGCTACACCAGATCTGGCCCGTACGTTCTCATCTTCCCTCCCTCTCCAGATTATAACGCGACCAACATAACCCATTTGTCGTTCGCTAGGGTTGGAAATTTTGACCACCTAGTTCATCTTTTAGTCGATCAGGGAGCGCCAACGGAAACTCGACATCGACTTCATCAACGGCCAAAGGCCGGTTACATGCGGTGCTCCCCTTTTCTTGAAAATCGCGCGCGACCGGTGGAGAACGCGGCCACCTAGCTCCTCCAAACGACCACGATGCATGCATCAACTGTATGGATGCAAAGATCCCTCAACGCTCTACAATTTTCGTGTTGATAACTTTTCGAAATAATGAGTGGATTTGGAGATTTCGAGGGAGGAAGGAGGATCATTTTCGGCCCTTGGTTTTGAAAATGGCGGTCGGCTATTGCTAGGGTTAGGGTTTTCTCTTCTTTTTTTTGAGAATAAGGGTCTATTTATAGAAAATATCGAACACTATTCATTCCGGAATTTCCAAACTCCGATTTACGCGCGGTGACCGGCATTTCTAGGGTTTATCCCGCGTTCCGGACACAATGGAATAGGTTTTGGAAGCTAATTCAGTCATTTGTGTGAGTTATGGCAATAAACGTTCGATTTGAATTAAACCGATTTAAACAAATTTCTAGGCGTTTTAGCTTGCACCGGACAAACGGTAAATCCAATTGACACGAAATTTGAAACCATACAATAATATCACATTACGGATCTGATGAAACTGGTTTCGTCGAAATCCGAGACTGTTTGGAAAATGACTATTTTAACTCGCCAAATTAATATTAAAAACAATTTCGATGCGTTTCGAGCTGCCACGATCAAACGATAACTCCGATTGCTACGAAAATTGAAATCCAATAATAAATAACTATTACGGATCCAATGGAACTAATTTTGTCCAATTCTGAGACTGTTCGAAAAAATGGCTAATTTCACTATTCGATTAAATATTAAAATATTCAATTTTCACAAAGTAACTCTTAATTCGATTTTAAAAGTTCACAAACATCTTTCTAACTTCAATATGATAAAATAAAATTTTACAAATCATTTTCAATCATATTTAACCCAATTCTCAATTATTTCTGTATTTTCACATATTAAATTATCGATTTATGTGACGACTCGGATTTTGCCCGCTCGAAAATCGACATCCATACTTCATATCGTATTCGAATGTCATAGATTCGACCGTTCAAATCCGATTCGCCGGAGCTTATAACAACATTAAGTAAACAACACAGCAGAATAAAAGAATAATACATTGATATACAGCTTTGATACAATATCTGATACAACAGATGATCCAATAGATATCAATATACATCAGAGATATGATACAATAAATAGCAGCGAAAAAGAAAATAGATGACATCTAGCAGCGGAACAATATAACTCTAAGATAGTCTTCAAAAGAGAACTCCGAGAACTGCAACTCCATCTCCAAGAATCAATCCAGCAATAGCTCGAACCCCCAATAACGATGCACCAAGCTAAGCAAGACTGGTGTGGTCCAAAGACTGAACTAACTCCAGATAATCTACTGAACCTAGCTATCTGAAAAACCCAACTCTAGACTGCTCGTGTAGAAAATAATAAGCACCCAGAGTTTAGGAAAGAAACAATAAACTCCGGATCAGTCGTGGGACTGGTGTGAGCAACAAAAAAACAGTTTATCTTTTAAAACATTCAACAAAAGATTTTAAAAATCAATTCGCAATGCTTTTAAAAATGAGACTACCATAAGACCTCCCACCACACACAATGCAAATGCAGACTTGGAGAAGATTTCTTCTTATGTTAGTCAAAGATGTTTGATACGCATTAAAAAGAAACATTTGATATTATTATTAGTGCATAGTGTAGAAAACATTTCGAAGGTAGAATATAAATCTTAGCCAGCATAGGTACCATTATATTATGCCTGTTATAGCTACCTCCTGAGGAAGCAGGTTCTACAACTAAAACCATACAAGATCGCATTGTTTCTTTGGATTTCCAACGAATGGTCGGGCCAAGGAACTTCCCATTGTCACATGAGAACGCCTCTGGAAGGACGTCCCCGAGAACCAAACCGGATCTCTACCAACACAAGGCCGGGTTATCCCTAACTGGGTAACAACTGACACGAGTATGCCATACCCCGGTCCTTTGGGACCTTTAACCAAGCGCTCATCACCATCATCACACAATCATAAATAAAGTGTTTCAACATAAGTAAGTATCTAGGCTCCATACCATGATACCACCCTTTTCCAGAAGGAAATGCACACACCCTAAAGGGAGCTACCCCTCATAACCTTGCTGCATCTTTCCTGTTTTGACCATTCCGGGGTGTGAGGCTCGACGAAGTCACGTCCACAAAGACACACTTTATACAAAAGCCGTGCTTTGGGTCAACAAATGATCATAGAAATGATCACAAAGATAAACGATCAAACAAATGATCCTATCACAAATGATCAACACGATGATCATTTCACAGCAACACTCAGCATGTCACATTACCAAATTGGGAATATATCACTAATAACCTTCAACTATATAACCTCTGAGCTCGTACGTCTCAGAGAAGGGTGTTAAGCTAAGAGAATAAATTCTCCGCCACCAACAGAAATATATTTGAAAGAGATCAGCTTTATATCTCAATTTGTAATGTCAGACATACTATCCATACAAGTCTGTTCCGGGCTTGAACAGAACCGAAGGCACTTCCAAAGAAGTCCTTGCAATCCGGATATTCACTAATCACGTTCGGACTTCCCATCACATATGGAGTCTCTATACCGGGGACCATTCGATGCAAAGACATTCGACGAGTTGTCCTTACGTTTTCGAAAATATCCGGTCTTCACCACCGGTCTTCAAATGTTATCCATAACGACATATCACATATTCGGAATGGGATATATGACACAAAGGTCCTCTCCCGGCTAAACCGAATAGTGAGCGCAGTATTTCAAAAACATATGGATATTGGGATTTCAATTAAGTCACAACTTAAAACCCAAAACTTTTATTCAAATGGTTTAAACCAATTACCATTTTAAATCTTTATATTACAAAAAAGATTTATTTCACAAAGATCAATTTATAGACTTTAAAACAATTTCCATTCCAATTGGATTAACTCATTAAATCTTTAAATCAAAGATTTAACTCATAGCTTTCAAAATTCGATTAACTTGTTGAATCTTTAAATCAAGATTCAACTTATAGCTTTCAAATCGTTTTCATAACTTGGAAATTATCTTCATTTTCAAACTTGAAATTCTTTTTAACACAAATTGGACGTTCATTTCTTATGTGAAAGCTTTTATCATTTGAAAACAAACAGTTTTCGTTTCAGAAAAATCCAATTATATTTACACGAGTTAAAGTTCTTAATTTATATTCATATTCCCAAATAAATTCATTTTAAAATAGTTTAACCCATATTTAACTGGTATAACATCTTTAATCCCTAGTTTTAAATCATAGAATTCAATTTCAAATCTTTGAATTTAAGCTCAAATCAAATTATTCAACTTCATATTTTATCGAGTTATTCAAAATAAATTTCATCTATGAAATTCCATTTCAAAAGCTTTTCACTTTAAACCCAATCCATTCCCCAAACATTTGAATTCAAATATTAAAATTTAAAACTATTTCAAAAATCTGTGACTTAATCGATTTCCTCGTGAAATCCATATTGGTGTGTGTATAAGTATGGTCCAGGGGTTTAACACACTAGTGCAACATCATTTCAATCATCACAGATTAAAACACAGAAAAATAGTTGGTAAGCGATATAGCTATTACGCTTATCGTCCATACACAGATTCACAGATAGTATACAAATGTAAATAAATATACCCAGCTCAATCTACAGAACAAAATATCACAAATCAGATAGGATAATCAATTCAAGGCATTTCATACAATACAATCATTCATAAGCATTCAATAAACATTTGTAAGCGGGATTTATTAATTGTTTAATCCTAGTTAATTCAATTTATTTTAAATCAAATAAATTACTTATGAATTAATTATCCAATTCTGATTTATTGATTCCAAATCAATTGATATAAAATAATTTATCAAACACTTTAATTAATTAAATTATTTCTAATCAATCATATTAATTTAATTGACCTTTGAACCAATTATATAATTAATTAACTTCTTAATTAATTTTTTTTCAAGAAATTTACTCTTTAGTTACTTATCATTAAGCAATCATTTCATAATAACAAATCATAAATTACCAATTTATCTTTATCATTAATTAAGTCAAAATATCCAAATTTAATTACAATTAGTAATTAACCCCTTAATTGCTTTCATTAAGTAATTAACAATTTACAATTGATAATTAATAAATCTAATTTGTTATCAAAATTTATCACATTAATTTTGTTACTTAACAATTCATAGTTAATTATCCTCATTAACTAATAACATTTCTTAATTTACTTCTTACTTAATCTCTAATTATAAATTAATCTAAATTATTAATTTATAAATTAAATACATAAGTCATTCCTAAATTATCTTATTAATCGAATCATTTAATACCTTAATTATCTCTAAGATAATTTATTTCTTTATTAATGATTAAATTAATATCAATGTGTAGAACATTACCCTTTTTAAATTTAAATTTAAATCACATTTTGAATATAAGATTCAAAATGATTTACCATTTAGAACTTTAACCAAATTTAAATTGAATTTAAACTTTGTTTAAAACACCTTTAGATTTAAAACTGAATTTATTTCAACTTGTATTTAAATTTCACTTTTAGTCCAGGTTTTAAAATCTCGATTAAATTTAAGTTTAAATCTTACTAAATTTAACAAATCCGGACTTGAATTTAAACAGAACAGGCTTCTGTTTTTAAAATGCCTGGAACAAACAATTTCCCGAGGCCAGACAAAAGTGCTTCGAGTCAACCCTCCCATTTACTCGAGTTAAACTCGAGAACAAACCTGCTGCTCAAAACAACAGCACTTCACCAAAAATATTCACCCAGACACAAATGTGCACGGTGCACTTGCACGTCACCACCGCTCGCCTCCGGTCGGTGCTTCACCATTGAACAAGTCAACGATCGCCTAACAACCAATCCCCGACCACCCAAATCTCATCGTCAACTTGAATTCGTAACAAGCTAAAAAAAAAGAAACCTGGAAACATGAACAGACCCCACCTCCAAAACCTGGAAAACGCCTCGTCCTCCACGCTCCGACCACCGTTCACCACCAAACTCCAACCGCAGCTTCACCGACGACCCATCCACCATCCCTCCAAACCACGCCGAACTCGATGCACTACAGACGTCGAACGAGATGAAATTCTCGACCTCACAAAAACTAGGTTTAGGAGTAAAAACCCCACGCCGCCGACGCCACGACCAACTGCACACCATCACCATATTTTTCCTACCATCTTCGATCGCCCATACGCCTTCAGGAAGAATCGCAGCCACTCCGATCAACCCAATTGCCAGAGGCAACCCAAAATCCCCAAATTGGTCAACAAAGAAATGCTCAATCAAACCTTAACTTAAAAATGTAATTTTAGTTTTAAGAATCAGGATTTTGATCAAGTATTTAATTCATCTCCATGAATCCAGGAATTTTGAAGTTTGAGTTTTGACTAATTTGAGTTTGCTCAGTAGTTCTTTTAAATTCCAGAGACAAAACCAATTCGTTTAACTAAACTAAATGTTTAAACTAACATCTATGATATAACAATCATATTTCATTTGTAACTTAAGTCTTTACAAAGCCTAGATCAGGGGATAAAGAAATTTTAAATCAAACATGAGCTTGAAATTTTTTTTGTTTACACAGAGATGTCTTACAGGTTATACAAACATATATTCATCCTATATCACACATACACAAACATGCATTCAGAAACCCAAGCATTTATACAGAGAATTCTATCCTATTCATTCATATAAATCATGACCATATCAGGAAACAATCAAGCAACCATATTTACTTAAGTTTATTTAATATAAAATGTTACTCACCTGGGTTTTGAAATGGACAGAGCACCATTGAAAATGAAAAAGCTTTTGCTTATTTGAAAACTTGAATGTTGAAATGCTTTTGCTCCTTGATTCACAAACTACATGCATGCAGATGATGATGCTTGGAATCTGAAGCTTGCTACATATCTCTGGTTTGCTATGTTATGTTGAATTTTATTTTAGTTGTAAACTGAAGCTTTCCTATGTTTTTCTTTTATTTTTTTCTTTTGCTCAGTTTAAAATGAATGAAAACTGAAATGAAGTTATTTTGTGATGTGTTGAAATGTATATAAAAAGAAGTTTACTGGGTATAGAATATTATTTGTACACTTGAGAGCAGAGACTTTGAAGGCTAATATAATCTTTTTAGACCATATTTTGTGCTGCCAAAGGTGTAAGCATTTAATGCACAAGTCCTTTATGTTTTGTTTACAACTTGTTTTCGGCTGTATTTATTTTATTTGAGTTAAGTATATTTGTTGCTAGGTATAGAAGCATTAAATGTTTGCTTGACTTCTTGCCTTCATATCTACTTTATATCTTACCTTATCCTTGCATAAATTACTTACAGACTACCTCCATATTTTACTTTGCCTTGCATACTATGTTTTTACTTTAGCCTTGTTTTGTTTTTGAATGATTTGTTTGTACAGTTTGTTTATGCTTGCCTACTCTTGCATTCTTTTGTTTATGTAAAGTTGTGATAGACATTGTTTTCTTTCTTTTGCCAGTTTATTTATGTACTAAGGATCTTTTTATTTTACTTTGCTAGTGTACACATATTTTCTTTTCAAGTCTTATTACTTTGGCTTGTTTACTCGGCTGATGTGAATATGTTGTGTACTTTTTTGTCTACAAACTTATGCTATTTACATTTTGTTTTGTTTCATAATCTTATTTTTGCAAGCTTTTGTACTTTACTATTTCCTTTGTTCATTATTTTACAAGTATAAAAAGACATTTTATATTTATTTCTATCCATAAATCAAAAACTCTCAAATAAATTTCAAATTACATTTTTCTTATTATTATCATATACACATTGTTTTAAGAGAAAATGCTGTTAATTTTAGTTGATGTATTTACTTATTTATTGTTTATTTCCATATATTCAAATTAATTCTTAGTTAATTCATAATCTAAATAGTATTTTATATCAGTTACCCATTATTTCATAATTTTTATTCAAAAATAAAATTAATTATCAATTCATACTCAATTTAAATCCGGTATCGTTACAGATTTCCCCCTTTAAAAAGAATTTCGTCCTCGAAATTCGCAGGCACAAAAACAACACAGAGATAGATTCAAAGATAGAGAAATATCTTTTCAGATCAAACTGGATATCAGCTCTGCATTTGGCTCACCAAATCAGAATATCAACAACAGATACAAGAAATTATAATAGAATTTCAAATTTAGTTTTAAACGAAATCGTTTTATCGATACTATTCAAATTTATCCTTCATATTCCATTAATCAATTTAACTCAATTTAAAATTTCAAATTTATTCCAAATTTCCAATTTCAATTTTCAAATTCATATTCATTAAAGTTTAAATCGAAAAACTGATAAGAAACTGATGGATACGAAGTAAAATTTTCTACAATGATTCGTAGGGCCATCATCACACCGAATCTTCTTCTTGTAACTGGTACGAAGAAATCAAAAGAGTTTGGAAATGAATCAAAGAAAATTGATAGAGAAAGATTATTTCCACTGTTACAGGGTATTGACCATTTATAGTCGTACTTTTCTGTCCCCTATCTCGTTCTCTTCTTGCACTCATACTTACTATCAGTGAATAGCAAGAAAATTTACTGAGGCATTCGAACAGATGTCTTAGGGATTACTCATTCTAGGGTTTACTTCACCCTACCTATAATGAGCTACTTAATGTGTTATACTCCTGAGCTAAAGTTCAACCTTAGCTCTGATACCAAATGTGACGACTCGGATTTTGCCCGCTCGAAAATCGACATCCATACTTCGTATCGTATTCGAATGTCATAGATTCGACCGTTCAAATCCGATTCGCCGGAGCTTATAACAACATTAAGTAAACAACATAGCGGAATAAAAGAATAATACATTGATATACAGCTTTGATACAATATCTGATACAACAGATGATCCAATAGATATCAATATACATCAGAGATATGATACAATAAATAGCAGCGAAAAAGAAAATAGATGACATCTAGCAGCGGAACAATATAACTCTAAGATAGTCTTCAAAAGAGAACTCCGAGAACTGCAACTCCATCTCCAAGAATCAATCCAGCAATAGCTCGAACCCCCAATAACGATGCACCAAGCTAAGCAAGACTGGTGTGGTCCAAAGACTGAACTAACTGCAGATAATCTACTGAACCTAGCTATCTGAAAAACCCAACTCTAGACTGCTCGTGTAGAAAATAATAAGCACCCAGAGTTTAGGAAAGAAACAATAAACTCCGGATCAGTCGTGGGACTGGTGTCAGCAACAAAAAAACAGTTTATCTTTTAAAACATTCAACAAAAGATTTTAAAAATCAATTCGCAATGCTTTTAAAAATGAGACTACCATAAGACCTCCCACCACGCACACAATGCAAATGCAGACTTGGAGGAGATTTCTTCTTATGTTAGTCAAAGATGTTTGATACGCATTAAAAAGAAACATTTGATATTATTATTAGTGCATAGTATAGAAAACATTTCGAAAGTAGAATATAAATCTTAGCCAGCATAGGTACCATTATATTATGCCTGTTATAGCTACCTCCTGAGGAAGCAGGTTCTACAACTAAAACCATACAAGATCGCATTGTTTCTTTGGATTTCCAACGAATGGTCAGGCCAAGGAACTTCCCATTGCCACATGAGAACGCCTCTGGAAGGACGTCCCCGAGAACCAAACCGGATCTCTACCAACACAAGGCCGGGTTACCCCTAACTGGGTAACAACTGACACGAGTATGCCATACCCCGGTCCTTTGGGGCCTTTAACCGAGCGCTCATCACCATCATCACACAATCATAAATAAAGTGTTTCAACATAAGTAAGTATCTGGGCTCCATACCATGATACCACCCTTTTCCAGAAGGAAATGCACACACCCTAAAGGGAGCTACCCCTCATAACCTTGCTGCATCTTTCCTGTTTTGACCATTCCGGGGTGTGAGGCTCGACGAAGTCACGTCCACAAAGACACACTTTATACAAAAGCCGTGCTTTGGGTCAACAAATGATCATAGAAATGATCACAAAGATAAACGATCAAACAAATGATCCTATCACAAATGATCAACACGATGATCATTTCACAGCAACACTCAGCATGTCACATTACCAAATTGGGAATATATCACTAATAACCTTCAACTATATAACCTCTGAGCTCGTACGTTTCAGAGAAGGGTGTTAAGCTAAGAGAATAAATTCTCCGCCACCAACAGAAATATATTTGAAAGAGATCAGCTTTATATCTCAATATGTAATGTCAGACATACTATCCATACAAGTCTGTTCTGGGCTTGAACAGAACCGAAGGCACTTCCAAAGAAGTCCTTGCAATCCGGATATTCACTAATCACGTTCGGACTTCCCATCACATATGGAGTCTCTATACCGGGGACCATTCGATGCAAAGACATTCGACGAGTTGTCCTTACGTTTTCGAAAATATCCGGTCTTCACCACCGGTCTTCAAATGTTATCCATAACGACATATCACATATTCGGAATGGGATATATGACACAAAGGTCCTCTCCCGGCTAAACCAAATAGTGAGCGCAGTATTTCAAAAACATATGGATATTGGGATTTCAATTAAGTCACAACTTAAAACCCAAAACTTTTATTCAAATGGTTTAAACCAATTACCATTTCAAATCTTTATATTATAAAAAAGATTTATTTCACAAAGATCAATTTATAGACTTTAAAACAATTTCCTTTCCAATTGGATTAACTCATTAAATCTTTAAATCAAAGATTTAACTCATAGCTTTCAAAATTCGATTAACTTGTTGAATCTTTAAATCAAGATTCAACTTATAGCTTTCAAATCATTTTCATAACTTGGAAATTATCTTCATTTTCAAACTTGAAATTCTTTTTAACACAAATTGGACGTTCATTTCTTATGTGAAAGCTTTTATTATTTGAAAACAAACAGTTTTCGTTTCAGAAAAATCCAATTATATTTACACGAGTTAAAGTTCTTAATTTATATTCATATTCCCAAATAAATTCATTTTAAAATAGTGTAACCCATATTTAACTGGTATAACATCTTTAATCCCTAGTTTTAAATCATAGAATTCAATTTCAAATCTTTGAATTTAAGCTCAAATCAAATTATTCAACTTCATATTTTATCAAGTTATTCAAAATAAATTTCATCTATGAAATTCCATTTCAAAAGCTTTTCACTTTAAACCCAATCCATTCCCAAAACATTTGAATTCAAATATTAAAATTTAAAACTATTTCAAAAATCTGTGACTTAATCGATTTCCTCGTGAAATCCATATTGGTGTGTGTATAAGTGTGGTCCAGGGGTTTAACACACTAGTGCAACATCATTTCAATCATCACAGATTAAAACACAGAAAAATAGTTGATAAGCGATATAGCTATTACGCTTATCGTCCATTCACAGATTCACAGATAGAATACAAATGTAAATAAATATACCCAGCTCAATCTACAGAACAAAATATCACAAATCAGATAGGATAATCAATTCAAGGCATTTCATACAATACAATCATTCATAAGCATTCAATAAACATTTGTAAGCGGGATTTATTAGTTGTTTAATCCTAATTAATTCAATTTATTTTAAATCAAATAAATTACTTATGAATTAATTATCCAATTCTGATTTATTAATTCCAAATCAATTGATATAAAATAATTTATCAAACACTTTAATTAATTAAATTATTTCTAATCAATCATATTAATTTAATTGACCTTTGAACCAATTATATAATTAATTAACTTCTTAATTAAATTTTTTTCAAGAAATTTACTCTTTAATTACTTATCATTAAGCAATCATTTCATAATAACAAATCATAAATTACCGATTTATCTTTATCATTAATTAAGTCAAAATATCCAAATTTAATTACAATTAGTAATTAACCCCTTAATTACTTTCATTAAGTAATTAACAATTTACAATTGATAATTAATAAATCTAATTTTTTATCAAAATTTATCGCATTAATTTTGTTACTTAACAATTCATAGTTAATTATCCTCATTAACTAATAACATTTCTTAATTTACTTCTTACTTAATCTCTAATTATAAATTAATCTAAATTATTAATTTATAAATTAAATACATAAGTCATTCCTAAATTATCTTATTAATCGAATCATTTAATACCTTAATTATCTCTAAGATAATTTATTTCTTTATTAATGATTAAATTAATATCAATGTGTAGAACATTACCCTTTTTAAATTTAAATTTAAATCACATTTTGAATATAAGATTCAAAATGATTTACCATTTAGAACTTTAACCAAATTTAAATTGAATTTAAACTTTGTTTAAAACACCTTCAGATTTAAAACTGAATTTATTTCCACTTGTATCTAAATTTCACTTTTAGTCCAGGTTTTAAAATCTCGATTTAAATTTAAGTTTAAATCTTACTTAATTTAACAAATCCAGACTTGAATTTAAACAGAACAGGTTTCTGTTTTTAAAATGCCTGGAACAAACAATTTCCCAAGGCCAAACAAAAGTGCTTCGAGTCAACCCTCCCATTTACTCGAGTTAAAATCGAGAACAACCTGCTGCTCAAAACAACAGCACTTCACCAAAAATATTCACGCAGACACAAATGTGCATGGTGCACTTGCACGTCACAACCGCTCGCCTCCGGTCGGTGCTTCACCATTGAACAAGTCAACGATCGCCTAACAACCAATCCCCGACCACCCAAATCTCATCGTCAACTTGAATTCGTAACAAGCTAAAAAAAAAGAAACCTGGAAACATGAACAGACCCCACCTACAAAACCTGGAAAATGCCTCGTCCTCCACGCTCCGACCACCGTTCACCACCAAACTCCAGCCGCAGCTTCACCGACAACCCATCCACCATCCCTCCAAACCGCGTCGAACTCGATGCACTACAGACGTCGAACGAGATGAAATTCTTGACCTCACAAAAACTAGGTTTAGGAGTAAAAACCCCACGCCGCCGACGCCACGACCAACTGCACACCATCACCATATTTTTCCTACCATCTTCGATCGCCCATACGCCTTCAGGAAGAATCGCAGCCACTCCGATCAACCCAATTGCCAGAGGCAACCCAAAATCCCCAAATTGGTCAACAAAGAAATGCTCAATCAAACCTTAACTAAAAAATGTAATTTTAGTTTTAAAAATCAGGATTTTGATCAAGTATTTAATTCATCTCCATGAATCCAGGAATTTTGAAGTTTGAGTTTTGACTAATTTGAGTTTGCTCAGTAGTTCTTTTAAATTCCAGAGACAAAACCAATTCGTTTAACTAAACTAAATTTTTAAACTAACATATATGATATAACAATCATATTTCATTTGTAACTTAAGTCTTTACAAAGCCTAGATCAGGGGATAAAGAAATTTTAAATCAAACATGAGCTTGAAAATTTATTTTTTTTACACAGAGATGTCTTACAGGTTATACAAACATATATTCATCCTATATCACACATACACAAACATGCATTCAGAAACCCAAGCATTTATACAGAGAATTCTATCCTATTCATTCATATAAATCATGACCATATCAGGAAACAATCAAGCAACAATATTTACTTAAGTTTATTTAATATAAAATGTTGCTCACCTGGGTTTTGAAATGGACAGAGCACCATTGAAAATGAAAAGGCTTTTGCTTATTTGAAAACTTGAATGTTGAAATGCTTTTGCTCCTTGATTCACAAACTACATGCATGCAGATGATGATGCTTGAAATCTGAAGCTTGCTACATATCTCTGGTTTGCTATGTTATGTTGAATTTTATTTTAGTTGTAAACTGAAGCTTTCCTATGTTTTTCTTTTATTTTTTTTCTTTTGCTCAGTTTAAAATGAATGAAAACTGAAATGAAGTTATTTTGTGATGTGTTGAAATGTATATAAAAAGAAGTTTGCTGGGTATAGAATATTATTTGTACACTTGAGAGCAGAGACTTTGAAGGCTAATATAATCTTTTTAGACCATATTTTGTGCTGCCAAAGGTGTAAGCATTTAATGCACAAGTCCTTTATGTTTTGTTTACAACTTGTTTTCGGCTGTATTTATTTTATTTGAGTTAAGTATATTTGTTGCTAGGTATGGAAGCATTAAATGTTTGCTTGACTTCTTGCCTTCATATCTACTTTATATCTTACCTTATCTTTGCATAAATTACTTACAGGCTACCTCCATATTTTACTTTGCCTTGCATACTATGTTTTTACTTTAGCCTTGTTTTGTTTTTGAATGATTTGTTTGTACAGTTTGTTTATGCTTGCCTACTCTTGCATTCTTTTGTTTATGTAAAGTTGTGATAGACATTGTTTTCTTTCTTTTGCCAGTTCATTTATGTACTAAGGATCTTTTTATTTTACTTTGCAAGTGTACACATATTTTCTTTTCAAGTCTTATTACTTTGACTTGTTTACTCGGCTGATGTGAATATGTTGTGTACTTTTTTGTCTACAAACTTATGCTATTTACATTTTGTTTTGTTTCATAATCTTATTTTTGCAAGCTTTTGTACTTTACTATTTCCTTTGTTCATTATTTTACAAGTATACAAAGACATTTTATATTTATTTCTATCCATAAATCAAAAACTCTCAAATAAATTTCAAATTACATTTTTCTTATTATTATCATATGCACATTGTTTTAAGAGAAAATGCTGTTAAATTGTAGTTGATGTATTTACTTATTTATTGTTTATTTCCATATATTCAAATTAATTCTTAGTTAATTCATAATCTAAATAGTATTTTATATCAGTTACCCATTATTTCATAATTTTTATTCAAAAATAAAATTAATTATCAATTCATACTCAATTTAAATCCGGTATCGTTACAATTTAATTATCCAATTAAATTCAATTATTCGAAATAAAATTTATTCGACTTATAAATTTCACTTATTAATATTTAAAATTAATTAAATATATAATTTTTAATTGACAGAAATTTTGGTTCGTTGCATACTTCCCCCCTTAAAAGAATTTCGTCCTCGAAATTACCAAGTAAGAAAAATTTATAGAATCCATTAACTTTCTAAAACAAACCGTTCAATTTAGATTTTTCAAATCTCTTAAGTGTTTAACTTTTCCAAAATTCATAGTTAAACTCCTTACAAAATCATTACTAAGTTTCCAAATCCAAACTTAGTTATCAAAAATTTCCAATTTTCTCAAAAATATTCTAACGCCTTAAATTTTCGGAAAAATTCGCCAGAGTCTCCTTTACGCGGCTCGATCCGAAAAAAAAATGACAGTATATATATCACAAATATACATCTCATCAAGTGATGACGCATCCCGCAGGGAAAAAGTGTAAAAGTACGGTATATAATCCGAGACATGTACCTTATTATATTATTAGCGAGCGTATACGGCTAATATAACGCGAAAGCGAGCTCCAAATGCGAAGCAAACGCGATCCGCACCTACTAAACACTCAACAAACAACATGAGAAACATGCATATATGAAAGTAATATGAATATACAACATATAGCAACATCTATATATGCCAATATAGCAAATGCAATTAAGGCAACAAACGAAACCACCAAATCAATATAAATTTACTTCTCATTAACATTTAATGAATTGGTTTTCCAATTGATTCATTAACATTGGATTTTATTAACATTCATTTGTTCATTTTCCAATTAGTATACATTCACTAATTTATTCACATTGATTCGCTTTCAATCCAAATCAAATCCAATTATATTCAAATTTACATATTATTCATTTGAATTTAATTACATAGCTTCCAATTTCGCTAATTCACTTTCATTAACACTTAATGAATTTATATACAATCAATTAACAATCAAATAACAACCAATGTTTATTCAATACAACCAAATTTATTCACTTTCATTCAATTTGGTTCAACACATTTAATTCCAATTGGATCATATTAAATTGACTTCCATTCAATTATTCAATTTCTCAGCTTCATTAGCTTCTAATGAATTAACACTTACATTCATTGTCTCATATCAATTATTTACATTTAATTGATTAACATTCCAAGTTGAATTTCATTTATATAACTCAAGTTCAAATTCTTAATGACTTCACTTCATTAATTCACTTATTAATCTACTTCGATAGCAAAATTAACTTTATTCAACTTTACTTAAGTTATATTCAATTCCAACATCATTTGTTTCAATTTAACTTAAGATTCCACTTATAAATCCAATTTAGATTTCAATTCTAAAGTAAATTCTATTTAACCTTTACCAAAGCTAAATTTATTAACTCATATCATAAGTTCAAAACTTATTTCACTTAAATTCATCAATTTACAACTTGGATTTTTATTGATTTACTTATACTTACTTTAATTTAACTCCATCCTTTAAATTAAATTTATTCTACCAAAATTCAAATTGTATAAGTTATCAACTCATTTATCATTCCTATAAATATTTTTTTAAATAGGATTCCAGGGTCTTTTCAACCTTTCAAAACCATTTTTGAAATCAATTCAAATTACCTTCTGAATTTCCAAAACCAAATCCAATTTTTCCAAACAACTTCCATTTAAAATAATCTGGAAGCAATACCTCTTTTGGAAACCCGAAAATGAACACCAATGATGCCGCGGTCATCATCGGAATGATTTTCCAGCGACCGAAAAGAGTTTAGAGCTTTAATTTCTCCAAAACAATTTTTCAAAATATCAAATCCTTTCAAAACACTTCTCTGGAATTTTTATTTCAGATTATAAATCACATTTATAAACCTTTTACTTATATAATTTCACTTCTTATATATAAGATTATTTCACAATTGTAAATCACATTAATTATAACTTCATACTTATAATTCAATTGCTTATACGATTCATTCTTTTACAATGTTTTTTTATTTAACTTATTCAACAACCAAACAATCAATTCATATACACTTTAATAATTCCAAAAAATTATTCCTTTATATATAAAATATAATCGAGGTAAAATTATTTCATTTACCCAATTTAAATAATACTATGTCGACATGCCTCGTTTAAGTGTTTAGAAATCCCTATCGATAATATGGTGTCCCACACACCGATCAGAATCCATAAACAGCTCAACGGATAAGCAAACACAATATAAAACATTTTTATATTCACTAACAAATACGCACTCGTATCTATTATTACACTCACACTCATTCTAGAGTACTGCTGACTCTATCTCTAATGAGTTATTCCCAACAGAGCCATGGTTGTCGCTTAACCATAAGCTCTGATACCAAATGTAACGACTGCGATTTTTCGTCCATGAAAACCGACATCAATACGTCCACTGTATCAACTGTCGAGCAATCGAAGGCCGGAAAACCGTACCGTTAGAGTTAAAGAAAAAGAAAAAGGAAGAAGAAGAGAGAAAAAGATAGAACGGAACAGAAGAAATAACAGAACAACATCAGAATCTCACAATTCGCAGCGGAACAACATATAATAGATAAATGAATAATCTTTAAACAAAGAACTATATCAGTTATTACATTACATTTCATTACATCATCAGAGTGTACAACAGCAAACAACATCAACAGCGGAAAAGAAATATTATATACTAGAAATACGCCATGCCATCCAGCTTGCCTCCAGCAACTCCTGAATTCCAGAATATCCTGATAACCCTTACTCTTGACTGCCCGTGTGGAAATTGGTGGCACCTAGAGTTTAGGAAGGAAAACAATAAACTCCGAGTCAGTCATGTGACTGGTGTGAGAACTCAAAACAGTTTATCTTTAAAACAAAATAGAGGAATATTTTCAAAGTCAATTCGCAATGCTTTTTAAAATGAGACTACCATAAGGCCTCCCGCACACACACACAATGCAAACGCAGAATTGGAGGAGATTTCTCCTTATGATAGTCAAAGATGCTTGATATGCATTAAAAAGAAACATTTGATATTATTACTAGTGCATAGTGAGGAAAACATTTCAAAAGTAGAATATTAATCTTAGCCAGCATAGACATTTCGAACTATGCCTACTATAGCTATCATCTAAACAGTGGTGACCACCATAAGTAAATGGCAGGTTCTACAACTAAAACCGTACAGGGTTTCGTATTGGGAATTGGATTTCCAACAAATGGTCAGGCCAAGGAACTTCCCATTGCCACATGGAAACGCCTCTGGAATGACGTCCCGAGAACCTAACCGGATCTCTGCCAACACAAGGCCGGGTTACCTTTCAAACTAGGTAACTACTGACACGAATATGTCATCCCCCGATCGTAACCGATCTACCCGAGGATCCTCGATTTCCAACAACCACAAAATTTGCAGCAACAACATAGGTTAAATATCTGGGCTCCATACCATGATACCACCTCTATCCAGAAGGAATGACATACACTAAAGGGGCGCTACCCCCTAATAACCTTGCCGCATCCTTCCTGTTTTGACCATTTTCGGGGTGTGAGGTCCGACGAAGTCTCGTCCATAAAGCCACGCTTTATACAAAAGCTGTGCTTTGGGTCAATCAAATGATCATAGAAATGATCACCAAGATAAATGATCAAACAAATGATCATATCACAAATGATCAAACAATGATCATTTCACAGCAACACTCAGCATGCCACACTACCAAATTGGGAGTATATCACTAATAACCTTCAACTACATAACCTCTGAGCTCGTACGTCTCACAAAAGGGTGTTAAGCTAAGAGAATAAATTCTCCGCCACCAACAGAAATATATTTGAAAGAAATCAGCTTTATATCTCAATTTGTAATGTCAGACATACAATCCATACAAGTCTGTTCCGACTCGAACAGAACTGAAGGCACTTCCAAAGAAGTCCTTGCAATCCGGATATTCACTAATCACGACCGGACTTCCCGTCACTAAGGGTGATAAAACCTCTATATCGGAGATCAGCCGATGTAGAGTAACTCGACGGTAATCCTTCCGTTTTCACAAATATCCGATCTTCAAAACCGGTCATCAAATGCAATCCATAACGACGTATCACATACTCGGAATGGGTTATATGACCCCAAGGTCCTTTCCCGGATAACCCGAATAGTGAGCGCTTATTCAAAAATAAGTGTGGCATTCAAATTCAAGCAAATCACAACAAATACCTATTTAAAGGTAAATATTGATAGTCAGATTATTTAACTATCAATAGGCATGCTTAACATCACCAAATTCCAAATAATTTCCCAAATTATTTACTTTCCAAAATATCTTTATTAGATATATAATTTCCACACTTCAACCATTTGAAAACAATTTTTCAAACCACTTTTCACCTTTATCACTTTTGAAAACAAATTTCAATCATTTTCCTTATGCGAAATACTTTCATTTCAACATGGTTCATTTAAACCAATTAAATAAATCCTTACCGATTTACTTTATATTTACGTTCCAAATCCGTAAATTAATTCCCACACTTCAAAAATAAATCAACGTTTATTTTTAAACAAATTCCCCTTTTCATTTATAAATTCCATAGTGAATTTACATTCCAAAATATTTATGAATATACGATTTCAAATCGATTTCTGATATTCATTTTCAATTTATCTTTTTAAAAAGATAAATTCTCAAAAAAAAAAACATTTCATTTCATATTGGAAAAGCATTTCCATACTTATTCTAATAATAAGTATTTCACAACCCATTTATTTTCAACAATTGGAAAATATTTAATATACTTAAATCAAAATTAAGTATATATTTCATTCCTTAAGGAAATCATTCTCTTAACACATTTATTTGGGTCAAAACGAATGTTACGTAAAACATTGTTACGACGACCCAAAATCACTGGTATAAGGATTCGAAATTTAGATAGATATATAAATCCCAATACTATACAAAAAACATTTCCTTTCGGAAATCATTTACTATAACAACTGTGTTATAGTCCACCATTTCCTTCTATTTCTCGAAAACGTCTATTTCAACAATAAATGTTGAAATCTATGTTTTCGATGTTTAACACATTTTAAAACATCGTTAAAACGATTAACTTCATTTTATAATATTCATTTTCCCCAAGCATATTCATTTTATTTGATAATATATTCATTGTCCAAATGTTGAATATACTTCCTTAACCAATTTCAACATTCAATTTATCAAATTCCCTTGATTTCGAATTTATAAACAATGTCTATAAATTCCATTTCTATTTATAAACTTCGATTTATAATTTTCCTTTATTTACTCATTCCATTTGTATATCTCAATATATACCAAAAGTCCATATTATAAGTTGATTACTAATAATTCATTTATTTACAAAATCGTTCTTACAAAACTTCACAAATCATAAATCTTATTACTTATAAGATTCCTTTATATTTTATAACAACTTCAACTTATAAAATCTCCTTTATTAACAATTTCTATAAATATCCCATTTATATGCTTAAAACCCAGTTTATAAGTTAATTACTTATAAATCTTTTATTTTACAACATCTATTTATTTTATATCTTCACAATTTATAAATCTATAATTTTCAATGAAATCCATTTTATTCTTCATTTATCACTTAATAAACTTGTTTTATAATTCCAATATTTTTTATTTATAAATATCCATTTTATAAATCTTTTATAAAAATTGTTTGTAATAGTTCAAAAATCTAATTTAAACCATTTCATAAATTTATTAACTATTTATTTCAAAAATCACTTTTCGCTTTCATTTCATAAAAATCATACTTTTATAACATTAAAATTTTAACGTTTATTTATTTTTAACAATTCAAAATTTAATAAAACGTATACTTTCGAAAATCACTTTAAAATTTCTTTTAAAACCAAAATAATTATTTTAAAACTTCAGAAATGGATCCGATGATGCAGCAGCACCAAATAGTCAATCACGACATCCAAATATCATATATCGATATGATAATCAACAAATATCACAATATCTGTAAATAAATCAATACAGTTGAGGAATTCAGTTGGATCCCTCCAACCTGTTTCCCTACATCCAAAGATGTTAGCACAATACCAATTCCGTTTCAGTATGGAATTATCGCGGTATATGGGATTTATAAAATATTATCCGCTTAATAGACGGCGCAATAGGGTCTCATCCGCTATATACTGCGGGAAATCAATTCCAAGTACATAAATAATACCAATTTCACCGTTTATGAAATATTTACGGTATATGTTTTTAATAAATAACATCCGCTTACTAATGGCGTGTAATGTCTATTTTAACAATCAATAAATAACAATCATCATTCAAACATACATTCAAGAATTTTAAATCTAACTATTTAAAATAAAAATCGAAACCGATTTGATTGAGTGAGAAGTTCTCACGTTGATTTCAATTTCGTTTTAGCGTTTTATTTCGAATAAAATTAAACAGAAGTTTAACTTTACCCGAAATTCAAACTAGCTCCAAACGACTCCAATCCAGTTGCATAGCGTAGTGCTCGTCAATACGAAGCCAACGCACTTCATCTCGTCACAATCCGACCTCGTATGACAAAGATACACATTTTTTAAAGTTATACGAATTTTAATATAAATATTTACAAATTTCTATTTTACTTTCAAATCCAAAGCAATCTTGGCCGTTCGTCAATGCTACACCAGATCTGGCCCGTACGTTATCATCTTCCCTCCCTCTCCACATTATAACGCGACCAACATAACCCATTTGCCGTTCGCTAGGGTTGGAAATTTCGACCACCTAGTTCATCTTTTCGTCGATCAGGGAGCGCCATCGGAAAACTCGACATCGACTTCATCAACGGCCAAAGGCCGGTTACATGCGGTGCTCCCTTTTTCTTCAAAATCGTGCGCGACCGGTGGAGAACGCGGCCACCTAGCTCCTTCAAACGACCACGATGCATGCCATCAATCGTATGGATGAAAAGATCCCTCAACGCTCTACAATTTTCGTGTTGATAACTTTTCGAAATAATGAGTGGATTTGGAGATTTTGAGGGAGGAAGGAGGATCATTTTCGGCCCTTGGTTTTGAAAATGGCGGCCGGCTATTGCTAGGGTTAGGGTTTTCTCTTTTTTTTTTTTGAGAATAAGGGTCTATTTATAGAAAATATCGAACACTATTCATTCCGGAATTTCCAAACTCCGATTTACGCGCGGTGACCGGCGTTTCTAGGGTTTATCCCGCGTTTCGGACACAATGGAACAGGTTTTGGAAGCTAATTCGGTCATATGTGTGAGTTATGGCAATAAACGTTCGATTTGAATTAAACCGATTTAAACAAATTTCTAGGCGTTTTAGCTTGCACCGGACAAACGGTAAATCCAATTGACACGAAATTTAAAACCATACAATAATATCACATTACGGATCCGATGAAACTGGTTTCGTCGAAATCCGAGACTGTTTGAAAAATGACTATTTTAACTCGCCAAATTAATATTAAAAACAATTTCGATGCGTTTCGAGCTGCCACGATCAAACGATAACTCCGATTGCTACGAAAATTGAAATCCAATAACAACTAACTATTACGGATCCAATGGAACAAGTTTCATCCAATTCTGAGACTATTTGAAAAAATGGCTAATTTCACTAGTCGATTAAATATTAAAATATTCAATTTTCACAAATTAACTCTTAATTCGATTTTAAAAGTTCACAAACATCTTTCTAACTTCAATATGATAAAATAAAATTTTACAAATCATTTTCAATCATATTTAACTCAATTCTCAATTATTTCTGTATTTTCACATATTAAATTATCGATTTAATTATCCAATTAAATCCAATTATTCGAAATAAAATTTATTCGACTTATAAATTTCACTTATTAATATTTAAAATTAATTAAATATATAATTTTTAATTGAAAGAAATTCTGGGTCGTTACATACGTTATCATCCATATCACAAACATATAATCAACCATGTTATCATCCAATATAAACCAATATTCAACATCTTAATTTCTAATTTAACATGTGTATTATCAACTTAAGCTTTATTAAAATAAAACTAAGATTTGAGTATTCACCATTTACCAAATTGTTAAACTTCCTACCAACATTGATTTTTTAAAACACTTCACTATTGTTTTCAACTTCAACGAACTTTGAAAAATTCGGAAAAACTTCCTCAACACCTTGAATTTTCTCCTAGCTCGTTGTTATGAAATTGGTGGCACTTCCTTCTCTTTTTCTTGCCCCGGAGCTTTCCAACTTGCTTCCATCTTCTCCATAGGTTCTGCCTTGCCCTACTCTACATCATCCACCATCATTTCTCCCATTTTTAGATGCTAAACCATGTTTTAATGGTATTCTAAGGTATTTGACAAAGTTTGATGGTGTTTTGATTTTGTTTGATATGGTTTTGAAAAAGTTTGTAAGGAAAAGAGAAGAGAAGAAGCCATTAGAGAGTGGAAAAAAGCTTGAAAAGGGAAGAAGAAGAAGAAGAAGTGGAAAAAAAGTGAGAAAGTGGATGCTTATTTATAGAAAAAGTTTTGGATTAAAATAATATTTTGTAAAAAGACAGAAATACCATTTACTTACCTTTTACGCAACCTTATTTTTTCAACGCTTAATATCATGTTTCAAATTATTAATTTATGTCATTTTCACTTAAGTTAAGTAAAGAATATAATAATTATGTTTGGTTTGATTTAATGTTTACCTTTTTCTTTGAAATGACATGTTTGTTTTTTTGTGCTTACTTTTTGTTAATTATATTTTAGAATTTTATAAGTATGTTTAGTAAAAATAAACTTGATTAATGAATTAATTAATACTTATACTATTTGAATATATATCTTCCTATATAAGAAAATAAAGGTACGACAATGTTGTGACAGCTTTTAATTGACAAAACGTTGATTTTCGACGAAATGTTTTACGGTCACATTTTGATGTTTTAGTTAAACTATTTATTTATGTAAAACAAATTTAAAAATGAACTTTTTACTACTTTAAGTAAATTAAAACATGTTTCTTTATATTTTAAAAATCATATTTAATAATATCAAAATCTCTAATTTTACGATATATGTAAAACTGACAAAATGCGACAAAATTTAGTTATTTTTGTAAAACGATTATTAACATACATATAAATATTTTAAAATACTTTTATTATCTTTATTAAATGTTTTCAATAATATTTATATTTATTAAGTAAATATTTAAACCTATTTATTTAAGCATTTATTTATTTTTATCAAAACTTAACTTTTTTTAATTTGTTCTAAAATCCAAATTTATACTTTTTGAATTATCACCTATAAGGAAAAAATAATTTCTCCATTATTATCTACAATATATAACTTATTTATTTAATTTTTATACCCTTTTAAATTTAAAACAAACGAAATCTCTCATTTTCGAAGTTGCGAAACTACGGGCCGTTACATTCTCCCTTACTTAAAAGAATTTCTTCCTCGAAATTATCCAAACAAAATTTTGCCTAAAACATTTAACATTAAACTTAATTCCATATAATATACACAGATCATCTGTATGAAATATCTTATTCGAGCTCCTATTCGAATGCATGACTTTATTTCCGAACTAGTATTGATCCCCCGATTCTCTAGTGCGGATTTTAATCAAGCTCTTTGCTCAAAAACCTTTGCCTTCCTTGCATAGCTCTCAACCATGATAGAAAACTCAAGTGCCCAACCATAAACCATAATCAATGTTCATCGTCAAGAATCAAGTGATAAATCTTTTTTCGGACTAGTGTAAACTCAAATCTTAGATCAAAATTGTGTGATGAGATGATATACATATAATATATGTATTTATTAACCCACAAAAACTTTCTTAAAAACTTTATCTTAAGATCAAATACTTTATAAAGGTGCTTTAATAATCCATTTAATTATTTATTTCAAATATTTTTATTAAAGGAAAATATTCTAAAGAAACCAATTTTCACTCAAAAGATAATTTATTTTTGTTATAATCACTACACCAAAAAGTACTTTTGGCGGCGCACAACAAACGCAACCATAACTTATGGTGGCATTTTAGAGAACGCCGCCATACGACATGCAATTAAAAACCTAATATTTTTTGTTGTGTTTTTGTAAACGCCATTATAATGTGCCTTATTGCGGCGGCAAAAAAAGGCAACCGTAATCTTTTTTTGTACCATATTGAAACCCCACCAAAAGTGATATTTTTTTCAACTTATTTTTTCCATAGCGTTTTCTAAATGCCACTAAATAGACGCTTTTATCGATTGATCATTTTAAAGGCTGTATTGCGTTTTTTTCTGCTATTATATTTTTCCCGCTATTATATTTTTCCCGTAGCGTTTGATGAACACCACTAAATATTTTTGATTTTCATTGTCTATTTCTCACATTCTGCTAGCTCGTTCACTCTCCAATTCACTTTATTCATAATTTATATTAAACAGTAATAATAAATAGTTCAATAATAAACAAAAAATATATGAACAAATGAACTACCATAAACACAAGTAGTACATTACCATACATTGATACAGAAGTAGTACATAACCGTACATAGTCACACAACTAGTGCTAATAAAACGCTTGTTTACCCATAATTCTTTGTTGCATGCACAAGTGAAAGCTAGAACCAAAAAAGTCCAACCTTGCTCTCTTCGAAAATCCAATGCCTGCACAAGTGAAATTTGTAACGAAACGGGTTTTGCCCGCTCGAAAATCGATATCCATACTTCAAATAGTATTCGAATGTCGTAGATTCGACCGTTCAAAACCGATTCGCCGGAGCTTATAACAACATTAAGTAAATAACACAGCGGAATAAAAGAATAATACATTGATATACAACACTGATACAACAGAGTGATACAATGAATATCAATATACATCAGAGATACAATAAAATAGCAGCGGAAAGAAAATAGATAACACTAGCAGCGGAACAAATAACTCTAAGATAGTCTTCAACGAAGAACTCCAAATCTGAACTCCATCTCCAAGAACCAATCCAGCAATAGCTCGAACCCCCCATCACATATCACCAAGCTAGGCAAGACTGGTGCGAACCAAAGACTGAACTAACTCCACATAATCCACTATATCTAACTATCTGAAAAACCCAACTATAGACTGCTCGTGTAGAAAATAATGAGCATCCAAAGTTTAGGAAAGGAACAATAAACTCCGGATCAGTCATGGGACTAGTGTGAGCAACAAAAACAATTTATCTTTAAAAACAATCAACAAGAGAATTTTAAAGTAAATTCGCAATGCTTTTTTGAAAATGAAACTACCATAAGACCTCCTGCCACACACACAATGCAAACGCAGACTTGGAGGAGATTTCTTCTTATGATAGTCAAACATGCTTAATACGCAGAAAATTTCTTTGATATTATTATTATAAGTGCGCGGTGCAGAAAAGCATTTCGAAAGTAGAATATTAATCTTAGCCAGCATAGGTATCATTATATTATGCCCGCTATAGCTACCATATTAGATGGCAGGTTCTACAACTAATACCGTACAGGGTTTCGTATGGAAGATTGGATTTCCAACAAATGGTCAGGCCAAGGAACTTCCCATTGCCACATGGAAACGCCTCTGGAAGGACGTCCCGAGAACCTAACCGGATCTCTGCCAACACAAGGTCGGGTTACCCCTAACTGGGTAACAACTGACACGAGTATGCCACCTCCCGGTCCTTTAGGACCTTTATCCGAGCGCTCGATAACCAACATCACACCATAATAAATAGAGTGTTTCAACATGAGTAAGTATCTGGGCTCCATACCATGATACCACCCTTTTCCAGAAGGAAATGAACATACCCTAAAGGGGCGCTACCCCCTAATAACCTTGCTGCATCTTTCCTGTTTTGACCATTCCGGGGTGTGAGGCTCGACGAAGTCTCGTCCACAAAGCCACGCTTTGGTACAAAGCCATGCTTTAGGTCAACAAATGATCAAAGTAATGATCACAAAGATAAATAATCAAACAAATGATCATATCACAAATAATCAAACAATGATCATTTCACAGCAACACTTAGCATGTCACATTACCAAATTAGGAATATATTGCTGATAACCTTCAACTACATAACCTCTGAGCTCGTACGTCTCATAAAAGGGTGTTAAGCTAAAAGAATAAATTCTCCGCCACCAACAGAAATGTATTTGAAAGAAATCTGCTTTATATCTCAAAATGTAATGTCAGACACACAATCCATACAAGTCTGTTCCGGGCTCGAACAGAACCGAAGGCACTTCTTACGAAGCCCTTGCAATCCGGGTATTCACAATCCCGATCGGACTTCCCATCACTTAGGGAATCTCTATACCGTAGCTACTCGGTGCAGAGACAATCGATAGGTTGTCCTATCGTTCTCACAAATACCCGGTCTTCACCACCGGTCTTCAAATGCTATCCATAACGACGTATCACATATTCGGAATGGGATAGATGACACAAAGGTCCTCTCCCGGCTAAACCGAATAGTGAGCGAAATATTTAAAACATATGGATATAGGATTTCAATTAAGTCACAACTTAATAATTCAAAACTTTCTTTTCAAATGGTTTAATCCAATTACCATTTCAAATCTTTTAAACAAAAGATTTATTTCACAAAGATCAATTCATAGATTTTTCAAAACAATTTCATTTCTATAGGATTAACCCATTAAATCTTTAAATCAAAGATTTAACTTATAGTTTCAAACCGTTTCCAAAACTTGGAAATCATTTTCATTCTCAAACTTGAAATTCTTTTTAACACAAATTGGACGTTCATTTCTTATGTGAAAGCTTTTATTATGTGAAAACAAACAGTTTTCGTTTCAGAAAAATCCAATTAATTTACACGAGTTAAAGTTCTCAATTTATGTTCATATTCCCAAACTAATACATTTTAAAATGGTTTAACCCATATATAACTGGTATAACATCTTTAATCCCTAGTTTCAAATTATAGAATTAAATTTCAAATCTTGTATTTAAGTTTAAATCAATTTTATTTAAACTTCAAACCTAATAAAGTTATTCAAAATAAATTTCATCTTTGAAATTCCATTTCAAAAGCTTTTCACTTTAGACCCAAATCTTATTTTCAAACCATTTGAATTTAAAAATTCAAATTTAAAACTATTTTCAAAAATCTGTGACTAAATCGATTTCCTCGTGAAATCCATATTTGTGTGTGTATAAGTGTGGTCCAGGGGTTTAACACAATAAAAGTGCCACATCATCAATCATCACAGATTAAAACACAGAAATATAGTTGATAAGCGGTATTGACTATCACGCTTATCGTTCATTCACAGATTCACAGATAATATACAAATGTAAATAATAGAATAAATCATACACGGCACAAACCACAGAACAATATATCACAGATCAGACAGGACAATCAATTCAAGGTATCTCATACAATACCATCATTCATAAGTAAGGTCAAGTATTCAATAATCATTTATAACAGGATTAATAAATTGTTTAATCCTAATTAATTCAATTTATTTCCAATTAAATTAATTACTTATAAAATAATTGATTATCTAAATTGATTAATCTAATTAATTCTTTAAAATTAATCATCTTAATTAATACTTAATAATCTTTAGTTAATTATTTTTATTAACTAATAACATTTCTTTAATTACTTTTAAAACAATATCTTAGATTTAAATCATTATTAATCATCTTCATAAATCATTCTTTAATTCTCGTATAAATTAAATTCTTTTATTATCTTAATTATTCCTAAGGTAATTCGTTTACTTTATCAGTGGCTTCATTAATATTCGAGTGTATTTAAAACATTACACTTCTAAATTTTTACAGCTTCCCAAAATTATTTAACAAAATTTAACACAAATTCTAAATTATTCATTCTAATTGGCTTAATAATTAATGGATTAGAAATCATTAAATCTTCATTTACTTAAGTTAAAACTTATTCTTGATTTAACATGTTCTTTACAACATGCTAGAAACATTGTTTTCGAATTTCCTTTTTAAATTCCTATTTAAATTTTGACAATTAATTATATTACTAACTACAACCTTAATTGTTAATTTTCTTTATGCTTAACTATAGTCATTAGTTAATTAAAATAATTTATTAAGAGTTAAAACATCGTTAAACATTAACTTTCTTTCTTTTCTTTAAAAATATAATTCTGCAGTTTGGTGAAAATTACCCGAGCAACCCAGAAAAAAACTTCGAGTTCAACCCCGTGAATTTCCCATCTCTCCCCGAGTCTCCCTGTACCCATTTCTACTTTTTTTCTTTCTTTTTTTTTTTTTTTAAAGTAACGAACTGCTGAAACATTAGCTCACTCACGCACAACACCAGTCTCGAGTCAACTCACGAAAATCCCGAGCTCCACTTCGAGTTCGGCATCTTCTTCCCCAATTCGTCCCTGCCGATATATCACGTGCACATGAACCATCGTTGCCGACCTCCAGCGATGATCGCGATCATTCCCTAAGTCCACTCGAGCCTATTCCAACCTAAACGCAAACCCAAATGTCACTGACATCCATAGAATCAAAATCGAGCCATTTATCTCGACATCAGGAAAACAGCGCTCGCCAGAAAACCCCTCATTCCTTTCGCCTCCGCCTACGAGAACACCAGCAGCTCCGGCCATCCACCTGTCGTCGCTTCCTCTTTCACCTCCCCGTACCACGCGACACTCGATCAAACGAAGAGCACGAACGAATTGATAATTTTCGACCCTCCAAAACTAGGTTTAAAAACTTAAACCTTGCGCCGCCGTCACCACAGTGGCCGTGGCCACCTCCAACTATTTTTCCCATCACCACCACAGCCTCCTCTATCACCACGAAAAATTCCGACCTCTTCGATCAACGACATCGACCGTGGCGACCAGAAATGCCCAACTCAAACAAAATTAAACTGCTCTCCACTCCTCTATTTAAAAATCATGATTTTAACTTTAAAAATCATATTTTGTTTTAAGAATTCAGTTTACATTCCTAAATTTATAAATTAAAATGTTTGCAATTTGGTTTATAATAAGATTGTTCAGCCTTTCTTGACTTCCAAAGGTTCCACCAATTTATTTTAACTTAATTAAGTTTTAAACCTCACTCTATGATAAAACAAGTAAATTTTATTTATATGCTAAATCCTAATGATAACTAGATCAAGGAATAGAACATTTCAAATCAGATCTTAGATTTGAAACTGGGAACTAGGTGTCAGGCATGCATTCATATTTCACTTGAATATGCACAAAATTTCACTACTATATACATACAAACATATTTAGCTTTATATATTAATCACGCAACCTTATTCCATAAACCTAAAATTTTAAACAGTGATGCTACTCACCTGGATCTTGAATAAGGCAGAGAACAAGAACAAGGAATAGAGAAGAAATTTGAGCCTGCACACATTTTTTTCTCTTTAACTTTAGAAACTGGAATGCTAAGACAGGAACATGATGATTCAACTTGATTCTAGGCTTGCATTTTGAAGATGGAATCTGGTTACAACTTATAGAAAATTGTTTACAGGGTTTGAACTGAAAGGAGAAGCTTGATATATAAAATAGAAGTGTATAGAGAGGATGTTACTTATACAGGTGATATATTTTTATTTTATATTCTTCTTTGTACAAATAGAGGGATTATTTATATTCAAATGGTGGCTAAAGATCCAAGCATTAATTGCTTTTGATCTTCCTGCTGATTTCTTGCTTCAATTATAAAAGAAGTTCCTTTTTTTCTTACTGAACAAATATGGCAAATATGGATGTATAGTAAAAGAAATAGTGTTATACAGGGAAGTATTTCTTTTGTACTGAGAGGATGAGGGCATTAAATGCATATGTACCCTTGCCTCTACTTTGTTTTGTTTTATACTTGCCTTGCCTTATTAATGCAGGCTACATACTATATTTTGCCACACAAAATATGGCCGAGATGATATTGTGGCTAAGGACATCTTGCATTAATTGCTATGTCCTATTTTGTTTATAACTTATACTATTTAATTATGTATGTATACCTTGTTTGTTTATTCATACTTTGAAATATGCATGTCTGAAGATGCTTTTATTTTATCTTTCATATTCTTTCTTTTTCAAGCTTGCATACTTTATCTTTGTTTTGTCTCGGCTGTACATATTTTGCATATGTATTTTCTTTGCTTGTTACTTGTATTTAAACTATAAATGGTTTCTATTTTACACAATTTTTATTCAAAAATAAATTTAAGTATCAATTTAAACTTAATAAATTCAAGATCGTTACAAAATTACAACATATAGTCAAACAATTATGTTAATTCGTAAGACTTCAAATCTAATATCAAACAACTACAACATTGTACAAGTATATCATACTATTATTTATAAAATTTAGTTAACTTAAACTTAGTTAATTTTATAAAACTTATTTAATTTTAACAAAACTTAGTTAATTTTTATTAACTTGGTTAACTTAGTTAATTTATTATTATTATTATTATTATTATTATTATTATTATTATTATTATTATTATTATTAGAACCTGGTTAACTTAATTATATTATTATTATAAACTTAGTTAATTTTTAAAATAAATTGGTTAATTCATCATCATTATTATTTATAAAACTGTTAAATTATTTATATTATTATTATTTATAAAATTTAGTTAACTTAAACTTAGTTAATTTTATAAAACTTGTTAATTTTAACAAAACTTAGTTAATTTTTATTAACTCAATTAACTTGGTCAATTTATTATTATTATTATTATTATTATTATTATTATTATTATTATTATTATTATTAAAACTTAGTTAATTTAATTGTATTGCTATTATTAATATTATAAACTTAGTTAATTTTTATAAACCTAGTTAATTCTTTATCATCGTCATTATTATTACTTAAAACTTTTTTAAATTAGTTGTTATTATTACTTATAAAATTTAGTTATCTTAAACTTAGTTCATTTTGTAAAATTTGTTTAATTTTAACAAAACTTAGTTAATTTTTATTAACTTGATTAACTTAGTTAATTTATTATTATTATAAACTTAGTTAATTCGTTATCATCGTCTTTATTTATAAAACTATGTTAAACTAGTTATATTATTACTATTAGTAAAATTTAATTAACTTAAACGTAGTTAATTTTATAAAACTTGTTTAATTTTAATAATTAATTTTTATTAACTTAGTTAACTTAATTGACATATTATTACTATTATTATTATTAAAACTCAGTTAACTTAATTATATTATTATTATTATTGATTAACTTAGTGGAATGATTAAATTATTTCCACTAGTTGTGCATGTTCGGTTGCTTAATTTACATGCACAACTAAGTTAATAATTATTAATTAGTTCCAGCAAGTAAATCATTAACCAAGCCAAGCTAAGGATATGAACGTGCACTTATTACCTGGAAAAGCTTTATAGATCTCTTTGGAAAATTTGCCATTAACCCCAACCACCTCGACCAAAGACTTGACACCTTCAAAATGATCGACTCTTCCATAATATACAAAGACATGAAACATAGATGTTAAGCCTAGTATTCCTAATAGTTTTCAAATCAGCAAGGACCGAATGATGATATAAAAACATCGTTGACCATTCTGTTTGTCCAAGTTAAGGTCTTTTAGTTGCACATGCATAAAACATTTCCAAATATCCTCTGTACCCTAGTAGCTACTTTACTTATTTTCACTATAATTTCTTGTACCAAAAAAAGAAAGAATTTCAGAAGCTATCAACTGCTTACTTCAAAAATATAAGATGGTAGGTACAAAAGTTGAAGAAAATACCTAGCTACTTTACTTATTTTCACTAAAATTTCTTGTACCAAAAAGAAAAAGAATTTAAGAATCTATCAACTGCTCACTTCAAAAATATAAGATGGTAGGTACAAAAGTTGAAGAAAATACCTAGCTGGTTGAATATTGAAGGTAGAATATCTTGCAATCCTGTCGTGAGAAATTCCAATTTAGTAAGGTTCGTCAAATAGCAATATACAAAATATTAAATGAATTTTGATACAATTGATATACAGAAGAATGAGATTAGATTACTTTTAGTTTGGCAAGCACCGTTGACAACCCATGTGTTAGCTTGAGTTGAAGCTTGCACTGAAAATAAAAATGCATAGATTCAGTCAGGTAAGAAAGTCCATGACAGAGACTTTTTTGGTGATTATATTCTACATTACCCTTAGGGTACAGAAATTGGATAATGGAATCGTCTTGGAAGATGTTGACCTCTTCAATAGCAGGGATGCTGTTTACCCCTATTCTTTTCAAAGTGCTTTGAAGCTTTTTATCGTCTGTGGTGTTGGATTTGTGAACTGCCTTCTTCTTTCTAGACAAGCAAATGAATAAGAATAAACAAAATTAAACAATGTATATAAAAAATGGTCCCTCCAATTTTTTAATTAGGTTAAAATTTCAAAATAGCTTCACTATATTAGCATATGAAACCGGTGAAGCAGCTTTAATAACATGATAACTGATAAGTTCATTTTTTATATTAGGAATCCACCTTACTTGTGAATTTATGTTCCAAATTTAGTGATCTTTTAGTTGATACAATTTGAATAGAAAAAAAATAGTCAAAATGTTGCATTATTTTCTCAATCAATCCACATACAAGTTTACAGTCAAATGATATCTTTGGTTGTAAACAAAATCATTCACCACACAAAACATTTTCCACATCATAGTGAACAACGTTTGTTCAAGACACGTATTTTTCAGCATAAGGTGGAGCGCTAAGCATGGTTGGAGGGTGTCCTAAAACTTCACACCATGTGTACTATAATTAAATGGAAATTAAATAATCAAAAAGACCATGTACACTGTTAAATTTCATATAGTTGTATCAGTGCATTTCTGTTCTATTTGCATTACATCTTCCAGTACACTGTTTCTTTGAATTCACTGTTCATACCACATTTTTGTTTTTTAGTTTGAGCACTACAAACAATATGAGCATTTCAACTTGAAAATGCCTTTTAATCCAAAGTGTTCATTATAATTTTTGAGCATCCTAATTTCATACAAAGTGTTCTTTGCTACCGTTTACATTTGTTTTCATCTTTTTTTGCATTTTGTTTCATTTCAGTTTTACATTTTGCATTTTGGTTTCAATTCATTACATTTCAGGCATACTTCCCAATTTCCTCCTCAAACATCCATTTGAACTGCTACCTCACTGAACATACATTACCTCGCCTGCCTTCATCACAACCACTAACTTAGCAACCTACTGCTATTTCACCCATTGTCCGAAACAAAAATCACTTCCTACCTGCAATCTATGTCACCTCCTACACCCTCAAGCGCCCTACCTTCAACTTCCAACATGTGGTCGAAACACCTAATCACATCATCAAAATTCTTCCACACCTCCTCCTGTCACTGCATCGAAACCACACCACTGCAAACCGACCACTTCAACCAACATTGACCTCACCTAAACACAAATTTCCTTTCATTATAACAGCTACAAACTTCCAGTCTGTTCTGATTCCAACCTTCAACAACTCCTCCACCATACATCCCAAACCATCAAACTCCACTAAACCCCTCAAATACATCAACTACCCATGTGATCACAAAACTCCACCCAACTATACAACCCATTCCAACCTCCTTCATCAATCACGGAACATTTACAACACTTCTGCCATAGATAAACTTCAACCTCAAACTTTGGCCGCAAACATTATCAGCTACCATTCAACTACAACTTCCACCTTAAGCTTCATTCACAAAACAACACTCCCCACACAACTATCTTCAATCTCCAACATGCTCTTCACCAACTTCCCTCTACAACTGCAACCAAAATTCGATCAACCCGAAAAACCTCATCGACACCGCATCAAAACATACACTTCACCTACAACCTACCACTATCTCCTGCATTCCCAAACTCCTTCAATTTCCTCTGCCTTGTCATCCCGAACAACCATTCCAACCCATCCAATCCAAAACTAGAACCCGTATTTCAACTTCATCAGCAACACCTCTGCCTCAACCACCCTGAACCTCACGTCAACCATAAACCTAAACTTTGGAAAAAAAATTCTTAAGTGTAAATACAATCTCCTCTTTAAAAAAATTGTCTGTCTCTGTTTTCGATTGATTCAGGTCGAGTTTATTTATTTATTTTTTAGTTTTCTTTTGTTGACTTTCATTCAAAAGATTTTGTTTTCATTTCGGTAATCAATTAAAAAAAATTCAACACATTTTCAAGTTGCAAACCCAAATGGAGAGGAATTTTTGGTACAAAAAAAAAATGCCCATTTGAGGAATTTCAAGCTTTGGTCATGACAATGCTGAATGCGAGAAAGAAAAGGAAAAATAGAGTTGTAAAATAAGAGATGAAGGACCTGAATGCAACAACCCTGTTCTATATGCTAATGCTAAGCATCAATAGAAATGGAAACAAATAAAGGTAGAGTAGTTGAACCGAATAAAATTCTATGCATGTGAACAAAGTTACACCCAATACCTTCTAATAAGGTGGCATTTCGTTGCTGAGACCTTATCCAAACGAACAAGTTGGCAAAAATATGATAGACAAAAGATCTACAAAATTTCTGCCTATCTCTTGTCTCTCAACAAAAAAATGGAAACATTCATGATCCCATGCAGACACAAAATCCCATTGTAACACTATCCAATTTAAACCATGATATTACTTCAACAACTACCTTCTCCACTATTTCTGCATTACCCATCATTATTGAAAATACTTCTCATTCCCAACCACCTGTACAAGTTGTAATTGCAACAAACCACCACCGAAATGAATCAATCCTCTCTCCAAATAGTATGCCTTGCTTAATAATTTCCACCTGACAACCATCGCATTGACGCCTACTTATCCCCTCCATCTGAAATCCCCAGTAAATCCACTGTCTCTACCGCCAATATCCTTCCTCCTATTCTTTCATCAACCTCTGATTGGCCCTACTCTTACATCCACCTTCCTCAACATGTCTCTTAACTTATGTAAGCTAATCAACTATTTGCCTCAAACTACTCCATCACTGATCCACATTACCCAATCCATAACCTCCTTGACCACTCTATCCTTTGTCCATCCTCTCCCCTAACTTCTCATGCTCTTTTTCTGATCTCCTTAGAGTTAGCTACTGGCCCACCTTCTCCACATCCTATTTTCACTACTTCTTGTCCAAACCCCAAAAATAAGAAGAATGACTAGAAAAAGTAATAAGAAGGGAGAAATTACTTTTGAGATAGATTATGATAGTGGGTAAGAGTTTAAATTGCAACGGTTATTCACAAAGTACACTATTCCAAACCCAACAGAAAATGGTCATCCAGCTAGAAGAGCTACTAGGCTGAGTACTTCGGTAAAAGATAAAAAACCAAAAAATATATGTGTTAGATAGTAATGGTTCCTGGAACATTAGAGCTGCTGTTCTAATGATAAAACAACAAGAAATAAAAAACTTTATTCATTTTTGTCATCTTGAAATGATTGCGATACTCAAAACTAAACTTGACCTTTCTTTTACCAACAAGGCTACTTCTTTTATAAACCCTTCATGGCTTTCCACTAACAAACTGCTGCAAGCTCCTTATGGTAGAATAATCATTATGTGGAACCCGAATTTTATTTTCAATCAACCCTCTTGTATCTTTTACCTAGTACATTCATTTATATGTCTCACATATCACTTCTAACACCGATTTCAATATCATTTTCATCTATGCTATGAACCAATGTTCTAGCAGACTTCTTTTTGCTAACATCCCACGTCTACATCCTTCACACACACCCTGGCTATGCTTAGGAGATTTCAATTGTATGCACTAACCATAAATCTAGTGGTAATCTCCTATCCTTAAAGGATATATCCCCTCTTAATCTCATGCTCCTCCCTCTATGAATTAAGGACATATGGCTGCCCCTACACTTGAAATAAAAAAAGACAATAAGGGAAAAGAACTTTTTGTAAGCTAGACCACTCTGTCGCTAACCTGAATGCTTTATTCATCTGGCCTAACCTAAAAACTTATCCCACCTCCTGGCCCTTCTGACCATAGCCTTTCAACACTTGGACCGACCATCATAACTATCATACTATTGTTTTGCAAGGTTGAAACACTATAGTGCAGATAATCCTATGTTTGTTTTGTAGACCAAGCTAAAAACATCAAAGCTGCTTTGAGAATTTGGGCTAATTAAATCTGTAGTGACAACAAGTTTATCTCAGACATTAAAGCGTAGCTGGTTTCTATACAAATCAGATGTTGGATAATTGTGATGACGTTCTTCTGTCTTCTTTGGATCATAGCTTGACTAATCAATTGCGGACCTCTCTTTATGCTAAGCTTAAAATAATAAAACAAAAAATTGGAAAGGGACTTCTTACATTTCAGGATCGAAAATTGGGAAAGCATTCACAACTTTTAAATACATCCCTGTTTATATAAAAGGTTATATTTTTTCAAAAACCTGGCATTCAAAACTGTTACACTTGGTTTTTAGCAAAATAGTCAAAAGCTTGATACATTTACATTTGTACAAATACACCATATACATTCAGAGCCATATATGCACTAACCATAAATCTAGTGGTAATCTCCTATCCTTAAAGGATATATCCCCTCTTAATCTCATGCTCCTCCCTCTATGAATTAAGGACATATGGCTGCCCCTACACTTGAAATAAAAAAAAGACAATAAGGGAAAAGAACTTTTTGTAAGCTAGACCACTCTGTCGCTAACCTGAATGCTTTATTCATCTGGCCTAACCTAAAAACTTATCCCACCTCCTGGCCCTTCTGACCATAGCCCCCGATTCTCACATGGCATGGAAAAATCATGAAAAATTGGCCTCCTTTTGAATCTTTCAACACTTGGACCGACCATCATAACTATCATACTATTGTTTTGCAAGGTTGAAACACTATAGTGCAGATAATCCTATGTTTGTTTTGTAGACCAAGCTAAAAACATCAAAGCTGCTTTGAGAATTTGGGCTAATTAAATCTGTAGTGACAACAAGTTTATCTCAGACATTAAAGCGTAGCTGGTTTCTATACAAATCAGATGTTGGATAATTGTGATGACGTTCTTCTGTCTTCTTTGGATCATAGCTTGACTAATCAATTGCGGACCTCTCTTTATGCTAAGCTTAAAATAATAAAACAAAAAATTGGAAAGGGACTTCTTACATTTCAGGATCGAAAATTGGGAAAGCATTCACAACTTTTAAATACATCCCTGTTTATATAAAAGGTTATATTTTTTCAAAAACCTGGCATTCAAAACTGTTACACTTGGTTTTTAGCAAAATAGTCAAAAGCTTGATACATTTACATTTGTACAAATACACCATATACATTCAGAGCCATATATAAAACTATATTCGTTAAAAATAAAATTCCAGCTCAAGTGTGTGTGTGTGTGTATATATATATATATATATATATATATATATATATATATATATATATATATATATATATATGAAGGTGTACATGTTAAGAATCAAAGTATGTGTATATATGTATACATGTTAGGTTCGACGAAGTGGAGGAGATCGCCAAAATTTATGAACAAACTGATGCGAACAAACTGATAAATATTAAAATTTATATATCTGTATGAAGTTGTACATGTTAAGAATCGAAGTATGCGAAAAAAATGATAAATATTCAAAGCAATAATCCTCTTTACATTGATTGCCTCGATTTGTAGATTCGGGCCTTGTGAACAAAGCGGAGAGGAGCAGATTCGACGAAGTGGAGGAGATCCCTATTGATGAAGTGGATGGGAGCTAATGATGAGGAGCTGATGATGAAGTGCAGTGATGGTTCGAGCGAGAGGACGGTTGAACTGAGCGAGAGGGAAATTTTGGTGAAAGAGGGAAAAATAAAACGGAGGAGGGGAAAAGGAGGCAGTGGAGGGAAATAGGAGAAAAAAAACGTGACAAGGGTTTAAGAAGCGGAAACCCTAAAATTAAACTGGAAAAAAAAAAAAATTGTAGCACATGCACTACAAAGGCCACTGACAATTGCAACTAAAGATAGATTTTCTTATAGTGAATTTTATTTCCCACGATTTTTTAACTTAATATATTTCCTTTAATACTAATATTATTTATGAATCATTTTGTAAAACTGTTACTTAAGTTTATTACATCTTATAACTTATGTAAATCAATCATATTTTGAAGACTTAAGTCCAAATTCTTTATTAATGCTAGAATTGATTAATAAAACATTTTCTATAAGTCCAAATTCTTTATTAATGCTAGAATTGATTAATAAAACATTTTCTAGGTTATAACTACCTTTTTGAAGAGTCATTATATTACTTACTTGTTCATGACTTAAATCTATATTTGTATGATACACCTTCACATCCTAAGAGTATATACAAATTCCATATTTCAAATTGATTTTACTTAAATCCGTCTGTCTAACAAATTTAGACTTTTTTTTAATTTACTATTATCTCAAATTCATAAGTATTAAAACTTATTTCTTATTTAATACTACTATTAATTTTCTAGCTTTGAAAAACAGATTTTAAAACCACCCGTATTTAAATCATCAAACTCTTAAATCTCTTTTTTTCTTTGTAAATTAAATTTATAAATTATCCTTATCTTATTACATTTAATCAAAGTATTTCAATCTTTTACCAAAAGTTTTCATAAATTTCTTATCTTTTAGTTTAAACACTTTTATAAAGATTACTTATTAATTTCTCATTATTTCTTTAACTTAAGAAAATTATATCAGTCGAGTAACTACAAACCAATCCAAGGAAATGGGTGCTACCAATAGTATTATATATCCTCTTAACAAGAAGAGTAACACTTAAGAGAAGTGTTTATCATCAAACACATCTCTTACCCATTTTTAGTTTATTTTTGAGCCAATCGATTTAGTTATCATAAAATACCACTTTTTATTTGAAATAATACCATTTTCAAAATCCTTTAGAGATTACTTTATAAAACCTATTTTATAAATTCATTTTATGTTATATTAATTAACTTCATTTAAATTACCACAATTCTTTAATTTACTCGAATTTAAATTCTCATTCTTGAAATAAATCTTATTATCAAACACCTTATAGTCAAATCGTGAAACTTAGTTCATAAGGTATTTGTACTTAAACTTTTAAATCAAACAATTGATCACTTTATGATAGTAACATAACATTATCATTTCTTAATTTATTATTTTGGAACAAGTATTAAAGATCTTAATTACCATATTAGATTTCTTGCTTATCGATTATCTTTATAAAACATCTTATAATCAAACTGTGAAATTCTAATCACACGATGTTCATATCTAAATTTCACTAATCCTGATTTCTAACTATACAACTTTTCAAATTATATACTTCATATTCAGAATATAATCCTAGATAAAATTATTTCATTTACCAATTTTTAAAAATCAATGTGTCGGTTAGTCTTGTTTAAATATTTAGGAACACTCATCGATAACAGTGATCAGGCACATCGATCAGAATCTGTAAATCGCTAGATAGATAAATCAACATAAAACAATTTATTTGTCACTAACAAATACACACTCATATATAATACACTCAAACTCATTCTAGGGTATTACTAACCCTTATCTCTAATGGGTTACTCATTCTAGGGTATTACTAACCCTATCTTTGATGAGTCTTTACCCCACCAAAGCCAAGGTTCTTGCTTAATCTTATCAGCTCTAATACCAAATGTAATGGTCCGTTTCTCCGTACCCTTTGAATCGACAATAAACCATACATGTCTAACTCAAATTGCACGAAAAGACAAATCATTAAGGGTAGAAAGAAAATAAAGACAGAGTGGAATCTCACACGAATGGAATAACATATATTATTTCAATAATAATCTTTATAGTGGAAAATTTTAAAATTCAATATCAAAGTCTAACCTAGATTCAGTCTGGACAGTTATAACACCTGCCCTTAAAAATGCTCACAAACAACAAAACAAATAAGATAAATGCAGCGGATAATAGAATACGTCCATACGATGATGAAGATCTCTAGATCTCCTCTAGAAACTCCAACTTCTATAACTAAACCCGAATCTACTCGGATATGACCCAAGTATTAAAAATACCCGGATTAGGCTTGATAAACCAGTGTGAGATACTCAAAATTGTAAATACATAGATCATGACGATGTTATCAAATCCTTTGAAACGAAGAGTAACACGCGCACACATAAACACAGACAAGTTTTTACCATATGATAATCAAAATACTTTTATACCAAAATTCACTTGATATTATTTTTAATTACATTCTTTTGAAAACACTTTTCAAATAAACTTATTCAAATAAGAAATCAATATTTGGACTAAGTCTAAGGTAATATATCTAGACTAGATCAACGGAATATACCAAACGGAATATATGATACTAGAAAGTGAAAGTCTATACGAGTGGACCGTATAGGATATATATGCAAGTATAAACAACTAACTATATAATATAACTTGATAGATGATAGTAGCAAAGTAAATTAAAGTAATCACACCAGGATTTTATACTGGTTCGGACCTTCCGTCCTACGTCCAGTCCCGAAGCTTCTCTTCGGAATTTCCTTTCAACTAACCCTCTCTTGACCCGGAGGAACAGGTTTACAATAGCAGAGTTTCTTTATCAAGAATGTGTTCAATAACATGGATGTTGACTATTAAGTACAATTGCTTCCAATATATATCTGGAAGAGTTAATTACAGGTATTTTGATTGCTTAGAGATCAGGTATAAATCAGAGTATAAGAGTTAAGAGCGTAAGTAAGTAAGGTGAGTTCTTCTATTGAATTCCTGATTCTATTTATAGTGGTGGAGAGATCCTTTGTGTAGTTACAACTGTTAGTAAGTGCTCTAAGGTTGCTTCTTATGGTGATGAAGAGTTGCAGTGAAAAGAAGCGAACGGGTTCTTTCGGATGTGACAGTTGTTCATTGAATTTACACAGCCGAGTCCAAAATCAGACGTCTGGATAATATTTCAGACGTCTGGTCTTCATATATTTTTTGTATCTGTTTGTATTTCAGACGTATGTGTTTATTAACCAGACATCTGGCTTTCATATATTTTTTATATCCGGATGCTTTTCAGACGTCTGAGTTTATTAACCAGACGTCCGATTCTTTCTGAGTCTCAAACTAGAGGAATCAATCAGACGTTTGGCTACTGTACCCAGACGTCTGAATGTATGCATGTTGCTTTATCTGTGTCTGTGTCATCCCTCTTCCACTTCTATCGACTTGAAATCTTTTGATACTTCTTTTGAGTCTTGTTTTTGTCTCTTGGTGATGTTACTCTATCAACTACCTGTAAATATAGATATATATGTATATTTGATTTCCATTGTGTAGTTGTTACCATCGAAACCATAGAATTGATTTCCCAACAATCTCCCTCTTTTTGATGATGACAACTATTCAATGTACTTATATATAGATTATAAATCTCCTCCAGAATATGTGCTTAATGTTTTATGATTCTACCTATATTTCTTCCCCTTTGGCATTATCAAATAGAGTTATAACAGTGAAGTCAATCGTCAAAAAGAAAAAAAAATCATTAATAACATGAAGTGATTACAATCATAGATTTGTACAAAAATTATAAAAACTACGATTCCCAAATTCTAGATTTCCTTTAGGGAAGCTTTATTTGGATCATCTTCCTTTGGTTCTTCCTTTTCAGAAGTGCTAGCCTTTATAGGAGATGTCAAAGCTTCCTTTGGAGGTTCATCCTCAGATAGCTTTGAATGTTTTATAGGAGGGGAAGGTACAAGGGTTGTCCAATCCTCAGAGGGTGGTGTTGGACCACGAACCCGTTGTAATACTTCTTTAAGAACCGATAAAACAGTCGAAAGAGATTCTTCAACTGTAGCTAGACGTATAGCAAATGAAGCTTCAAAATTGTCAATTCGCTTAGCCAAATATTTTTGATTTTGGGACAGTGTATGTTGGTTCGAAGTGTGAGATCTCGAATACTTTCATTTGGATTTGTATCCAGTCGAGTCTCTATAATTTTATCTTGTCCCAGATAATCAAATGGTTCGGAAGGAGGAGGAGTAACTTGTCGATGTTGTACTTCCTCTTGGGATGGATCAATATGTGGTTGAGGAGGAGGCTCAACTCTTCGAGATTGACGATTGTGTGTCCAATCGTCGAAGGACATAAATTCTGGAGGGATTTCAGGTAGGTGCATCAGAGAGAAGAATTTGGTGGAAGCATATTTAGGCAAGATTTCTTCGAATGTCGATAGGTAGGAAGGAACATTATGTGCACAAAGAAGTCTCATAATATAGGTAGGGTAAATGATCGATGGCCGTGATCAAGCCCAAAAGTGTTTGAGCTCGTCGAAGATGAATTTGGCCCAATTTACCCGAGTTCCACTAAAGAGAGCATATAGAGATTTGTGCTCCAATTCTGTTATTTGCTCGTGACTCCCCATACGTGGAATAAGTGTATTTATTATCATTCTTGTCAAGAGTCGAGCTTTTGGACGTAAATATTTCAAAGCAAATTTTGGCATTTCGTCCTCCCAAATTTGATGAGTAACACTATTCCGTGGCTTGAAGCGCATATTCGGAATGTTGTATAAATCCCCCAGGGTGTCGGAGCATCCTAAGGTTCTACCTATTAAACCCGGAGTTAATCTAATAGTATTTCCATAAAAACTTGACCATAGCCAGTTGTCCTCATCTTCAGTGTTCCACACTGAAGTACTATCAAGATTAGCGTAGAATAAAAATATAGCTAATTGATCTATTTGAACATCATTAGGAGTAAAAGAGATTAGGGTTTCCAATCCAGCATTTTCACGAAGTTCATCTAGATCGTACATAGGGAATTTAAGGATATTATAGAAAGGTCCTATATGAAGTTTCTTCTTTTGAATATCTTGATACCTTTTGATGGAATGCGGTGCTTTATGCATCCACCTCTCGATTTGATCGTCGGAGCACACCTGGGGGTTTGAAGATGAAGTGGGCTGGTCTTGTTTGCGTTTTGAGGTTTTGATATTCTTAGTGCGAGGAGGCATTTTTGATTTAATTTTTTTAAAGACGTTGATTTTGAAAAAAAATTGTCAATGAGAAAATCGTGGATCGGAATAATTTTGAGATAAAGAGAAAAAAAATGACGTTATCTTGGTGTATATAAATGGTCGATTGAATTCCAGACGTCTAGATTTGAAATCAGACGTCTGGTTTGCCCTAATTTTTTTTACAGAAGATACAAACAGACATCTGGTATTTGGAGTAGATGTCTGTTTTGGTCGAATTTGTGAGATTGAATAGGCAGAAAATTTAAACAGACGTCTGGTTTTATATCTCAGACGTCTGGTTTAAATAAATGTTGCAAGAATTTGTGACAGAGAACTTGGTCAGACGTCTGGTTCAATGTTTTAGACATCTGAAATTTTTTGGATTATATTTTAGGAGGCAGAGCTTAAGTTCAGACGTCTGGGGGGTATATCAGACGTCTGACATATGCACACTGCTTAATTTATAATAGTATATCATTGTATCATACATCTGAAGGATATAGTCAGACGTCTGGAATTTGCAGTTTGGCTGAAAATAGCCTATGGTTTGATGGTTTCACTTATTTATCGAATTTGGATAACAAATAATTTTATTGTTGTAAAACACATAAGTATAGATATATATAATAATTAATATGATTTATTTATTTAGAAGGCGACGGAGTTTTACGATTTCCTGACTCGTTATCCCTCCATGGTCTTAGTGGAGACCATATATTTCCTTGTTCGTGGGTCTGTGGGGAGCCAGAATATCGTCTTGGTGAAGGGTCTGAAGGAGTACGATACGAAGAAGATGGATCTAATGAACTACAAGGTTTTGGTAGCGGTTCATGGATATCTTTCTTTCGTGACGAACAAAACTTCATCGCCACTTGCTCTAGAAAACTTAGCCGTCGTGCCGTAACTTTTTTTCGAAATATAGCTCTCGTTGAAGATCTATCTGTTGTTTCTGGCAATAATGAATTTCATCAATTTTCTCCTTTGTGTTAGGAGAAATTAACAGAGATCTTTTAGTTTTATTATTATCTGGAGTAAAACTCGTATGATACAAGGACAACCTATTTGTTGGCTCTTGCTTTGGTTTAGGCGTGGGAAGCCATTGTGGTGTGTCAACCGAACTATCAGTCGATGGTGTTGAGATGGAGATGGATATACAAGAGTTTCCAGAAGACATTGTTATTTTTTATTATAAAAAAATTGATTGTTTGGATATAGTTGTTATGTGACTATGTATATATATAAGTTGAAAACATTATTTATAGAACAGCTAATTGTCTAAAAAAATTAATGGTTCAGAAATTAATAAGTATAATTTGTGGTAATAAAATAGATTACTAAACTTAGTCTTTAAATGAAGTTATTAATTTTTTAAGGAAGAAGATCATGAAGTGAACAAATACCTAAACTTCGTCGGAATTTAAAGAAAGTTTGTTCATTTAATGGTTTTGTAAAAATGTCGGCTACTTGATTTTCGGTATTTACGTATTCTAAAGAGATAGTTCCTTTTTCAACATTGTCTCGTAGAAAATGATGTCGTATATCTATATGTTTGGTTCGTGAGTGATTAACAGGGTTTTTTGATAAATTTATAGCACTTGTGTTATCACAATATATTGGAGATTTTTTGATAATTTTACCGAAATCTGTTAGTGTTTGTTGCATGTATATCGCTTTTGCACATGCTAGAGCTGCGAAGATGTATTCGGCTTCGCAGGTAGATAAGGAAACACAATTTTGTTTTTTGCTAAACCATGAAACTAATGATTGTCCGATAAAGTGACATGTTCCACTAGTACTCTTACGATCTGTTCTACATCCACCGAAATCCGCATCGCTATATGAAACAAGTTCAAACGATGATCCTTTAGGGTAAAAACAACCATAATCTCTAGTACTAGATAGATAACGTAAAATACGCTTAACAGCTCTTAGATGAGATTCTTTTGGTTTTGCTTGAAATCGAGCACATAGACATACACTCATCATAATATCAGGTCGACTGGCCGTTAAATAAAGTAAAGAACCAATCATGCTTCGATATAACTTTTCATCAAAATCTTTTCCATTTTCATTTTTTTCTAAGTGAACAGTGGTACTCATTGGTGTTGGTTTGCATGATGTTTTATCCATTTCAAATCGACGTAATAAATTGTTACAATATTTTTCTTGGTGAATAAAAATTCCATTTTCGAGTTGTTTTATTTGTAGACCTAAGAAGAAATTTAATTCTCCCATGTGTGACATTTCAAATTCATTTTTCATAATATTTGAAAATTGATTACATAGATTTTCGTTGGTTGAACCAAAAATGATATCATCAACATAAATTTGTACAACTAAAATATCGTTATTTTCTCTTTTAATAAATAAAGTTGTATCTATTTTGCCTATATGAAAACCAGATGTTATTAAGTGATTTTTAAGACGTTCGTACCATGCACGAGGGGCTTGTTTTAATCCATATAGTGCTTTATGTAATTTAAAAACATGATCGGGATATTTTTCGTGAACAAATAATGGTGGTTGTTCGACGTATACATTTTCTTTAATAAAACCATTCAAAAAAGCACTTTTGACATGCATTTGAAATAATTCAAAATTGTGATAAATTGCAAAGGCGAGTAATGTACGAATGGCCTCTAATCTTGCTATTGGAGCAAAGGTTTCAACGTAATCTATACTTCTTCTTGATTGTAACCTTGAGCAACTAAACGTGCTTTATTTCTAACGATATTTCCATTCTCGTCTGCTTTGTTTTTAAATACCCATTTTGTTCCTATTACGGATTGATCTTCAGGTCTTGGTACTAATTCTCATACGTTATTACGTTCAAATTGATTTAATTCTTCTTGCATAGCTATTATCCAAAAATTATCATTTGATACTTCTTTATAATTTTTTGGTTCAAATTTTGACACAAATGTTATATGACTTATTTGATTGAGTTGATTTCTAGTTACTCTTGAATTAAGATCTCCAATAATATTATATATTGGATGATTCTTAAGAAATCTAGGGGATGAAATCAAGGTGTTATTTTGCATATTAGTTTCATTATTAATAGAATTTGTTGAATTTGTTAGTAGAATAATTTCTTCTTCATCATTAGTATGACGGTTAAAAGGATTTTCGTCGAACGAGACATGTAAGCTCTTTTCAATAGTATTATTTCGTTTATTTAAGATTCTATATGCTTTGCTACGATCCGAATATCCAACAAAAATACCTTCATCGGCCTTTGGGTTAAATTTTCCTAAGTTATCTTTTGTATTTAGTATAAAACATTTTGAACCGAAAGTTTTAAAGTACGATACTTTAGGTTTTTTACCAAAAAATATTTCAAAACAAGTTTGTTTAGTCATGGGGCGTATGGTTACTCAATTTAACACATAACAAGATGTCGCAATAGCTTCAGCCCAAAAGTGTTTTGGTAAACCACTACTATTTAGTGATGTTTGTGCACATTCTTGTAATGTACGATTTTTTCTTTCTACAACACCATTTTGTTGAGGTGTACGAGGAAAAGAAAAATTATGCGTTATTCCTTTCTACTGCAAAAGTTTGTAAAAAGGTCATTTTCGAATTCTCCTTCGTGATCACTTCTAATATTTTTAATTTTCAAATTCATTTGAGTTTTAATTCTTTTAGCAAATATTTTAAACATACCAAAAGTATCGCTTTTGTGTTTTAAAAATAAGGTCCATGTATATCTCGAAACATCATCGACTATTACGAAAACATATTTGTTGTGATTTATAGACCTCATTTGTGTTGGGCCAAATAAATCTAAATGTAATAATTCTAATGGTTGTTTTGTAGAAATTTTATTTTTAGATAAACGAGCTTTTCTTTAGTTTTCCAATTTGACAATCATCACATAAGTTTTCTACTTTGTAGTTCATTTTAGGTAATTCTCTTACCAACTCATATTTTGCTAACTTATTAATACTCTTAAAATTGATATGACAAAATCGTTTATGCCATAACCATGGATTATTATGTTTGACGGTTAAACATAAGTTTGAATTTTTATTTTTATTTATGTTTAATACATAAATATTTTTTTTCTAAATCCTTCAAAAATGAGTTGTTTGTTATTATCAAAAATATTACATTTATCTTTTTCAAAATTTATTTGAAAACCTTTATCGCATAATTGACTAATGCTTAGTAAATTGTGTTTTAGATTTTCTACTAATAAAACATTTGTAATAATAGGAGAGTTAGATATACCAGAGTTGATGACTTCTCCAATGCCTATGACATATCCTTTTGAATTATCTCAAAAGGTTACTGTTCCACCATCGATGTATGTTATATTTGATAGCATTTTTGAATTTCCGGACATATGCTTGGAGCAACCGCTATCTAGTATCCATTTCTCCTTATTTTTTACTTGGGTACCTGTAAAATAAAAGATGTTTTAATTGGTACCCATATATTTTGTTATGGTCCTAATTGTTAGAGGGAGGTAGCCATACCCAAGATGGTTTGGTACCTTTATAAATATAATTTTTATTATAGACTACTCTTTCTAAGTAATTATTAATATGCTTTTGTCTAATCAAATTATTATTTGTTTTTGGATTCCAAATTTTCATATTTTTTATATTCAATTTAGACTTAGGTAAATTTCTAGTTTTATGTAACTAATATTTTTAGCATCATTTCCTTTTTGTTTAGAAGAATTTTTAAATCCTATTCCATTTCTATTGCCTGATGGTTTTGAAGTTTTGATAAGATTTTCCAAATCTTGTTTTCCTTTATTAAATTTTGACACATTGTCGGTAACTTTATCTAATTTTTCTTTTAGTTCTATATTTTCAATTTTCAATGATTCAATATTATATTTAAACTCAACATTTTCTTTTAACAAATTTTCTTTTACTATAGTAATATTCTCATTTTCTATCAATTATTTTTAAATTTTTTTGGGATATTTCAAGTTCTTCTTCTAGAATAATTTTTTCATCTTTCAGCATTCCTACCTCAAGTTCTAATCTATTTATTTTTACTATATATTCTTTGTTCAATTTTTTTATTTGTCTAAATTTATCATCTAATTCCATGCTAAGTTCTAATAGTTCATCATAGCTAAGTTCAGGACATACCTCTTCAGTTTGTGCCATAAAACATACATTAGCATGTTCTCCGTCACTATCGCTATCACTTTCAGAAGATGAAGAATCTAAGTCATCCCAAGTTACTTTGAAAGCCTTCTTCTTCTTGAATTTTTGAAATTTGTTATTCTTTTTGTCATTATTGAGTTTAGGGCAATCCTTCTTCATATGACCGTATTGATCACATTCATAGCACTTGATTTGAGTTATTGTGTTGGACTTCCCTTATTTTTGAAATTTGGTCATCTTTCTAAATTTCTTGAATCTATTGTAATTCTTGGCAATGAAGACTATTTCTTCTTCATCTAAATCAGAGTTATCATTTTTCGCTACTGGAAATGCTATATTCTTTTTCTCCGAATTATTTCTTTTCGTGCTTGCAAATTAGCTTCATATGACATTAAATTTCCTATCAACTCTTCAACTTTGAGAGAAGAAAGATCGTTAGCTTCTTCTATAGTTAAAACCTTCCTTTCCCAATCTGATGTTAAAGAGTTGAGTATTTGAGAGACTAAATCAAAATCAATAAATTTAACTCCTAATGCCATAAGATCGTGTTGGATAGTTTGAAATCTAGAATACATGTCAAAAATAGTTTCATTTGCTTCATTTTGAATGAAGAAAATTGGTTTTGTAAAATTGAAATCTTAGTTTTTTTGACCTTTATTGTACCTTCGTGTGTAATTTGTAAGGTACGCCAAATATCAAACGCAGCGGTGCATAACATGACACGTGAAAATTCATTTTTGTCTAAAGAGCAAAATAAAACATTCATAGCTTTAGCATTATTTGATGCTAAGGTCTTTTGTGCATCGGTCCAAGTGTTTATAGCAGTAGTAGGTGCTTCATATTTATCTTGTGTGGCCGACCAAATTTCATGACCATTCGCTTCAATAAAAATTCTCATACGTGTTGACCAATATGCATAGTTAGATCCATTAAAAAGTGGGGCCGTGCTGTGGATTGTCCTTTTTGAAAAATACTTGCCATATTAAGGTGATTCAAAAACGTGTTACTGTTATTTGATCAAAACCTTGCTCTGATACCAATTGAAAGTCTATATGAGTGAACCGTATATGATATATATGCAAGTATAAACAACTAACGATATAATATAACTTGATAGATGATAGTAGCAAAGTAAATAAAGTAACACACCAGGATTTTATACTGGTTCAGACCTCCCATCCTACGTCCAGTCCCGAAGCTCCTCTTCAGAATTTCCTTTCAACTAACCCTCTCTTGACCCGGAGGAACAGGTTTACAACATCGCAGTTTCTTTGTCAAGAATGTGTTCAATAACACGGATGCTGACTATTAAGTACAATTGCTTCCAATATATATATGGAAGAGTTAATTACAGGTATTTTGATTGCTTAGAGATCAGGTATAAATCAGAGTATAATAGTTAAGAGCGTAAGTAAGTAAGGTGAGTTATTCTCTTGAATTCCTGATTCTATTTATAGTGGTGGAGAGATCCTTTGTGTAGTTGCAACTGTTAGTAAGTGCTCTAAGGTTGCTTCTCATGGTGATGAAGAGTTGTAGTGAAGAGAAGCGAACATATCCTTTCGGATGTGATAGTTGTTCTTTAAATTTACACAGCCGAGTTCAAAATCAAACGTCTAGAAAATATTTCAGACGTCTGGTCTTCATATATTTTTTTGTATCTGTTTGTATATCAAACGCCTGTGTTTATTAACCAGACGTCTGGCTTTCATATATTTTTTATATCCGGATGCTTTTCAGACGTTTGAGTTTATTACTAGACGTCTGATTCTTTCTGAGTTTCAAACCAGAGGAATCAATCAGACGTCTGGCTAGTTTACCACGACGTCTGAATGTGTGCATGTTGCTTTATCTGTGTCTGTGTCATCCCTCTTCCACTTCTATCGACTTGAAGTCTTTTTATACTTCTTCTGAGTCTTGTTTTTGTCTCTTTGGTGATGTTACTTTATCAACTAACTGTAAATATAGATACATACATATATATATATATATATATGTATGTATGTATGTATGTATATTCGATTTCCATTGTATAGTTGTTATCATCGAAACCATAGAATTGATTTCCTAACAGAAAGGGGCAGCTGAAATGTTTGGAAGTCATTACAGCTATTTTAGGAGTACAATCAAAACTGTAAATCTCGTATTAGGATTGGATTTCCAACATGATAGGGAACTTGTGGCCTTTTCTATGATCCACGCATAAGAAACATAGTTCCCACCGTGCTTTAATCGCTTTTCTCAAACTAGTCACTTGGAACTATACTTGCTACACTACTACCGATAACTGGTAGTTCCCTGCTTTTCTCAAGCTGACCAATTTATCCAAATGGGGAAATAAATGCCTTGAGGGACATGTCCACAAAGGGCCCAACGTATTGGACACCACCATACACACTCACTTATTCCGAATTTACATCTATCAGACCACTTAGTATCCTGTATTATCTTCCGAGCTGTCAGGCTAGTGAGGCTACGCTCAATTTCTTCAAAGCCATGGTTTCATACAAAACCACGCTTTGATCATAATAGGTTCCAGTTTGAATGTCATGCTTCCATTCCTTTGATCACTATTTGGCTTCCACAAGCATACAACCTTTGAGCTTGTATGTCTCAAAGAAGGGTGCTAAGCTAAGAGAAGTTACCTTCCTTGCCACCAAGCAGATGTACATTTATACAAGTCAAACGTCGTGTCTCAGAAATGCAATGTCAGACATTCTTCCATACAAGTTCGTTCTGGGACTAAACGAAACCGAATGCACTTTCCTACTACCACTAGTAGCGATTTCCTACTACCATTAGTAGCGAGTAGTCCTTGCAATCTGAAAAATCTACATAACGGGGATACCGCTGCTATAAATAACTCTATAATGGGAGCTACCCAGAGCATGTACAACAATCAGTCCTCATGCTGTGAAGATCCACGGTCTTCAATAATCATCATCTTCAACATATCTTCACATTCGAACGTATACATTGGTCGAAGTGGTTTTTGGATAGGAATCACCAAAATCAGACTCCGGTTCCTTCGAAACCAATCATCGCTTTAAAAAGATGTTAAGTTCATACGTAGTTATCGATCATCAATCAATTACTTCATCTTTTATCTAATCAAATATCTTTCTTAGATATTTTTTCTTCAATTTATTCCATTTTCTTTTCAAGAGTATATGGAATCATTAAGCCTCATTTATCAAATCATTGATATATTTAAACCTTTCTTAAGTCCTGAAATAATTCCAAATCATTTTATCTTTTACTTAGGAAAACATTTCCAAATCATTCTTTTAATCTTAATTAAAGATTTCTTTCTAAACTTCGAATCATATTCATGCAAATCGAAGATTTTCATAACAGAGCAGTACTGCCATTTTAAATATGGTAAATTTCACCTCTAGGGACTGATGGCAAGTAATCCTACATTATGAATATCTTTGTCATCGATGATCATTGTCTTCAATATATTTTATTTAGAAAATTAGTTTGAAGGGGTTTACGGATAAGAATCACCCAAATCCGATCCCGGTTTTTTGAATAGGAATCACCCAAATCCGATCCCAGTTTCTTCATGCTAATCATCGATAAAAAAGATGTTACATGGTTAAATAACATTCAAAGAATTTTTTTCTTTTCTTTTATCTTGGAAAAACATAATATGATCTTTTAGAGCATCCGGACTTTCCTTTCGATCTATACCACCCCTCGCCTAAAAAGAGAAAACATATGCCAGGCAAGTTCAGGGCACTAGTTGCTCCATCCCTAACCTTCGTTAAACGCCTTGTTTTATCTTCCCAGATCTCATACGCGAGACAAATGTACTAGTCGTTTCCACATACTTAGTTATTAATCTTCATTTTAGAAATGATTTATTAAACTTCTAAATCATCATTTAAAACACATAATGATTGTTTAAAAACATTCATAATTGATTCTAGGAAATATCGTTAAGTTTAAACTCATATTCAAAATGCTATAGAATTCGCAGTATAAAAGTGCAGCGGAAAGTGCCATATAAGCTTATTTGATTTAAACAACTTTTTAATATTTGAAACTTCATCTTTTCCATTCCAAATCTCTATTAACAATTTAATAGATTTATCAAATTTATTTCATATTTTAATCATTTAAAAATATCATTTATAGTGAAAATCCCTTTTGGATTTCGAACTATAAAACAGCGATGTTTTTAGAAAATTGTTTGGGATATATTTCAAAATCTACTTAATGAAATCTTGATTTTATTTCTTCGTTGGAAAACTTGGAATATAATAGACCAGAAAATTCTTATATTGAAGAATTCCGAGCTATTTTCACTTTATACACTCATTTAACTTTTATGTTACGAAATCGCGAACTACCGTTACGCGACGATCCTAGTTTTTGCTTTTTTTTCATTTTCTTGTCAAACTTCTTGGAAACACTTTTAAATGTTTATAAAAAATTTCTAAATCATTTTAAACAATATTTTTATATTTCAAACTCATATTCCATTTCATTTCACTTCATAATAGTATATTATTATAATATTATAATTATAATATTATATTATTATAATGTCATTTTCAATCATTTTAGATATTTTAAAATCATTAAGAGGCAAAATAATTTCCATCCACACATTTGTATGGATTTAATTCTCATTTAATTAACTATGCTTACTAACTATTTTTCTTATCATTTATCAAACCAAGTTATCATCCATATCACAAACATATAATCAACCATAATATCAACCAAGTTATCATCGAATATCAACCAATATTCAACATATTAATTTCTAATTTAACATGTGAATTATCAACTTAAGTCTTATTAAAATAAAACTAAGATTTGAGTACTCACCTTTATCAAATTGTTTAACTTCCTACCAACATTCGTTTTCCAACACTTCATTGTTGTTTCAACTTCAACTAACTTCAGAAGATTCGTAGAGCTTCCTCAGCCTCTTGAATTTGCTCCTAGCTCCTTAGAATGAAATTTGCGGCACTTCCTCCTCTTTTTCTTGCTCCGGAGCTTTCCAACTTGCTTCCTTCTCCTCCATAGGTTCGACCTTACCCTATTCTACATCTTTCTCCATAATTTCTTCCATTTTTAGATGCTAAACCATGTTTTAATAGTATTCTAAGGTCTTTGGCAAAGTTTGGATGTGTTTTGACTTTATTTGATATGGTTTTGAAAAAGTTAGTAAGGAAAAGAGAAGAGCAGAAGCCATTAGAGATTGGAAGAAAAGCTTAAAAAAGGAGGAAGAAGAAAAAAAGTGAGAAAGTTGATGCTTACTTATAGAAAAAATTTGGGATTAAAATAATATTTTGTAAAAAGACCAAAATACTCTTTACTTCCCTTTTAAGCAACCTTATTTTTTTCAACACTTAACATCACATTTCAAATCATTACTTTATGTCACTTTCACTTAAGTATTAAGTAAGAATATAATAATTATGTTTGGTTTGATTTGATGTTTACCTTTTGCTTTGAAATGACATGTTTGTCATTTTGTGTTTACTTTTTGTTAATTATATTTTAGAATTTTCTAAGTATGTTTAGTAAAAATAAACTTGATTAATGAATTAATTAATGCTTGTACTATTTGAATATATGTTCCTATATAAGAAAATAAAGATGCGACAACGTTGCGACAACTTTTAATCGACAAAACATTGATTTTCGACAAAATGTTTTATGGTCACATTTTGACGTTTTAGTTAAAATATTTATTTATGTAAATCAAATTTAAAAATTAAATTTTTACTTCTTTAAATATATTAAAACATTCCTCTTTATATTTTAAAATCATATTTAAATAATATCAAAATCTCTAATCTTACGGTGTTTGTAAATCTGACAAAATGCGACAAAATTTGGTTATTATTGTAAAACGATTATTAACATACTTATAAATATTTTAATATACTTTTATTATCTTTATTAAATGTTTTCAATAAGAATTATCTTTTTTAAATCAATATTTAAACCTATTTATTTAAGCATTTATTTGTTTTTAACAAAACTTAAATTTTGTTTTGTTCTAAAATCCAAATTTATACTTTTTAAATTATCAACTATAAGGAAAAATAATTTCTCTATTATTATCTATTATATATAACTCATTTATTTAAGTTTTAAACCTTTTAAATTTAAAATAAACGAAATATCTCATTTTTGAAGTAGTGAAATTATGGGTCATTACATATATTCCCACCTATTGAAGCGGGTAAGACTCTATTATGTTCCCATGTAAGAGCGAATGACACTTTGCATACGAATCCTACCTCGAAATGGTTGATTTATAATTTATGATTATATAACATTTGTGATTCAAGGGAAACAGGTCGAAAGGATCCAACGGGATTCCTTAAAACTGTAATTTTATATATATAGACACACACACACACACATATGAGCTATGATGTAGAGGGAATTCATTGGAGGGATCCAATGGGATTCCTCATTATTGTTTGAATTGTTTCCAAAATATTTTGTTATATGGATTATTGAAAAGTGAACATGATTGTGGATATTGTAGTTATAACATTGCTATAACTTTGAAAACTAAAACCCAATAGTGATAGAAAATCAATATCGATATTGGTTAAGTTTTGAGTGGCTATTAGCCTCAAATTAGTATTTTAAAATTACTCTAAATCTCCATTTGAGTTGGAATTAGTTTTGAGATAGGAAATGATTTTTGAATCTAAAATTAGGTTTTGAAAATATTTTTCTTTAAAGATTATCTATTATAATAATAACATTTTAAAGTATTAATTATATTGATATCATTTTAAATTATTTAATTACATTAATATATTTTTTAAAGTTAATTAATTATATTAATATTATCTAAGGTTATTTAATTATATTTGTATTGTTTTAAAGTTATTTGTTTATAGTTTTAGGTTTTGAAGAAATTATCAAAATATTAAGAGGTTAATTATTTCAAGAATAATTATGGTTTGAAATTAATAATAGGATTATTAATGAGGTTTTGAAAATAAATTATTATTATTCATAAAAAAGGTAAATATTAATTATTCTTATTTCTTAAAAAAAAATTTCAAATTATTAATTATTGTTTTAATATGCTTTTAAAGTTAATAATTTTCATTTATCTACAATGTTTGTTGTTAATAATTATTATTATACAATGATTTTAATTATTGATAAATGTTTCCAAGACCCATAAATGGAGTCGAAAGACTTGGATTTTATGAAGAAGTTTATAAAACGGTTTGTAGACCAAAGGAAAGGTTATTTGCAAGGTGAAGGAGTTTATAAATGGTTAGATATCCATAAACGAATTTTAGAAACGGGTATAGATTCATAAAAGTAGTTTTGTAAATGGTTTTATGGATATATAAAGACTTTATAAATAATTTTAAAAATGTACAAAAAGAATTTATAAGAGATTGAAATGTATAAAAGAAGCTTTATAAATGGTTTGAGAAGTTTTATAAACTGGTTTACAAATGGTTTAGAAAATCATAAGGAGCTTATGAATTGTTTTTGAATCGAATAAAAATGGAATCTTTCTCAATGCGTAAATATACTTATACTGTTGAGATAAGTATATGGATATTTTTGAAGTAATGAAAATGTAGAGATTTGCTGATATATCTTTGTAAAAGTATTCTTATATATGTAATTTACAAAGTGGGTTTTATTTATAAAGGATTTATAAAACGAGGCTAGTGACGGCTTAGGTGCTTAACAAATGTTGGTTTTTTCTACGGAATAAATCCCTGATTGAATGTTCATTATTTGATAGTTAAATAACCGATTGTCGAATTTGGACCAAAAAGGTAACTTTGGAAGTATCTAGGGGAAACATGTGAGTTATATGGCAAAGTCATCTCTGATGATGTTGTACTGTGCTTATAAATCTTGTTTCGTTCTCCAAGGACAATCAACGATAAGGAAATCCATCCACTAACAGTTAGGTGGTGATCTCGATCTTAACTTTGGCTGTTTATTTCCTAAAGAATCAGGGTTGAGTTTATAAAAAATTATCAGAAGTTGTTTCGAAGAGACCGGAATCAGATTTGTTATCCGAAAACCTCTTCGATCCAACTCAAGCATTGCGAACTGAAGACATCGTGAAGAGCATGGAATCGAAGATAGAGATGTGAAGTGCGAGGCTAATCACTGCTAATCTTAAGGGTGATTCCCAAATAGATGAAGTATGAATAGTGCCTTCGGTTCGTTCAAACCCAAAATAGACTTGTATGGATGAATGCTATCAGCACATTGTCATTGGAAAGGCAATGACATTCTAAATGTAAATGTTCTTGAAATGTAAACGTAGCCTCAAGCCTCATCAATCGAGAATGACTAAACCAGGGGAGATGCAGCAGGGCTAAGTGGGTCGCTCCTAAGTAGGGTACGATCATCCCTACGTAGAGTCGTTGTTATCTCTTATTTGCATGCTGTAAGGCCCATTAACGGTGGGGTAATCATATTCGGTACTGTCCAGCAAGGAGTAGGCTGGTCCTGTGTTGGCAAGTGATCCAGGCGAGTTCTTCGATGTTATTTTATCTAGAGATACACTATGACGGACGGTATCCCAGTAGCCCAATTATTGTATGTAATCCATTCTCCAATAAGCACCGTATGAACTTACCTATGCCCAACTTGCTGAAACGTGAGATGCAAGCATTTAACTATATTCATATTTTACTTTAACCCCAAGACGTTATTATAATATCAATGGATTTTTCATAGATAATATTTCGGTGATTGTAAGGTAAAATCCCATTAATGTTTATGTGCGATGTGGTCTTATGAGATACTCTTGATTTTTCAAATGTTTTATATCTTTAAAATCCATTTGGTTGTGTTTTCTCACACTAGTTTTCTAGACTGACTCGGGTGTTATTTTATATAATGCTTGGGTAAGACCGAACATTTTACAAATTGGTTCGGATGCTTTGGAGCTCCAAAAGACGAGTTGGAGGCCTAAAGATGTACTTATGTAGATGGTTATTTTCTATTGGAGTCATTGTTTGTTTATCAGAAATTTTGAGGACAAGCTATTATAACTGTCCAGGCTGAAATATGTCAATATACTTGTGACGACCTGTCTTTCATTCCATAGAAAGACGTATCATCAATAAGAAAAGAAAGAGATAGAAATAGAAAAGATAGAAAGAAAGAACAACAACATCAGAATCTCACATAGGAAACAGAACAAAATATAATATTACACATATCCATTACATAGTTTAACATATCAGAGTACACAAAATAATACGGCTTCATTACATTAGACAGTTATAAGAGTCTGCCTAACCATTACATCCAAAATACAACATCAAAAGGTCATAACACAGGGGAAAAACATAGATAGATATGTCTGTTCTCCAGCTCCATCTTCTAAAATATTTTTACAATTAACGGTGTCGCTACCTCCAGCAATTCGCTCCACACATCGACGATCGACCACTCGTACATATCCGACCCTCCACTGATGTCGCGAAGACTATTCCAAAATTTCATCTTCCAATTGAAAAACTGAAACCCATCCCCATCTGAAACTGCCTCGACGAGGCAATTCCGACCACCGGAATTACCAAGATTTTGCCAGCGTCATCGACAGACCCCTCGCCATCTCTTCCCAAAACAATATGCAGCTCGATGCGCTAAGAAAACCACAGCGACCAATTTTCCAAGCTTCGAAAAAACTAGGGTTTAAAAACCAATTGGTCTATCGTCGACGCCACAGCGATCGTGTACCCCTTTCACCATTTTTCCCCACTTTAACGATCGCCAATCTGTCTCCAGCCAAATCCCCGACCTCCAATACTACACCAGTCGTCGGAACTTACTCGAAATCTAAAAACTGGACATTCCCAAAATGCTATTCCAATATCGAATTTTTAGTTTTAAAAATCCAGTTTTTCAGAGGCAATTCAAGTTTCATGCTTGATTCTTCAAAATAAAATGTTTGATTTTAACAACTTCTTTAAAATCTTACTGTATTTTCTTAGTTTCAGAAGATTTGCAAACTAAAAGTATTAAACATGTTTTTAAAACGTGAATTATGATTTCACAAACTTATATTGTTTGAAACTCTAGATCTATCGGTGACTAGATAGAAATATATTGAATTTTTGGTTTAACTTCCACTCTGTAACCAAGAATCAGAGAAGAACAGGTATATGCAATTTGCACAGAACAACACATATATATACACAGAGATACATACTTAAAATACACATGCAAAGCAAAATTTATCCAAGAATCATATGCATATATCTTAGTTTACTTAAACTTTTAAATAATGTGTTTACTCACTTGATATTTGTTTTAAAGAAGAGACTCCAAAATCTTGCAATCTGGAAAAGTTTGAACATCAGTGGTTTTTAAAACTGAATTTGCTGAGTTGCTTAAGCTTGAGTTTGATTTGCCTTAACTTTGAATTTAAAGAGTTCTTGTTAGCTAAGTTGATATGTGGTTGTAGATTCCTAGATCTGAGATTACTTGACTAGAAAATTTGATCTGAGCTTGAAATCTTTGAATTTTTGCAAAGAAGATAGTTTTAATTTTTACCGAAATCTTGATTTGGTTGATACTGAATTTGGTTATAGGTTTTGGTAATTTTATGGCTTATTCCTTTTGCTTTTAGAAAATGAGATGTAAAAAAATGAATGAAGATGAAGAAGTACAATTATATAGGTTTAATTTTTGATTTATTAAAATTAAGAAAATAATATAAAAATGTGACACTTGTTACTAAACATGCTTAATTAGTTAACACATGTAATTAGAGATATTCACAAGTTAACACATGTAGTTTCATGCAAAAATAGATTTTTAAAAAGCTTTTATAATTAATTTTCTAATTTATAATCACATATTTAATTTATATAAATATATTCCTTTAAAAAGAAAATAATATAAAACAAATTTTATATTCTAAATAAAATCATGAAAATACACTTAAAACCAAGGTATAATTTAAGATATAAATAACTATATTTTGAATTCCAATTTAAATATCCGAATTCAATTTAAATTTTAAATTCAATTTAAAATCAAATTTGATATATACATATAATTTTAACAAATCCATTTTCCATTGGTATATAATAATTCTATTTTAAAATCAATATATATACAACACAATTATTATTATTGTTTAAAATAACAATTTTATCAATTTTAATTAATTTATTAAAGAGATTATCACATTTAAATTTGGTTTGAAATTCCGGAATATCACATTCCTCCCCCTTTAAAAGAATTTCATCCTCGAAATTTAAACAAAAGATAATCCAAAATTTCCCATTTCATTTTAACAATTCAAGCATACATATCACCCATACATAAGCAACCAATAAACAAAACGTCCAAACAGCAGTACATCCAATACAAACATCACTAGTTATCCGGACACAAATCCGGATAAGCCTTCCTAAAACTATCCAGAGTCTCCCAGGTACAGTCTCTGGGATCCTCACTCCACTAGACTTTGACAAGCTTCACTATCTTGCTCCTGAGTTGCCTCTCGTCTTGATCAATAATCTGAACAGGATGTCTAACAACTGATAAGTCCGGCTCAACCTTAAAGTTTTCTTGCACAGCTGGCTCCACAATAAGAGATGGATCATGCACGTATTTCCTTAGATGAGATACGTGAAAATCATTGTGAATTCCAGTCATCCGGATGGGCAATTCAATCCTATAAGCTACGACACCAATCCTCTCGAGCACTCGGAATGGACCAATATATCTCGGGGCGAGTTTTCCCGTCTTCCCAAATCTTACTACTCCTTTAATTGAGGAAACTTTGATAAAGACTAAATCTCCAATCTCGAATTCCAATTGTCTTTGTCTTTTATTTGCATATTTCTTTTGACGGTCCTGAGCAACTATCATCCTCTTCTTGATAAGCTCAACTTTAGCAGATGCTTCACGGATCAGATCTGGTCCAAGCACAAGACAATCTCTCGACTCTATCCAATAGGCTGGGGATCTACATGATCTTCCATATAGAGCTTCATAGGGAGCCATCTTAATACTTGCCTGGTAACTGTTATTGTAGGAGAATTCCACTAGATGTAGATGGTTTTCCCATGATCCACCAAAATCCAATAAACAGGCCCTCAGCATGTCTTCTAGAATTCGATTAAGCCTCTCCGTCTGCCCATCTGTCTGGGGATGATATGCTATACTCAATCTCAAACTCATTTCCACAGCTGACTACAAAGCTTCCCAGAATTTGCTAGTGAAGATAGAATCTCGATCACTTACTATACTTACCGGAACACCATGCAATCTGCCTATCTCTCTCAAGAAAATCTCTTCCAGAGAAACTGCAGTACGGGTTGCCTTAACCGGTATAAATGGGCGCTTTTGGTTACACGATCTACAATCACCCATATTCCTTCGTTTCCCTTCTTGGTTCTTGGCAAACCGTCGATGAAATCCATCGAAATCATCTCCCACTTCCACATCGGGATTTCCAAAGGTTGCAACGATCCAGCCGACTTCTTGATCTCCTTAACTTGTTGTAGATAGCACAACTATTGACGAATCTAGCAATTTCTTTCTTCATGCTCGGCCACCAGAAAACCCTTCTCATATCCTTATACATCTTAGAAATTCCTGGGTGGATATTCAGTCTGGAGCGATGACACTCTGATAAGACTTCTTGCTTCAACCCATCCACATTCGGCACACAGAGACGACCATTAATCCTCATAGTTCCTTGATCGTCAATCTCGAAATCAGAATATTGTCCCTCTTTGATTCCTTTAATAATTTTCCTTAAAGTTTTATCCTCCATTTGCTTGCTTATTATTCTTTCCTAGAGAGACAGAACAACTTCCAAAAGAGACAGAACTGCATTCCTACTAAGAGCATCTGCCACAACATTTTCTTTCCCTGGGTATACAGAATATCCAAATCATACGATGCCGCTGCTACCACAGATTAAGATCCTTTTAAGAGAAGAGGTACTTCAATGGTTTTTGATCCGTGAATAAATCGAACTTCTCTCCCAAAAGATAGTGCCTCCAGATCTTTAAAGCAAAAACAATGGCCAACAACTCTAGATCGTGTGTAGCGTAGTTCCTTTCATGTGGCTTTAATTGCTGACTCGCATACGCAATAACTCTACCATTTGGCATCAGAACTGCACCCATACCAACTATTTAGGCATCCGTATAAACCTCAAACTTGCTTTTCCGATCCGGAATAGCCAACACAGGAGCACTTGTCAACTTCGCTTTCAGATTCTGGAAAGCTTCCTCACATTCAGGTGTCAACTTGAATTTAGCTCCTTTCCTTGTCATCTTGGTTAGGTGCGAAGAGATCTTGGAATAATCCTTCATAAACTTCCTGTGGTAGCCAGACAATCCCAGAAAACTACGTACTTCGGTCGGTGTCTGCGGCTGCTTCCACTCCAAAATAGTCTCAACCTTCGTTGGATCTACAGAGATACCTTCTCCAGAAACAATGTGCCCCAAAAATTTGACTTCTGATTTCCAAAAATGGCACTTAGAGAACTTTGCCTTCAAAACATGCCTTCTCAGAGTCTCTAATACTATTCTCAAATGCTGCTTGTGCCCTTCTTCAGTCTTAGAGTAGACCAGGATATCATCGATGAACACCAAAACAAACTTATTCAATACATCTCGAAAGCCTCGGTTCATCAGATCGACAAAGTAGGCAGGAGCGTTGGTTAACCCGAAAGGCATAACCAACCACTCATAGAAACAATTAGGCCCCCTAAATGCAGTTAAGGGAATACTGTCCTCAGCTACCCTTAACTGATAGAAACCTGATGCTAAATCCAGTTGAGAAAAGACAAAAGCTCCATGCAGCTGGGCAAAGAGATCACCAATACGAGGAAGAGGATACTTATTTCGAATGGTCACTTTGTTCAACTCTCTATAGTCAACACAAAACCTTAGTGACCCATCCGACTTGGTGACGAACACCGAGGTAGAACCCCAGCAAGAAAAACTAGGCCTAATCAATCCCTTCTCCAAAAGATCTTGAGTTTGCTTCACTAACTCCTCCCTCTCTCTAGGATCCATCCTCCTGCTAGGCTGAATCACTGCTCCTGGAACCAAATCAATGCGAAACTCTATTTTTCGGTGCGGAGGTAAACACTTGACTTCTTCGAATCCATGTGGGAAATCTTGGACCACATTGATATCTTCAACCTCCTCTTGAGAAGTCTCAACTCCATGTAAAAGAATACTCAAGTGAATTCCAGAGTTATCACACATCACTCTAGCAATTCTATACAGATCAGTTTCCAAAGAAATTGTTCTCTCATCACAATTCAGGACAGCCTTATACTTACCAAGCCAATCCATCCCCAATATAAGGTCAAAACCCTTAAAATACAACTTATAAGGGTCACAAGAAAAACTATGGGAGAGATAGGAAATTCTCAAATCCTTACGGATCACATCTAATTTGGTTACCCCTCCTATAGGATTAGATACAAAGATGGGATGGTCAACAGTACAAGGGGTAAGAAAGAACTTCTCTATAGGTTCTAGAGAAATAAAACTCAAAGAAGCACCCAAAAAAAACAAAACTTTAATATATTTGCGATCTAAAAGTAATGTACCTTCCAATACTCCTTTGCCTTTTGATGAAGTTGATGGTGCACCCTCCAAAGCAAATACCTTATTCTGCTGAGCTTTATGAAGTAGTGGGCAATCCTTGATCATATGACCTGGTAGGTGGCAGTTGAAGCATAGAGATTTCTAAACAAAAGCCAAACCCGGTCCACTATGATGCGGCTGCTGCTGCTTTCTTCCTTGAAGACACTGATTAGCCAAATGCCCAACTTGCTGACAATTATAGCACTTGCGAGGTCCGTTGTTACTTCCAGGCTTCTTCTTGTTCTGCTTCTTCCAATTAGGATTAAACTTTCTCTTATTTGGGTTGGAAGAATTCCCTCCAGATGATGCTATTGGTGCCACTGATCTCTTATTCATCAAATCCTCATATCTCAGAGCCATATCAATTAACTCCACAAAAGATCCCTTCAAATGTGTTGTCATTTTTCATGAAATTCTAACCTTAATCCTTGCACAAACATTTTGTTCTTTTTGAGGGGAGTGTCTATGAGTCCTGGTCTATAGCAAGATAGCTCATTGAATTTGGTCTCATACTCCGCTATAGACATACTTCCTTGCTTCAAATTCAGAAAATCCCGGTACAGACGAGTTCTCCCCGCTGTTGGCATGAATTTCTCCTCAAACAACTCTTTAAATCTTTCCCAAGAAATGTCGTCCTCAGAAACATTTGATGTCACTGCATCCCACCAGGTTGCACACCTTCTTGTAATTGCCATGAAGCCATTACCCTTTTCTGCTCGTCTGACAATTTCATACTCTTAAAGATACGCTCGCAAGAGCGTAGCCAAGCTTGGACCTCAATTATAGTCTCTGACCCTTTAAATGGTTTACCTCCAAGGTTGATGAAGTCCTTGCATAAGGCAGCAAAATGAACTTGAGGTGGTGCTGGAGTAACAGCCTCATTATCAGTCTGACGTCACCTATCATTGGTCGATGTGTCCCCTTCTACTCTGCCTCTTGAACTCATTTTGTCTACCTGGACAGGTGTCCCGACCAATTTAGATAAAGATATAGTTATATAAGAAAATTACAAATACGCACTCTCAAGATAGATACTACTCCAGAGCCTAGGTGTTTCTCAACCTATGCTCTGATACCAACTGTGACGACCCATCTTTCATTCCACAAAAAGACGTATCATCAATAAGAAATGAAAGAGATAGAAAAGATAGAAAGAAAGAACAACAACATCAGAATCTCACAGCGGAAACGGAACAAAATATAATATTAAACATATCCATTACATAGTTTTACATATCGGAGTACACAAAATAATACAACTTCATTACATTAGACAGTTATAAGAGTCTGCCTAACCATTACACCCAAAATACAACATCAAAAAGTCATAACACAGCGGAAAAACATAGATAGATACGTCTGGTCTCCAGCTCCAGCTTCCAAAATATTTTGACAATCCTAACTTAATCATTTGGCTACTCATAAAAATTTAAGTACCTAAGAGTTTAAGAAAAACAAAATAAATTCCGGGTCAGAAATGCGTCTGGTGTGAGTAAACAGGTTAAAGTTGTTTAACTTTGAAAATCATTTGAAAACAAAAGAGTATCACGTAAGACTTCCCACACATAAACATGGGTAAATTTTTACCTTACACTAACCAAATCATTTGATAGGAAATCCAGTGATATTATAATAGGGTCTAAGGTTTTCAAATAAACTAGAAAATAGCCGAAATTGTTACATTTATTAATTTCCAGCATACATAGGTATACAATCAAATTCGAGGGCGCTTTTTACCGCACCGAGAATCCATCCTAAATCCCTTGCAACTCAAGGCCGGAACCATCCCTTACTAGATAGTCCCCAACAAGACAACCCCGTAGTTGTGGCCAACAACTGCCCACACAACCGAAATAATAAGGGACTTCTAGACAGGGGTAAATCTTGTCCTACTTGGGTGTTACCCACCTAACCTTGCTGCACCTCCATTGTTTTAGCCATTCCCGGTTGATGAGGCTTGAGGCTATGATTACCTTTATAGAACACATCTATCTTAGAATGCTCATCGTCCACCTGACGATGTGCTGAAAGCATTCAATCCATACAAGTTCGTTCCGGGTTCGAACGAAACCGAAGGCATTATCTCGTTACACTCATTTTGGAATCACCCTCAGAGTTAACGACAATAACCCTTGCACTCTAAAACTCCATCTCGATCTTCACTTTGAGATGTCACGACCTAACATTTAACTTGGATCGATGTGGTTTTGCGGATAATCAAACTTGATTCCCGATCCCGGTTTCACCGAAATCCAAACGTGTCTTAAAGGTCAAGTTGTTTAAAGGTTTAAAAAATTAAATTCAATTTAAAACATTGAATCCACACAGCATTATCCATAGATAATAGCAAACATCTATCACAGATATATACAATATCTCATCACATAATATCTCAGATTATCATTCAATACAACCAAATCCAGACATTCAACTCAAAAGAATCATCCATAAGCAAGCATATCTCTAATCCATATTATAATTAATTTAATTAATTCAAATTAAATTAATTACTTAAGAATTAACCACTTTACCTTGCTTAACCAATCATTAAGTAATTAATTACAATCATTTAATTAACTACATCTCAACTATCCTTAAAATCAATTTATTAATCCTTAATTAAATAATTAATTATCCTTTAACTACTAATTAATAACCTTAATTATTAATTAATAAAACTTGATCAAACATTAACCATTCCTTAATTAATTATTAATTAATCAATCCTTAATTAATAATTAATTAATCTTAATTACTTAATTAATTAGTTTCAAATTATCAATTAATTTATCTTGATTACTTGATTAATTATAATTAATAACCTAAAACATTTGATTAATAAATTTTTAATTATTAATTAATTAACTATTAATTATAAATTAATTAACACTTAATTACTTAATATTAACCCTAATTACTTGATTAATTAATTCTTAATTCTTAATTACTTAATTATTTACTAATCATTTATTAATTAATCTTTAATCATTTAATTAATTATCTATTAATTAAATTTAATTAATCCTTAATTAACAATAAATTCTTAATTAACAATTAATTAATCCATAATTAATTATTAAACCTTTATAAATTAATTAATTAAAAATTATTAATTAATTTAGCTTTAATTACTTTATTAATTAAAGTAATCTTTAATCATAAAAACTTAATTAACTTTCAAAATAAAAAATTTCATTAATTACTTAAATTATTACATATTTAAACATTTCGTCTTTATTTAAACTTAATTATTATTTTTAAAATTAAGTTTAAAAGGATATTTAAGCATCTCAAATTTAGTTAATAAAGTATAAACTTCTTTAAAATCAAATAGTTTAAACATTATCATACAGTAGTTAAACAATTTAAATTCAAAACTAGTTTTCGAAAACTTTTTAAAAACATTCAACTTAACTTCGGGTTTAACTCGTAACTGACTTGAGTGTCACTCGAGACCTTCATCTTCCTCTTTCTTTTAATATTTTTTACTTAAGTTTAACTTAAAATTAAAACAAACTAGAAAAGGCAAACACATGAATACGTCTCAAGTACAGACTCGAGCTAAAACTAATTCCACTCGAGCACCCCTTTACGTTGCACACGATCTCGTTACCCCCTGACACAAAACCATAGCTGTGCACGTGCACGTGCCATCAGCGGCGTCGCCACCTCCGGCAATTCGCTCCACACATCGGCGATCGACCACTCGTACATATCCGACCATCCGACTGATGTCGCGAAGACTATTCCAAAATTTCGTCTTCCAGTTGAAAAACTGAAACCCATCCCCATTTGAAACTGCCTCGGCGAGGCGATTCTGACCACCGGAATTACCATGATTTTGCTAGCGTCATCGCTAGACCCCACGCCATATCTTCCCAAAACAATGTGCAGCTCGATGCACTAAAGAAACCACAGCGACCAATTTCCCAAGCCTCAATAAAAATAGGGTTTAAAAACCAATTGGTCTATCGCTGACACCACAGCGATCGTGTACCCCTTCCACCATTTTTCCCCACTTTAACGATCGCCAATCTTTCTCCATCCAAAGCCCCGACCTCCAATACTACACCAGTCGTCGGAACTTACTCGAAATCTAAAAACTGAACATTCCCAAAATGCTATTCCAATATCAAACTAAAATTTGTGATTTTAGTTTTAAAAATCCAGTTTTTCAGAGGCAATTCAAGTTGCATGCTTGATTCTTCAAAATAAAATGTTTGATTTTAACATCATCTTTAAAATCTCACTGTATTTTCTTAGTTTCAGAAGATTTGCAAACTAAAAGTACTTAAACATGTTTTTAAAACTTGAACTATGATTTCACAAACTTATATTGTTTGAAACTCAAGATCCATCAATGACTAGATAGAAATATATTGAATTTTTGGTTTAACTTCCACTCTGTAACCAAGAATCAGAGAAGAATAGGTATATTCTATTTACACTGAATAATATATATATATACACACACAGAGATACATACTTAAAATACACATGCAAAGCAAAATTTATCCAAGAATCATATGCACATATCTTGTTTTACTTGAACTTTTTGTGACGACCCGCCATTTCGTACCATTCAAATCGACAATAATCCACACATGTCGGACTTGAATGATGCGAAATAACAGATTGTAAATAAATTTGGAGCAAATGAAATCGAATACACAGAATCACAGACACAGAACAATCATAATAACTCGCAGCGGAATATAACATAACATAGTAGTTCGTGAAGCTACTATAACAAAGTCTCAACCCAAATACATAATAACAGTCTGAAACAACATTATAGAAATACCAAATACATAGAAGTTCACCAATACATGAGATAAACTAGAACAGCTGAAACAGAAATAGATATATAAGTAGATAGGCAGAATCTCCAGCAAAGACCAGCTCCAGAAAGAGAATCCAAAGCTGTGAATACTCAGGCTGACCCGAGCGTAAAGCAAAACACAAAACACTCGAGTCAGGACAATATATACTTATATAATGTAAACCAACTCAAGTGAACTGTAATAAAGATACAAGAAACTTAAAGGATGCCTGGGACCACCCATCCTCTAAGGATCCGTCAAACTATTTACCATATAGTAATATTGCGCTATTATAATAATGTCTACAGTAAAATAAACATACTTTAAAATAGCGTTCCGGGCTACCCATATCACCCTTCACACATAGTAGTCCTAGTAGTCCCTCCAGTATCAGCATATCTCCAAATCGGGAGACTACCCTAAATACTCAATGGACTACAGGAGAAAAACAAACTCGTAGTAAAGGCTCGGTATGGTAGGTGACACGGCACACAAGGCAATGCCAGGGTAGATATACCAATTACGCACACGGGCTGGTGGTAACGCAGCAGCCACATACGCCCACCCCAAACATTACTCCAAAATCAAGGGGTGCACCCAATCGATCACAACAGTAATAGAATAGTATCGAAGAAGTGTGTCCAGCCAGAGGTGCTACCTCCTTTGTCCCGAGATCGCTCCTGTTTTAGCCATCTTAAGCCAACTCACGAGAGTCGGGTCCACGTAATATGCCTCAAGAACGTCGTCACCATCCTACTTCATTTTGGAATCTCCACCGCGTACACAGTTGTTAAAGTGGCTTTCGGTATCGACAGAGAGTATGTCCATATCCGATCCCGGTCTCTTTAACAACCAATTGTTATTATAACCCGTAGTTATAAATTTAAAAATGGTATTTATATTTCAAAAATCAAATATCATTTAATAATTCAGTATCATTTCAAATCCATTTCAAAATATCAAAATATCATATCTTTTCAAATCCACATACATTTTATTCAAATTTAAAATACCATTTCAATTCACATTTCAAAATAGTTTATATTTCAAATCGAATTACTTCATTTAAATCATTAAAAATGAAGTTATTACATTTAATAATTAAATTACTAAATTTCAAAAAATTTAAACTTTTCAAAGTTCATTCACTCACTTCAATTTATCAAAACAGTGAAAATTCATCTTTCGCAGCGCTTAGAAAATGCTACGGAAAGTTATGTTTAAAACAGTTCAATTTAACAAAAGACAGCATTTAAAAATGCTGTAATAAGGTTACTTAAGTTCCAAATAAAACTTAGTTAAATTCAGCAGTTATAGCACTTACAAAGTGCTATAATAACCCTTTATAAAAGTTTAGTCATTTTGTACATTTATATCAACTACAACATTTACATATGCTGTAATATCATTTACATTAGAAATAATAGCATTACAACAATTGTTGTTAATTAACTTTCAAATATCCAATATAATTTCATAAACCATTAAATTTTATTTATATCATTTTAAACTTATAAAATCATATATTTTCACTTTTATAACCATCATTTAATTTTCCTTAAATTCATGATTTTATAAAGTTAAATTTCCATTCAAAAAAATCAATATTTAATAATAATTCACTTATTAAATTCCAACATTCAATTTCAATTCATATAATTAAATTTTTAACTTAACACTTAAGTTTAAATTTTCAAATATAACTTAATTTCATTTTATTTACTTAACTTAAAAATTCACTTTTAAACAAATTCACAAATTTCCAGTTTAAGTTATATTTCAAATTTCAACTCAGTATTCATTCATTTAACATTTTAAATTTATTTAAAAATCATTAATATATTATAAAATCATTTTAAATTCATTTAAATTCAAAATATGATAAATTTATCTTATTTTCATATTAAATTTAAATTCCATTTAATTAAATCAAAATTTCCAAAATAACTAACATTTCAGATTTTCTAACTTTACCATTAATTTATTTCACTTATAAATTTTCATAAAAATCAATAATCTTTACAAAAATCATTTTTAATTAAGTTTAAATCAAAATATTATAATATTTACATTTCTAAAATATTTTAAACCTTACTTCATTTTTAATTTATAAATCAAATTTATACTATTTTTCAGTCCTTTTTCCACTAATGGCCTCCTCCCCCCGTCCTTTTTCTTCTTCATTCCTGGATCTCTCTTCCCCCACCATCCCTACGTACAGTACGTGCAATGCTTCCAACTCTTCCATCGTACCACGCCACCAGATCCTCCACCTTTTCCTCAACGTCTTGTCAACTCCCCACCCCGTCTTGTCAACTGTCCTCCTCTCCTTCCTACACCATCTCTCGCCCCAATATCTTGTCCTTCCTCTTCTTCCCCCACTCAACCCATGCCATCTATATCTTCCCAAGCCTTACCATGGTCCACCCTGTTCAAATCCAGACCACGCAATGCAGGGAAATTCATCCCGATGAACTTTTCACTTGTCTATGGTGGGGAAGCCATTGTACCACCTACTGAAGTTATACAGGCTGGAAATGATGTGTGGGGCCAGAACCTTGTTGGCTTCTTCCTTGACAATCCTCTACCGTATCTTGTTGTGATGAACCACCTAAAGAGATATTGGAAGCTCAAAGGCTCTATTCAAGTCAAGTCTGATGGGAACTTGTTCCTCTTCAATCTGTCCTCTGATGAGGATAGAAGGAAGATAATCCAGGAAGACCCTATAATTATGAGGAAAAAGTTGTTTATAGTGAAGGAATGGGATCCTACCATTGGCAATAGTGTCAGTACCATTAAATCTGTTCCAGTGTGGATTAAGCTCTCCAATATTCCCCTATTCTGTTGGTCTCATTTAGGCATAAACTGGCTAGCAACAAGACTTGGTAGATTTCTCTGTATGGATGAAGCAACTGAGAAGCTAGACAGGATTGGGTTTGCAAAGTGCATGGTTGAGGTTGCTGCAAAGTATGAATTACCTGAGTCTTACACGGTGAAGTTGTTAGATGGCTCGATGCAAGTGGTGAAGGTTGAATACTTGTGGAAACCAAAGATCTGTGTGAGTTGCAAGGAATTTGGGCATGAAAAACATGGCTGTTTGGTACTTAATAGTATGAGTGGTAGGACAGAGGATGCCCTCAAAAATGATAACTCTGGTGATAAAAAGTTTGACAACTTGTATAAGTATGATGTTACTCATGTCCATAATAAAGTTGAAGCAGGAAGTAACGGTGGGTGGAAAAGGGTACCTTACAGGAAGGGAAAGTCAAGTAATTATGACAAAAGGAAAGAGGTTGAAAAAGAAAATATTTTGATGAAAGGAAAAGAGCCAATAGTGGTAGGGGTTAATGCTGTGGTGGACAGGCCTGAAGATTCAATGGGTAATATTGTTGCTGTGCCCGAAGTTGTCCCCACTTTTCTTCGAGTTGGTACCGAGCAGTCTGACGATTTACCCGAAGCTTTTACAAACCCTAATCCATTAAATATTTTACACTGCTCTGGAACTGGTGAAGAACCAATCATGGAAATAGGCTCCATAACTGTGGAAGCTGATCATGATACTATAGAATTAATGGCAGCCAAATTGAAATCATCCCAGTTGCACACAAAATTTGATAAAGCATCAAGTCAAGTAAATAAATGTCAAAGTACCTTGGTCTGTGAAGGAACAGCTTCTGAATTTGGTTGTTCTCCTGATCAACCACCCTCAAATACACATGAATCTCATGCAAAGGTGATTACTAATGCAAACTTTCTGCTGTCCATAGAGCAAGACTTCATGCAAAACATTGAAAAACTGTCCAATCTCTCTTTCAACCATCATCTCTTAATCTGACTCCTCATCAGGAAACCACCCTTCTGACATCACATTCCATCCCCATCACCTCCCCATATATCTTCAAGGGCACCATACCTGGCTGGGTCTCTCCTCCTGCTGATCCTCCCTCAGACAATCACAAAACTACTAAGTCTCCCTCACTTTCTGCTAAGCTTAAGTCAGTTAGAGTTGATCCTCCTTCAACAAAGAGTAGGGCAGGAGTGTCTCATCTCTCCCTGTAGTTTTTAATGATGAATAAGATCGCTGCTTGGAACATAAGGGGTGCCCACAATAATGAGAAACTTGACCATGTTAAATCCATAATCCATGACCACAACATCAAAATGTTTGCCATTTTGGAAACCAAGCTCTCTTTCCCATTAACAATCAGAGCTGCAAACTATATTAATCCATCTTGGGACTTCAATCACAACTTGAATGAAGCTCCTTATGGACGTATCCTTGTAGTTCATGATCCCACTGTTTTTTCTCTCAATCATATTCTATCCTCCACGCAAATGATTCACTTCCGTGCTCTTTTTCTACCTTCACAAACTTCCTTTTATATTACCTTCGTTTATGCGCATATGTTGTTGCCTCGAGGCAACCTCTTCTCAAAACTCTCCCATCTTTACGTCAGAACTCCCATCCATGGTTAGTGTTGGGGGACTTCAACTGCTGCATGAATCTCTCTGATATGTTTGGTGGTCTGCCGTTGTTGCCAAGGGATATTGCTCCAATAAACATCTCCATTTCTGATTCTGATCTTCTCTCTGTTGTCCGCTCTGGTGTTCCCTTTTCCTGGAATAACAGAAGTCGGTCTGGCTTACAAACTTACTCAAATATTGACCACTCATTTTGCAATGCTGCTGCCTTCTCTCTCTGGCCTTCCCTTTTCACCTTCATGCCTCACCCAATCTTATCTGATCATTCCCCCCAAATTCTTTCCCTTCCTTGTTTGGCTAGAAGTGGAAAGAGGGCTTTTAAATTTTATAATGCTTGGGTTGTAGAACTAGAGTATGATAACATTATTTCAACCGCTTGGTCTAATAATATTCATGGCAATCCTATGTATGTTCTTTGCAGGAAATTAAAGACAACTAGGAATGCTCTACGGCAATGGGCTCATAACAAATTTGGGGATGGAACACAACAAATCAAGAATATCAAGGCTCGGTTGAAACACGCTCAGATCATGTTAAATGAGGACCCAACCAACATTTCCCTTGCTCAGAATGAATCCAAGCTTTTTCTCCTGCTCAATGAAGCTCTGAATGCTGAAGCTAGTATGAGGAAGCAGCAGTATCACCAGAAGTGGGTTACTGAGGGGGATAGAAATACTAAATTTTTTCATGCTTCTATCAACGTCAAACGTGCTAGAGATCGTATTGCCACGTTGTGGGATGAAAATGGGAATATACTTAATAAAACTGAGGAGATTGATAGTTATCTTCTACAATCCTTCACTGATCATCTTGGTAACAGCTCTAACTTTATCCCCGATCTTGATATGCTCAATAGCATCCCCCTTCTCAAGTTGCAAGCTGATATAAAAGTGATGCTTGTTGCAAAAGTGACTAACCATGAAATTAAAAAAGCTTTATTTTCCATGAATTCTAGCTCCTGTGATGGGCCAGATGGATTTAATATGGTGTTCTATAAGAGTAGCTGGAATGTAATTAATTCTGACTTCTACGCTGCTGTTCATAACTTCTTCGACAAATTTATGTTGTTGAGTGAAGTTAATGAAACAAATCTTGTTCTCATCCCGAAAGTTAGACATGTTATAAATGCAACATCTTTGAGACCTATATCATGCTGTAATGTTGTATATAAATGTATATCAAAAATCCTCGCTTCTAGGCTTGTCCATGTTTTGTCTTCAGTTATATCGACAAATCAATCTGCCTTCATTCCTGGAAGAAACATTCTTGACAATGTCATGCTGGCTCATGAATTAATTAATGGTTATGGTAGGAGTCAGAGCTCCCCTCATGCAATGATGAAACTTGATATAAGTAAAGCATATGATAGTATCCAATGGTCATCTATTGTTCGAATTATGTCCGCAATGGGATTTCCTAAAGTTTTTGTGGCCTGGGTGTATGTGTGCATTTCCTCTCCCATTTACACTCTTTGTTATAATGGGAAAACAACTGGGTATTTCAAAGGGAAACAAGGTGTGAAGCAAGGGGACCCAATATCATCATACTTATTCATTATAGTTATGGAGGCTCTCTCCAGCATGCTATCCATCAAGTTTGATGACAAAAGTGTTTTGTATCATCCTAAATGCCAACCCCTTCACATAACATCTCTCTTTTTCGCAGATGATATCATGATTTTCACTAAGCCGACTGATCAATCCATTCTTCATATTCTTGAAACGTTGAACACCTTTTTCCTAGCTACCGGCCTCAAGCTAAACGCAACTAAATCCCAGATCCTTCTTGCAGGGATAGACAACATTGATAGGGTGAGGATCGAGGGTTTGTCTGGTCTTCAACCTATGAATAATAATATGACATACTTAGGTCTACCATTGTGCACCTCAAGAGTTACTAAAACTGCTTGCCTTCCTCTTTTCAATAGAATCACTACAGGTTAAACTCTTGGTCAACTAAGTTTCTATCAATGGCGGGAAGACTTGTTCTTATCATAGCTGTGTGTTTTTTGATGACTGTTTATTGGGCCAGATGCTTCATTCTTCCTACCAAGCTTCTCCACATGATAAGGGCTGCCATTATGAGATTCTTATGGACTAGAACTATACATAATAGGAAGATTATTCCAGCTCACTACTCTTCCTTGGAAAGGCCAATAAGATATGGTGGCCTTGGAATCAAAAACATCAAACTCTGGAATATTGCGGCGGTTAGTTCTCATGTCAACGCCATCTTGGTTAAGAAAGATAGTCAGTGGGTGAAGTGGACTTGGAGATATCATATAAAGGACAAAGATTTTTGGTCTATGGAGGTCACTGAGGGTAGTAGTTGGATATGGCGGAAGATTTTGGGTATACGGGCCTTGCTGCTCCCCCTGATTAAGTACAGATTGTCCCCTACCAGTACTGTGAGCTTTTGGAAGGATCCTTGGGTCGGCTATGGTTGTGTATTATCCTCTCTGTTGTCTACTCATGATCAAGCTCAATCTGGGATTGGATTCAATGCAAGGGCAGTCAATTTTATTGCTCATGGGAAAATGAACGTTCCTCATTCAAGTAATCAAACTGTTAATACACTCTGGAGAAACTTGGCTCACCACACTGTTATTACTGCGCATGAGGATGCTCTTTCCTGGCGGGGTACTTCACATAGCATCAGTGTAGTCTATGATCTTCTTGCCAAGGTTGGGGAAATGCCAGTATTCTTATGGGCTAAAGTCGCTTGGACTACTTATTCGTCTAGCTATGATAATCTGTTGTTTTGGAAGGCTGTTAATAAAGCTTTGTTGACTAGGGATAGGCTTGAGGCGGTTGGAATGGATGTGGACAATCTTTGTGTTTTTTGCAACATCACTCCTGAAACTGTTGATCACTTACTCTTTGAGTGCAGTTATCTTATTAATATGTGGTTAACTATCATGCAAAAAGTAGGGGTTAATGGCATTCAGGGTGTCACAATTTCTGACTGGAATGTTCTATGCAAAGCAACGCGATGGAGATCCGGTAGATGGGATATTGTTTTCTATGTTCTGAAAATATACATACGGAACGTATGGATGGAGAGGAATAAGCGTTGCTTTCAATCTGCGTTTCTTCCTGCTATTAATATATGGCAGAAGTTGATGAGAGAAATCAAGTATGGTATTTGTGTTTCTGGCCATAGCTTCTCCCTACATCAGAATGATATGTGGTGTTAGTTCTCTGATATGTCCGGGGGTTGCATTGTGCATGGCCACTGCAAGCTTTCTGTGGTGGGTTTTGTGCTCTGTCTTCACTTATCTTCTTCTTAGGTTTTCTTCCTGCTATTAATATATGGTAGAAGTTGATGAGAGAAATCAAGTATGGTATTTGTGTTTCTGGCCATAGCTTCTCCCCACATCAGAATGATATGTGGTGTTAGTTCTCTGATATGTCCGGGGGTTGCATTGTGCATGGCCACTGCAAGCTTTCTGTGGTGGGTTTTGTGCTCTGTCTTCACTTATCTTCTTCTTAGGTTTTCTTCCTTCGTTCACTGTATTGTGTACGTGTAGTTGTGTTTTGTTCTTGTTGTGTTTTTCTAGTTCTTGTTTTGTGTTGCTGTTGTTCCCCGTGTTTTCTCTTTTATTCCGTAGTAATAAATCTGGTAGGGGCCCAGTCAACCTCGCTGTCTATTCCAAATAAATAAAATATTTTAAAAAATTTAGAAAAATATATTTTAACCACGGGTCTGTATATAATTTTCTACGCTGGGTAAAGTGAATACGCGTAGTATATCATTTCAACCCGTAATTTACAAAGAAAATCCGGGTTTTATCATTTCAAACCCACAGTCCCAAGTAAATGAAATAATTTGAAAATCGTTCAGGCCTATCGTTTCATCCCATAACGATTTCCCCTATTCTAAAGTCCGTTCGATTATGTATCATTTCAACTCATAGCGATTCTAATCTAAAGGGAACTTGCAGTGTGATAGACTAATATAAATAACAGAACAACATAATATAACAGTAACAAATGTTATAACAGGTAAGTAAGCATGGGTGAACATCATATGATCATAACATAGTAGATATAATATGGTGATGCATTTTACAGATTCAAATGTCATCGATTTACTAGTCATATAAGTATAAAACTGTCTGTTGAGAATAACTCACTGGTATAAGCTGTAGACACAACCAAAACACACAACAATGATCTTCAGAGGCACGAAAGCATGACAATGATTTTGAGATTGAGAGAGCCAAAGATTAGTTGCCTTGAACACATTCAAACAAAACAATATAACTAACATAATTTTCCAACCCAATATAATAAAACAATGTTAGAAATAAATACATAAACAAAGCTAAAAGCTTTTGCACTTGCTTTCGACCACTTATGTTTCAGTTATAGGCTGGAAAGGCATGGCTAAGGAGTGTGTTTAGGTCTGGTTGTGGGTTCATAAGATCGGTCTAGCATGGGAAAAAGATGGTGCAAAGTCATGGGTGCATGAACTACAACACAAAGCAACACAACATGGTTTCTATGCCACAAATGGGTCATGGCCCAAGGCCATATGAGCTCGGCTAGTCATCAGGTAGGTCAGAGATGACGTGGCAGAGGATGCAGGTCAGGTTTGAGGTGGTGGTGGTGGTGTAGGTGGCGGCCAAGGGGCTGTTTGTGGTGGTGGATGACTTGATGTGCTCGGCTAGGTGGTGCAAGTGGAGTTTGGAGCAAGATGGCGGTGGATCTTCAACCTAGGGACAACGGCATGGCTTGGGGTTGGACTGGAGGTGGTGGAGACTGGTTGTGGTGATGGTGGAGGGGTCCAAGGTGCTGTTGGTGGCAGGGGCCGAACCTAAAGAGAGAAGAAAGCAAGTGCAAATCAATATAAACAAGTGTAAAACAATGAAAAAGAAATAAGATTTTACCAAACTTTTTTCACAAGGAATGGCCGAATTTTTTTGATGGTTGAGATGAAAAAAATTCACGTGAGATGAAATGAAGAAGTGGTTGGCTGAAGAGTAGGAGTTAAGGCAGCAAAATGAATTAAAGTGATGTGAAAAGACAAGAAGACAAAAAGCCTTAAGGAAATCAAACGTCACAAACTCTTCAATTTACCATATTTCTTTTAGCAATTTTAAATAACTGAAAAATATATGTAAATTCATCTAAAAAAAAGAAAATTTAGTAGATAAACAAAAATAAATAAATAAATAAATACTAATTATATATAATTAAATTAAGAAAATAGCAAAGAAAATGTAAACTAGGCTAGAAAATTAGAAAATAAATGCAATAAATCTTGGAAAATTTTTGTGATCACTTTAAAATTATCTAGAAATGAAATCTTACAAATAGAACAAATTTAAAATAATTTAAAAATAAAATAAAGTCAAATTTAAATTATATTCAAAAATCTAGGGTTGTTACACTCTCCCCCACTCAAATCTTTTCGTCCTCGAAAAGAACGGGAAAGGAAAATAAGTGAAACAAGATAGAAAAACAAAATAGTACCTGAAACGAACAAGTCCGGATTCGAAGCACGAATGCTCTCCTTCGTTTCCCAGGTACAATCTCGATCGTCAGTACTCCACTGTACTTTGACCAGTTTAACAGATTTCCTTCTGAGCTGCTTTGTACCTCTGTCGACAATGCGAAGTGGCTTCCTCTCAACAGTCAGATTAGGTTCAATATCCAAACTATCAAGAACAGAAGGCTGGACAATAAGAGATGGATCATGAAGATGTCGGCGAAGATGCGAGACATGGAATACATCATGCACTCCAGAAAGCTTCTCGGGCAAATCCAGATGATAAGTCAAAGAACCAACTCTTTCCACAATGCGGAAAGGACTAATGAACCTAGGAGAAAGCTTCCCTCTACGACCAAAATGAATGACATTCCTCAAGGGAGAAACCTTAAGGAATACCTGATCACCAACAGCGAATTCCAAATTCCGCCTACGCCTATCAGCATACTTCTTCTGCCCATCCTGAGCGGCTCTGAACCTCTTCTTAATCTCCTCAACTCTCTCAGAAGCTTCCAAAATCACATCAGGACCAAGAACTAAACGATTACCGGATTCAATCTAGCAAGATGGGGATCTACAAGGTCGTCCGTATAGAGCAGCAAATGGAGACATTTTGAGACTGGCCTGAATGTAAATATGGAATGAGATAGATAAAAAGATTACGAATAGACTGAAAAATAGAAGATAAGATTATACCTGATAGCTATTATTGTAGGTGAATTCGGCAAGATGGAGATGATCTTCCCAAGATCCTCCATAATCAAGCACACAAGCACGAAGAAGATCCTCGAGGATCTGATTCACTCTTTCTGTTTTACCGTCGGTCTGTGGATGGTAAGCAATGCTCAGATTCAAAGGAGTACCCAGAGATTCCTGAAAAGCCTTCCAAAACTGACTGGTAAAGATAGGATCACGATCACAAACAATACTGAGAGGAACACCACGAAGACGAATAATCTCTCTCATGTAGATCTCAGATAAGCTCAAAGCAGAACGAGTAGACTTGACCAGAATAAAATGAGTGGACTTGGTCAGTCTGTCAACAATAATCTAGATACTCTCATTACCCCCTCCAAGTCCTCGGTAAACCATCGATGAAATCGATGGAAACCAGTTCCCACTTCCAATTGGGAATCTCAAGGGGCTGCAACAAACCAGGGGTCTTCTGGTGATCGGATTTGACTTGCTGACAAGTCGCACACCGAATAACAAAGATAGAGATATGAGAAGAAAGAAAGAAAGGCTTACATTGATCGCATCGATCTTGACTGGATCAACAGAAACTCCATTACTAGAAACAATATGCCTGAGATATCGTACTTCTTCCTTCCAGAAATGGCATTTAGAAAATTTAGCCTTCAGTTGATGATTTCTGAGAGTCTCTAGAACATATTTCAAATGCGACTTATGTTCATCCTCAGTCTTAGAGAAGACAAGGATATCATTAACAAAGACTAGCACAAATTTATTAAGCACAACACGAAAGACACGATTCATCAAATCAACAAAGAAAGCAGGAGCATTAGTCAAACCAAAAGGCATGACTAACTATTCATAAAAACCATTCTTAGTTCGGAAAGCAGTCTTGGGAATGCTATCCTCGACAACCCTGAGCTGATGAAAACCTGTGAAAAGATCAAGCTGAGAGAAAACAGTGGCACCATAAAGCTGATCAAACATGTCATTGGTACGAGGCATTGGGTATCTGTTTTTCATAGTGAGCTTGTTCAGCTCCCTATAATCAACACACATCCAAAGAGAACCATCGGACTTGGTGACAAAAACCACCGCAGCTCCTCATTCAGAAAAACTAGGCCTAATCAGACCTTTGGAAGCTAAGTCCTCAATTTGCTTTCCCATCTCAACCTTCTCACGAGGCGCCATTCTTCTAGGGGAAGAACAACAGGTCGAGAACCAAGAATAAGATCAATCCGAAAATCAATTTCCCGCTTCGGAGGTAAAGAAGTGACTTCACCAAATACATCGGGATATAATCTAACCACTAGAGTTGAATCAAGATCACTGGGAGAAGAATCCACAGAATAAATAAAGTTGCCAGCAAAATCCTGAGGCATGCGGCACTGAATAATCAAGGAATTCCCTTGATCATCAACAAGATGAACAGTCCGGGTTTACAAGAGATATGAGCATCATGATGCCCAAACCAATCTTGACCAAGCAATAAATCAAAAGTATCGAAGCCTAGAATGTAAAAATCACCACAAAAGCGATGATCAAAATGGAGAAGTTTCACTTGCTTACAAATCCGATTAAGGTTAGCAGGACCCCCAATAGGATTTGAAACACATAATGGAACAGAAGCATGGTCAGGAGATAGGAGATGCTCAAACTTATCACCCAAATCAACAGAAATAAAACTATGTGAAGCTCCAGTATCAAACAACACACGAACAAGATGATGGAATAAAGTAAATGAACCTTGGAGAGTACCTTGGTCATCACTAGGAGCAGGAGTAGGTGGAGGAACTGGAGATGATGCAGAAGTGACAGCAAATATACCAGAAGGAGTACCCCTCTGCTGGGTAGGGCAGTTCTTCTTAAAATGACCAGGCTGGAGACAGATATGGCAAAGATCACGCCTAGCCAACTGAGCAGGTGGAGGAATAGCTGCACCAGATAAAGTAGGACAGCTATTGGCATTGTGTCCCTTCTGATCAGGCCTAAAGCAAGTGATAGAGGAGACATCAACTGGATGCCTCTGAGGAGGAGCAGATGATGAAGATCCCAAACCAGAATTCTTATGCCAATTCTTCTTCTCCTGATGGAAATTAGGCTTATGCTTCTTGGAATTAGCAGAGGAAGACTGAGCTGGAGGAGCACCAGAAGTAGCAGGACCTTTAGATGTGGGGTTCTCATAGCGAATAGCCATATTCATAAGCTGGGTGAAAGAACCATGAACATGAGAAATGAGGTGACTATAATACTCTGGATGAGCACCAGCAATAAATTTCTCATTCTTCTTGAGAGGAGCATCAATAAGGCTAGGACCGAACTTTGAAAGTTCGTTGAACTTCCTCTCTTATTCAGCAAAAGACATGCTACCCTGCTTAAGATCCATAAACTCACGATAAAGCTGAGATTTCCCGGCTTCTGGCATCCATTTTGCCACAAAAGCCTCCCTGGAAAAGAGATACAGAAAACAAGCTTAAGATAGATTCAAAATAAAAGGAAAAATAGGAATAACATTCAAGATAACGCAAAGGATACCTAAACTGCTCCCAAGTAATATCAGCTTCGACGGTGTTAGCCGTAACGGACTCCCACTAATCTAAAGCAGAATCACGCAACTGCAAAGCTGCTAACCGACGCTTCTGGGCATCAGTAATATCAAGACCGGTAAATATCCTCTCAAGACTCCGCAACTACTACTGAGCATCAACGATGCTCTCTGAACCGGTGAATGGGGTTCCACCTAGTTGAGAGAATTCCTTACAGAGAATAGTGAATCGAACAAGAGCAATAGGCCGAGGAGCTAGGGCAATACCATGACCCCTACCTCTGGCATTTCCTCGATTCATCCTGAAAAATATCAAGAATGAATTTAGGACAAGGTAAAGAAAATCCAAAGATAAATTAAGATAAGACAAGAGAATACACTTGGATGAATATCCTAAAGAAAGAAAATCTAACTAGGTAGATAGAAAGAATGGAAGTTGGAAAAATTTGAAAATCCTTTAAAACAAGAAAAATTTATCTATCAAAATAATTTTCGAAAATTCTTTTGAAAACATTTTGAAAAATCATTTTATACTTTGAAAATACGTCTCTCACAAAGATATGATTCTGAGATTGATTTCACTCATTCTTGGGTAGAAATACCCTATCTCTAGTGATTTTTTGCTCCGCAGAGGCAATGGTTTGCCAAAAACCAAAGCTCTGATACCAACTGTTACGACCCGCCATTTCGTACCATTCAAATCGATAATAATCCACACATGTTGGACTTGAATTATGCGAAATAACATATTGTAAATAAATTTGGAGCAAATGAAATCGAATACACAGAATCATAGACACAGAACAATCAGAATAACTCACAGCGGACAATAAAGTAACATAGTAGTTCATGAATCTACTATAGCAGAGTCTCAACCCAAATACATAATAACAGTCTGAAACAACATAATAGAAATCCCAAATACATAGAAGTTCACTAATACATGAGATAAACTAGAACAGCTGAAACAGAAATAGATATATAAATAGATAGGAAGAATCTCCAACAAAGACCAGCTCCAGAAAGAGAATCCAAAGCTGTGAATACTCAGGCTGAACCGAGCGTAAAGCAAAACACAAAACACTCGAGTCAGGACAATATATACTTATATACCGTAAACCAACTCAAGTGAACTATAATAAAGATACAAGAAACTTAAAGGATGCCTGAGACCGCCCATCCTCTAAGGATCCGTCAAACTATTTACCATATAGTAATATTGCGCTATTATAATAATGTCTACAGTAAAATAAACATACTTTAAAATAGCGTTCCGGGCTACCCATATCACCCTTCACACATAATAGTCCCAGTAGTCCATCCAGTATCAGCATATCTCCAGATCGGGAGACTACCCTAAATACTCCATGGGCTACGGGAGAAAAACAAACTCACAGTAAAGGCTCGGTATAGTACGTGACACGACACACAAGGCAATGCCAGGGTAGATATACCAATTATGCACACGGGTTGGTGGTAACGCAGAAGCCACATACGCCCACCCTGAACAACACTCCAAAATCAAGGGGTGCACCCAATCGATCACAACAGTAATAGAATGGTATCGAAGAAGTGTGTCTAGCCAGAGGTGCTACCTCCTTTGGCCCAAGATCGCTCCTGTTTTAGCCACCTTAAGCCAACTCACGGGAGTCGGGCCCACCTAATATACCTCAGAAACGTCGTCACCATCCTACTTCATTCTGGAATCTCCACCGTGTACACAGTTGTTAAAGTGGTTTTCGGTATCGACAGAGAGTGTTCATATCCAATCCCGGTCTCTTTAACAACCAATCGTTATTATAACCCGTAGTTGTAAATTTAAAAATGGTATTTATATTTCTAAAATGAAATATCATTTAACAATTCAATATCATTTCAAATCCATTTCAAAATATCATATCTTTTCAAATCCACATTCATTTTATTCAAATTTAAAATACCATTTCAATTCACATTTCAAAATAGTTTATATTTCAAATCGAATTACTTCATTTAAATCATAAAAAATGAAGTTATTACATTTAATAATTAAATTATTAAATTTCCAAAATTTTAAACTTTTCAAAGTTCATTCACTCACTTAAATTTATCAAAACAGTGAAAATTCATCTTTCGCAGCACTTAGAAAATGCTACGGAAAGTTATGTTTAAAACAGTTCAGTTTAACAAAAGACAGCATTTAAAAATGCTGTAATAAGGTTACTTAAGTTCCAAATAAAACTTAGTTAAATTCAGCAATTATAGCACTTACAAAGTGCTATAATAACCTTTTATAAAAGTTTAGCCATTTTGTACATTTATATCAACTACAGCATTTACATATGCTGTAATATCATTTACGTTAGAAATAATAGCATTACAACAATTTGCTGTTAATCAACTTTCAAATATCCAATATAATTTCATAAACCATTAAATTTTATTTATATCATTTTAAACTTATAAAATCATATATTTTCACTTTTATAACCATCATTTAATTTTCCTTAAATTCATGATTTTATAAAGTTAAATTTCCATTCAAAAAAAATCAATATTTAATAATAATTCACTTATTAAATTCCAACATTCAATTTCAATTCATATAATTAAATTTTTAACTTAACACTTAAGTTTAAATTTTCAAATATAACTTAATTTCATTTTATTTACTTAACTTAAAAATTCACTTTTAAACCAAATTCACAAATTTCCAGTTTAAGTTATATTTCAAATTTCAACTCAGTATTCATTCATTTAACATTTTAAATTTATTAAAAAATCATTAATATATTATAAAATCATTTTAAATTCATTTAAATTCAAAATATCATAAATTTATCTTATTTTCATATTAAATTTAAATTCCATTTAATTAAATCAAAATTTCCAAAATAACTAACATTTCAGATTTTCTAACTTTACCATTAATTTATTTCACTTATAAATTTTCAGAAAAATCAATAATCTTTACAAAAATCATTTTTAATTAAGTTTAAATCAAAATATTATAATATTTACATTTCTAAAATATTTTAAAAAACTTAGAAAAATATATTTTAACCACGGGTCTGTATATAATTTTCTACGCTAGGTAAAGTGAATACGCGTAGTATATCATTTCAACCCGTAATTTATAAAGAAAACCCTGGTTCTATCATTTCAAACCCACAGTCCTAAGTAATGAAATAATTTGAAAATCGTTCAGGCCTATCATTTCAGCCCATAACGATTTCCCTTATTCTAAAGTCCGTTCGGGTATGTATCATTTCAACCCATAGTAATTCTAATCTAAAGGGAACTTGCAGTGTGATAAACTGACATAAATAACAGAACATCATAATATAATAGTAACAGATGTTATAACAGGTAAATAAGCATGGGTGAACATCATATGATCATAACATAGCAGATATAATATGGTGATGCATTTTACAGATTCAAATGTGATCGATTTACTAGTCATATAAGTATAAAATTGTCTGGTGAGAATAACTCACCGGTATAAGCTGGAGACACAACCAAAACACACAACAACGATCTTCAGAGGCAAGAAAGCATGACAATGATTAGAGATTGAGAGAGCCAAAGACTAATTGCCTTGAAAACATTCAAACAAAACAATATAACTAACATAAGTTTTCAACCCAATATAATAAAACAATGTTGGAAATTAATGCATAAACAAAGCTAAAAGCTTTTGCACTTGCTTTCGACTACTTGTGTTTCAGTTATAGGCTGGAAAGGCATGGCTAAGGAGTGTGTTTAGGTCTGGTTGTGGGTTCATATGGTTGGCCTAGCATGGGAAAAAGATGGTGCAAAGTCATGGGTGCATGAACTACAACACAAAGCAAAACAATATGGTTTCTATGCGACAAATGGGTCATAGCCCAAGGCCATATGAGCACAGCCAGTCATCAAGTTGGTCAAGGATGATGTAGAAGAGGGTGCAGGTCAGGTTTGAGGTGGTGGTGGTGGTGTAGGTGGCGGCCAAGGGTGTGTTTGTGGTGGTGGATGACTTGATGTGCTCGGCTAGGTGGCGCAAGTAGAGTTTGGAGCAAGATGTTGGTGAATCTTCAACCTTGGGACCACGGCATGTCTTGGGATTCAACTGGAGGTGGTGGAGACTGGTTGTGGTAATGGTGGAGGCAGCCAAGGTGCTGGTGGTGGCAGGGGCTGAACCTAAAGAGAGAAGAAAGTAAGTGCAAATCAATATAAACAACTGTAAAACAATGAAAAAGAAATAAGATTTTACCAAAAAAATTTCACAAGGAATGGCCAAATTTTTTTGATGGGTTGGGAAGAAAAAAATTCGCGTGAGATGAAATGAGGAAGTGGTCGGCTGAAGAGTAGGAGTTAAGGCAGCAAAATGAATTAAACTGATGGTTGAAATGTGAAAAGACAAGAAGACAAAAAGGCTTAAGCAAATCAAAGGTGACAAACTCTTCAAATTTTAAATAACTGAAAAATATATGTAAATTCAGATAAAAACACAAAAATTTAGTAAATAAACAAAAATAAATAAACAAATATTAATTATATATAATTAAATTAAGAAAATAGGAAAGAAAATGTAAACTAGGCTAGAAAATTAGAAAGTAAATGCAATAAAGCTTGAAAAAATGTTGTGATCACTTTAAAATTATCTAGAAATGAAATCTTACAAATAAAACAAATTTATAATAATTTCAGAATAAAATAAAGTGAAATTTAAATTATATTCAAAAATCTAGGGTTGTGCCACTTTTAAATAATGTGTTTACTCCCCTGATATTTGTTTTAAAGCAGAGACTCCAAAATCTTGCAATCTAGAAAAATTTGAACAGCAATGATTTTTAAAACCGAATTTGCTGAGTTTCTTAAGCTTGAGTTTGATTTGCCTTAACTTTGATTTTGAAGAGTTCTTGTTAGCTGAGTTGATCTGTGGTTGTAGATTCTCGGATCTGAGATTACTTGACTAGAAAATTTGATCTGAGCTTGAAATCTTTGAATTTCTGCAAAGAAGATGGTTTTAATTTTTACTGAAATCTTGATTTGGTTGATACCGAATTTGGTTACAGGTTTTGGTAATTTTATGGCTTATTCCATTTGCTTTTAGAAAATGAGATGTAAAAAAATAAATGAAGATGAAGAAGTAAAATTATATAGTATTAAAATTTAAAAAATAATATAAAATTGTGACACTTGTCACTAAACATGCTTAATTAGTTAACACATGTAATTAGAGATATTCACAAGTTAACACATGTATGTCCATATATTACAGCTTTGCTTGAAATTTGATTTGAAATTTGCTTTGAAATTTCGGTTATCACAAGTTATCACATTTAAATTTGGTTTGAAATTTCGGAATATCACAATAATCCGTTTGATGTTTGTATATCCATATATTACAGCTTTGCTTTTGTGTAAAGATTTATGGTATATTATAGATTATTCGTTCCGCTATGAGTTTGTGTTGTTTAGTTTTCTTCTTATCTTTTTCCTTCTTTATTTTTCCCTAAAATCGAGTTTTTTAGCATTTGATTACTCAAAATGTGATATAGTGGATGTATTAGTCTCGATTTTCGAGGATTAAAAAATTTGGTTCATTACAATTGGTATTAGAGCTGAAGGTTAAGCGAGAACCTTGACTTTGGTGGGGTACTCCTTAGAGATAGGGTCAGTTGCACCTTAGAATGAGTTTGAGTGTGTATATATAAGCGCATATTTTGTTAGTGATATAAAAATGTTTTATATTGTGTTGGTTGATCTATTAAGCGGCTTATGGATTCTGGTCAATACGAGTAATTAGCTTATTGATAAGGATCTCTAAACACTTGAACAGAGCAGTTCGGCATGGTATTTTTTTTAAATTGGGTAAATGAAATAACTTTACTTTGATTATTTTTATATACAAAGAAATAATTTTTTAGAAATTATTATATTAAAATATATGGTGTGCTTGGTTGTTAGAGAATGGTAATATTTGATTATTATCATTTTTATTGGTGTTTTGATAAAAGTTGTTATTATTCTGATGAAAACAAAGAAATAATTTTATATAACCAAATGGAATTACATATATACGATTTATAAATGTGATTTATAAATGGAAAGGAAATAAAATTTTAGAAGTATATTATAAATATGATTTGTAAGTAAAAAGGATCTAGAAGCTGGGAATTTGGGAATTTAATTTCCTTTGGTATTGGAAATGGTTTTTCAAAGTTTGAAACAATAATAGTATTATTTAGAAAATATTTTAAATAAAAATATTTTAAAACGAATTTTAAAGAGGAAGAAAGCACTGAACTCACTTCGGTCATTGGAAAATAATTTAGGTGATGATTGTAGCATCGTAGACGTTCATTTTCGAGTTTCTAAATGATGAACTACTACCCTTGAGATTTTATTTTGGTAAAACCAGTTTTGATTTTAAAATCCAAAAGAATGATTTGATATACCAAGGGGAATATATATATATATATATAACATTTCAAAATGGTTTGAAGTAAATAAAAATAAGGAGTTTAAGCTTAATTTTTTTTGAAATAGTTCATAAATGAATTTAGTATAGAGGAAGTGTTGTTAAACGTAATTTGATAGAAGGGTTCTTAAGTGATATTAGTATTGAAATAATAATATTAAGTAATAAATGATTGTGAATAATCGAATGTGAGTGAAATTAATATGAATAAGGGGATATGATTTAAATTGAATGTGGATAAAATGGATGTAAAAGAAATTGAATGTAATTAATGGAAATAAATACGTAAGTGTACGTATATTATTGGTTTTGCATAATATTTTGATCCAGATTCGAGTACATGATTTTGAGATGAGTAATATAAGTCCGAACAAGGATTTTCACTCGATTCTTGTGACGACCCGGGTATTTGGTGTCGGATAATCGAGTGATTAACTGATTTAAATTTATCGTAATATTAATTTTAATGGGTCTAACCACTAAATTTCAGATAATTAAAAATATCAGAATACATATATAAATTGATTTAAAAAAATTTCTATGTGAATAAAATGAACACACATGTATTTATGTGTATAATGATAAATACAAGCAAAAGTATATACATATAGTAAATAGTGAGAATGCAAGCATGTATGTATACAATAACAACAACCTATATGGATAAAATACATAACAATATATATGTATATATATACATACTTACAAAAGGGTATACATACACATATCAATTTATATAATAGTGTTTGTAGACACAAAAGGGGACAACACATAGATACATATCTTTTCTAGCTTACAAAACTTTAAATCAAGGTCAAAAAAAATCAAATCACTTTGTAAAATCAAAACTTTATTATAGGATATCAAATCAGAAAAAGCTAAAGAAAATAAATTCTCTGATCAATGCAAAAGCCTGTACACAAGATTCAGCCTTGGCTTACCCCATAATCTTCCTTTTCTCTATATATCCCCTACCCTGTTCTTTTTTCTTCTCATTTGATCAACTAAAAAAAGAAAACAAAATAGCCAATACAAAATAAAGAAAATCAGAGCAACTCAAACAAATAGCAGATCAGATCAACAATCTAGTTCTAGTTTTCAGTTTCAAAAGCAAATTTCCAGATTTACGCAAAGCTTGCTCGGTTCAAACCATTTTACAGTGAGTTTTTTTTGTTTTCTACGAAATTTTTATTTTTACCAATATTTTTTAGTTTCAGGTCTAACGATTGTGGATCTGGTTTCAATTTAGTTGACCGTGAAGAAATTAGATAGCGATTTCTGTGTTGATTTAGGAATTTTTTTTGTTGGACGATTGTTTGCATGAACATGAATTGTGTAATTTGTTTGCAACAACAGCCATTTGTGGTTGTTGAAATTAGAGTTTCTTTTAAGTAAGGGTTTCCATTGAGATAAAGGGATTACACCTTTGTATTCATATGAAAATCTAGTAGTCCTGTAAATCAGCATTTAATCGAATTGCAGTTTAAAGTCTAAACTCAAGGTTCACCTGCATTTCAGTGCTAGCATGAAGTTCCAATATTTTAATTGACAAACTTTAATTGTAACCATGACGCATGTTTGATTTTTTTCCTTCTTTTTTTGGGAAGATGATGGACCATTATTAGCATATGAATTTTATCAAATTATAATTTGATCTCATTTTTTTAAATATATGGATTAAGGAGTTTTGGGAGTTACATGATTAATGGCAATTCCATAAATCTTGTTTCGCTTTAAATTGTGTTGTGATAATGATGTACATCATACGGTTATGTAAGTTGGAATGCAGTTTTGGACGCAAAATTTGGTTTATGAAAACAAATCATATAGCCACTGACAAATTCGATTTGCCTGTCGATTTTCTTTCTTCTTTTTCATTCTTGTATACTTGTTTCTCTTTTAATGGTGTTGCCTAAGTCACCTGACAACCTAACATTTCATTACTTTCTGTTCTTTGGCAATATGCCTTCTTCGGTGGTAATGATGTCGCCAAAGAAGTTGATTTGAGGATGATGAAGTTTTGATAAAATAGGTTTGGAATGGGTTAACTATCTGAGTTAATTTGGTCATAGCACAATGTGTGAGAAATATATATAATAATATGCTGCTAATCAAAATAGAACTAGATAAGTATTGTTAATTCACTTCAGAAGCAGGTGAAAGAAAGACTAAAGACCCTGAGACATGAATTTAGTTTCTTAGTCGGCTTTATAATATCAGTAGCCTGTAGAAGAAGTAACAAATTTTACCTATTTGTAAATTGCGTTCAAATTCCGATACAAGAAATAAAAGGGGCTGCAACTGTTTTGTGAAATAAAAATTTGAATGTATAGTAGTAGCATGTACAATTGTTTTCTCTGTGCGTATGTACAGTTGCTCACTTATATATAAGATTTGAATTGAAAGTTTAATGAACTTTTTTGTGAAATAAAAATTTGAATGTACAGTAGTAGCATGTACAATTGTTTTCTCTGTGCGTGTGTACAGTTGCTCACTTATATATAAGATTTGAATTGAAAGTTTAATGAACTGTTTTGTGAAATAAAAATTTGAATGCACAGTAGTAGCATGTACAATTGTTTTCTATGTGTGTCTGTACAGTTGCTCACTTATATATAAGATTTGAATTGAAAGTTTAATGAACTGTTTTGTGAAATAAAAATTTTAATGTACTGTTGTAGCATGTACAATTGTATTCTCTATGCGTGTGTACAGTTGCTCACTTATATATAAGATTGGAATTGAATTAATGAATAACAACATAGAATCTTGCTCTAAATTGTACGACCTCGTATTTTTCTTGATTAGTTTATGCAGCATCATGTTTACTGCTTTAAATTATATAGTTGATTGGATTCAATGTTTTAAATCGAATGATTGTGTGACTGACTAATCGAGTGTGTGAATGATTAAATTTGACTAAATATTTGGATTGCTTAATGTCTTTAGTACGTTAATTCATGATTTACTGTGATATGAGATACCGGGATTGAACTATGATTAATTAAGCAGGGTTGGGTGATAAATTCTTAAGTGATTAATTTAATTTGAGTTAATTTAATTAATTATAATTATGGGATAAATTGGTCTTGCTTATGGTTGATTAAATTGTATTGAATGATTGAATTGATTAATGTGTGATGCTCTGTGATATGCAATGCCTGGTTGAACTGTGATAATATAAGTTGTCCATCTGTGATGAAATATTGTGTAAACCAACACCCTGTTTAAGAAGTTGAATTGTTTTTCGCTTAAACAACTTGAATTAAGAGGACATTGGATTCGAAGAGGCCGAGGGTCGGGTATCGGCAAATACCCAAAAACACTTCGATTTGTAATCTATAATAATTCTATACAGATTTGATATGTGAAACCAATGGACTGGAATGTAATGATCTAAGTGTACTGGACCATTTAATTTAAGTTTGGTTCTTAGAAATTGATGTGTGTAATAAATGTTGTCTATACAAATATGTGAATTTGTAAAATTAATATGAATTACCCCGGGTTTAATTAAGATTTATGGTTTTGTATTCCATGTTAGATGGGTTTACTCACACTGGTTTCCAGCCTGACCCGGGTGTTACTTTGATGTAATGCTCGGGTCAGACCGAGTATTACAGATTTTCAGGTAAGGACGTTCTAGAGCTCAGGAGGCGAGCTTGATGGCAGGAACGTATGGAATGTATTCCGCTGTGATTTATTGTAGCTTATATAGGACAAGTTGTTATAACTGTCCAGTGATTGTATAAATGAATATAACTCTGATGTATTTAAATGTAATTAACTGATACAGTTTTTCCTTTGTATAACTGCTATTTTATTTAATATTATATTTTGATCCGCTGCGAGTGTGAGAATCTATGTTTGGTGCTTTCTGTTTTCTTCTTCTTCTTCTATCTCCTTCTTCTTTTTCTTAACTTTCTGGAATTTTTCGGGATCGAAATTTCTGGGTCGTTACATTTGGTATCAAAGCCAGGTTTAGCGAGAACCTTGGCTCTAGTGGGATTACTCATTTAGGATAGGGTCAATGGTACCCTAGAATGAGTTGAGTATATATATATGAGAGCGTACTTGTTATTTTCTTATATAAAGATTTTAAATGATTTTATATGAGAATATATTTTGATATATAAAGCAATATTTCTTTCTAATAAATATTAAGGTAATTTGGTTGTTAAATTATTGGAATTAAATTAAGTGGTAATAGAAATACAACCAAATTGAAATTAAATAAAGATAAGTTTGAAATGGATTCAAACAAAAATTAAAATCTTGAATTTGGGAAAGAGTTTTAGAATAAGATAATAATGAATTGATTTCCAGATATTATAACCTTGGTCATTATCATAAATGATTGTTGTGTTTAATAATAAAATGTGTATTAATGAGTAAGAAAATGAAATGTTTTCGGGAAATAAAACATTTAAATTGGAATTAAAGATGATCTAAATTGTGAAGTTTTAAATCTGGGTCGAAAATTTGAAAATTGTTTCAAAATGATAAAGAAATAATATTATGAATTTGAATGAAAGGGTCCTATTTCAAACAAGAGTTGTTTGAAATTTAAAGAAATTTGTTTTGAATTAAAACCAAAGGTGGTTTAAATTTTAAAATTTGGTTTCATGGGCCAAGAAGTTAATATGTATATATATGTGTGGATATACATAATATTTTGAAATAAACTCTATAGTGATGAGTTTTGATTTTCCCTGAAGTGTGATATAAAACCCAAATGATATAAGTTTTGAACTTATAAGTGGGAAAGAATTTTGAAATTTGAAGTGGAAATTCAAATTTGAGTAAGGTTAACGGGATTTAAATTAAATTTAACTTAGAAAAAGTTAAATAATTTTGAATGAACAAACTGATTTGGAAATTTCAAGATGAAATGGAGATTTAACTTGGGAAGTTAAATGGTTAATTTGGATTGGGAGTTTGTGTGATCTCAAAAAGGGTTGAGATCTGGAAATTGGAAATGGATGGATATTTTAAAATAATTTGAATGATATCACCCTGTTGTTAATAATAATCTTTAAAAATTGTGAATTGGATTTGCTTAAATGAATGAAGGAATGGATTGTGATAATATATCCATTATTGAAATAAATGGGAAATAAAACTTTAATTCGAAATTAAGGATATGGTATCATTTTAGACTTAAGATTTGAATGTTTAAGATAAAACTTCAAAGGTTTGGTTTCAAAATTGAAAATTTGAATTTCAAAGATTTAGTTGTTTAAAAAGGATTTGAATTATTATTTGAACTTTGAAATAGGTTAAAAATGGAATTTGGATACAGAATTAAATGGTTTAAAGATATAAGTTGATTTGATTTAAAGGATTAAATCGACATTTGAAAATTTGACTCGAATTTATATAATTCGAGATGATTTAAAGTGAGATTGAATTTGAAATTAGTTCAAGTTGATGTAATAATTTGGATTTGTGATTAAAGTGGAATAGTTTAAATTAAAATTGAATTTGATTTGAATTTGGAAAGAATCAAGGATAATTCAACTTGAATTGGGATTAAATTCAAACAGGGGTTGAAATGAATTGAAAATTTAAAATTGGTTCAGTTTGGAATTTGATTTGAATTAATTGGAATTGTGATAGACGATTGATAAGTTTAAAAATTCAAATGGAAATTTGAATTGGATAATTTGAAAAGAAATTGAAGTTGAATGAGTTCAAATTCAAATAGAAAGTTGATTTGAATTTGGGATGAGAATGGAAGTTAACTTAATTTAAATTGAAATTGAAAGTTAATTGGAAATTGGCAATTGATTGGAATAGGGATCAATTCAAATTGGAATTGAATCAATTTAAATGGAAGTGGAAATTTTATTGAATTGACGGGAATGGAGATTGGGAATTGAACAGTTTGACTCTGGACTATTTTCAAAATAAATTGTTTTAATATAAATCTATTTTTCCAAACTATTTACTATACAACCATTATTTTTAAAAGCCAAATTATCTTATACTTATTTTACAATTATTTTTGGAACTATTTAACAATTTTTCAACTGTTTTATAACTAATTACTATTTTAAGCTATTTTGTAATTATCTAACTATTTTATTACTATTTAACTACTTTCCAACTATTTTATCAATACTTAACTATTTTACAGCTATTTTACAAACTAATAATTATTTTTCAACTACTTATCTATTATAACTTTTCAAACTATTTTCAAAAATTAAGCCGGGCTAGTCCAAACTGTTTATGGGTAAATACCCAATTGAGATAAGAATTGAGTGATAATCCAAATGGGTTGAAGCAGTTGTGAAGTGAATAGAATCAAAATGAATGTGAATAGAAAAGAGGATTGATTTAGTTAATAATCAATAAAAATAAATACGTAGGATGTACGTATATTATTCTATTCACATAGTGACTTGATCCAGATTCGAGCACAGAATTTCAAGATAGTTGTATCGATCCAAGTTGGGATTTTTCATTCGATTTTCGACGGCGAACCTGGATATGGATTGTTGATTGGTTCTGGATATTCTATATCATAGTTATGGCTATGCAAAGAGAATGACAGGTTCTGATCAAGAAAATTGATATGAGTCTGCACTAGGAAGTTGGGGGGACGATACTAGTTCGGAAGTGAAATTGTGTGATCGAGTGAGCGATCAGATTGATATTGCGTACAGATGATGTGTACATCGTACAGGTTTGAATGAAATTAATACTGGGAATTTGTGGATAATAATTGTGAAATGGTTTTTGAAATGAAAGGTATATTTTGTGAAGTATATGACAAAGTAAAATGGAAACTGGATATTTCTATAATAGAAATTTACTTTATAGAAGTAAGTGATATGATAAGTGGTTTTGTAAAGAGTAATCAAATTTGAATATTTGATTTGGCATAAACAAAGTTATATATCTTTGTTATATAAGATAAATCTCCCTTTGTGAATCTATAGCCAAAAGAAAAGGGTTTGAAAATATTTGAAGTATAAAGAGGGTTTTTATACAAGTTTGAAATGATCCAAAGACTTTTCAAGGTTATATATATAGATTTTGGAAAGGTTTGGAACCTTTGGATTAGAAAGGCTTTTGATTTTTGGGTAAAATCAATATTGGATTTGGAAAAGCCTAATTTGAGAATTATCGATTTTGGGATAATCGATTTTGAGAGAGGAGATTTATACGAGAATTATACTAGGTGTATGATTTGGAAGATACTATATGTGTATAGTATAAAGTGTTTTGAAAATGGCTCTGGGGAAAAAGACGCTCCCTTGAAATGAACTTCTCAGGAGTGCCATAGGTTGGTGCTGCGTTGAACCCTAAGGGGGTTCTAAAGTTGATCCTGTAAGGAGTCCGGACGAAACTAGTTCCAGAGGATTTTGTGTAGTGTGTAGCGAAAGTTGAGGGCGATGAGGCCTACAGAGGCATTTGAGTTATGCTGTGACGACAGTTTAACTCGATGTCACTGTGATCTACTGCAGACCATAGCAAAAGTCGTGTGTGCCGCTGAGAGCCAACAGTCTACGTTTGATTTTATATCAGTAGACTGCGACCTATGATAACATAGCGAAAGTCGTGTGTGCTGCTGAGAGCCAATAGTCTACGTTTGATTTTATATCGGTAGACTGCGACCTATGTGGGAGTGGAGATGTTTCATTTTGGCAGGGAAAATCGAGGGCGCTGATGCCTACAGTTACATGGACTTTTGCTGTGATGGCAACATAACTCTGGAATGTAACTGCGATCTGTTGTGGGTTCCATGGCGTAATCGAGAGGCGTGGAGTGCCTACACTTACATGGACTTTTGCTGCGATGGCAACGTAACCCAGGATGTAACTGCGACCATGGATGGGGGTGATGATATCCAGAGCATTCTCACCAAAGATATTTCCTCTATTTTCAAAATAAATGATTTCTATATTTTCAATAAAAGTTTTTTCCAAATATTTTCACTGGGTGTTGAAAACGGGTGTACCAAGTACTTATAGATTTTTGATCCTATGCTTGATCAACGTATGACTGAATTTCTATGGGAACAACGATGGACTTGTCGAAACATCGAGTTATAAAAGTATTTAATAAAAACTATTTTAGCAATTATATAGATTTTTAAAGTATTTTAAAATGATCAAAGAAATTTTATCTAATTCTAGGCATTTTAATAATTCTGGCTTCGTTCCATTTCGAGGACGAAAAGATTCAAAGGGGGAGGAATGTGACGACCCGGGATTTTGGTGTCGGATAATCGGGTGATTAACTGATTTAAATTTATCGTAATATTAATTTTAATGGGTATAACCACTAAATTTCTGATAATTAAAAATATTAGAATATATATATAAATTGATTTTTAAAAAAAATGTCTATGTGAATAAAATGAGAACATACACATGTATTTATTTATATAATGATAAATACAAGCAAAAGTATATACATATACTAAATAGTAAGAATGCAAGCATGTATGCATACAATAACAACAACGTATATGGATAAAGTACATAACAATATATATGTATATATATACGTACTTACAAAAGGGTATACATACATATATCAATTTATATAATAGTGTTTGTAGACACAAAGGGGACAACACATAGATACATATCTTTTCTAGCTTATAAAATTTTAAATCAAGGTCAAAACAAAATCAAATCACTTTGTAAAATCAAAACTTTATTATATGATATCAAATCAGAAAAAGCTAAAGAAAATAAAATCTCTGATCAATGCAAAAGCCTGTACACAAGATTCAGCCTTGGCTTACCCCATAATCTTCCTTTTCTCTATATATCCCATACCCCGTTCTTTTTCTTCTTCTCATTCGATCAACTAAAAAAACAAAACAACCATTAACAAATAAAGAAAATCAGAGCAACTCAAACAAGTAGCAGATCAGATCAACAATCTAGTTCCAGTTTTCAGTTTCAAAAGCAAATTTCCAGATTTACGCAAAAGCTTGCTCGGTTCAAACCATTTTACAGTGAGTTTTTTTGTTTTCTACGAAAATTTTATTTTTACCAATATTTTTTAGTTTCGTGTCTAACGATTATGGATCTGGTTTCAATTTAGTTGACCGTGAAGAAATTAGATAGCGATTTCTGTGTTGATTTGGGAATTTTTTTTAGTTGGACGATTGTTTGCATGAAGATGAATTGTGTAATTTGTTTGCAACAACAGCCAATTTGTGGTTGTTGAAATTAGAGTTTCTTTTAGGTAAGGATTTCCATTGAGATAAAGGGATTACACCTTTGTATTCATATGAAAATCTAGTAGTCCTGTAAATCAGCGTTTAATTGAATTGCGGTTTAAAGTCTAAACTCAAGGTTCACCTGCATTTCAGTGCTAGCATGAAGTTTCATTATTTTAATTGACAAACTTTAATTGTAACCATAACGCATGTTTGATTTTTTTTCTTTTTTTTCCGAATATGATGGACCATTATTAGCATATGAATTTTATCAAATTAAATTTTGATCTCATTTTTTTAAAATATATGGATTAAGGAGTTTTGGGAGTTACATGATTAATGGCAATTCCATAAATCTAGTTTCACTTTAAATTGTGTTGTGATAATGATGTACATCATACGGTTATGCAAGTTGGAATGCAATTTTGGATGCAAAATCTAGTTTATGAAAACAAATCATATAGTCACTGACAAATTCGATTTTCCTGTCACTTTTCTTTCTTCTTTTTCGTTCTTGTATACTTGTTTCTCTTTTAATGGTGTTGCCCAAGTCATCTGACATCCTAACATTTCATTACTTTCTGTTCTTTGGCAATATGCCTTCTTCGGTGCTAATGATGTCGCCAAAGAAGTTGATTAGAGGATGATGAAGTTTTGATAAAATAGGTTTGGAATGGGTTAACTATTTGAGTTAATTTGGTCATAGGACAATGTGTGAGAAATATATATATTAATATGCTGCTAATCAAAATAGAACTAGATAAGAAGTGTTAATTCACTTTAGAAGCAGGTGAAAGAAATACTAAAGACCCTGAGACATGAATTTAGTTGTTGAGTTGGCTTTATAATTCAGTGGCCTGTAGAAGAAGTAACAAATTTTACCTGTTTGTAAAATGCGTTCAAATTTCGGTACAAGAAATAAAAGGGGCTGCAACTGTTTTGTGAAATAAAAATTTGAATATACAGTAGTAGCATGTACAATTGTTTTCTCTGTGCGTGTGTACAATTGCTCACTTATATATAAAATTTGAATTGAAAGTTTAATGAAATGTTTTGTGAAATAAAAATTTGAATGTACAGTAGTAGTATATACAATTGTTTTCTCTGTGCGTGTGTATAGTTGCTCACTTATATATAAGATTTGAATTGAAAGTTTAATGAACTATTTTGTGAAATAAAAATTTGAATGTGTAGTAGTAGCATGTACAATTGTTTTCTATGTGCGTGTGTACAGTTGCTCACTTATATATAAGATTTGAATTGAAAGTTTAATGAACTGTTTTGTGAAATAAAAATTTGAATGTACAGTAGTAGCATGTACAATTGTATTCTCTGTGCGTGTGTACAGTTGCTCACTTATATATAAGATTGGAATTGAATTAATGAATAACAACATAGAATCTTGCTCTAAATTGTACGACCTCGTATTTTTCTTGATTAGTTTATGCAGCATCATGTTTACTGCTTTAAATTATATAGCAGATTGGATTCATTGTTTTAAATCGGATGATTGTGTACTGACTAATCGAGTGTGTGAATGATTTAATTTGATTAAATATTTGGATTTCTTAATGTCTTTAGTACGTTAATTCATGATTTACTGTGATATGAGATACCGGGATCGAACTATGATTAATTAAGCAGGGTTGGGTGATAAATTCTTAAGTGATTAATTTAATTTGAGTTAATTTAATTAATTATAATTATGGGATAAATTGGTCTTGCTTATGGTTGATTAAATTGTATTGAATGATTGAATTGATTAATGCGTGATGCTCTATGATATGCAATGCCTGGTTGAACTGTGATAATATAAGTTGTCCATCTGTGATGAAATATTGTGTAAACCGACACCCTGTTTAAGAAATTGAATGGTTTTTCACTTAAACAACTTGAATTAAGAGGACATTGGATTCGAAGAGGCCGGGGGTCGGGATCGGCAAATACCCGAAACCACTTCGATTTGTAATCTATAATAATTCTGTACATATTTGATATGTGAAACCAATAGACTGGAATGTAATGATTTAAGTGTACTGGACCATTTAATACAAGTTTGGTTCTTAAAAATTGATGTGTGTAATAAATGTTGTCTATACAAATCTGTGAATTTGTAAAATTAATATGAATTACCCCGGGTTTAATTAAGATTTATGCTTTTGTATTCCATGTTAGATGGGTTTACTCACGCTAGTTTCCAGCCTGGCCGGGGTGTTACTTTGATGTAATGCTCGGGTTAGACCGAGTATTACAGATTTTCAGGTAAGGACGTTCTGGAGCTCAGGAGGTGAGGTTGATGGCAGGAACGTATGGAGTGTATTCCGCTGTGATTTATTGTAGCTTATCTGGGACAAGTTGTTATAACTGTCCAGTGGTTGTATAAATGAATGTAACTCTGATGTATTTGAATGTAATTAACCGATACAGTTTTTCCTTTGTATAACTGCTATTTTATTTAATATTATATTTTGACCCGCTGCGAATGTTTGGTGTTTTTTGTTTTCTTCTTCTTCTTCTTCTCTCTCCTTCTTATTTTCCTTAACTATCTGGAATTTTTCGGGATCGAAATTTCTGGGTCGTTACGATTCTCGACAGGTGAACATTGGATATTGATTTTTTATTGATCCTGGAATTCTCTATCATAATATATGGCTATGCAAGTAGAATGATGATTTCTGATCAAGGAACCAGATCTGAGTTCGCACTAGAGTGGTCATGTGAATGATACTAGTTTGGAAGTGAAGTTGTGTGATCGAGCGAGCAATTGGATTTGATTATGTGTACGGATGGTGTATTTATATATACATCGTACGGTTTTAGTAAGAAAAATGTTGAAAATTTAAATTGCAAAATAATATTATATGAACTACATGTTAGGATATCATTGGTAAATAAAATGCAGGTATATAAATGCAAGAGCTAGTTTGATACTTTGATTTCATACGTAAAATTTTGGTTGCCCAACAAAAAGGTACATTTTTATATTGCTGCTTGGTTTTAGGGTTTTATGATTGAGCCACTTGGCTTTTGTTTCTTTGTTGGTTTGGGCCTGCAGTAGCAATTTGTAATTGTTCTGATCTAGCCCAAAAGAGATGCTGGCGAAATTTTCAGAAAGTTTAAAATGTTAGAAATTTAGAAGAACATTTTTAATAACTAAGATTTAATTTTAGGGTATAATCTGGAATGATTGAATTTAATAATATTAGTTGGAATCTATGAATGAATTCGGAAAAATGGTAAAAGTAATAACGAGGTTTCAACCAATTGATATTGGAAAGTTAAAGACTTAAAGGATTTGGTAAGTTATCTCAATAAATTGGTTTAGAAAATGGTTTGGGCATTTTCCTACCTTAGTAATTTCGAGGACGAGATCTTTTAAAGGGGTAAAATGTAACAACCTAGAATTTTAATTACCTGAAATTGGATATTTAATTGATTTTAATATTGTAAAGTTAATTTTATAAATTAACTAACTTGAATTTTGAATATAAGCAATTTTATTGGATAATCTAATTGTTGTATTTAATTATTGAAATCGTGTAAATAATTGAATCTTGGATTTTAAGCTGGATAAAGATAATTTCAAAGCTTATTTAAATTCAGTTAATAAGAATGAAGATAATGTAACTTTTTAATTGGATTTAAAAGCGATTTAACTAATTTCAAAAATAATTCATTTAAATTAACATACAAAAATAGCCTTCCGGAGCACCGTCATGGATTTCGACAAAACCAGTTTCATAAGATCCATAATAATGAATTATAATACACCGTCAAATTTCTTGGCGATCAGATGAATCGTTTGGCTGTGCGAGATCGAAACGCGTAGGATCTAATATTAAAAATATAATATAATGATTGGTTTCATAAAGCAATCCTTCGCATACGATCGAATTAGACCTCAAGGCTAGTTCCATTGCAATTGAAACAGCGGTATAACATATAGAACGCCAGGTGGTACGTCTCAATTGGGGTTCGAAATTATAAGGCTTGATATTCTAAATTTAAATAATAAAAATACATTGATTTGAACATACATATACCATGCACCATCACCATCTGATCAGATCATGCTTTGTTGTAACGACCCAGAATTTTAATTAATTAAAATTTGTATATTTAATTAATTTTAAATATTAATAAGTGAAATTTATAAGTCGAATAAATTTTATTTCGAATAATTGGATTTAATTGAATAATTAAATCGATAATTAAATAGTTGGAAATACAGAAATAATTGAAAATTGGGTTAAATATGATTGAAAATGATTTGTAAAATTTTATTTTATCATATTGAAGTTAGAATGATGTTATAGAACTTTTAAAATCGAATTAAGAGTTAATTTGTGAAAATTGAATATTTTATTATTTAATCGACTAGTGAAATTAGTCAATTTTTTGAAAAGTCTCAGAATTGGATGAAACTAGTTCCATTGGATCCGTAATAGTTAGTTATTATCGGATTCCAATTTTCGTAGCAATCGGAGTTATCATTTGATCGTGGCAGCTCGAAACGCATCGAATTTGTTTTTAATATTAATTTAGCGAGTTAAAATAGCCATTTTTCAAACTGTCTCGGATTTTGACGAAACTAGTTTCATCGGATCCGTAATGTGATATTATTGTATGGTTTCAAATTTCATGTCAATCGGATTTACCGTTTGTCCGGTGCAAGCTAAAATGCCTAGAAAATCGTTTAAATCGGTTTAATTTAAATTGAACGTTTATTGCCATATCTCGCGCAGATGACCGAATTAGCTTCCGAAACCTATTCCATTGTGTCCGGAACACGGGGTAAACCCTAGAAATGCTGGTCACCGCGCGTAAATTGGAGTTTGGAAAATCCAAAATGAATAGTGTCGTTCAAACTTCTATAAATAGCCCCTCTCTTCACACAAATTAAAAAAAAAACCCTAAACCTAACAGCAGCCGCCACCATAGAAACCGAAGGCCGAAATCTTCCTACCTTTCTCCTCTAATTTCTTTCAATTCACTCAATATCATCGAAAACTTTCAACTAGCAAATCGAAGAACATTGGAAGGGCTTTAAATCCATACGGTGATGATGATCATCGGAGCGACGTGGAGGGAGAAATCATGGCCGAAGGGGAGCACGGTCGGCCTCGTTTTTCGTGCAAGGGGCTTGACCGAGTTGCATAGGGTTTGGGCCGATGGTTGCTCGTGCTATGCTCTTCAAAATGGAGGTGCCTGATCGAATTATCGTCGAGTGTGGTGATTGCAAAAGGGAACCCTAGTTTGGAGCTAATGGGTTGTTGCGTGTTTTGTTTACTGGGAGCAAACGTGAGTTGCGCGTGGGAGAAGAAGCAAAGGTGCGGTCATGATGTTGCTGGGTGAGATCCTACAGCCAAGATAGATTTGGGTTAAATAAATTAAATTTATGTTGTAAATATGTATCTATAAATTCGTGAAACTTTGAAAATGCATATCTTTTCATACGAGGTCGAAAACGCGCGAAACCAGTTGCGTTGGAATCGTATGGACGAGCACTACGCTATGGAATTGGATTGGAGTCGTTTGGAGTTAGTGAGAATTTCGGGTACGTTTAATTTTATTCGAAATAAATCGCTAAAACGAAATTGAAATCAAGGTGAGAACTTCTCACTCAATCGAATAGTTTTGATTTTAATTTTAAATAGTTAGATTTAAAATATTTGAATGCATGTTTGAATGATGATTGATATCTACTGATTGTTAAAATAGACATTATGCGCCGTTAGTAAGCGGATGTTATTTATTAAAAACATATACCGCGAATATTTCATAAACAGTGAAATTGGTATTATATATAATAGCAATGTATATATATATATATATTGGCATATGTATATATTGCAGTTATTGATTTCCCGCATTGTATAGCGGATGATACCCTATTGCGCCGTCTATTAAGCGGATAATATTTTAAATCCCATATACCGCGATAATTTCGTACTGGAACGGAATTGGTATTGTGCTAACATCTTTGGATGCAGGAAAACAGGTTGGAGGGATCCAACTGGATTCCTCAACAGTATTTATTTGATTTTGAATATTTTGATATTCGTTGATTATCATATCGATATATGATATCGTTGTTGTCGTGATTGACTATTTGGTGTGTAGCATCATTGGGCCAAATTTTGGAATTTTAAAATGATTTTTTTTAAAGTAATTTTTGAAGAGTATACGTTTACAAAATATTTTGGAATTGATTCATCTTAAATAAATAACGTTATAATTTTTAATGTTATAAAAATTATGGTTTTTTTGAGAAATATAGTTAAAAGTTGATTTTTGAGAAATATGGGGTTAACGATTTTATAAAATAGTTTAAATCGGGATTTTTGAATTTATTATAAAAAGTTTAAACGTAGGATTTATAGAATTTGATTATTTTATAAATCAAAATGATGTAATTATAAAGGACTTTAAAGACGTTTTGAAATAATAATATAAATTGATTTATATAAAAGAATTATAAGATGGGTATTTGTAAATTAAAATATTTGAATTATAAAACGAGTTTTTTTATAAGTGCTAGAATGAACTGTGAATGAATTTCATAAATGAATGAAATTTAGAATTATAAACGGTGAAGTTATAAATGGAATTTTATAAGCAGTAGGTTTATAAAATTTATAAAGTTATTAAAAGAATGGTTTTGGATAAATAATTGAATCTTATAAGTTATAAGATTTATAATTATGAAGTTTAAAGGAACGATTTGCAAACAAATAAATTCTAAGTATTTAACTTATAACATGAACCTTTGGTTTATAATTGAGTTATAAATCGAATAGGTTAATAAAGGAGATTTATAAAGGAAGTAGTTATAAAATAAATAGAATTGGAATTTATAAACGTTGTTTTATAATTCTGCAAATGGCTTATTTTGATAAGTAAATTGTTATAACTTATTTATGGAGTTATATTCACGTTTTAGACAGTGAATAATCCTTTAAAGTAAAATGAATAGAAAGGATGAAATTGGTTAACAAGGTATATTCACGTTTTTGAAAAGTGAATAATATGTTAAAGAAAATGTTTTGGATGTGATGTTTTTAAACAGAATTAAAACGATCTAACGATGTTTTAAATGTGTTAAGATTTGAAACCATAGATTTCAACATTTATTGTTGAAATAGACGTTTTCGAGAAATAAAAGGAAATGGTGGACTATAACACTGTTGTTATAGTAAATGATTTCTGAAAGGAAATGTTTTGTATAGTATTGGGATTTATATATCTATTTTAATTTCGAATCCCTATACTAGTGATTTTGGGTTATCGTAACGATGTTTTACGTAACATTCGTTTTGGCCCAAATAAATGTGTTTAAGAGAATGATTTCCTTAAAGAATGAAATATATACTTAATATCGATTTAAGTATATTGAATATTTTCCAAGTGTTGAAAATAAATAGATTTGTGAATTACTTATTAATAAATAAGTATGGAAATGTTTTCCAATATAAAGTGAATATTTTGAGAATTTATCTTTTTGAAGATAAATTGAAAACGAATAATTGAAATCGTATATCGATAGATATTGTGAAATATAAATTCACTATGGAATTTATAAAAGAAAGTGGAATCTGTTTAAAAATAAATATTGATTTATTTTTGAAGTATTGAAATTATATATCTTGTAAAGATATTTTTGGGAAATAAATAATTTGGAAAATTATTTGGAATCTGGTGATGTTGTGCATATCCATTGATAGTTCAATAACCGACTATCAATATTTACCTTTGAAAGGTATTTGTTGTGATTTGATGAATTTGAATGCTACACTTATTTTTAAATTATTGCGCTCGTTATTCGGATTACCCATTCCGAATAGTGATACGACGTAATGGATAGCATTGATGACCGGTGTTGAAGACCGGGTATTTGCGAGAGCGATAGGATGACCTGTCGATTAACTCTGCACCGAGTTGCTCCGGTATAGAGTTCTCCATATGTGATGGGGAATCCGATCAGGATTGTGGATATCCGGATTGCAAGGACTTCTTTGTAAGTGCCTTAGGTTCTGTTCGAGCCCGGAACAAACTTGTATGGATTGTGTGTCTGACATTACAAATTGAGATATAAAGCAGATTTCTTTCAAATATATTTCTGTTGGTGGCGGAGAATTTATTCTCTTAGCTTAACACCCTTCTCTGAGACGTACGAGCTCAGAGGTTATGTAGTTGAAGGTTATCAGCGATATATTCCCAATTTGGTAATGTGACATGCTGAATGTTGCTGTGAAATGATCATTGTGTTGATCATTTGTGATAGGATCATTTGTTTGATCGTTTATCTTTGTGATCATTTCGATGATCATTTGTTGACCCAAAGCACAGCTTTTGTATAAAGCGTGACTTTGTGGACGTGACTTCGTCGAGCCTCACACCTCGGAATGGTCAAAACAGAAAAGATGCGGCAAGGTTATGAGGGGTAGCTCCCTTTAGGGTATGTGCATTTCCTTCTGGAAAAGGGTGGTATCATGGTATGGAGCCCAGATACTTACTCATGTTGAAACACTTATTATGATTGAGTGATGTTGATGACGAGCGCTCGGATAAAGGTCCCAAAGGACCGGGGGATGGCATACTCGTGTCAGTAGTTACCCAGTTAGGGGTAACCCGGCCTTGTGTTGGCAGAGATCCGGTTTGGTTCTCGGAGACGTCCTTCCAGAGGCATTCTCATGTGGCAATGGGAAGTTCCTTGGCCTGACCATTCGTTGGAAATCCAAAGAAACAATACGATCTTGTACGGTTTTAGTTGTATAACCTGCCATGGAATGTGGCGGTAACCTGCTATTGAACATGGTAGCTATAGTAGGCATAAGTGCGAAATGTCTATGCTGGCTAAGATTTATATCTTTACTTTCGAAATGATTTTTTTTCCTACACTATGCACTAGTAATAATATCAAATGTTCTTTTTAAATGCGTATCAAGCATCTTTGACTATCATAAGGAGAAATCTCCTCCGATTCTGCGTTTGCATGTGTGTGTGTGCGGGAGGCCTTATGGTAGTCTCATTCTTAAAAGCATTGCGAATTGACTTTAAAAATATTCCTCTATTTTGATTTTTAAGATAAATAAACTGTTTTGAGTTCTCACACCAGTCTCATGACTGACTCGGAGTTTATTGTTTTCCTTCCTAAACTCTGGGTGCCCACCAATTTCCACACGGGCAGTCAAGAGTTAAGGTTTATCAGGATATTCTGGATATTCAGGAGTTGCTGGAGGCAAGCTGGACGGCATGGCGTATTACTAGTATATCGTATTTCTTTTCCGCTGTTTGTTGTTGTCTAATGTTGTACACTCTGATGTAATGAAATGTAATGTAATAACTGATATAGTTCTTTGTTTAAAGATTATTCATTTATCTATTATATGTTGTTCCGCTGCGATTGTGAGATTCTGATGTTGTTCTGCTGTTTTCTGTTCCGTTCTATTTTCTTTTCTCTCTATTTTCTATCTTTTCTCTCTTCTTTTGTCTTTTTCTTTTTCTTAAAACCCTAACTATTCGGTTTTTCGGCAACGAAAAATCGCGTATATTACATTTGGTATCAGAGCATATGGTTAAGCGACAACCATGGCTCTGTTGGGTATTACTCATTAGAGATAGAGTTAGTAGTACTCTAGAATGAGTTTGAGTGTAATAATAGCTATGAGAGCGTATTTGTTAGTGAATATAAAATTGTTTTATATTGTGATGATTGGTTTATTGAGTGGCGTATGAACCTTCGTCAGCACGGTCTGTACAACTATGCCGAAGGGGTTTATAAACACTTGAATAGAACAATTCGACACAGTATTGTTTTAAATTGGGTAAATGAAATAATTTTATCTTGATTATATTTTTATATATAAAGGAATAATTTTTCAGAATTATTAAAGTGTATGTAAGTTGATAGTTTGGTTGTTGAATAAGATGTTTGAATAATCTAAATAAAAGAATAATTGTATAAGCAAATGAATTATAAGAATTGAATTATAATTAAAGTGATTTACAATTGTGAAAGAAAATCTTATATATATAAGAAGTGAAACTATATGAATATATTTATGAATATGAGTTGTAAATAAAAATGAATTTAAAGTTAAATGGAAATTTACTTTAGAATTTGGAATCTGAATTGATTATAAGTGGGAATTTAAGTTAAGTAAAAACCAAGTGATGTTTGTAAAATAGAATATAACTTAAGAGATGTTGAATGAAGTTGATATTGGTATCAAAGTAAATTAATAAAGTTAATTAATGGATATGAACTTGAGTTATATAAATGGAATTCAACTTTTGTAATTGAATTGAATTAATGAATTGGATGTTAATCAACTGAATGTGAATTAAGTTGATATGAAATAATGAATGTAAGTTAATTCATTAAAATCTAATGTTATTGGAAGTTGAATAGTTGAATGAAAATCAATTTAACTAAACCAGTTAGAAGAAAAGGAATTTGGTTGTAATGAATATACTTTGGTTGTTATATGATTATTAGTTGATTGTATATAATTCATTAAGTGTTAATGAAATTGAATTAATGAAATTGGAAGCTAAAGTAATTGAAATCCAATTGGAAGTTAAGTGAAACTTAAATAGAATTGAATTTGATTTGGAAGTGAACCAACTTGAATGTAAATTAGTGAATATAAACTAATTGAAAATGAATGGTAGTAAAAACATCCACTGTTAATGTGTAACGACCCGTAAATTTAGCCGGTTTTAATAACGTTATTAATTATAATTTTGCGGGATTTTTTTAAACGATAAAATTTTGAGATATAAATTTTATATTTCGAATACATCTAGTTAAACATAGCAACTGGTAAATTTTCGTCCGAAAATATGAAAGTTTATTTCGCGCGTAAATTTACTTCAATTTAATCAGTTAAAAAGTGATGAAAATAAAACATTTTCAAAACCAAAATATTTTTATATAGAAAAATTCTAAAGCATCTTCTGAGCAAGATGTCAGTTTGTCGTTTTTTCAAATTCGGACATCTTTGGCTCCGTCGATCTTAATTTTCAGCGATTTTTTCGCGTTTTCCGCAGTAGAAAATTTCGAATTTTTGTAATCCAATCATAACACTGATATCTGTATACTTTTTTGATCGTCTCATCGTGCTGATCTTCATAGTATATTCGTTCATGTGTTACGGCATTCGATACACGGTTAAAATCGTGAAACGGTTAACCGTATCGGTTCCTTTTTACCCTTTTAAATTTTCAAATGACCTTCCGCTTATCCAATATCCACTGTGAAATCCAACAGACATTAGCATTTATGATTTCTGCGTTTCAATCAATGGCCTTTGTTTTCTCCAAATTTATTTATTTCGGCATTACATCTCTAGTATTTACTGAATCCAACTTATGAACCTTTGCAGTTCCATCTATTTTCAATATGTGCTGGTGTGGCCATGCATTCATTCTTTCTTCATTTTGAGTTTTCCTGTTCTTTACGTTGGAAGCCACACATACATATATTTTCTTAAAGATTGTATACTTGTTTACCTTGAATTTCACTACCTTCCTCATTTAACCCATTTACCCTCCTCATCGCCCAACCCATCGACTCACGCCCACGTCCTCTCTTTAACAACGGTCGTCGCGCCTTGAAGCCTGCCCCTACGTGCCTCCTTCGGCCTTCAACACACCACAGCCCGGAGCATCGGTCATCTCCGTTCCCCTTCCCGCCCACCTTGACCATCGGCCATCATCGGCCAGACAACAACCCTCCACCGTGGCCTCCTCCTTCCTTGTCGCCCGTGTCTATCCACTCGTTCCCGCTCAGCCTCACCACACGGCCAAGCATCGGCGCAGCCACTCCAAAGCCATGCATGCATGAACAGTCGCAGGCCTCGCCACCTCCGCATGTTGCTCCTCCAAGTCCATCACGTCAACCACCCCGCACGGCTCTCAAGCAACGCCTCCAAAGCCTCGCATCACCTTTGTGCTCCTCCGCCTTCACATCCAAACTCTCCCGAGCTTCCTACAATCGCCTCCACTTATTTCCTTCCTTTTTCCTCCAATGTCGAGCTTGGCCGAAACACGTGCACACAACAGCTTTGTGCCGCCACTCCGGCTACATCCTCTCTTCTGTTCGGCTCCGCGTCTCCATGTTCACGCGAGCAGCCTAGCACCTCCTCTCTCTCCTTTTGAAGGTATCTGCTGTATATATGTGTACTAGTGTTATTTATATATTCATGTGTATAGTTGTATTACAAACTACAAGTTGTATATGTAATTATAAGCTTTAGCTTGAATTTTTTTAAGTATAACAGTTTGTTTAAAGTATTCATATAAGATATATGTATATATATATTAGTTGTTATGTTTTAATGCAAGATCTATCATAGTTTATGTTTATATATGGGTCCTGTCTAATGTTGGCCGTACATATTTATTTCACTTTTCGTGTTTGGTACAGTTGAAATATTTACTTAAAGGTTGTTAATATCTTTAAAATAAGATTTTATATTATAATATAAAGGAACAATACATTTTATTATAGAAGTATTATACTGCTGACTCATGATTTAATACGGTCTGCAAAGTTTTGTAATCTAATGGTTATGATAAATTGGTCGCTATTGTTACTTATATACAGCAAAAAGTTTTATATTGAGCTGTATAGTGTTTATACATATTTAGTTATATTGAGTATGTAAGTTATATATATGTGTGTATAAAGTAGCCTGTAGGTATAAGAATATTTGATTTTGGTTTTAATTTCTATACAGAGAATTTATTTTGATATGTGTCTTAAATTTTATATTGATTTGGAGAAAACATATATATTAAACTTTATTTATGTTTGAATTTAATATCGATTTGAAAATATATGTTTTAAATTGATTTTTGAAAATTTAAATATATCTTGTTTCATAGATCTCGTGCCATCTTAACTTGTTATCTCAATATTGATCTATCGCAGTAACTTCTAGCTTGCGTGTCCCGTGTCGTGCCCGTATCCGGGTGCGTGTCCGTGTCACTGTTCTCATTATCGTTCATCTCTAGTCTCGAAAGGTGAGCAATCACTCACGATTAATTTTCTTTTATTATTAAATTTGATTTTAATTTGAAACGACAATTGAAATATGCTGCTGTTAGTTATGTACACTGCTATATATGCTATTACCTGTATCTGTTCACCTATGACATCTGACACCATTATCTGTTAACTATTTATGCAATGATAATCCAGTTTGGTTGATAATTGATTGATTGTTGTTGTTTATATTGGATGTTAAATTTTAATATATAAAGTGATAAATATTATGCAATTGAGTTTGACGTAGGATTGTTTAAAATTTGAATCGACATATGTGTTGAATTTGATTAGTTAATTTGAATAATATGACAGCGTTAAATGTTAAATTAATTGACATGTATAATAGTGATTATTACACTTTGAACCATTGAACGTATATTGGATTAATTGTTGTAGTGTAAAATTGAAATCGAACGACAAGTGAAGAACTGTGTGAATAATTAGTGAAATAATCCTTAATCTACATGAAATGATAGTGTAGATTCTAGAAATAATATAATTATATTAATTCGCACAAACAACAATGTGAATTAATACGATTATTTCGGGATTATTTGAATTGATTATTGGATTGTGTTTGTTTGTTGTTATTGCTTGTTTATTTACTTTGACACCATCCCAGTTATCACACTGCAAGTTCCCTTTGTTGTGTTTGACTTTTGAATTGGAATTGGAATCGGGTTGAAATGATAAATACCCAAAATGAACTTGGCTTAGGATAGAGAATTTAATAAATCCGATTGGTCAATAATTTGATTTAAAAATAAAATAATGATTTTATTCGAGTAAAGAATGAGTTTTGAAATGAAGTCGGAATTTGAATTTTGAAAGGGAAATGTAAAGATTGAAATATGAAGCCAATATTAACGTAGTAATTGATGAAAGAATGTTGTTTGAAATTTAATTATTTAATAATTAAATTTGGAATTATTCATCAATAATTTGGAATTAGTAATAATTGAGTTTTGAAATTATTATGTTTGAAATCAATTAATAATTAAATGTGAAATTATAATTAAGTTTCAAATTATAATTAAGTTGAAATTATTAAGTTTGAATTCATAATTAAGTGGAAAAGATTTAATAATTAAGTTTGAATTGATAATCAAGTTTGTAATTATCAAAATTTTGAAATTATTAATAATTAAGATTGAAATTATCTAATAATTGAATAAGATTGAATTATTTGATAATTGAATAAAAATTTGAATTCTTTGATAAGAGAAATTGAACTTTTGAATAAGTGGATTTGAACTTCGTTAATAAATGAAATTGAGTTTCTTTATTTATTAATTAAGCTTTGGAAAATTTAAGTAAGCCAATAAGTGAAATTAAACTTCTCTAATATATGAAATTTAGTTCTTTATTAATTAAGTTTGAAATTTGTAACGAAGACAATAAATAAGTGAAATTGAATTTCTTTAACAAGAAATAAAATATGATTTATTGAAATGAATGGGGTTTATTGAAATTAACGTAAGACTTGTAATTTAAAGAATTGATTTGACGAATTTATTTTATTTCAATTTGATGTTTTGATATAATGAAGTTGAACGTAAGTAATTGATTTAAATGAATTGGTATTTAATTAGAAGTTGTTTGAATGACAAATTTACTTAATGAATATTGAATGAAATCGATAAATGGATTTAAATTGATTTGAATAAAAATTAAACAATTTAAATGATTTCAGAATGAAATTTATATACGAACTTGAATCAATATTTGTATTGTTGAAATTAAAGATGAAATCGAATTATAAGATTTTGAATGGTAATTTGGAAGTTTTGAAACGTAGAATTTTGGAAATTGATTAAGAAAGATAAATAAATGTTGGTTTACGAATTGAAATTGAAATTGAATTTAATTTGGTTTTGAAATTTATTAAACGACCAATCGGTACAATAATTACGAAAGTTATCAAAGAGACCGGAATCGGTTATGGATATACTCTCTATCTAAACCGAAAACCACTTTAATAACTATACGTGGAGTGATGATCCAGGATGAAGTGGTTGGAATGATGTACGTGATGACTGAAGAAAGAGAACGACAATGGATAGCCTTGACACTTGTGTCAAATTGGAAATGACTAAAACCAGGAGCCGTGCCGGGCCAAATGGGTTAGCCACCTCGAGCGAACACACTTCTTCAAAAACTTCTCATTACTTGTTATTGATTGGTGCACCCTCGGAATTTCAGGAGTGTTGTTTCGCGGTGTTGCGATCGTTGCGGCGATGCGTTCTCACCAGTCCGGATCAGGCGAACGGTAGTTTCACTACCTTGGGTATTGCCTCATGTGCCTTGTCATACTTGTATCCTTATATACGCGACCACTACGAATTTGTTTTGTGTCATACCTATGGAGTACTCCCTGATATCCCACTAGTTTACGGTGGAGTTTACAGTGCTGTATAGACTATGACATTTATATAAAATGTGTTAAGGGGGATAATGGTAACGCCTTAACACTATTTTGATACTTTATATTACTGATAGACATTATCTATTTTGCGTACACTACTACATAGTAGATGATTTAACGGATCCTTAGAGGATGGTGATTCCAACATCCTTTGAGTTACTTGTATTTCGATTGCTATTTCACTTGAGTTGGATTTATTGATATGAGAATATTAATCCTGACTCGAGTGTTTTGTGTTTTGCTATACGCTCGGGTCAGACTGAGTGTACCAGTATTCAAGACTCACCTTTGGAGTTGGAGCTTTGCTTGAAGATCCAGCCATCTATTATGCTTTCAGTATTCGATGATTCCAGTGATGTATTCTTATTTGTACCTGTTGTATCGTGTTACTCTTCTATTGTAAACTCTGATGTATCTTATATATTTATATAGTAGCTTCATGAACTACTATTTCCCTTACTTCCGCTTCATATTATTACTCTGTGTCTGTGATTCTGTGATTATTTATTTGCTGTATATATGAGTTTTGCCAAATTTTAAATTAACAATTCGGTATTTTGAATTATTCAAGTCCGACGTGTGCGGATGCGAATAGTCCAAAATAGCGGGTCGTTACAGTTGGTATCAGAGCTTTTGGTAGCTCTAGGCAGAACTCAGCATATAGGGTAAATGTATTTACAGAATCACTCTCATTCGAGTTTCAATCTCTACCTTTTAACTCAATTCCCTTGAATTTTGGAACGTTCCCTCGGTTCCAAAACTCATTCTTGTCCCTCACTATTCGTCTTCTTTCAATTCTGGAGTATCCCATAACTCCACTTCGGATGATCTTTACAATGAATCGGCGGTCTCGCCAATCTTCGAATTATTTGTAAAGAGGTGAAACTCTTTTCCAATAAGCATCGATTTACCGGAGATTTCTGTATCCTCGGTTTACGATGTTATCTATTCCCTAATATATTTGAATTCCATCTCTTGAGATCGAATGTTGATTTACCTCGGATTTCTGCATCGATCTTATTCTTGAAGTTACGGTCGACCCGGTTAAGGTTGCCCGTGAATTAAATAAGTTGTCCATCTCCCGGTTCTGTTAATTGAATTATCGTATCTTCTGTCTCGAACTTATGATCAAACCAAAATTCTCTTTAATTTGATTTCCATCAAATTTGAATCGCTATACTTATTTTGAAATCCATTCTTGTATCGTCGAGCGAGAAGTGTATTTGTAAATTAATGTTAAAAATGTTTTGTATATATTGTGTTGTTTGAGTTGTTGATGTTGATTTGGATTTTCGATCGATTCGTCTGATCAACGCTATCGATAGGATTTCCAAAATGCTTGAGCAGAGCAAATCGACACAATAATATTTCAAATTGGTGAATAAAATGGTTTTGTATAATTATTATATATAAATATAAATTTTTCTGAAATTAAAATGTTAATAAATCCGTTGTCCGAAATGTTAAAATTTAATTTTCATTTATTGTTTATAAATCATTGACTATTTCATAATATAAATGAATGAATTTATAAAAATTTGGTTATAAATTGATTTGGAATTTGATGTGAATTAAAATTAGAATTTGAGAATTTAATTTCCGATAATTTCGAACTATGGTTTTAAAGTTTTAAAATGTATATTATTTAAAATATTTTCAAATAGAAATGGTTTTCAAAGAATTTTAAATTACTAAATTAGAGCTCTTCTCTTTTGTCGTTGGAAAATAATTTCGGTGATGACGGCCGCATCATCGACATTCATTTTCGGGTTTCGAAGTGGAGAGACTATTCTGTAGCCTTGCTATGGTTTGTTTTGAAAAATAAACTAATTTGAATTTTAAACATGACTTGATTTATTATATATATTGAAGATTTTAAATTTTATTTGATATATTATGAATATATATATTTATTTTTATCTACAAAATGGTTTGAAGTCAATCGGAAATTTAATTCTTAAAATTTGGGTAAAGATGATTTCAATTATAAATAAAACCAAAATTTTGAATTAATATTTAAACTTGAGAGAATTGAATTAGAAATCTACTTGTATAATGCTCGATTTCATTCGATATAATTTACCTAAATTTTCAAAAGTTAATTATGTAATTGAATATTATACAATATAAATGTTATCAAAGGAATTTTTAAATAAATTTGAGTAGTTATAGTAAATGTAAATAGACTTAATATATATGTGATAAGATATATCAAGTAGAATAAATTCAATAATAATTTGAAATAAAGAAGAATTGAATTTGTCAAATAAAGTACGATTATAGAAAAATGACTATTCAACTTATGATCTTTGAAATTGTTAATTAAAGAAAACTGGATAATATATAATATAAATTGTCTTTATAAATAAAATGTGAGTGCGTATAATAAATGTTATTCACTTAAATTTTAATTATAAAATGTTTATGGAGATGAATGGAATAATAAGTTAAATAAATAACAGGTGTGATTAATAGAAGAAAATTTGTTTTGAAAGTTAATAAATTGAATTAAATCAACTTAACGAGACATCTTGAATTAATTGAATTTAAATTTAATTTCGTTTGAAAGAAACTTTTGTACCTAACATTAATAAATGAGAAATCAAATCAATTTAATGAAAATCTTGAATTTAAAACAAATTGTTGAATATAAATTTATTTAAATTGAAATTTATATGGTTTGAATTAATTGTTTTACTCTGTTTTCAATCTATTTTCTTTCTGTTTGTTTCTATTGTCCTACCTCATTCCTTTTCGAGGACGAAAAGTTTTGAGTAGTGGAGAATGTAACGACCCATAAATTTAGCCGGTTTTAATAACGTTATTAATTAGAATTTTGCGGGATTTTTTTAAACGATAAAATTTTGAGATATAAATTTTATATTTGGAATACATCTAGTTAAACATAGCAACTGGTAAATTTTCGTCCGAAAATATGAAAGTTTATTTCGCGCGTAAATTTACTTCAATTTAATCGGTTAAAAAGTGATGAAAATAAAACATTTTCAAAACCAAAATATTTTTACATAGAAAAATTCTAAAACATCTTCTGAGCAAGATGTCAGTTTGTCGTTTTTCCAAATTCGGACATCTTTGGCTCCGTCGATCTTAATTTTCAGCGATTTTTTCGCATTTTCCGCAGTAGAAAATTTCGAATTTTTGTAATCCAATCATACCACTGATATCTGTATACTGTTTTGATCGTCTCATCGTGCTGATCTTCATAGTATATTTGTTCATGTGTTACGGCATTCGATACACGGTTAAAATCGTGAAACGGTTAACCGTATCGGTTCCTTTTTACCCTTTTAAATTTTCAAATGACCTTCCGCTTATCCAATATCCACTGTGAAATCCAACAGACATTAGCATTTATGATTTCTGCGTTTCAATCAATGGCCTTTGTTTTCCCCAAATTTATTTATTTCGGCATTACATCTCTAGTATTTACTGAATCCAACTTATGAACCTTTGCAGTTCCATCTATTTTCAATATGTGCTGGTGTGGCCATGCATTCATTCTTTCTTCTTTTTGAGTTTTCGTGTTCTTTACGTTGGAAGCCACACATACATATATTTGCTTAAAGATTGTATACTTGTTTACCTTGAATTTCACTACCTTCCTCATTTAACCCATTTACCCTCCTCATCGCCCAACCCATCGACTCACACCCACGTCCTCTCTTTAACAACGGCCGTCGCGCCTTGAAGCCTGCCCCTACGTGCCTCCTTCGGCCTTCAACACACCACAGCCCGGAGCATCGGTCATCTCCGTTCCCCTTCCCGCCCACCTTGACCATCGGCCATCATCGGCCAGACAACAACCCTCCACCGTGGCCTCCTCCTTCCTTGTCGCCCGTGTCTATCCACTCGTTCCCGCTCAGCCTCACTACGCGGCCAAGCATCGGCGCAGCCACTCCAAAGCCATGCATGCATGAACAGTCGCCGGCCTTGCCACCTCCGCATGTTGCTCCTCCAAGTCCACCATGTCAACCACCCCGCACGGCTCTCAAGCAACGCCTCCAAAGCCTCGCATCACCTCTGTGCTCCTCCGCCTTCACATTCAAACTTTCCCGAGCTTCCTACAATCGCCTCCACTTATTTCCTTCCTTTTTCCTCCAATGTCGAGCTTGGCCGAAACACGTGCGCACAACAGCTTTGTGCCGCCACTCTGGCTACATCCTCTCTTCTGTTCGGCTCCGTGTCTCCATGTTCACGCAAGCAGCCTAGCACCTCCTCTCTCTCCTTTTGAAGGTATCTGCTGTATATATGTGTACTAGTGTTATTTATATATTCATGTGTATAGTTGTATTACAAACTACAAGTTGTATATGTAATTATAAGCTTTAGCTTGAAATTTTTTAAGTATAACAGTTTGTTTAAAGTATTCATATAAGATATATGTATATATATATATTAGTTGTTATGTTTTAATGCAAGATCTATCATAGTTTATGTTTATATATGGGTCCTGTCTAATGTTGGCCGTACATATTTATTTCACTTTTCGTGTTTGGTACAGTTGAAATATTTACTTAAAGGTTGTTAATATCTTTAAAATAAGATTTTATATTATAATATAAAGGAACAATACATTTTATTATAGAAGTATTATACTGCTGACTCATGATTTAATACGGTCTGCAAAGTTTTGTAATCTAATGGTTATGATAAATTGGTCGCTATTGTTACTTATATACAGCAAAAAGTTTTAAATTGAGTTGTATAGTGTTTATACATATTTAGTTATATTGAGTATGTAAGTTATATATATGTGTGTATAAATTAGCCTGTAGGTATAAGAATATTTGATTTTGGTTTTAATTTCTATACAGAGAATTTATTTTGATATGTGTCTTAAATTTTATATTGATTTGGAGAAAACATATATATTAAACTTTATTTATGTTTGAATTTAATATCGATTTGAAAATATATGTTTTAAATTGATTTTTGAAAATTTAAATATATCTTGTTTCATAGATCTCGTGCCATCTTAACTTGTTATCTCAATATTGATCTATCGCAGTAACTTCTAGCTTGCGTGTCCCGTGTCGTGCCCGTATCCGGGTGCGTGTCCGTGTCACTGTTCTCATTATCGTTCATCTCTAGTCTCGAAAGGTGAGCAATCACTCACGATTAATTTTCTTTTATTATTAAATTTGATTTTAATTTGAAACAACAATTGAAATATGCTGCTGTTAGTTATGTACACTGCTATATATGCTATTACCTGTATCTGTTCACCTATGACATCTGACACCATTATCTGTTAACTATTTATGCAATGATAATCCAGTTTGGTTGATAATTGATTGATTGTTGTTGTTTATATTGGATGTTAAATTTTAATATATAAAGTGATAAATATTATGCAATTGAGTTTGACGTAGGATTGTTTAAAATTTGAATCGACATATGTGTTGAATTTGATTAGTTAATTTGAATAATATGACAGCGTTAAATGTTAAATTAATTGACATGTATAATAGTGATTATTACACTTTGAACCATTGAACGTATATTGGATTAATTGTTGTAGTGTAAAATTGAAATCGAACGACAAGTGAAGAACTGTGTGAATAATTAGTGAAATAATCCTTAATCTACATGAAATGATAGTGTAGATTCTAGAAATAATATAATTATATTAATTCGCACAAACAACAATGTGAATTAATACGATTATTTCGGGATTATTTGAATTGATTATTGGATTGTGTTTGTTTGTTGTTATTGCTTGTTTATTTACTTTGACACCATCCCAGTTATCACACTGCAAGTTCCCTTTGTTGTGTTTGACTTTTGAATTGGAATTGGAATCGGGTTGAAATGATAAATACCCAAAATGAACTTGGCTTAGGATAGAGAATTTAATAAATCCGATTGGTCAATAATTTGATTTAAAAATAAAATAATGATTTTATTCGAGTAAAGAATGAGTTTTGAAATGAAGTCGGAATTTGAATTTTGAAAGGGAAATGTAAAGATTGAAATATGAAGCAAATATTAACGTAGTAATTGATGAAAGAACGTTGTTTGAAATTTAATTATTTAGTAATTAAATTTGGAATTATTCATCAATAATTTGGAATTAGTAATAATTGAGTTTTGAAATTATTATGTTTGAAATCAATTAATAATTAAATGTGAAATTATAATTAAGTTTCAAATTATAATTAAGTTGAAATTATTAAGTTTGAATTCATAATTAAGTGGAAAAGATTTAATAATTAAGTTTGAATTGATAATCAAGTTTGTAATTATCAAATTTTTGAAATTATTAATAATTAAGATTGAAATTATCTAATAATTGAATAAGATTGAATTATTTGATAATTGAATAAAAATTTGAATTCTTTGATAAGAGAAATTGAACTTTTGAATAAGTGGATTTGAACTTCGTTAATAAATGAAATTGAGTTTCTTTATTTATTAATTAAGCTTTGGAAAATTTAAGTAAGCCAATAAGTGAAATTAAACTCCTCTAATATATGAAATTTAGTTCTTTATTAATTAAGTTTGAAATTTGTAACGAAGACAATAAATAAGTGAAATTGAATTTCTTTAACAAGAAATAAAATATGATTTATTGAAATGAATGGGGTTTATTGATATTAACGTAAGACTTGTAATTTAAAGAATTGATTTGACAAATTTATTTTATTTCAATTTGATGTTTTGATATAATGAAGTTGAACGTAAGTAATTGATTTAAATGAATTGGTATTTAATTAGAAGTTGTTTGAATGACAAATTTACTTAATGAATATTGAATGAAATCGATAAATGGATTTAAATTGATTTGAATAAAAATTAAACAATTTAAATGATTTCGGAATGAAATTTATATACGAACTTGAATCAATATTTGTATTGTTGAAATTAAAGTTGAAATCGAATTATAAGATTTTGAATGGTAATTTGGAAGTTTTGAAATGTAGAATTTTGGAAATTGATTAAGAAAGATAAATAAATGTTGGTTTACGAATTGAAATTGAAATTGAATTTAATTTGGTTTTGAAATTTATTAAACGACCAATCGGTACAATAATTACGAAAGTTATTGAAGAGACCAGAATCGATTATGGATATACTCTCTATCTAAACCGAAAACCACTTTAATAACTATACGTGGAGTGATGATCCAGAATGAAGTGGTTGGAATGATGTACGTGATGACTGAAGAAAGAGAACGATAATGGATAGCCTTGACACTTGTGTCAAATTGGAAATGACTAAAACCAGGAGCCGTGCCGGGCCAAATGGGGTTAGCCACCTCGAGCGAACACACTTCTTCGAAAACTTCTCATTACTTGTTATTGATTGGTGCAACCTCGGAATTTCAGGAGTGTTGTTTCGCGGTGTTGCGATCGTTGCGGCGATGCGTTCTCGCCAGTCCGGACCAGGCGAACGGTAGTTTCACTACCTTGGGTATTGCCTCATGTGCCTTGTCATACTTGTATCCCTATATACGCCACCACTACGAATTTGTTTTGTGTCATACATATGGAGTACTCCCTGATATCCCACTAGTTTACGGTGGAGTTTACAGTGCTGTATAGACTATGGCATTTATATAAAATGTGTTAAGGGGGATAATGGTAACGCCTTAACACTATTTTGATACTTTATATTACTGATAGACATTATCTATTTAGCGTACACTACTACATAGTAGATGATTTAACGGATCCTTAGAGGATGGTGAGTCCAACATCCTTTGAGTTACTTGTATTTCGATTGCTATTTCACTTGAGTTGGATTTATTGATATGAGAATATTAATCCTGACTCGAGTGTTTTGTGTTTTGCTTTACGCTCGGGTCAGACTGAGTGTACCAGTATTCAAGACTCACCTTTGGAGTTGGAGCTTTGCTTGAAGATCCAGCCATCTATTATGCTTTCAGTATTCGATGATTCCAGTGATGTATTCTTATTTGTACCTGTTGTATCGTGTTATTCTTCTGTTGTAAACTCTGATGTATCTTATATATTTATATAGTAGCTTCATGAACTACTATTTCCCTTACTTCCGCTGCATATTATTACTCTGTGTCTGTGATTCTGTGATTATTTATTTACTGTATATATGAGTTTTGCCAAATTTTAAATTAACAATTCGGTATTTTGAATTATTCAAGTCCGACGTGTGCGGATGCGAATAGTCCAAAATAGCGGGTCGTTACATAATGAATCAAATGTGATTAAATTGAAAACCCAATTCATTGAATATTAATGAGAATATGAATGAATATTTATTGGTTATGAATGTTAGTTGGATGATAGTTGGTTGATGGTTGAATATATTGCTTTTACTGCATTTGCCATGTTGGCATATATAGTTATTATGTTGCTATATGTTGTATATCGATACTATTCTCTATATACATGTTTCTCATGTTGTTTGTTGAGTGTTTAGTAGGTGCGGATCGCGTTTGCTTTGCATTTGGAGCTCGCTTTCGCCCTATATTAGCCGTATATGCTTGCTAATAAAATATAAGGTACATATCTCGGATTACATATCATACTTTTACACTTTTTCCCTGCGGGATGCCTCATTACTTGATGAGATGTATATTTGTGATATATATACTGTCATTTTTTTTTCGGATCGAGCCGCGCAAAGGAGACTATGGCGAATTTTTCCGAAAATTTAAGGCGTTAGAAAAATTTGAGAAAATTTGGAAATTTTTTAAAACTTTAACTTTGATTTGGAATTGAAAGTTAAACAATAGTAGTTGTTTTTGAAAAGATAATTAAGTATGATTTGAAAACTTAGTAAAGTTATTGTAAGAAGTTTAACTATGGATTTTGGAAAGTTAATAGATTCTGTAACCTTTCTTACTTGCTAATTTCGAGGACGAAATTCTTTTAAGGGGGGAAGTATGTAACGACCCAGAATTTTAATTAATTAAAATTGGTATATTTAATTAATTTTAAATATTAATAAGTGAAATTTATAAGTCGAACAAATTTTATTTCGAATAATTGGATTTAATTGAATAATTAAATCGATAATTAAATAGTTGGAAATATAGAAATAATTGAAAATTGGGTTAAATATGATTGAAAATGATATAAAATTTTATTTTATCATATTGAAGTTAGAATGATGTTATAGAACTTTTAAAATCGAATTAAGAGTTAATTTGTGAAAATTGAATATTTTAATATTTAATCGACTAGTGAAATTAGTCAATTTTTTGAACAGTCTCAGAATTGGACGAAACTAGTTCCATTGGATCCGTAATAATTAGTTATTACTGGATTTCAATTTTCGTAGCAATCGGAGTTATCATTTGATCGTGGCAGCTCGAAACGCATCAAATTTGTTTTTAATATTAAGTTGGCGAGTTAAAATAGCCATTTTTCAAACTGTCTCGGATTTCGACGAAACCAGTTTCATCGGATCCGTAATGTGATATTATTGTATGGTTTCAAATTTTATGTCCATCGGATTTACCGTTTGTCCGGTGCAAGCTAAAACGCCTAGAAAATCGTTTAAATCAGTTTAATTTAAATTGAACGTTTATTGCCATATCTCGCACAGATGACCGAATTAGCTTCCGAAACCTATTCCATTGTCGTTCAAACTTCTATAAATAGCCCCCTCTCTTCGCACAAATTAAAAAAAAAAAACCCTAAACCTAACAGCAGCCGGCGCCATAGAAACCGAAGGCCGAAATCTTCCTACCTTTCTCCTCTAATTTCTTTCAATACACTCAATATCATCGAAAACTTTCAACTAGCAAATCGAAGAACATTGGAAGGGCTTTAAATCCATACGGTGATGATGATCATCGGAGCGACGTGGAGGGAGAAATCATGGCCGAAGGGGAGCACGGTCGGCCTCGTTTTTCGTGCAAGGGGCTTGACCAAGTTGCATAGGGTTTGGGCCGATGGTTGCTCGTGCTATGCTCTTCAAAATGGAGGTGCCTGATCGAATTATCGTCGAGTGTGGTGATTGCAAAAGGGAACCCTAGTTTGGAGCTAATGGGTTGTTGCGTGTTTTGTTTACCGGGAGCAAACGTGAGTTGCGCGTGGGAGAAGAAGCAAAGGTGCGGTCATGATGTTGCTGGGTGAGATCCTACGGCCATGATAGATTTGGGTTAAATAAATTAAATTTATGTTGTAAATATGTATCTATAAATTCGTGAAACTTTGAAAATGCATATCTTTTTCATACGAGGTCGAAAACGCGCGAAACCAGTTGCGTTGGAATCGTATGGACGAGCACTACGCTATGGAATTGGATTGGAGTCGTTTGGAGTTAGTGAGAATTTCGGGTAAAATTAAACGTTCGTTTAATTTTATTCGAAATAAATCGCTAAAACGAAATTGAAATCAAGGTGAGAACTTCTCACTCAATCGAATAGTTTCGATTTTAATTTTAAATAGTTAGATTTAAAATATTTGAATGCATGTTTGAATGATGATTGATATCCATTGATTGTTAAAATAGACATTATGCGCCGTTAGTAAGCAGATGTTATTTATTAAAAACATATATTCACGAATATTTCATAAACAGTGAAATTGGTATTATATATAATAGCAATATATATATATATATATATATTGGCATATGTATATATTGCAGTTATTGATTTCCCGCATTGTATAGCGGATGAGACCCTATTGCGCCGTCTATTAAGCGGATAATATTTTAAATCCCATATACCGCGATAATTTCGTACTGGAACGGAATTGGTATTGTGCTAACATATTTGGATGCAGGAAAACAGGTTGGAGGGATCCAACTGGATTTCTCAACAGTATTTATTTGATTTTGAATATTTTGATATTCGTTGATTATCATATCGATATATGATATCGTTGTTGTCGTGATTGACTATTTGGTGTGTAGCATCATTGGGCCAAATTTTGGAATTTTAAAATGATTTTTTTTAAAGTGATTTTTGAAGAGTATACGTTTATAAAATATTTTGGAATTGATTCATCTTAAATAAATAACGTTATAATTTTTAATGTTATAAAAATTATGGTTTTTTTGAGAAATATAGTTAAAAGTTGATTTTTGAGAAATATGGGGTTAATGATTTTATAAAATAGTTTCAATCGGGATTTTTGAATTTATTATAAAAAGTTTAAACGTAGGATTATAGAATTTGATTATTTTATAAATCAAAATGATGTAATTATAAAGGACTTTAAAGACGTTTTGAAATAATAATATAAATTGATTTATATAAAAGAATTATAAGATGGGTATTTGTAAATTAAAATATTTGAATTATAAAACGAGTTTTTTTATAAGTGCTAGAATGAACTGTGAATGAATTTCATAAATGAATGAAATTTATAGAATTATAAACGGTGAAGTTATAAATGGAATTTTATAAGCAGTAGGTTTATAAAATTTATAAAGTTATTAAAAGAATGGTTTTGGATAAATAATTGAATCTTATAAGTTATAAGATTTATAATTATGAAGTTTAAAGGAACGATTTTGCAAACAAATAAATTCTAAGTATTTAACTTATAACATGAACCTTTGGTTTATAATTGAGTTATAAATCGAATAGGTTAATAAAGGAGATTTATAAAGGAAGTAGTTATAAAATCAATAGAATTGAATTTATAAACGTTGTTTTATAAATCCGCAAACGGCTTATTTTGATAAGTAAATTGTTATAACTTATTTATGGAGTTATATTCACGTTTTAGACAGTGAATAATCCTTTAAAGTAAAATGAATAGAAAGGATGAAATTGGTTAACAAGGTATATTCACGTTTTTGAAAAGTGAATAATATGTTAAAGAAAATGTTTTGGATGTGATGTTTTTAAACAGAATTAAAACGATCTAACGATGTTTTAAATGTGTTAAGATTCGAAATCATAGATTTCAACATTTATTTTTGAAATAGACGTTTTCAAGAAATAAAAGGAAATGGTGGACTATAACACTGTTGTTATAGTAAATGATTTCCGAAAGGAAATGTTTTGTATAGTATTGGGATTTATATATCTATTTTAATTTCGAATCCCTATACTAGTGATTTTGGGTTGTCGTAACGATGTTTTACGTAACATTCGTTTTGGCCCAAATAAATGTGTTTAAGAGAATGATTTCCTTAAAGAATGAAATATATACTTAATATCGATTTAAGTATATTGAATATTTTCCAAGTGTTGAAAATAAATAGATTTGTGAATTACTTATTAATAAATAAGTATGGAAATGTTTTCCAATATAAAGTGAATATTTTGAGAATTTATCTTTTTGAAGATAAATTGAAAACGAATAATTGAAATCGTATATCAGTAGATATTGTGAAATATAAATTCACTATGGAATTTATAAAAGAAAGTGGAATCTGTTTAAAAATAAATATTGATTTATTTTTGAAGTATTGAAATTATATATCTTGTAAAGATATTTTTGGGAAATAAATAATTTGGAAAATTATTTGGAATCTGGTGATGTTGTGCATATCCATTGATAGTTCAATAACCGACTATCAATATTTACCTTTGAAAGGTATTTGTTGTGATTTGCTGAATTTGAATGCTACACTTATTTTTAAATTATTGCGCTCGTTATTCGGATTACCCATTCCGAATAGTGATACGACGTAATGGATAACATTGATGACCGGTGTTGAAGACCGGGTATTTGCGAGAGCGATAGGATGACCTGTCGATTAACTCTGCACCGAGTTGCTCCGGTATAGAGTTCTCCATATGTGATGGGGAATCCGATCAGGATTGTGGATATCCGGATTGCAAGGACTTCTTTGTAAGTGCCTTAGGTTCTGTTCGAGCCCGGAACAGACTTGTACGGATTGTGTGTCTGACATTACAAATTGAGGTATAAAGCAGATTTCTTTCAAATATATTTCTGTTGGTGGCGGAGAATTTATTCTCTTAGCTTAACACCCTTCTCTGAGACGTACGATCTCAGAGGTTATGTAGTTGAAGGTTATCAGCGATATATTCCCAATTTGGTAATGTGACATGCTGAGTGTTGCTGTGAAATGATCATTGTGTTGATCATTTGTGATAGGATCATTTGTTTGATCGTTTATCTTTGTGATCATTTCTATGATCATTTGTTGACCCAAAGCACAGCTTTTGTATAAAGCGTGACTTTGTGGACGTGACTTCTTCGAGCCTCACACCTCGGAATGGTCAAAACAGGAAAGATGCGGCAAGGTTATGAGGGGTAGCTCCCTTTAGGGTATGTGCATTTCCTTCTGGAAAAGGGTGGTATCATGGTATGGAGCCCAGATACTTACTCATGTTGAAACACTTATTATGATTGTGTGATGTTGATGACGAGTGCTCGGATAAAGGTCCCAAAGGACCGGGGGATGGCATACTCGTGTCAGTAGTTATCCAGTTAGGGGTAACCCGGCCTTGTGTTGGCAGAGATCCGGTTTGGTTCTCGGAGACGTCCTTCCAGAGGCGTTCTCATGTGGCAATGGGAAGTTCCTTGGCCTGACCATTCATTGGAAATCCAAAGAAACAATACGATCTTGTATGGTTTTTGTTGTATAACCTGCCATTGAATGTGGCGGTAACCTGCTATTGAACATGGTAGCTATAGTAGGCATAAGTGCGTATCAAGCATCTTTGACTATCATAAGGAGAAATCTCCTCCGATTCTGCGTTTGCATGTGTGTGTGTGCGGGAGGTCTTATGATAGTCTCATTCTTAAAAGCATTGCGAATTGACTTTAAAAATATTCCTCTATTTTGATTTTTAAGATAAATAAACTGTTTTGAGTTCTCACACCAGTCTCATGACTGACTCGGAGTTTATTGTTTTCCTTCCTAAACTCTGGGTGCCCACCAATTTCCACATGGGCAGTCAAGAGTTAAGGTTTATCAAGATATTCTGGATATTCAGGAGTTGCTGGAGGCAAGCTGGATGGCATGGCGTATTACTAGTATATAGTATTTCTTTTCCGCTGTTTGTTGTTGTCTGATGTTGTACACTCTTATGTAATGAAATGTAATGTAATAACTGATATAGTTCTTTGTTTAAAGATTATTCATTTATCTATTATATGTTGTTCCGCTGCGATTGTGAGATTTTGATGTTGTTCTGCTGTTTCTGTTCCGTTCTATATTCTTTTCTCTCTATTTTCTATCTTTTCTCTCTTCTTCTGTCTTTTTCTTTTTCTTAAAACCCTAACTATTCGGTTTTTCGGCAACGAAAAATCGCGTATGTTACATTTGTACACAAGCCCATCCCATCTACCATGCTCCATCACCATCAGTCCGTACTGTTGAGACTTAGTTTTTATTTACGACGCAAAGCTTTCATCTACAACATACAAATTTGACGACCGCTACGAAAAAAAGAGAATATATACTACAAGAAGATAAGACTTCAAAACCGGTGCATCAATTTTATATTTTGATTGTTTGAGTCTTAGGTCAATATTGTTAAAATCTCTCCTCGGTTAACATATATAATAGCTTATATATTTTATCGCTCTTTTTACACACATATATAAGCATATAATTATTTTATAAAGGTTGGAAAGTAATATATATATATATATATATATATATATATATATATATATATATATATAATGCAAACTGTGCATATTGCACAAAACATACCAGGTCAGTCGACTGTCTCAGGCTACCAGTCGACTGACACTGGGTAAAATATGCAATGTGCACAGTGCACGTATATATGAATTTGAATATTTAAATTCGTTTGAATATTCAGTCAATTGACCCTGTAGTCCAGTCGACTGAATTTCTATAACAACCATATTTTTGAAAGGACACGACTTTTGTGAAGAGTTGCGAACCTTTAACGAAAAGATTCGGATCCAACACTTGGATCAAAACTCTTCACCAACAGTCATAGCTTTCTAATACTTATAAATACAAACTCCAAACTCATTTCAAATCAATTAATCACAATCGATTTCTCTTATTCTCTGATCTAACTCTCTGAAATATATTTGCAATCATACTCTCGATTATTCTGCATAAAAGCAATTTATACCTTTCTATTCTTCATATACTTCAAATATAAACATTTATACTCAAGGAGAAGATTATAGGAAGGGTGTACTACAAGTGACAAATCTGTGTTATCAGAACACATCAGTCAAACTATTTTCTGTAATTTGTTGAAGTCCAGTTCTGCTGCTCAGGCGAGTAAAGTCCTCTTCGGCTGTTGAGGCGAAATCCTGTTCTGCTGCTCAGGCGAGTAAAGTCCTCTTTGGCTGTTGAGGCGAAATCCTGTTCTGCTGCTCAGGTACCTGTTCGGCTGCTCAAGGGTGTATAGACCAATTCCTTCGGGTTAAGTGAGGGTTATTGTTTTAGTGAAATTCCAAAAGGAGTCTGGGACTGGACGTAGGACGGTGCTCCGAACCAGTATAAAAATCTCTGGTGTCATTTTACTATATAGCTTTTTATTCCACACTATTTACAGTATTATTATCATTAGTGTACTCCGCATTATCATATATCCATATTACACGATCCAGAAGGTTGAAAATAATCAACCTTCAGCATGAGTCGACTGAAGTTCTACATCAGTCGATTGACGCTGTAACAAGGCCAAAAATAAAACATGGCCAGTCAACTAATGCAGGCCCTCAGTCGACTTGTCCAGAAGGTCGAAAATTCACAACCTTCAGATTCAGTCGACTGATTGCCTGTACCAGTCGACTGAGCCGTAGATCTGAAAGGCTTTTAACCTTTCCACCTACCCTTTCACCCCTCTTTATTTATCACTTTACCCTTTGTTCTCCTTCACAATTCAGTTTTCAAACTACTCCAAACCCTAAGATTTCCAAAACTCAAATTTTTCTCCTCCAAATCAAAATTAAATGGCACCCAAACAAAAAGGCCAAGCCTCTCTTTGTCTCAACCACCTTCTAATGAACAAATTCACCAATGGTTATTTGACGACACGACAATAAAGCGATGGAGACGGATGCAAGATTCCAGAATTTTCGAAGGTTCATTCGTCAACTTTCCTGATTTTTCATCTTATTATATTCAAGAATTAGCCCGCCGTATCAATTTAGAGTCAACTGATATCAACGACAATAAACACAAAATTAACTAAATTATGGTTAAATTGTTCTATGCTAATCTCAACTTGGGTCATCAAGATGTTCCGAATCAAGAAGATTGCATATGGAGCCTAGTATATGGTAAGCCCGTCTTCTTTTCTCTCGATCGTATGGCTTATATACTAAAAACGGACAATGTGGAGTTGAATTGTCTACTATTGACGTCGATTTGGTAGTGCGAGACCGTGTTAGCCATTTATTTCTTGAAGACGATATGCGTCAAATAAAGTCAATGTCTTTATGACCAAAAGCCCGAATAATTCATCGTGCCTTAATGAAAACCGTAACTCCTAGAACCGAGAGTTATGAACTTGTCTATAAAAAAAATTAGAGCCTTGTATGCTATATTTGGAAACATCAAAATCAATTGGCTTCGTTTAATACTTGACGACTTATTAAGCTTTAACAAAGGCAAGATGAATATAATTTATCACGGAGAATATATTATGCGTCTTCTTAAAGCTTGCGAAGTACCAGAACCGGATTCGCTGGTTTCTACAGTTAGATGCTTAAATGCTCGGAACTTAGCTTTAATGAAGTTGCCAGTTGTCCTTTGAAGAATGGACATAAAGACAAACATCTCAAGTCCAACCACAACAACAAGGCGAGTCTTCTCACTGACCATCTCGCCAAACATCAACTAGATATCAACAAGAAGAAATTACAATTCCGGTTGAAGGTCTTCAACCACGTGCGGCCATCAATATAATGTGCCGTAATCAACAAATCCTTCAATCAAACATTCAAAAAGTTGATAAGAAGATCGATAAAGTGAAAGGATTTTTCACAAAATTATGGCAAGCTATATCGTGCTCTTCTGGTACTTCTACATCTACTTTGGGCGATCCGAGAAAGCAACCTGTATTTACATGGTCTTCTTCTTCTTCTTCTGAGGACGATCAACCTAGTAGTGATGACGGAGATGAAGGAGATGATGGTAATGAAGGAGATGGTGGTAGGGGTAAGGGTCCGATGGTATAAGATGTTTATTTCTTTAAATTCAAGACAACTGTTTAAATTCATATGGCTTGTACTTACGTGGTCATTCTAGTTTGTTTGATTTTAAACACTATTGTCTAGGGATATTAAATGCGTGGACGTTTGTTCTTTGTTTCATTTCATATCATCTCTTACATTACAATATCATATTACTTATTCCTTTTTGTCGATGACAAAGGGGGAGAAATATTGTTGCTACAAATAAAAATGCAGGATATAGAGCGTCAGACATTTAGGGGGAGTAAGTATTCATTTTGTTTTATATACAGTCGTAATCTATATCTATTTACAGGCTGTCATCAATCAAAAAGGGGGAGAATGTTGAGACTTAGTTTTGATTCATGGCACAAAGCTTTCATCTACAACATACAGATTTGACGACTGCTACGACAAAAAGAGAATATATACTACAAGAAGACAAGACTTCAAAATCGGTGCATCAATTTTATATTTTGATTGTTTGAGTCTTAGGTCAATATTGTTAAAATCTCTCCTCAGTTAACATATATAATAGCTTATATATTTTATCACTCTTTTTACACACATATGTAAGCATATAATTATTTTATAAAGGTTTGAAAGTAGTGTGTATATATATATATATATGCAAACTGTGCATATTGCATAAAACATACCAGGCCAGTCGACCGTCTCAAGCTGCCAGTCGACTAATACTGGGTAAAATATGCAATGTGCACAGTGCACATTGTATATGAATTTGAATATTTAAATTCGTTTGAATATTCAGTCAACTGACCCTGTAGTCCAGTCGACTGAATTTCTATAACAGCCATATTTTGAAAAGACACGACTTTTATGAAGAGTTGCGAACCTTTAACGAAAAATTCGGATGCAACACTTCGATCAAAACTCTTCACTAACAGTCGTAGATTTCTAACACTTATAAATACAAACTCCAAACTCATTTTAAATCACTTAATCACAATTGATTTCTCTTATTCTCTGATCTAACAATCTGAAATCTATTTGCAATCATACTCTCGATTATTCTGCATAAAAGCAATTTATACCTTTCTATTCTTCATATACTTCAATTATAAACATTTATACTCAAGGAGAAGATTATAGGAAGGGTGTACTACAAGTGACAAATCCGTGTTATCAGAACACATCAGTCAAACTATTTTCTGTAAATTGTTGAAGTCCCGTTCTGCTGCTCTGGCGAGTAAAGTCCTCTTCGGCCGTTGAGGCAAAATCCTGTTCTGTTGATCAGGTCCCTGTTCGGCTGCTCAGGGGTGTATAGACCTATTCCTCCGGGTTATTGTTTTAGTGAAATTCCAGAAGGAGTCTGGGATTGGACGTAGGACGGTGCTCCGAACTAGTATAAAAATCTCTGGTGTCATTTTACTATACTGCTTTTTATTCCGCACTATTCACAGTATTATTATCATCAGTATACTCCGCATTATCATGTATCCATATTACACGATCCACACCGCACTTTCACATACCCCATCATCATCATCTAGGCCGTGTATATATACCTACATCATGAGACAGACCGTAAACATTCCAAGCTTAGAAGAAAACTAAATTTCCCCTTTCATTCAAAGATCAACAACTTCAAATTTTTTTGTAAGTAGCTCAAATGATCAACATGAAACATGTGGGTAATCCTTTATAGTATTTTTAAATATTGATGGATCGATATTTTGTTGAGAAACGTTCGAGTTATCGTCGATAATCAGTAAGGCGGAAAATATTGTCGGAAACTTCGAAAAATGATTTCTCGTGATTCGCTTAGAATTACTCGAAAATGAAAGCATTGTTGATTTTGTATCGATGAGTAGTATTTTTCATGTGACTTCAGCATGGTTTGGTTTCGATGATTGACGATGGTGGCGGCTAGGGTTAGCTTTTGTGGATTGTTCGGTCATCGATTCGCAGAATAGACCTTGGATTTGGATTTGGGGATAGTTTTTTCACCTTGGCTCAAAGTTTTAAAGGTTTCTGTGATGACTTTTGTCACATAAACAGTGCAATGTCGCTGGAAACGACAGTAGGTCACTTGTGGGAAAGATGGCCTTCGGGCATGGATTTTGGTTCGAGCGGGTGCAGTTCGAGTAAAGAAGGTCATCGGTGCAATCGGCAACGAGTATTGTTGATCGAAGCTTCGTATCATAGCTGGGGATGCATTGCCGTGCACTTGATTTCAGCATGCAGTGAAGAGCAAAGAGTTGGGGAAGAAGGTAAGAGCGAGGTATTTTTGTAATTATGTTAAGTTTATATTTTAAAATTTTAAAATTAAATCAATAACTCAGAAATTGCATAACTCTCTCATACGAAGTCCAATCAAGCCATGGATTTTTGCATTGCGCTCATAGCAAAAAAAGCTTCGGATAAAGCTGCTTTGGATGAATTTGGAGATAGTTGAAATTTGGGCTAAAATTGGATGTTGTTCGATTTTAGTTCCAAACCGAAACGCCTCGGCGACAATAGAAAATTTCGGTGAATTAAACTTACCTTTTTGGTTCACTAGTACGATATATAGTTGATAAAAAAATTTGACTGGTTGTTTGGATGATTTACTACATTTATTGATTGGTTTGGATAATTTCCTGTATATTGGAGCAGATGAGCGATCTCGTGTAAGAGAAGATGATCCTTTGTATATGAATCCCAGCTCGAAGCGGTTGATTTATATTTTATGATTATATAACGTTTGTGATGTAGGGGAAACAGGTCAGAGAAATCTAATAGGATTCCTCACAACTGTAAATTTTATTTACTTATATATATATGTATATATATATAGGCTGTGATGTAGGGGGATTGGTTGGAGAGATCCAATAGGATTCCTCGTTATTGTTTGAATTGTTTCTATAATATTTTGTTATATGGATTATTGGAAAGTGAACATGATTGTGGATACTATAGTTATAATACAGTTATATGTTTGAAAACTAAAATCTAATAGTGATTGAAAATCAATACCTATATTGGTTAAGTGTTGGGTGACTATTGGCCTCAAATTAGTATTTTAAAAATACTTTAAATCTCCATTTGAGTTGGAATTGGTTTTGAGATAGGAAATGATTTTCGAATCTGAAATTGGATTTGGAAATATTTTGGGTTAAAGATTATCTATTATGTTAGTATCATTTTAAAGTGTTAATTATATTATATCATTTTAAAGTATTTAACTATTAATAATATTTTAAAGTTAATTAATTATGTTAATATTATTCTAAGGTTATCAAATTATACTAGTATTATTTTAAAGTTATTTGTTTATAGTAATACAGTTTTAAAGAATTCATCAAAATGTTAAAAGGTTAATTATTTCAAGAATAATTATGGTTTGAAATTAGTAATAAGGATTATTAGTAAGGTTTTGAAAATGGATTATTATTATTTATAAAAAGGGTAAAGATTAATTGTTATTGTTTCTTCAACAATATTTTCAAATTATTAATTATTATTTTTAAGTGTTTTTAAAGTTAATTATTCTCATTTATTTATAATGTTTATTATTTATAAACATTATTATGTAATGATGATTTTAGAAGTAAATGATTTTGATTATTTATAAAGGTTTCCGACACCCATGAATGGAGTTGAAAGACTTGGATTTTATGAAGGAGTTTATAAAACGGTTTGAAGACCTAAGGAAAGATTATTTGCAAGGTGAAGGAGATTATAAATGGTTAGATATTTATAAACGAATTTTAGAAACGAGTATAGATTCATAAAAGAAGTTTTATAAATTGTTTAATGGGTTTACAAAGGCTTTATAAATAATTTTATAAATGTACAAAACAAATTTATAAGTGGTTGAAATGTATAAAAGGGGCTTTATAAATGATCTGAGAATTTTTATAAAATGGTTTATAATTGGTTTGGAGAATCATAAGGAGCTCATGAGTGATTTTTGAATCGGATAAAAATAGAATCTTTCTCAGTGTGTAAATATACTTATACCATTGAGATAAGTATATGGATATTTTATAAGTACTGAAAATATAGGGATTTGCTGATGTATCTTTGTAAAAGTATGCTTATAGAAGTAATTTACAAAGTTGGATTTATTTATAAAGGATTTATAAAACGAGGCTAGTGATGGCTTAGGTGCTTAACCAATATTGATTTTCCCTGTGGAATAAATCCTAATTGAATGTTTGTCATTCGATAGTTAAATAACCGACTATCGAATTTGGATCCAAAACATAACTTTGGAAATATCTAGGGGAAACACATGAGTTATATGGCACAGTCATCTCCTATGATGCAGTACTGTGTGCATAAATCTTGTTTTGTTCTCCTAGGATAATGATAAGGAAATTCTCCCACTAACGGTTAGGAGGTGATCTCCGATTTTATCTTTGACTGCTTATTTCCTAAAGAACCAAGGTTGAGTTTATCGAAAATTATCGGAAGTTATTTCTAAGAGACCGGAATCAGATATATTATCTGAAAACCACTTCGGTCCAACTCAAGCATTGCGAATTGAAGACATTGCGAAGAGCATTGGATCAAAGAAAGAGATGTGAAGTGCAAGGGCTAATCACTACCAACCCTAAGGGTGATTCGAAAATGAATGAAGTAGGAACAGTGCCTTCGGTTTTTTCAGACCCAGAATGGACTTGTATAGATGACTGCTATCAGAACATTGTCAATGGAGGGCAACGAGAATTCTAAGTGTAAATATTCTTGGAAGGTAACCGTAGCCTCAAGCCTCATTAATCAAGAATGATTAAAACAAAGGAAATGCAGCAGTGCTAAGTGGGTTGCTCCTAAGTAGGGTATGATCATCCCTATTTAGAGTCGCTATTATCTCTCATTTATATGCTTCGGGGCCCATTAACGGAGGAGTGATCATATTCGGTACTATCCATCAAGGTGTAGGCCGGTCCTATGTTAGCATGGGATCCATGCAAAGTCCTCGGTGTTAATTTGTCTAGATATGCACCGTAACGGGAGGTGCCCCAGTAGTCCAATCATTATATAGAATCCATTCTCCAATAAGCAACGTACGGACTTAGTTGCGCCCAACTATGTTGAAACGTGAGATGCAAGCATTTCAGCTATATTCATATTCTACTTTTTCCCCTAGACATTATGATAATAGCAATAGGTTTTCCATGGATAATGTTTTGGTTACCATAAGGTAAAAACCCATCCGTGTTTATGCGCAGCGTGGTCTGACGAGATACTCTTGATTTTTCAATAGTTTTCTACAATTTTATAATCCACTTGGGTGTGTTTTCTTACGCTGGTTTTCCAGACCGACTTAGGTGTTATTTTATTATAATGCTTTGGTTGGACCGAACATATTATAGATTGGTTTGGATGCTTTGGAGCTCTAGAAAATGAGTTGGAGGCCCAGAGACGTATTCATGTCGATGGTTATTTTCCGCTGTAGTCATTGTTGTGTTTATCTGCAATTGGAGGATAGGCTGTTATAATTGTCCAGACTGAAATAGGTTAGTATATTGTGATTGATGTTTGTATATACACATATTACAGTTTTTCTTTTATGTAAAGATTTGTGGTATATTATAGATTATTCATTCCATTGTGTGATTCTATGTTGTTTAGTTTTCATCTTATCTTCTACTTTCTTTTTCCCAAACAGTTGGGTTTCCCGGCATTCGATTGCTCGGCATGTGATACAGTGGTTGTATTAGTGTCAATTTTTGAGAATCGATAAATCTAATTAGTTACACCTAAGTTATTTAACCTATAAAATTAACTCTCCAATATTTAAAATCAATTAAATATACCAAACTCAAAAGACTAAAATTCTGGATTGTTACATCATTCATACAGGTTGTTCCAGGATCGAACAAACATTCAAAATTTACTGTCATCCATTTTGGAATCACCCTCGGGAAGAATACTATAGCTCCATAGCATACTTCATCACAAACATTATTAGTTTAGAGTGGTCAGATAAATCTGAAAAACCGATATCTCCAAACTAAGCGCTAATTTCCAACAAACTCAATTCTGATTCTTTGATTGTATGTAATAAGTATTCAAGTCCTTACGGAGGAACTCCAATATATAATCATACTTCTCGAGACAACACAGATCAAGATTTGATAGTCGGTTATTTAAGTATCAAATAATAAAACAACAACAATTCAAAGATTTAATTACCCATAACAACCACCAAGCCTCAAAATAAATCTTTCATTTATTTTAAATCTCGTTGCAAAATATTTATTGAAATATTCATATACTTATCCCACTGGCATAAGTATATTCACAAAACATTTGTGGAAGACTTCTTATCACAAAATCGTATTAAAACAATCAAACAAGGATTATTTAAATTAGAGGTAAAGGTAACCCCAAACACTATTCCTTCGGTGTTAAGCATGGAACAAATGTCCACACCAATTAAGAAGGTCAGTTAAAGGAAATATCATCTCAAATTCTTTCATAATTTACTTCTAAAAATCCTTTTGATAAATCTATTTCATTTAAACTCCAAATCCATTTATAAAATGCTTTATAAGTCTCCAAGTTTATTTATAAAACTCTTTTATAAATACCCAAAATCATTTATAAAACTTTGTTTATCTAGAATAAAACTTCTTTGATAAACTTCGATCAATAAAATTCCTTTGATAAACAATCAATTATATAAAATAGCCTTAGATAAACTAGTAATTGTTTAAACATTCTTCATCAAATTATCTTTAAATCACACTAGCAAAATGATGATTTTTAAAAAAATCACTTAAAAAGTACTAAATTATTTCAAAACATTTTTAATAAAATAATTGTTTCAAAACATTTTTAATAAAACATTAGTAACCATAATGGTTTTCATTTCATTTAGTTTAACTTTCCAGTTATAATAGGGGTATTTACATAACATGCAGATATGTTGAGGAAGTCGACCAATTATAATCAACCATCATATAGGAAAATGTCCAAGTTACCAAATTGCAGAAAACTTGGTTTTTATTTTTCTTAAATAGATGTCAACAAAATTTACATAGCGAATTATGGTAGAACTTTGATTTACTATGCCAAACAGATGTCATTAAATTAAATTAGTAGAATTGTGTTTTATTCTGCTAAGCATATGTCAAGGGTAATCGATAAAGAAATCCCTTGGTATGAAATACTTTTGCAAATGAAAACAACTTTTAATAAAACCGGCCCTTTGTAAATAAAGTGGTTTAAACTTCAAAACTTTTATTTAATAATTAAATAATATTTAAACCCATTATTAAATCATAATTAAATCTTTAATTAAAAATTAAACAAAAATTAAAAATTAAATAATAATTAGTTATTAAATGAATAATTAAATAATAATTATCCTTAGATAAATAATTTAATAATAGTTAACCTTTAAATACATAATTAAACCATAATTAATCTTTAATTAATTATTAAATAATTAAACCATAATTTAAAATGTAAAATAATAATTAAATATTATTTAATCTAGATTAGTTAATTAACTAATCCTTAAACAAAATTAGAAAATAAATTAAACCTTTATTTGAATAAGTAAATCATAATTAAGTTTTAATTAAATCTCAACTTCAATTTAACTTGATTAGTAATTAATTGATAATCAAACACTTTTAAGATAAATGGTTAATTAATAATTAATCATAAATGAATAAGTAATTATCATTAAATAAATTATTAATAACTAATCTTTAATTACATAACTAATTACAATTAACTTACTTAATATATAATTACGTACAAATTTCCTTTATTAACTAATGATTAAGTACTAATCCTTACTTAGTTACTTAATATAATAATAAATAATTAAACAAATGAATATTATTTTTAAATACTTAATATAAGATTTGAAAGCCTTTTTTAGAAGGATTCTTAAGTAAAACAATTTTAAATCCAAAAAGAGTTCATTTTACGGACTGCATTTATAGCGACTATTACTAAATGACCCATAATTTTAAATCTTGTTTAAACTTTAAAATAGTTTAAAAAGCTTTCTCTTTTGGTTTTAATTTACTTTTAAAAACTTCGAATAAAGTTTTTAATCTTAAAAGGTGAAGTTTAAAACTATGTAAAATCCTTTTTAGGAACACTTAAGTAAAACAAATTTTACGTATGGGATTTTCTATGTCGCTTCTTGGAAACCTAAGTGCTATCTCTCTTATCATATTGATAACGTACATGAACAAAATTATTCATTCACATGCCACCACAAAAAGACATAAGCAAAGTCCTAACTTGCTAGTTAACTTAATTATATAACTTTTATTTTCAAATTTATCTGCATCACATCCAAGCATGTATAAGTGTGTATGTGATCATACGAATCAAAATTAACTTTCACCCAAACATTCAACAAATATATAATTAAGTTAAGCTAGAATATAAAGTTCAAAACTTTAAACAAGAGGTGAGCTTTACACACTAAAAAGCTGTCCAAACTAACTCAAACTTCCATAAAAACTTAGGTGACATTAGCACATGAATTAGCTTTGATCAAAAGTGATTCTAAAGGGATAAAGAGCCAAGATGGCTCGACATAGATAGGTGGAGCGCTTGGACATGATCCTACATGGTTCGGCCTTGGTGAGTTAAGGAGGGATGTGGTCTTGTTTGGTTAGTTTGATGATGTAGATAAGAAAGGGAGGAATTTTAGTGCTTTTGTCTAAGAAATAATGGATTTTTAAACATTGAAATCAACTTTAAAAACCATGGAAATTTTTATAAAGCTAAGGAATAAAGTAGAGTTTGAGAAAAAATGAGAACTATAAAATGAAAAGGAAAACATGAAATTTGTTTTTACATAACATGGAATAATCAAATTACTAATTTTCGCCCTCCATTCACATCCCTCCACATCAACAATCATGTCTCCCCTCTTAAAATGCATGAAATTTCTTGTCTCCCTCACTCCATTGATAATCTATGTAACACCCTAAATTTTTGGTAACATTATTTAGAATATTTAATTAGCTAAATTAAGTAAAATAATATTTTGATTAGGGGATTGAGATTTGATTATAATTAAGGGTGGCTATGCCATTTAAACAATTAACTAAAATAAGAAGTTTAAATTGAAATAGAGGAGTAAAACGGGAAAGAGACCATTCTTATACTCTGAAACCTTTGGCCGTGTACCCCTACACATCGATTTCATTTCATTAAAATTTTGAAATAGGAGGTCGCCCACCATTAACAAGGAAATGAGGAAGAAAAGCTAGGAAGAAGCTAATTCAAATAAAATCTATTCACATCTCAATCTCTTTAATCTATAAAGCTCAGATGAATAATGTTTACATCTCATTCTTGATTGTGCTTTTGGTTTTTAGATGATTGTCGAATGTTTTGCATTGATTTTCATGTTTTTGAATGATGGAATGTTTATGTATACATGTTGATGATTTATGAATGTTCACATTGATTTTATAATATGTTTGAAGGTGAAAACTCTATAAAATGACATCCAAATGCCTTGCGAATTTTTTTGAAGATCCTAAATATTATTTCCTTCACATGACAATACCTATGGTACTGGCTTGCCCTTTCATGAGCGCGGATAGAATGAAACGACCATAATAAAGTCACGTACTGTCTACTCTTGATTCAACACACTTCCACTATAGTGTTCGAGTGGATCCTGCTATTTCCTCTTGAACCATACTAATATTATTATTTGATTAGATCAATGAATTGTTTATTTCTCTTGAAATTCATTTAATTCTTTTTTTACGCACGTTGGTGGAGACGGTTTCAAAAGTTCCAAAGGGGTAAATTTTTGAATGGTTTCGAAAGGTTTCCATATGTTTTAAATTGAATCCAAAGTGCTTTCGAAAGGATCGAGTTTTAACCGTTTCGAAAGGTTTTTTATGAATTGTTTCAAAAGGGGTGGTTCTCCAGGGTTTCGAAAGGATTGAAAGGAAGGGTTTTTGTCTATGTTTTCGAAAGGCAATATTTAAAGATTTTAAAGAAGGATGTCTAATGTTTTAAAGCTTTTGAAGGAAAGAGTTTTATTGGTTCCGAAAGGGCCTTTCAATGGTTTCGAAGGGGATACCTTCAAGGGTTTCGAAAGGGTTGTTTAAAGGTTTTAAACAAAGGTTTCAAAAGTACTAATATGCAGAATAGACTATGTATTTTAAGTTAAAAAAAGAATGTAACTTATTTTGAGAGGGTAGTTAATCCTCATTTAATATCATCAACATTATTCTAAGTAAAATATATATAACATGGAAAAGTGGCTTAGACAAAAGCTAAATATGTATTTTCCTTTTATATATATGATTTAAAGGAATAAAACATTTTGAAAAGGCTTTGACGGAAAAAGATATAGGGTAGTTAACCCTTAGAAAATAATTCGGACAGTTAGTCCAATTTGATTCGGACAGTTAGTGTAGTTTGCAGGCAGACAGCCCAGTTGTTATGGACAGATAGCCCATTTGTAGCACAGACCTTGCTATTATGTTGTGGGCAAGCAGTCTACTTCTTACCTATTTTTGGACAAATAGTCCATTCATTAGCATAAAGGATATTGCTATTTTGATATAATAAGTTTGATTAACCAGTTTGGTTGTAGGAAAGGATTTGCAGAATATATGTTTTAAAAAAGATATTAGTGAGGGGAAACCCGTTCCATTAAGCGGCATGGTCTCACATAATATTAGTAAACCAAGATGTAACAGAATAATTCACACCAAGCTTTATGTATGACTCAAAGTTTTTGTTTCCCCTTAAACTCTCAGGTACTCAAAATCGATTGAGTAGGTTGAGGGTTAGGGTTTTTAGGTTCTAGTCTTTTGGCGAATAAAGCTTCCGGAGAGGAGCAAGTGGTTGACGGTAGCTAATTAGGATTTACAGTTTATTTTTTTTGGTTCCACTATGTAAATATAAGTCAGCTATGACAATATTGCTTTGATCAACCAAGGAAGCATCGTCATATGTCGCTCTTGGCATATTATTGTAAATTATAATTTATCAATACCTGGAAAACAATATGGGACTATGTAACCCGGATATGATTTTGTTTTGAAATTTAATCAGAAAAATGTTTTTTGGAAATATTTTTTTTTTCATATTTAAGTGCTTCTGATATTATGGATACCATTACCATTACCAAATTTTGTCACTAAAAGTTTATACTATAGATGACTGCAGCATATGTAGCACTTAGCTTCCGACCTCCATATATGGGATGTTACAACATAGAGCATGGTTTATGAAAAAATTAATTTAAAAATGATTTTTAAAACATAATTCTACGGAATTAGAGAAGATTGGGGTATCGGATATGGTGCTGAGGTTCCCCAAGTGGACATGGGAGCCATGTATCAGTTTTTTGTGAATATGATGCAAGCTGGGGTTGCAATTGGAATGGTAGGAGTAGACGGTATAGAGGCAGGAGTCCTGGAAGTTCCGGTAGTTAACCATTATGCTAAGATGAGCGGAGATTATGCTAAGCTTGGAGGGAAGCCTTTCCTGGGGGTAGAGGAAGCTATAGAAGTGGAAAATTGGATGTTTTCCTTCGAAAGGATTTTTGCAGACTTAAGGCTCAATGATAAGCAGAAGAGGAGGTTGGCATCTAGACAGCTTCAGTGAGTCGCATTGTTTTTGTGGATCAACGTGATGGCTGATGTGGGTGAGGAAACTTTGTCATGGGCATATTGCAAGGGATTTCCAGGAGAGGTTGTGTCTGCAATGGCATGGTCAACTTGAATAAGGAAGTTTGCTGAGTTACAACAAGGGGTTTTGTTAGTTCTGGAATATTCTAGAAAGTTCAAGGAGTTGGCCCGATATGGGTATGCTTTAGTGGATATACCCATGAAGAAGAAAGAAAATTTTATCAGGGTGTTGAAGCCTGAGTTAGCTAGAGCTACATTACCGCATATTAGAGATCCTTCTGACTTTGTAGTGGAGATGGCCATAAGAAATGAGGAGATTCTTAATTCTCTAGAAAAGAATAAGGCTAAAGAAGTCCAGGTAGGGCAGAATCAGAAGAGGAAGTTCTTTCCTAAGAAAGGTGCTTAGAAGGGTGGAACAACTAAGAAGGGGAAGACTGAGAGTGTGTGTTTCAATAAGAAATGGCACTTTTCTAATGAGTGTCGTGCTGGGAAAGCTAAGAAAGTGGTTGGGAAGAAGAATGTCAGGTGCTTCAATTGTGACTAATTGGCAATTATAAGAGCCAGTGTAAGGAGCCCGTGAAAGATGGAAAGGGCAAGGTGTATGCATTGGAACCTGCTGCTTTTAATCCAATAGCTCAGGAGAAAGGAAAGGTAGTTTTGGGTGGTATGCTTCAGATCTACGGTATGTTTGTTAGCATTCTGTTTGATACTAGTGCATCGCATTCTTTTATATCTAGATATTTGATACATAAGCTTAACCTAGAACCCACTTATTTAGTTACTTCCTTATGGGTTGCGAATCAAATAAGAGGGTATGCAACTCTAGGGTTGAGATGTGACCAGTTAGATTTTAACCTTTTAGGTCTCACTTTTGTTTGTAGTTTGCGTGAGTTTGATTTTGTGTGTTTTGGGATTATTCTTGGTATGGACTGGATAAGTGAGTACGATGTTATAATACTTTGCTAGGGTAGGAAGATATCTCTTAGACACCTTGATTGGTCGGATTATTTATACCGTAGAAGGTTTTAGCGGTGAAGTGAATGCATTATGGGTGGTATGGAATCAGAAGATGAATTGAGTCGTGTTTTCATGGTTAGACAATTCGCATATGTTTTTAAGCCTATACTTGGATTGCCGCCGAGATGTACCATCAAGTTTAAGATAGATTTGGTTCCGGGAGCAGAACCAGTGAGTAGATCGTCGAGCGGGATCATCCCTATAGAGATAAGGGAGTTAGAAATACAGGTTGTGGATTAAGAAGGCTAGAATTTTATCAGGCCGAGTAGTTTGCCTTGGGGAGCAGCCGTGGTGTTTGCTAAGAAGCCGGATGGATCGTTAAGGCTATGTATTGATTATTGTAAGTTAAATGAGAGGACGATAAAAAATCAATATCCATTATCGAGGATTGACGATTTGTTTGACCAATTGAGTGGAGCCAAGGTATTCTCACAGTTGCATTTGGCGATAGGTTCCCATCAACTCAGAGTAGCAGAGGATAGTTAACCTTTGACGGCATTGAGGACCAAGTATAGGTCGTACAAATGGTTAATTATGCCGTTTGGACTGAATAATGCACCGGCTTTCTTTGTGGATATGATGAACCGGGTTTTTTGATAGCACTTGTATAGGTTCATATTGGTTTTCATAGATGATATCTTATATACTCCAAGGAAGAAAGAGAGCATGAAGTTCATCTTAGAGTGGTGCTTGAGACACTGTGGTAGCATCAGCTAAAGGAAAAAATTTCAAAGTGTCATTTCTGGGGGAAGGAAGTGAAGTTTCTTGGCCATGTAGTCTTAAAGAAAGGGTTGTAAGTAGATGTGACTAAGATCAAAGCGGTGAATAGTTGGAAGAGACTCGAGACAGAAACCGAGACAAAGAGTTTCCTTAGGTTGGCTGGTAATTATCGAATGTTCATCAAGCACTTTTCGCTGATAGCGGCACCGATGACTAAGCTAACAAGAAAGGATGTGAGGTTTGTGTGGAACGATAAGTGTGAGGAAGGCATTCTAGAGTTTGAAACACTTATTGACCCATGTACATGTGTTCGTTGCTCCGGAGGGGAATCAAGAGTTGGTGGTGTATACCGATGTGTGTGGAACAAGATTAGAAGTTGTGTTGATGTAGAGGGGTAAAGTGATTGCTTGTGCTTCTAGACAGCTTAGACCGCATGAGGTTAGATATCCGATGTATGATTTGGAATTGGTTGCAGTGATTTTTTTGCTTTGAAGGTGTGGCGACATTACCTTTTGTGAGTAAGTTTGAGTTATACACAGATCATAAGTCGCTGAAGTATTTGTTCTCTCGGAAGGAGTTGAACATGAGACAACAGAGGTGGTTAGAGTTTATAGTAGCTTATGACTTTAGGATTGAGTACACCCTAGGGAATGGAAATAAAATTGCACATGTACTTGGCAGGAAACATCATAATGCAGTGTTGACAATGATTACTGGGTGAAAATATTTGGAAGCATTGGTAGATTACAGAGTGTAGTGGAGATCTGAGGCTGGGTCTAGTGGAGATACAGTTGTATTATCTTGTTTGAAAGTTCGACCAGTAATGATTGAAAGGATTGCTTCTAAACAAATGAAGGACTCGGTATTAGCTAAACAAATCAGGAAGTAAGAGATGAAATCGAGAGCGATGTTTTGAAAGATTTCAATCTTGACCGGAATGGGAGGTTAAGAAAGAAAGGGAGATTATGTGTTCCGAACGTAAGGAACATAAGAAAAGAAGTCTTAGAGGAATGCCATCGTTTGAAGTTCTCTATTTACCCAGGAGGTACTAAGATGTATCAAGATATAAAGAGGAGTTTTTTCTGGGAAGGAACAAAGCGGGATATTGGCTTGTGTGTGGAGCAGTGCTTGAATTGGCAGCAGATAAAGGCCAAACACCAGAAACCAAGCAGGTTGCTTCAGCCATTAGATATTCTAGAATGGAAGTGGGATACTATCTCCATGGATTTTGTTGACGGGCTACCAAGGTTGAATAGGGGAAATGATAGTATATGGGTCATAGTGGATAGATTGACAAAGAATGCCCATTTCATTCTAGTTAGGTCAACTAGAACAACACCTGTTGTGGAAAAGTTGTTTATAAAGTATGTGTTTAGATTGCATGGAATTCCTAGTAGTATTGTTAGTGATAGAGATCCCTTATTCACTAGTGAGTTTTTAAAGAGTCTGCAGGAAGTTTTGGGAACCAAGCTCATGATGAGTACCGCTTACCATACACATATAGATGAGCAAACATAAAGAGTTAAGAAGATCTTGGAAGATTTTTTAAGAGCTTGTGTTCTAGATTTCGAGGGATCATGGGAAGACCATATGAATTTAGTCAAGTTTGAGTATAACAATAGTTATCAGACTAGTATTGGAATGGCGCTATTTGAAGCTTTGTATGGAAGGCTATGCAAATCTCCCGTATGTTGGCTAGAGACTAGGAATAGATTATTTCTTGGTCCACATTTAGTCAGAGAAGCTGCAGAAAAGATTGAGGTCATTTGTGCTAGAATGAAAGAGGCTTAGTCTAGGTAGAAAATTTATGCAAATAAGAGATGGAAAGATCTAGAGTTCTCAGTTGGAGATCAAGTTTTCATCAAAGTGTCACCGATGAAGAGTGTGATTAGATTTGGAAAATCGAGGAAGTTAGCACCGAGATTTGCTGGACCTTTTTCTATTGTTGAAAGGATCGAGAAACTCGCATATAGAGTGAGTTACCAAGTAGATTAGCAGGAGTCCATGATGTTTTTCATGTTTGTCATATCAGAAAGTGTGTTAGAGACCAAGAGACTACTATTGCATCGATTGTGCTAGATGATTTTGTAGTGGAACCGGATTTGACTATAGTAAGGAAGCCAGTTCGCATTGTTGCGAGAGATGAGAAGAGGCTTAGAACCAAGACAGTCAAATTAGTCAAATCCAATGGAGCGATGATGACAGGGACTGTACTTGGGAGATTGAGAGCATGATTAGAGATATCTATCCTGACTTGTTTGATGGTATGTTTTACTTTCTTGTTTGATTTGTTGTGTACCTTATCGTAATTTCGAGGACAACTTTAAGAAGGGGAGTCTGTAACACCCTAGATTTTTGGTAACATTATTTAGAATATTTAATTATATAAATTAAATTAAATAATGTGTTGATTAGGAGATTGAGATTTGATTTTAATCAAATGTAGCCATGCAATTTAAACAACGAACTAAAATAAGAAGTTTAAATTGAAACAGAGGAGGGGTAAAACAGGAAAGAATCCATTCTTATACCCTAAACCCTTTGGCCACACACCCCAACATGTCTATTTCATTTCATCATAATTTTAAAATAGGAGGCAGGCCACCATTTACAAGGAAAAGAGGAAGAAAAACTAGGAAGAAGCTAATCCAAATCAAATCTATTCACATCTCAATCTCTTTATTCTCTAAAGCTAAGGGGAATAATGTTTACATCTCATTCTTGATTGTTTTTTTGATTTTAAAATGATTGTCGAATGTTTTGCATTGATTGGCCATGTTTTTGAATGATAATGTTTATATATATTGATATTTATGTTCATATTGATTTTATGCATGTTTTAAGGTGAAAACCCTATAAAATGACATCCAGATGCCCTATGAATTTTTATGAAGATCCTAAATATTACATTGTAGACGGGTTTCAATTTTTAGAATTTTCTGAAATTATGTGGAATTTGTATGAATTTTCTAGTGAAGAAAATGCTAATTGGGTTAATAATTATTTTGGGTTAAATAATAAAAGATTGGGGTCTAAAAATTTTATATGTTGGAAAACATATTATATTAGGTTTTCTTGAATTTTGGTAGTTTTTTCTTAAGTGTTTTAAGGGTTATATAAAATTATTTAAGGTATGAGACTTAATTGTTTTATACAATTTAAAGAGGAAAAGCGGCTTTTTGTAAAATAATTTAAATTGTTAAATCTGAAATGTTGGCAGCCCTTTTGTAAAGGTGCGGTACTTTTATTGGTAAAGAAAGAGACAACCAATCACAATTAGACACGTAAGGCAAAATAGGTGAAAAGAACTATTTGCTATATGTTTTTAACTATTTTGATGCCTTTGGCACCTACTTTCCCCTTGGATGGCTTTTGACTAAGACCCTCCTCCTTCAACACCATTGGAACCAATGCGCATGGTATTAATGTATTGGCACATAGCGAATTGGATAGAAGGCGAAATGTATGTAGTCGAAACCAGGGGTTCCAAAGGGGTTAGGGTTTTCTTTGTTTTTAAATCAAAAATGCGCCTGCTTGCGTTCGACTAAGATGCTTTCGACTTGGTAAACTTTAAACTGGGTCAAATGGCTTTAAAAGGAATTGTTTTGATTAGGTTGGACCTCTATTTTTAAGTAAATGCTTTCGACTAAGTCGAAACCTTTAGCTGTCGCCTTTTTCCCTTTCGATCCAGATGGTTTTGAAAGGGTTGTTTTGTTTTCTAAAAACTTGGCCACCTCTTCAATGCTTTCGAAGGGAAGGTTTCGACACCATCACTTCATTACTTAGGAAATGGCCTCGAATCAGTTGCTTTCAACTTAAATTTTTTAAGTCCCTTTTTCTATAAGTAAAGTATAACCCAAATGGTTCTGAAATAGATAGTTTTAAAATGTTTCGAAATAGATTCTTTCAACTATAATGGGTTTCTGATCCTTTTGCTCTACTTGAAGGCAGAATCCAAATGGTTTCGACTGAGGCGTTTTTCAAAGGTTTCAAACGGGTAAATTTTTGAATAGTTTCGAAAGGTTTCCACATGTTTTAAATTGAACCCAAAGTGCTTTTGAAAGGATTGAGTTTTAACTGTTTCGAGAGGTTTTTTTGTGAATGGTTTCAAAAGTGGTGGTTCCCTACGGTTTCGAAAGGATTGAAAGGAAGATTTTTTTTCTTATGTTTTCGAAAGGCAATATTTAAAGATTTTAAAGAAGGAAGTCTAATATTTTAAAAATTTTGAAGGAAAGAGTTTTAATGTTTTCGAAAGGGTCTTTCAATGTTTTTAAGGGGTTACCTTCAAGGGTTCTGAAAGGGTTTTTTAAGGGTTTTAAACAACGGTTTCAAAGTAAATATGCAAAATAGCCTAAGTATTTTTAATTAAAAAAAGACTTTACATTATTTTGAGAGGGTAGTTAATCCTCATTAAATATCATCAACATTATTTTAAGTAAAATATATATAACATGGAAAAATGGCTTCGACTAAAGCGAAATATGTATTTTCCTTGTATATGTGTGATTTAAAGGAATAAATCATTTTTAGAAGGCTTTTACGGAAAAAGATATAGGGTAGTTAACCCTAAGAAAATATTTGGACAATTAGTCCATTTTGATTCGGACAGTTAATCCAGTTTGCACGCAATCAGCCCAGTTGTTATGGGCAGATAGTCCATTTATAGCATAACGGACCTTGCTATTATGTTGTGGGCAAATAATCCAATTCTTACCTATTTTTGGACAAATAGTCCATTTATTAGCATAAAGGATATTGCTATTTTGATATAATTAGTTTGGTTGTAGGAAAGGATTTGCAAAATATATGTTTAAAAAAGATATTAGTGAGGGAAAACCCATTCCGCTAAGCTACATGGTCTCACTTAATAGCAGTGAACCGAGATGTAACAGAATTATTCACACCAGGCTTTATGTCTGACTCGAAGTTTTTGTTTCCCATTAAACTCTCGGGTACTCAAAATTGATTTGAGTAGGCTGACGGTTTGGGGTTTCATATTTTAGTCTATTGGCGAACAACGCTTTCGGAGACGAGAAAGTGGCTGACGGATAGCTAATTAGGATTTGCAGTTTATTTATTTTTATTCCACTGTGTAAAAAAGTCAGATATGACAATATTGCTTTGATCAACCAAGGGGGCATCGTCATAGTCGCTCTTGGCATATTATTATAAATTATAGTTGATCATTACTTGGGAAACGATATGGGATATGTAACTTGGATATGATTTTGTTTTGAAATATAATCAGCAAAATGTTATTTTTGGAAATCAGTGATTTTGTTCATATTCAAGTGCTTTTGATATTATGGATACTATTATAATTATAGTATTTTGTCACTAGAAGTTAATACTATGGATGACTGCAGCATCTGTAGCGCTTAGCTTTTAGCCTCCAGATACGGGATGTTACAATCCAACATTCATCTAATACAACATTGTACTTATATTTAAACATATTCCATGAGATGTGATGTTTATTATTTTTTCATTTCTTTTAATTTAAAATTTTTATTTAGTTAACCTTAAGTAAACACATATATATACATATACATTACTAATAGATGCTAAATTATCTATAAATATATGTGTATGCATTTACACTAGAGTTCACAATGTTCCGATAACTTTTAGCAAATGAAAATTCGAAAATTTGAAAAACGAATTTCGTCACATTTTCGCTTTTTCTTCAAACTAAATATTTTTGTAAATAAATTTGGAAAACCATGTCACCATCATAATTTATCATTTAAAAGAGTTTTATTTTAATTATAAAATCTATTATTTTAATATTTAAAGTTAATTAAATATTCGTAAATCAAAGAGGTGAAATTCCGGGTTGTTACATTATATACATGAGAAAATTTTAAAATTAACATTTACTAAATTATCTAATTAAAATAGTTCATTAACAAATAATAAAACACATACATACATACATATATGTATGTATATTGGTATAACATAACAGGTATGGTATACATATTCAGTTAAAATGTTAAATTGAATAACATACGACTAATTAAATTAATTAAATAAGACTTAATTAATGTAATGTACATGAGACTATTATATAAGTTAATTAAATTATAAAATTTATATAATAATAGAACCTATATAACATAAATGTATAAACTGTAGGTGGAACAATAGAGAAACCTTATATAGACTTAAGGAATAAGTACATATGTAAATGCACATATTTCGTGATTCCCAATGTGTCCGAGACTTGAATCATGAGGGTATTTCATAAGAAATACATTATTTCATAAGTCAATATCACTCGATATAATATATTTAAGACTATGAATCTTTTGATAGAGTTAAGGGTATGCCCTAGAGGAAATTATATAATTTGTTATATATCTAACTCAATAACCAATCTTGTTCGAAATTAAAGGTATTTTTATTATATACTTGATATAATAGGTTATATTAATTAATTAATTTAATTTAAAGTATATTTAATAATAAATCTTTAAATTTTATGTTTTGTGATAGTAGTTACGAAGTGTTGTGACCGTGAATAAATTATCACAATGAAAATAAATATATCATTTTTAATGTTGCTAGTTAAGATGCATCGAGATTGGATATCAACGTATCCATTGAGACTAGAGTATATAATGCTCTCCAAATGTTGGGTAGTGTATTATTCATGACTGTTGGGGGCACCAAGAGGTTACATACTGATAGTTATTGAATAATTATGGAAAGACCCACTTAACAGTTTTCTGTTGGTTAATATAACTAAGGTTAAAATAGAAAATATCAATATGACTGATTTATACAGTTCTCTCGACCTAAGAATACTGTGGATTAAGGATGGCAATGAGGCAAGTTTGGGAGGGTTTTTTGTGACCCAAACCCATCTTTGAATTTTTATATCCTGCCCCGGTCCACCCAGTAGATCCGGTGCAGTTCTGGATTTTCACCCTGTACTCGAAACTCATAAGGGTCAGGGTAGCCCGCCCTGCCCCAAGACCCGGTAAGGCTTTACATATTTATTCAAAATTATGTATAAATGTACATATATTTATTTATTTGTAAAATAAATTATCACTAAATGATACAATAAATATAGATACCAATGTTTTTACAATGATAAGTAAGGTAATAAAAATGAGGTGTATGACAACGGTTCAAGGAAAACATGCATATGTTATTGTATAATTATTAGTGATGTAAATTAATAACATAAAAATCATATAACTTATTGAAAGGAACATTAGAATATCTTTGTCATAACAGCTTATATGTAATGGATTAACAAACCATCGTTATAGTAATAAAGCGATTTTATAAGATCTCAACAGTGCAGGTCGGGTTGGGTTGGGTCAGTCAAGCCCCGAATCGACCCTAGACTAGATCTCTTAAGAAATAAGAACGGGTCATGGTTGTACTCGCCCCTATGACCTAATAGGGCAGGCCTTAACGGGTCAAAACAGGGGCAGGTCTATCTGGTTTGGACCTTATAGCCGCCCCTCATCATTGATCTTCAATATGAAAGCTTTGCTTTGATTATAGTCAAATTTTGGCATGAAATTCATCGAGTGATCATAGTTGAGTCAAGTGGAAGTATTGGAAGTAAAGAACTATTCAAGAAAGGAGTCCTTTCCTCAGTTATATGAGGTTAATATCTTGGTCAACTCAAGTCAACTTAAAGTCAACGTCTCTGCCATAGCATTCCAGTTAATAATAATTGTTATTATTGAACCAAGGACTTTGTATTTGGACTATGGAATTGAACATAGATATGTTGGAATTTTGACCATTACCAATTTCAATAAGTTCAAAGTGATATAGTTTTGACGAAGAGAATCGATGTAAATAAATGTCACAATCATGTAACACTTAATTAACAAAAACTGGATTTTACCAAAACCAAGTAAGCAATAAATTTGGCTAAAATGCCACACCACCTGCTAAGTGATGTGAACGTTAATATACTAATAGTTCGATGTTAATCGCTGACCAAATTTACACCTGATGAGTCACACAACCGACATGATGAATTCTCTTTAGACAAACAATTTAATTTGTTTATAATTGCTATAAATTAATTAATATTTGAGAAATTTTGATTATGAAATTTTGAATAAGATTTGAGGAATAAATATTAGTGTATATATTTATGGTAATTATAAATATATTAATCGATATACGATATCGACAAGCGATTGAACTAGATTTAATTAGTAATATTTATTTGGACCTAAATAGGATATTAGCCCATGATGCATGATGATACATATGGTAGCAAGATACATGATAGGGGTAGCTAAAAGATAGGTCGGAGGATCTTTGATGGAAGGCTCTAATTCAGGGAGAATGAGTAAAAGATTTGATCCATCTTTCTCTGAAACGACCCGACTTTCTTACCACAGAAAATCGCATCATTTTTAAGAAAGAAAGTGATAGAAAAGAGAAAAGACAGAGAAGAAGAAAGAACAACATCAAAATCTAAATAGAGGAACGAATAAATTATATTAACCACATAAAACATTATATAGTGTTAACCCCACTGAAACTTAGGCCGACTCAACAGATAAGGCAGTCAGCGACTCATAAAGATCAGCGACTCAACTGATGAGCGACTCAGAGATTGCCGACTCAATGGGTCAACGACTCGTTGATGGCAACGACTCAGCGAGTTAGTGCCTTAAAGGTGCAGTATGGATCAACGACTCAGCGGGTTTGCGACTCAAGGCCTAGACCGATCCAACGACTCAGTCGAGCTACGGCTCAGGAAAGGTACCGACTCAACAAGTTAACGACTCATGGAGTTAGCGACTCAGGATGACTAACGACCTATCATAAGTCGCTGGCGACTCAAGCGAACAGGGAACAAGCCTAATACCAATGCACCTATGCCGTTGCCTGCTGACTCGTTAACGACATATGACTTATGATGAGTCGTGTACGACTCATGCTAACATAAAGAAGAACGTTCTGGTTAACTCGTGGAGAATTCAGGACTTGTGATATTCATTCAAATGGGAACATAGTCTTGGAGCAGGGGGGAGGCTAACCCAGTAGGTCGGCCACGACCTATTATGAACCGTGTACGGGTTACGACTCATCATGAGTCATGTACGACTCATGACTTAGCAATTTCAGCCTAAAAAGTTTGCCTATAAATACATGGCCATATTCAACATGAAGGGGACTTTTGGTTCATGCTCGAAGCGCCAAAACTCTGCCATTTTCTCGACTCAAGCAACACTTCAAGCACTCCAAACATCGAAGACATTACATCAAATTCCAAGAGAGAGAATCTACATCATTCATCATGAGTTTGAAAGATAATTCTCCGTCAAAGTTTGTACTAACAGACTAGAGTGGATTGTAATTGAAGAAAGTTGTATAAGTTGTACTTGTTTCAGCAATAAAGAGATCAAAGTGGACGTAGGCTCGATTTTAAGCCGAACCACTATAAAACTGTTGTCTTTTACTGCTTTTCTACAATTTCTCTACTTGTATCTTGTTCCCGTACCAACGGGTGGTGCTTTCATAACTGCTATCTACACACTGGGGTGTTAGCGTTTAAATTTTAGCGTTAACATTTTTGGTGCTTTCACTGAGAATTGAACTCAGGACAACTCTCATCATCGCTTCACAAAGATTTGTAGAAAGAATTTCTTTAAAAACCAGAAGTCTATCTGAGATTATGGCTCCTGGAAGGAAAAGTAGATCTGTCAGATCTGGAAACATTCAAGAGGGAACCTCCGCTTCCCCTGTACCTAATCAACCCACTCCGTTTGTTGGAGTTACGAAAGCGGAGTTGGATGATGTGATTCTAGGGCTAAACCAGCAGATAGACGCCCAAAATGTACAATTAGAGGCTCAAAGTGCCCAGAACGCTCTGATTCTGAATAAGTTGAACGATTTACTTGGGGCAAACAATCAACCAGCTGGAAATGAAAGGAACTATGCTGGCAACATTCATGATGTTAGTGAGAGGAATGCTCCGGAGAGGGCTACTAGTCCCTTTAGGCAGGCAGTCCCTGAGGCTGGTGGATCTAGAACTCGGCATGATGAGGAATATCTTTCTGAAATGGTCCGGCAGATCATGAAGGAAAGTATGCAAAGGGTTGAAGATGAGAAGAAATGGGGTTTCGCCCCAAGTAAAACTCCGTTTACTGAAAAAATCTTGAAGGCGGAATTTCCAAGGAAGTTTGTCCCTCCGACTATTCCAGCTTACAAAGGGACAAGTGATCCGAACGAGTTCTTGTATAAATATGATTGGCACATGACAGGTGCCAGGGCCTCCGACGAAATAAAGTGCCGATATTTCCCCGTATACCTGGAAGGCGTGGCTTTACTGTGGTTCACCAAGTTGCCAGTCCGATCTATCGATCAGTTTTCAGACTTGACCAGAAAATTCAAGGAGCAGTTTAGACTTTATGCTTCCAAGGCCAAGGATATCATGTCATTGTCCAGTTTAGAGCAGAATCCTGGTGAGTCTATCAGATCTTTCTTGAACCGCTTTAATATAGCGTTGGCGGAAGCGGACAATGCTGAACCACGAATGATCTTGACTTACCTAATGAGGGCTATCGATAAGTCAAGCGAATTTGGGAAATGGTTAAATATGAAAGAGCCAACCTCTCTCGAGAAGTTCTACAAAAAAGCAGACGAATTCATTCGCTTGGAAAGTCGTCCTTTGCCAGTAAAGGCAGTGGTGGAAAAAGCAGAAGACAACACTGTCGCTCCACGCAAGAATGAATCGATGGGGCAAAAAAGGGAGAATAGTAATGGGAAGAAACAGGGTAATCTGAAGAAGCCCCGATCCTTTAAGCCATCAGAATATACTCCATTATCACATACACCGGAGCACATCTACCTGGCCACCAAAGATTCCATCGATTTCCCTAAACCTATCCCTTTGAGAACCGGGAAAAAAGCCATACAGAGTGGGAAATTCTGCCGCTTCCACAATCAACCAGGTCATGAAACTGATGAATGCCGCCAGCTGAAAAATCTGATTGAAGAGTTGCTAAGAGAAAACAAGTTGCAGCAATTCGTGAAAAAGAATAGCAACAATCCTGCATCGTCGAGTCAGGGGCAGCGGGCTCCTGTTCATCAGCCTGGGGCAGGTGAGAAAGCTACGGGGCATGAATCTGGAAGGCCCGTTATCAATGTCATTTCAGGAGGACCTCACCCAGCTGGCAAGAGTTGGGGTGAGATGGAGAGATATTCCAGGGCTTTGAAATATGCTCCAGCCGAAGAAGACGTCTTTGTTCTAGAAGACACTACGCCCCTTAAACAACAGAAAACTTTCAGCGATGATATTATTTTCAGAGCCAGAGATTCTACAGGTATTGAAGCTCCTACTTTAGATCCCTTGGTCATCTCGGCTGGTATTGGACCAGCCATTGTCAGAAGAGTCCTCATTGACTGCGGAGCATCATGTAATATCCTCTTCAAAAAGACATTTGACCAGATGAAAATCCCTATGATCGATGTGCAAGCCTCATCACAGAAAATCGTTGGCTTCACTGGGGAGCCAAAGCAACCAGTAGGAACCATCGATCTGTTTGTAGAACTTGGGGAAGGAGAACGGAAAGTGGTCCGAAAGCAAACCTTTGTGATCGTCGATGAATATTCTGCTTATAATGCTTTTCTTGGCCGTCCAACACTCGCAGCATTCAAAGCTATCCTAGCCCCGTGGTGCCTCACTATTAAATTCCCTACCGACAATGGAGTAGGAGTTATAAAAGGGGATCAAAATGCTGCGCGAGAATGTTACTTGACAGAGCTGCGAGAGTCAAGAAAAAGAGAAATGGGAAAGGATGCGGCAACTCCAGTCCGCATCAAGGAACCAGCCTTGTAGCAATTACAGAGCGGACCCTGCACTGGCGAGCACAGCGGGGCACGGAAAGAAATGGATCCCAGAAAAGCCAGTACAGGGGAGAATAGAGTAGTACCGGTGGAAACGACAGTTCCGGTACCTGTTGACCCGAAAGACCCAAATAAGGTGCTGAATGTGGGTTCACAGCTTAATGTGTCAATTCAGAATATCTTGATATCTTTCCTGAAGGCAAATCTGGATGTCTTTGCTTGGACTCATGCCGATATGTGTGGAATATCCCCAGAAGTTGCAGTACACGCTCTGAATATTGACCCAAAGTTTACGCCAGTTAAACAGAAAAGAAGAACCCAAGGTCCAGAAAGGTCAGCAGCATTAAAAGAAGAAGTTGATCGACTCATGGAAAATAACTTCATCAAAGAATCTACATATCCGAATTGGGTTTCAAATCCTGTGTTGGTCAAGAAAGCTAATGGAAAATGGAGAGTGTGCATCGATTTTTCTGATCTAAACAAGGCTTGCCCCAAAGATTGCTTCCCATTACCCAGGATCGATTAACTGGTAGACGGAACTGCGGGACATGAATTGCTATCCTTCATGGATGCCTACTCCGGTTATAACCAAATCATGATGCATGAGCCGGATCAGGAGGATACAAGCTTTATTACAGATGTTGGACTTTATTGCTACAGAGTTATGCCCTTCGGATTAAAAAACGCAGGGGCAACCTACCAAAGACTTGTTAATGCTATGTTCAAACCGCAATTGGGCAAAACTATGGAAGTCTATGTCGACGACATGTTAGTAAAGTCCAGGAAAGCAGCGGATCACATTGAACACTTAGCAGAAATGTTCGCAGTCCTCCGGAAATACAGAATGAAGCTTAACCCCCTGAAATGTACATTTGGGGTCGAATCCGGAAAGTTCTTAGGTTTTATCGTCAGTGCTAGGGGCATTGAGGCTAGTCCAGCTCAAATTATTGCCTTGAAAGGAGTTAAAGCTCCTAGAACAAAGAAGGAATTGCAAAGTCTCAACGGAAAGATCGCCGCTTTGAGTCGGTTCATTTCTAAAGCTACTGATAAATGCATCCCATTCTTCGATGCCCTGAAAAAAGGAAAGAAGAACTTTGAATGGACTCCTGAATGCCAAAGAGCTTTTGAAGAGTTGATCCGTCATATGGAAACGCCTCCGATACTTTCTAGACCAGGCAATGGTGAGGATCTTCTTATATACTTGGCAGTATCATCTCATGCTCTAAGTGCAGCGCTGATACGGGAAGACAAAAGGATTCAACATCCAGTTTACTATATCAGCAAAAGACTCACTGGGGCAGAGCTGAATTACTCCAAGTTGGAAAAACTCGCCTATTGCCTACTAGTTGCATCGAGGAAACTGAGGCAATATTTCCAAGCTCATCCTATCAAAGTGCTCACTGATCAACCTCTAAAGCAAGTCCTATTTCGCCCAGAAACTTCGGGTCGCCTTCTGAAATGGAACATTGAACTCAGTCAATATGACATCACTTATCATCCCCGAAAGGCAATCAACGGACAAGCTTTAGCTGATTTCATTGCAGAATTCACAGAGAAAGATAATGGTGAGGAAAAAGCGATCAATGATTCTCCAATCCAGTGGAAGATGTATGTTGATGGCGCAAGAAATGACTACTGTTCTGGAGCCGGAGTGGTACTTGAAACTCCTGAAGGTCGATCATTATGTTATGCACTAAGACTGGAATTTCCTTCAACAAACAATGAAGCAGAATATGAAGCTCTTATTGCAGGTCTGAAAATCGCTAAAGAGCTAAACATTCGAGCATTACAAATTTTCAGTGATTCTCAGCTTATTGTATGCCAAGTCAAGAAGGAATTTCAAGCAAAAGGTGGAAACCTGCCTTCCTACTTGTCAAAGGCTTGGGAACTCCTATGTGAACTCGATCACTATTCAATAAGCCACATTCCTCGGGAAGAGAATATGAAGGCAGATTCCCTCGCAAAATATTCAAGTTCTGGTGAAGCTCAACTATTGGGATTGGTCCCTGTAGAAGTCCTTTCAGCGCCAAGTATAGACGAGATGGATATAGACTGGATTATGAATGTATCTCAAGAACAAGAGTCATGGATGACTCCAATACTGGATTACCTACTCAGAGGTTCTCTGCCAGAAAACTCGATAGAAAGACGAAAGCTACTAAGGAAGGCTTCTCGCTATGTAATTCAGGATGGCCGATTGTACAGACGGGGATTCTCAATGCCATTGCATCGATGTGTATCCCGGGAAGAGTCCAAAACAATCCTAGCTGAAGTGCATGGAGGAGAATGTGGTGATCATTCAGGTGGTCAAACATTAGCAAAGAAAATTCTCCGATACGGATATTTTTGGCCAGAAATTAATCGGGATGCTGCAGATTACTCCCGAAAATGTGACAAATGCCAAAGATATACCAAAATTCCTAGAGCACCTTCTACCGAACTCACACAGATGGTCAGTCCATGGCCATTTGCAATTTGGGGAATGGATCTCATTGGGCCACTACCAACTGCTAAATCAGGGATTAAATATGCTATTGTCGCAGTTGATTATTTTACTAAGTGGGCTGAAGCTGAACCATTGGCTACTATCACTTCAAAGAAAATGATAAGCTTTGTGACCAAGAATATCATTTGCAGATACGGTGTGCCTAAGAAAATAATCACAGACAATGGTACTCAGTTCGAAAGCGAGGAATTCCAGGATTTTTGCAAACGATTCAAAATCCAGAAAAGCTTTTCGGCAGTAGCTCATCCGCAGGCTAACGGGCAAGTGGAAGCAGTGAACAAGATCATCAAATCAACCATCAAAAAGCAACTCGAAAGAGCAAAAGGTGGTTGGGTCGATAAACTACCACTTGCACTATGGGCATACAGAACTACTCACAAAACTGCAACTGGGCATACTCCTTTTTCATTAGCATACGGATCGGAGGCAATGATCCCGGTTGAAATAGAGGTCCCTTCACACAGGAGAATCCATTTCAATCAAGCAGAAAATGAGAAGCTACAACTTGAAGCGCTGGATCTCCTTGATGAAAAAAGAGATGAAGCTAACCTCAGAGTTGCAGCTCATCAGCAAAGGATAGCCAGACATTTCAATTCCAAAGTTCGTCAACGCAGCTTTGAAATTGGAGATCTAGTCCTGAAAAGAGTTATGACTGCGACAGGTGTGTTTGGGCCAAATTGGGAAGGACCGTATGTAATAGGTCAGAAACTTCTTGACGGCACATTCAAGCTCACCACTGTTGATGGAGATCAAATTCCAAGGGCATGGAACAGCAATCACTTGCGTCCATACTTTACTTGAAAATTTTGTTGAAACATTGTAAAAAAGAATTATGAATGTATGATTCTTGTAATTGAAAGCAATTGTGAAACTGATGCAAGTAAATAATGAAAGAATATAAAGTGGATGTAGGCCCAATTTCATGGCCGAACCACTATAAATCTTGTGTTCCTTATTATCATTATATGTTTGCTTTGTTTTCGATATAAAAATACATAAAATGTATTGCTGAAATGTCGATTTAAATTTTTGCAGACAATGGAGATAAAACTTGCGCATAATAAGACCGAGCGATTCTCACCATCATTCAACAAACAAGTTTCAAGTCACAAAAACCCCGAATTCAAATCCTAGATAGGAAATACTTCAATTGAACGGCTAATGATTTCGATAGAAACGAGCCCTTGCTGATAAATTGAGATTGTTTGAACAAACAAACATCCAATTAGGAAGCTAGTGCCCGTTCTCACGAACTTGCCTGGCAATGAAGTACACTTCCTTGGATTAAACAAGCTACTTGCAAGAAAAGGGGAATGAAAACTAAAAAAAAAAGAGAGAGGATCGCTGAAAAGGCATAAGCAAGTGAACAGAGGAACAACCAAAGCTACCATCAACAGTACAAGTCCTCTTCGGAGGATAAAAGACCTCTAATGGGTCATACGCCACAAAAAAGAAAGTTCTCTACTCAACAAAAAAGATTGGAGGAGTCATGACCCTCCAACCATGAGAGAGTAACTTCCAGGCGATGAAAACCCTCTCTGAGGCACATTTCACCAGGAGTTGAAGTGTTATGACCGCTCTTCGGGATTTCACTTCACCAAAGTTGAAATGCCAAAAAATAAAAGCCCTCTTCGGAGGCCCATTTCACCAGGAGTCGAAGTGTTATGACCGCTCTTCGGGATATCACTTCACCAGAGTTGAAATGTAAACAAAATAAAAGCCCTCTTCGGAGGCCCATTTCACCAGGAGTCGAAGTGTTATGACCGCTCTTCGGGATATCACTTCACCAGAGTTGAAATGTAAACAAAATAAAAGCCCTCTTCGGAGGCCCATTTCACCAGGAGTTGAAGTGTTATGACCGCTCTTCGAGATATCACTTCACCAGAGTTGAAATGTAAACAAAATAAAAGCCCTCTTCGGAGGCACATTTCGCCAGGAGTTGGAGTGTAATAACCGCTCTTCGGAATTTCACTTCACCAAAGTTGAAATGCAAAAACAAGATAAAGACCTTCCTGAAAGCCCACGTTTCACCAAGATTGAAATAAAACTTCCAAGTGTTGAAACGTGAAAAGGCTTTCTTCAAAGGCACAACTCTTTGGGGGTACACGTTTCACCAAGATTGAAATAAAACTTCCAAGTGTTGGAACGTGAGAAATCCCTCCTCAGAGGTACAACCCCCTCCCGGGGACACAATTAAGAAGAAAGACCTCTTCGGAAACCCACGTTTCACCGAGATTGAAATAAAACTTCCAAGTGTTGAAACGTGAAAAGGATTTCTAAGGCATAACTCTTTGGAGGTACACGTTTCACCGAGATTGAAATAAAACTTCCAAGTGTTGAAAAGTGAAAAATCCCTCCTCAGAGGTACAACTTTCTATATATAAAAAAAAAAATCCTTATCAGGGGCATACTTTAACTTCCGAATAAAGAATAATTTACCTATTCTGGGGAATAATCTTCCTCGAAAAAAAAAAAAAACAAAAGGAAAAGAGAGGGAGTTAAAGTACCCTTCAGAGGTCCGCTTTACCACATAGAGGAATTCACTTGGTAAAATATGCACATAAGCAAAAGAAAAGAAGTGATTTCTTCGAACGACAAAGCGTAAAAACTTATACGAAGGGAGTTGTACTCTACAAAAATTTTCTTTAAAGAATAAAATAATTATTCTTTAACAAATAAGAGTGCAAGTCCCCTCGAAGTATAAAATATTGCAGCAAGCTTAAGGTATGGGGGCAACATGGTATAGTAGTATAGCTGCATCGGTAAAGTAATACTCAAACAACATACCATAAGCCCGCTGCAATATCATATAAATAAACTTGTGCAAAAATGAATAATAAATGCATACTCAAGTTCAAACAGAAGTTTGTACAAACGAAGAATCATTTTATTCAACTATAATGCAGATACAGGTTTCAAAATAAAAGCGGGGGCCGGTACCCGCACAACTCTCGGCCAGTTCATACAAAAGGCAAAAAGCTAAAATCTTCACTTCTTCTTCCCTCCTTTGGACCCCTTACCCGGTCGAATGACCAGCTTTTCAGGTCGGCCAGTGGGTATAAGGGAAGTAGGAGAGGTAGGTGTAACCGGTTCAACTTCCGGCTCCTCTTCAGTGGCGGTGATTTTCTTCCCCCTCCTCTTTGATGTCCCACGCTTCTCTCTCCTTTGTGAGGAAGACTCACTCCCCGGAGTGACAAGTTTTGATAGAACAATGTCGTCAGAAGGAGTCCGTTCCGGGGATATGACACCTCCCTCAGGTCTCTCATCTTTCTGCTCTTGCGAAGCAATGGGATCATCCAAGCCGTGAAGAGCCTCTATTTGTTCCTCCTGTGATCCAGGTTGCGAGGCAGAAGGAGGCGCCGCCTGAAGAGATGAAGGAAGGATAACCGGAGGAGTAGAAGTTTGAGCAGTGCTTGGTACTTTCTCTACAGAAGAAAAGAGGTTAAAGTCAGTAAAGAGAGGAGATGAAGGTTCACCAATGAAGTCAGTAAAGAGAGGAGATGAAGGCTCATCAAGGTTGAGAAAATAGCCAAGGAGCTCATGAAACTCATGCGAAATAAATGAGTTACCCGCTTGAGCAGAATTGACAGTAGCGAGATTAACAGTGAAATTACCTGGAGAAGCTGGTTTCCTGATATCGACTTCATAAGCTTGCGCATCAGCGCTCTCTTCACCCTCATCTCCACCTTGCATGCTTGTAATCTCAGCGGTAACTTTGGTGGGAGATGCAAGATGGGAACTGGAACCAATAATGTCGACTTCAGACGAAGAAGGTGGCTGGACTAGAGTAGTTGAAGTGGTTTTCCCCAGCCGATCCCCCTCCGTCACTTCAGTTCTTAATTTGGCAAGTTGTTCCTTTCCCTTGGCAAGGGCAGCGCGAGCGTCATCATCGAAATAATGCCTTTCCAGGGCTGATTCGTCGTAACCGGCACCTTCAGCACCAAGCATCTCAAGAGCGGCCTCCCATACTTCAGCTAAAGTGATTTCATACTTAGGACCAAGAAAAGCAAGGCTTCCACGCCCTAAGACGCTATGCAAGTAGAAGTCGAATAATGTTGAGCCGAAGCTGTTTTTGGTCGCCTCATGAGATTCTTCGGCTGCGATTTTGCCGGCGACAGCCTCATCGCGCTCCCTTTCAGTTTTGGCAAGCTGAAGCTTAAGCATTTGTATCTCCGCCTCCTGGGAGTTGTTTTTCTTTCGAAGCTCAGCAATATCAGAGACATAGCCGTCACTGATTCTTTTTTGTGCTTCTAGCCTGTCTTCGGCGTCCCTTTGGCTAACGTGAGCATCTCTCACTTGTTTCAGAAGCACTTCTTCTTTTTGAGAGTAGGAAGTGGAGGAAGCAGCAAGTTCATGTTTCAACTCCTCGACTTTTGCTTCAAGCTCCTCATTGTAAGAAGCAATGTTCCTCATCTCGGTGTCGTGTTGCTCAACGACCTTTTGCCATTCGGCCTTATCGTTTTCCATAGTAAGCATGGCCTCTATGTTGGCACGGTTAACTCTTTGAAGCTCATCGAAAAGCTTCTGCCAGTTTGACATCCTCTCGATATCGAGCTTGACTGCATCAAGATTGCGCAACATAGCAGACTTGTCGATGGGGACCAAGTCTAGGTCGAATCTCACCCCCTTAAGGCACCATTGAGGAAATCGACTCTGCAGAGTGGCAGGACCCGGTCCAACTTGAAATTTGGGCCTGCTAATTATCGTTTGAATGTCTGATTTCCCAAGAGCGGGAGAGCCAGAAGGAATGTCGAGCGAAGCAGGAGTAGTAACTTTCTCAGGAGTGGTAGAGGCCTGCTTTTCACTATGACGGGCTCGTTTGCTTAAGTCTTCACCCATGTGACCTTTTCCTCGATCATCATGAGATTTTCTCTTGTGGGAGTCATCGCCTTTTTGCCAAGAATCATGGCGCTCTTCTCTCTCCCTTCTTTCACGACGCTCTTCCTCATCCCTCCTTTCACGAGCCTTTCGAGCAGCCCTCTCTTCGTCAGACTCTCTGTAGGAGGGAAAGTAACGCCGATAATCATATCGACCACGCCCCCCGTAGCGTTGGAAATCCTGATAATATGATCCGCCGCGTGTCATTGAAGAATCTGAAATAAGAAAAGATAAGCTTTAGAAATCTTTAGAGTATGAGAAGATAAGTGCATAAGTGTGCTGGAAAATCCTTAGTTGTGTGTGAAGTGCAAACTACTCGCGTTGGACTAACGAACCACTCCTCAGTTGGGGGGAAGTAATAGGTTCCACTGTCAGTGGCAATTCTTGAGATAAAGGAGTTAGAGTCTGTTGGAGGGCAGATGTTGCTTCAATCGTCGGAGGTATAGCTTTACCGTGAGCAGGGTCTTCTTTAAAGAGCTCTTGGGAAGTGATAATTATGTCACTTAAATCCCCAAAGACGTCATCACCGTCATGCCCAACCTGATTCCCTCCATCAGCTCCTTTGTCAGCACTCTTCCTGGTCTGGGAAAGGGGCTCCTCTTCTTCTTCAATAATGGGAGCGAGTGCGGGCTTTTCGGAGGGTCCCGTATCGTCTCTTGGAGTAGAGCACTTTACTAATAAGGTTTCTGCAGAAATTTCTTCTCGCGTGTGCTCTTTAGTGGAGATCGGAAGATCAGGAGTTTTCACCGGAGAATCAGGAACCTCCGTTGGAGCTTCACGAGGCCGAGTAAAGCGAGAGGGATGGAGGAGTCCGTATTGATGTAAAAATTCATCGTTTAGCAGAAACTTTATGCTCCTCTCTTCTACCGGCACGGCATTTAATCTTTCAAAAATTTGCTTAAGACTTGGGTCCCTAGCAGGGGGTGGAAGTGCTAAAAACAGGAAAAGAATGAAATTAGCAGCTGAGAGTTCAGATCTCGAGAAAGTTTCAAAACGGAAAAAGTAAAGACAGGAAATCTTACTTCCCACTCTCCAGATGGCATAAAACCCTGGAGGGCAGCGAACAAAGAAAAACTGATTCAAAAATCCGTGAGCGCTTTCGGAGAGATCAGTAATAAGTTTGCGATTTCGAGCGCTTCTTACAACCACGATGGAGGGATGGTCTTTAGTTTTCGTGAATGAGCAAAAATAGCAGATCTCCCCGAAGCTTGGTAACCGATCCAAAACTCTCCTGAATAGAACACATAACCCCATCAGAATGGCGTAGCCATTGGGGTGTAATTGGAATGGAGAGATAGACAACCGAAGCAGGAACTGTTGGAGAAAGTCGTTAAAAGGAGGAATCGCCCCACTTAAGCACATTTGGCGATTGACTGCAACAAAGCCGTAGGGAGGACTATCCGCGGTGTCATTTGGCCCCGGAAATAAGATGTCAGCATCATCAATGCCAAACTGGACGCGCAGTTGGTTAAACACCCGCTGATTCAAAGTTGTGGATGTTCTCTCCGGAGGGTTGTCTATAGGGATGGCTACTGGGAAGACATCTTCAGCCTGGCCCATCGGCTCTTCTTGATGAGAGGTCATTCTACACAAGCAACTGGATGTTCAAATGCGAAGGTGCACGTTTCCTAAAAAGTGTGAAGTGTCGTGCAAAGCTAAAAAAAATAATAACAAGTAAAGATAACTGGAATTAAACTGGTTGACGATTGATTGACTACGGTAATTTCGGAACTTGTTATTTAAAGCTCAAGCATAATATTAATGCGGGCTGGTCAGTTTCAATTGACTAATCCAGTGCTGCTTTAATATTCCACTTGAAATCGATAGCACTTCGTTCACACGATTTATTTAAGTTAATCATCTATCATTAACTAATCTGTCGTTCGATGTGGGCAATCAATGACAGTATATTCGTCCCAGTTTTCTGTGAATGTTATATTAACAGATTATTAGCTTACAAGTTGAAGTAATCTGTAAAAGAATGCAGCAAAGTTCAACAGTTCAAAGTTCAAACAAAATTTACAAGTGTTAAGTTGTCAACGACTCAAGAATTCTTTGTACGGGTTAAGCTAAGTCATTGGTTATTTGGATGACTCGGCTACGACCTAAGGAAAGTGAGGCAAGTTAAGTTAGGTTGCTTCAATTTTAACCGCTGATGTTATAAGTCGGCAGTGCTAAGAGTCGTAAATCAAGGAACAGAAAGGAGGCTCCAGTTCAAAGCAACGAGAAATCTTCTAAGTTCTAACTCGGTTACGACTCATGGCTTGAGTCGTAAAACTTGCTAGGTCGATTAAAGTCAAGGGTAAAGGCTACTGAGTCGCATGGAAGTTGTTGAGTCGTTCACGGCTTATGGTTTGAGTCGTGCACGGTTTAAAAGATAAGTCATGAAGAAGTAGCAAGTGCTGAGTCGTTCACGGCTTGTGGTTTGAATCGTTCGCGGTTTAAAAGGATAAGTCGTCAAAAGGACCTAAAGGGTTGAGTCGTTCATACGACCTAAGACCTGAGTCGTCTGAATTAACACGGTTAAGGCATCAAGTCGCGCATGATTAACTCTACAAAGGCCCCTAAGGTCGGTTCTCCACTCACACACTGCCACATCATCTCTTAAGTTAACCCGCGAAGCCAAGGACCCATTAACCCGGTTAACCCGTCAAAGCCTTCCTTACCTCCCCCAAATTCACTAACCAGTTAACATGAATCACTGTAATTAACCATCTCCGTCTCACATCATCACGAATCAATCAAAAATCCAACACAAATTGCCTCAAATCCGCCATACATCCGGTGCATTACCATATTCACAAGAATCGCCACAATAATTCAATCAAAGGATTAATCGAATCGTGATTTATGGAAAATGCAGCATGCGAAAGTGTATTAAGGACGGCGAGTGGAAAACTGGTGAGTTGATGATGGATGCGGCTGATTGTTGATAAGATTTACTTACGCAATATGAAGTTAAAGGATGGGATGACGGTTGGTAAGCTTGGAATCGCCTTTGGGAGCTTGAAGGGGCGTCAATGGCAGACACAGTTTAAAAGTTAAGTGATGCGAAGAAGGAAAGAGGAAGGACGACTCAGGCTTTTATATCTGGAAATGTTGGAATTTGAATCGGCATGCCCGGGTTATGATAAGTCGAAGCACGTGACCTACGACTTAGGCGCGTGCTTCGAGGGGCAAATGTTAACCCCACTGAAACTTAGGCCGACTCAACAGATAAGGCAGTCAGCGACTCATAAAGATCAGCGACTCAACTGATGAGCGACTCAGAGATTGCCGACTCAATGGGTCAACGACTCGTTGATGGCAACGACTCAGCGAGTTAGTGCCTTAAAGGTGCAGTATGGATCAACGACTCAGCGGGTTTGCGACTCAAGGCCTAGACCGATCCAACGACTCAGTCGAGCTACGACTCAGGAAAGGTACCGACTCAACAAGTTAACGACTCATGGAGTTAGCGACTCAGGATGACTAACGACCTATCATAAGTCGCTGGCGACTCAAGCGAACAGGGAACAAGCCTAATACCAATGCACCTATGCCGCTGCCTGCTGACTCGTTAACGACATATGACTTATGATGAGTCGTGTACGACTCATGCTAACATAAAGAAGAACGTTCTGGTTAACTCGTGGAGAACTCAGGACTTGTGATATTCATTCAAATGGGAACATAGTCTTGGAGCAGGGGGGAGGCTAACCCAGTAGGTCGGCCACGACCTATTATGAACCATGTACGGGTTACGACTCATCATGAGTCATGTACGACTCATGACTTAGCAATTTCAGCCTAAAAAGTTTGCCTATAAATACATGGCCATATTCAACATGAAGGGGACTTTTGGTTCATGCTCGAAGCGCCAAAACTCTGCCATTTTCTCGACTCAAGCAACACTTCAAGCACTCCAAACATCGAAGACATTACATCAAATTCCAAGAGAGAGAATCTACATCATTCATCATGAGTTTGAAAGATAATTCTCCGTCAAAGTTTGTACTAACAGAATAGAGTGGATTGTAATTGAAGAAAGTTGTATAAGTTGTACTTGTTTCAGCAATAAAGAGATCAAAGTGGACGTAGGCTCGATTTTAAGCCGAACCACTATAAAACTGTTGTCTTTTACTGCTTTTCTACAATTTCTCTACTTGTATCTTGTTCCCGTACCAACGGGTGGTGCTTTCATAACTGCTATCTACACACTGGGGTGTTAGCGTTTAAATTTTAGCGTTAACATATAGTATCATATACATCAGAGATACACAGCTAAAACAACACATACTAGACAGTTATAAACACCTGTCTAGTTATACAACTCAATACAACACAAAGACAACCGTCTCAGAGAACACACAGCGGAATACTATAAAGCTATACGCAGAAGCCTCCTGCTCCATTGCTCCTCCAAAATTCGTCAAGCCAACCTGAATCCCCTGGCTACTCGTAAAAATTTGAGTACCCAAGAGTTTAAGAAAAAACAGAATAAACTCCGGGTCAGACATGGGTCTGGTGTGAGTAAACGGTTAAAGTGGCTTAACTTTGAAAACCTTTTGAAAGAAAAGGTATCACGTAAGACTTCTCATACATAAACATGGAAAAGTTTTTACCTTACGCCAACCAAAACATTTGATAGGAAATCCAGTGATATTATAATAGGTCTAGGGTTTTCAAATAAATATGAAATAGCCGAAATTGTTACATTTATTAAATTCCAGCTACTAGCCACAAAAGTGGGTAATACAATCAAATCCGATGGCACTTATTGGATTTTGGATTCAATACAATGGCAGGGCTACTGGGGTACCGCCCGTCACAGTTGGTGGCCTAGATCACCGTACCGAGGAGTACGCCCGCTTCCCTGCAACACAAGGCCGAAACCATTCCTTACTGAACAGTTCCGAATAAGACAACCCCTACGGTTGTAGCTATTCAACCGCCCATACAGCCGAAATAAAAGGGACTCTGGACAGGGATTAATCTCATCCTACTTGGGCATGACCCACTTAGCCTTGCTGCACCTCCCCTGTTTTAGCCATTCCCGATTGATGAGGCTCGAGGCTACGATTACCTTTAGTGAACACATCACTTAGAATGCTCATCGTCCACCTGACGATGTTCTGAAAGCATTAAATCCATACAAGTTTGTTCCGGGTTCGAACGAAACCGAAGGCATTATCTCGTTACACTCATTTTGGAATCACCCTCAGAGTTAACGACAATAACCCTTGCACTCTAAATCTTCATCTTCACTTGAGATTCACGACCTATCGTTAATTTGGATCGATGTGGTTTTCGGATATCCAAATATGGAAACCCAATCCCGGTCTCATCGAAATCCAAAACGTATCTTTTAGGTCCAAATTGTTTAAAGTTAAACAATTCAATTCAACTATCTATATACACACAGATAGATAATTCACAAGTCACACTTGATAATCACATCATCAAAATAAACAGATGATCCACAATAAAATAGGTAATCCATATTATCATCACAATAGATAATCTATATTACCATCACAGTGCAACCAAGCATTCATACCACACAACATTACTTATCTCATTTCTGAGACTACATCCATTCAAGACAATCAATGTCATCCATTCATACATAAGTAATGATTTACTTCATCACAACATAATTAATTTAAAATGAATTAAATTAACTATCTCTATCTATAATTAATTTAAAGTGAATCAAATTAATTACTTCATCTCTTAACTAATTTAAAATTAATTAAATTAATTGCCTTCATCACAATAAATCTTACTTACTTATCCATTAATTAAACCAATTAATTAATCATCATCTTAATTAATTAACCGTTATTAGTTAACTCTTGATCAAGTAATTAATCCTTAATTATCCTCATTAATCATATTAATTAATGAACCTTAATTAATTACTTCCATTAATTAATTAACTATAATTAATTACATTATTTCTTAATTTATTACATTAATTAATCATGCTTAAATTAATTGTTTTCAATTAATCAACTTTAATAAATATAAATAGTAATTAATTATTCTTAATTACTTCTTAATTACATTTAATTACTTTTATAAATTCTTTGATTTATTACACCAAGTAATAAACCCTTAATTACTTTACCAAGTAATTATCCATTTAAAATTACTTCCCAATAAGTAATTTCACTTATCTCAATTACCCCCCTATAATTTATTCATCAATTACTTATCTTAAGTAATTACCCTTGTCAAAACTTATTAAGTAATCATACTTAACCATTTATCATGTGACTTTCTTTAATTAATTAACAAATTAATTAACTCAGCTTGATCGCAACACCCCATAAATTATAATCGAGTAATTCATCCCTTAATTACTCTTTAACCAAATTAATATTCAATTTACAGATTAATTATCTTCAACTATTAATTAATAAACCTTAATTATTAATCAATCCCTTAATACAAAGTAATCAATCACTAATTACTTTTATAATTAATTAATTAACCTTAATTAACTAATTAATCATCTCTTAATCATTAATTAATAAAACTTAATTATTAATTAATTCATAATTAAAATTAATCAATCCTTAATTACAATTAATTAACCTTTAATAATAGTTAATTAATTCTTAATTAACTTGCATTATAGATTAATAACCTTTTAATTATTAATCAAGAAAACCCAATTAAAACTTAATTACTAGTTTAATTACTTAATTAATTAATAATTATAATTTAATTAATCATTAGTCATTAATTACTTAATTAACCCTCTTAAATAATTAATTAAATTAATTAATTAAACTTAAATTCCTTAATTAACCAATTAATTATTATTCATTTAAAACTTAATGATCTCTTAAGATAAAACATTATCTTTAATGAACCTTGAAAACTTTACTTAACTTAATTCATCAATAAATTTGAAATATAAGGAAATCATTAATTACCTATCTTTAATAATTAATTAACAATCATTAGTTTCAAGTTAATAAATTACTTAAATCTTTAATTGTTAATTATAAATCATTGTTCATTAATAAAAACATTTCCTCATAAATTTCCTTTTTATATTACAAAATAAGTTGGAAAATAACATTAAGGTTTTAACTTAAAACATTTTAAACCATTCATTCAAATTCATTCATATAACAAATCAATTCAAGAAATGAATTTCAAGAATTTAATTTAACTTAAATTATTTAAAGTTTAAAACCTACTTTACTTTAAATTAAAAATCTGTTTAAGCGTTTCAATTTGGGTCCAACCCATGTATACATGAATCCAAGAACATCATCTTCCTTTTTAAAACAATTTGACTTAAATTTAACAAAACTGTTTTAGTTAAAAAAATTAAAAACTGTTAAACTTAACAGTTTAACCCAGCATGCAAAAGACCCCAAAAATACTCGAGCCACAACCAAGAATACGCGAGTATTCCTCCGAATCATCTACCCTATACACCCGAGACCTACTCGAGAAAAACGAACAAACCCAAAGCAATCAATGGTGCACCGATCACATGTGCACCTGCACCTAACTCTGACGAACCTCCGGCATCAACGACGATCGTTGACAAGTTCCATTCAACCTCCCCTCACCATTCAACCATTCAGATAATCGCAATAATCCCTGAAACAGGATCGAGCCACCTCGTTGAAATGTGCAGTAGAAACTGGAAATAACCACAGCCAGAAAAACCCAAATCTAAAATCAATTTAAATAAATATAATATCTATTTTTAAATAAGCTCATTATTATTTATAAATAATTTATCCTATTTTAAAATCAATTTAAATACACATAAATATATATATATATATATATATAACACACTTATTAATTTTGAAAACAATAAGTCTATTTAGAATTTATTTACATAAACAAAATAATAATTATTATTTAAAAAAAACAATCTATACCCATAATTAAGACATTATATTATTATTAATTGGTTATTTATTTTTGAAAATAACAATTTTATCAATTTCAAATAATTTAAATTGAGAGATTATCACTTTTTAAATTCCTGGAAATTCTGGGATATTACATTTTCTCTATTCTTTCCACTACAAAAGAACTCATAACCATAATGCATTTGAGATTTTTTTTGGCTTCCATTTTGTGACGACCCGACTTTCTCACCACAGAAAATCGCATCATCTAGAAGAAAGTAAGGGGTAGAAAAGAGAAAAGAAAGATAAGAAAGAAGAACAACATCAGAATCTCAACAGCAGAACGAATAAATTATATTAATAACATAAATATTACATAATATACAACACCAATCAGAGTTACACGGCATATACATCATAAACTAGACAGTTATAAACACATGTCTAGTTATTACAACTCAATACAACTCAACAAAGAGATACCAAAATAGAGAACACACAACGGAAACTAAATATCTAACGCCGAAGCCTCCTGCTCCATTGCTCCTCCATAATTCGTCAAAGCTAACCTGAATCCCTTGGCTACTTGTAAAAATTTGAATACCCAAGAGTTTAAGAAAACAGAAGATAAACTTCGGGTCAGACATGGGTCTGGTGTGAGTAACAGGTTAAGGTTGCTTAACTTTCAAAAACCTTTGAAACAAAAGGTATCATGTAAGACTTCCCACACATAAACATGGAAAAGTTTTTACCTTACGCTAACCAAAACATTTGATAGGGAATCCGGTGATATTATAATAGGGTCTAGGGTTTTCAAGTAAATATGAAATAGCCGAAACTGTTACATTTATTAAATTCCAGCTACTAGCCACAAAAGTGGGTAATACAATTAAAACCGTTGGCACTTATTGGATTTTGGATTCCATACAATGGCAGGGCTACTGGGGTACTTCCCATCATAGTACGTGACCTAGATCACCGTATCGAGGATCACTCCCAATCCCCTGCAACACAAGGCCGGAACCATCCCTTACTGGACAGTCCCGAACAAGACAACCCCACAGTTGGCGTACATTCCAACTGCCCACACAGTCGAAATAAAAAGGGACTTCTAGACAGGGGAAAATCTCGTCCTACTTGGTCATGACCCACTTAGCCTTGCTGCACCTCCCATGTTTTAGCCATTCCCGGTTGATGAGGCTTGAGGCTACGATTACCTTTAGAGAACACATCTCTTAGAATGCTCATTGTCCACCTGACGATGTTCTGAAAGCATTCAATCCATACAAGTTCGTTCCGGGTTCGAACGAAACCGAAGGCATTATCTCATTACACTCATTTTGGAATCACCCTCAGAGTTAACGACGATAACCCTTGCACTCTGAATCTAAAAGTACCACCCCGTTAAACTCGTATTGGAATCACCCTCAGAGTTTTAACGACGAATAATCCTTACACCTCGAGTCTTCACTCTTCACTTGAGATTCACGACCTATCGTAAATTTGGATCGATGTGGTTTTCGAAAATCCAAATCTGGAAACCCGATCCCGGTCTCATCGAAATCCAAAACGTATATTTTAAGGCCAAATTGTTTTAAAGTTTAAAACAATTCAATTATCTATATACATATAGATAGATAATTCACAGATTCACAATAGGTAATCAACATTATCATAATAAACAGATGATCCATATAATCAATCACAAATAGATAATCTAAATTATCATCACATATTGATAATTCATATTATTATCACAATTTCAACCAAAGCATCCATATCACACAACATTATTTATCTCATATATGAGATTCAAACCATTCAAGGAAATTTATATCATCCATTCATATATAAGCAATGATTAATAATCACACCAAATATAATTAATTTAAAATGAATTAAATTGATTACATCATTTCTAATTAATTTAAAGTAAATTAAATTAATTACTTCATCATTACCAACCTTGCTTACATCACTATTAATTAATCATCAATCAATTAATTAATTATCAACCAATTATTCGTTTTAATTAATCATTCCTGATTAATTAACCTTTAATAACATTCAAGTAATTATCCTTTAATTAATTTTACAAATTAATTTTACTTAACCAAATATAGTAATTAAACTTTAATTACTTCATAAATTAATTAACTATAATTAATTACATTAATCCTTAATTAATTACATTAATTAATTCCTTCATTGATTAGTTATTTCCAAATAAATTCATTCTAAATTACATCATTAATTATGATAATTAATGATCTCTAATTACATTTTCTATTTAAATTAATTACATTATTCAATTAATTTTCAATTAAACCATAATTATTAATCATCCTTGATTAACCCCATTCAGTAATTAACTACCCTTAAATTACTTCACCAAATAAATTAATTACTCCTTAATTAATTATCTCTAATTAATCCCTTGATTAATTTTACAAAGTAATTATACTCAAATTACTTCCATTATCAAATCACCTTCAATTAATTACATCCAGTAATTACCCATTAATTACTTTCCTAAGTCATTTCTCTTCATTAAATTACATTAAGTAATTATACTTCACAAATCATCAAATGATTATTCTAAATTAATTAAACTGGATTAATTAACTTAATCTAATCAAATTAAACTCAATTAATTACAATGAGTAATTAATTCCTTAATTACTTCCATAAGTAATTATACTTAACAATTTACACAAATGATTATCTTTAAATTAATTAATCTAATTAATATTAAAAATTAATCACATTAGTTAATTATTAAATAATCCTTAGTTAATAACCTCCATTAACTATTAACAATTCATTAATTATTTTTCTAAAGTAATTAACTTATTTTAATCATTATTGATTACAAATTAATTGACCATTAATAGTCCATTAATTAACCCCTAATTATTTAATTGATTAAGTGTTAACTGTAACTTAATTAATCCTTTATTACTTGATTAATTAATTACTAATCATTAATTAAATCTAATCTTATTTAATTAATGATTCTTAAATTAAAAGTTAATTATTCTAAGAATAATTAATATTATACTTTTAAGTTTAAAACCCTTAATTACTTTAAGTAATTATCCATTTCATTAATTTATTAAATAAATTAATTATCCATTTAATTACCCTAATAATTAAATGAATTACAAATCATTAAATTCTAATTTAACTTATCTTTTTCTTATCTATGGTTAAATTATCATTCACAAATATATTTGAAAACATTCATTTCCAAATTTAATTTAAAAATTCATTTTAAAATTCAAGTTTTAAAATGAAACCCAATTTATCTTCAACAAAATTTAAGAATCAATTTAAAAACTTTAAATTTACATGATAAAGAATACTTTCTCTTATAAAAGGAATTTTACAAGAGTTTAAACCAAATTCCTTTTTAAATTTAAAACATTTAAATTTTACTTTATCATTCAAAATTGTTAAAACACTTAAATTTATAAAACTTAAATTTATTTTAAAACAAAGATTCAAATTTAGATTTGAATCAGATTTAAACTTCGTTTAAAACATTCCTTTTCATTTCAAACTCCAAATTAAATTCAAATTCCTTAAAAAATACTTTTAAACACTTAACCCCTTTAAGGTTATTTAAACAAATTTGAATTTAAAGACTTTATTCATTTCCAGCGAAAATTCAAATTAAACTTGAATCCATTATTTAAAATTATATTTAAAACTTAATTTAAATCCTAGCTTAATACTTCAAATTTCATTTTAAATTTTGAAAATAGAACAGGGTTTCTAATCTGTAACAAAACTAACCGGAGCTACACATACATCACTCGAGCCTAACTTAACCTAGCCCGAGCAAAACACTAAATAACACGAGTAAAACTCGAGTAGAATTTTCATTTGAATTCATTAAAAACTTAAGTACTGACAGGTTTTACACAAACCTGTAACAACAACACACCCGAGCCCACACAACCATTACTTCGAGTCCAACACCCCTACGCTTCGAGCAAAAACATGAAACAGCCCGAATATCACTCGAGTACCCTTCTTCCCCAAAATCAACAGCAGATACCCCATGTCCTCCGTGCACCTGCACCATCACTGCCGCCAACTCCGACCACTCGCGACGACTCACGCAAGTCGACGATCATCCCCCAACTAAATTCCGACCCTCAAAACATTTGCAGAAGCTAAAAATCAAAATCGAGCATATGAGCTCAAAACTGGAAACAATGTCGAAAACTGGAAACACCTCATTCACATGATTCCGAGCACCAGAGTAGCTTCACCTCCGGTCATGACCTCTTCCACACTCCAACTATCTTCTACCTGAATCTGGGAAAGCTCGGTCACCTCAAGAAGTCGCGTCGATCAATTTTCTGATCAAAAGAAAACTAAGGTTAAAAATTTCAATTCCTAACCACCATCTCCTCAATGCATTGATCCACTTCCTAATATTTTTCCCTGATTCTCCTATCACCACTCCATCACCAAAGAAGATGCTGACCACCCCGACCATCTAGATCGACAGTTCTATACCAAAACATCATTTCTGGTCAAACCAGAAATGCTCAACCAATTTCAAACTAAAAATTCTGATTTTAGTTTTAAAATTCAAGTTTTTGTTTAAGTAATCGATTTAATCTTGAATCAATGAATCTGGATGATCAAATTTTTACTTACATAAGGTTTGTTCTGTATTTTCTGAATTCCCGGAGACAATACAGATTTTTTTTCATATTAAATAAAATTTTAAACTTTAACTTATGTTCACAGCCATACTTTGTTTAAATCTTAGTCCTTAACATAGCTTAGACTATGAGATCATGATTTTTGATCAGAATTTAAACCTGGAATCTAAAACAGGCAAGAACAAATTTACAACAGTAAGCATGCATTCAGAAACCCATACATACATAGAATTTCATCATATTCATCCACACACAAATCATGATTATCACGGGAATAAATCAGGCAACCATATTTACTTAAATTATTTTAAATAAAAATGTCACTCACAGATTAGGATGATGAACAGAGCAACCATGTTTTTGAAAAGCTTGAAACTGGACTGTGCTTTAAACTTGAGTTGCTGTAGTTTGCTAATGATCTTAAAACTCAGTTGCATGTTTGCTTTTTTTTTAAAACTTCAAGTTGAAGATGATGTAGGCCTGGTTTGAAACTGCAGTTGCATGCAGGCTTTTGAGTTGCAAATTGATGATCAGTTTAATAATTTGAAGAGGGCTACAGAAGATTGATTTTTGGTTTTGAAGATGATTTCAGATAGTTGTAGTTTGATTTGGTTAGAGGAAATACTGATTTCAGATTGGTTTTTGAGGGGATTTGCAGGATTTGTTTGAACAAAATTTTCTGTTTTGAATAAATCTTTAAATGAATTTCAGATTTTGGGTGTGATTTGAAGAAGATGATTTTCAGATTTGTTTTGGGTTATTAGGTTTGAATATAGGCTGAAGATTTATTAAGTTATGAAGAAGAATATAAAAAGAATAAAAGTGAGAAGTAATGTGTTTATATAAATAAATATTTGCTTTAATTAAAATAAAAGAAAAAGAAAATTTAATAGGACACTTGTTCTAATTTTTAACATTTGTCACATTGTTTACTCTATGGCTTAACACATGTCATTTAGGTGTCTTAAGGGATTTACACATGTCTCTTAAATATTTTATTTTAATTTAAATTGTTTATAAAAGCCTTTAACTTATTTTATTACTTTTTATGTATATATAAATAAATTTCTCCCTTTTTTTTAGAAAAATAAAACAAAACAAATTATAAATAAAAGCTTATCTTAAATTTTTAAGTATTTATTCTTTTGAATTTCAAAAATTAAATTCAAATTTAAATTAAATTATAAAATCTAATTTAAAAATCAAGTTATGTATATGCATATATAACTACCATTAAATTTTGAAAATAACAAATCCTATTTCTATAAAAATCTATCCATGTTTATAAAAACTAAGTATTATAATTATTATTTGAAAATAATAAATTAAATAATTTTAAATAATTTATAAAAGAGATTATAAATCACTTCTATTACTCAATATACTAAGATCATACGTAAATTGTATTTTAAACTCTTATGTATAATTTCAAGCAAAGCTTTTATGTTAATCTAATTTAGATTCATATTTAAACTAATTAAATATAATTTTAAACAAATAAGATTTACCTTAAGTATAAACCATATAGTTATTTATTGAATTGCTTTGAAAAGCTAAATGTTAAATTTAAATCAAAATTTCCAGTTTACCAGAAATAAATTAGAATTAGAAAATTGCTTTATTTACTAAATTCCAAACCAAAGCTTATCTATTTACAATATATACAATTATATATATATTATAAATAGAAATAATTTATTTGCTTTAAAAAGATATAACCTACCAATTTAAATCTTTATTAAAAGAAGATTATTAAATTAATTCAAATTTTATTAACAAAAATTATCAAATCAATTTAATTTCTAACACAGATTATTAAATTTATATTGCCAAAAATTCTGGGATATCACATATTTTCATCTTCTCACTGACCGATCCCATCTACACAAGATCCATCAAAGCTCTTCTCAAATCAATTTTAGATCAACAATTATTGGCTAATCAACTGTCTACACTTCAAAGATTGGTAGTCTGCTGAATTGAGAAGAGTTCTAAGGAGGGATATTAATCATAGGAAGGTGTACTTCAAGGCAAAGTTTTGGTATTATCTCATATAACTTATAATTCGTGTATAATAAACCATTGCTTGTACATATATATCATATTTATATTGTTAGTTAGGTGAAATTCCTGTATGTATGAATGTTATCACATATTGAATGGTTATGTGTATGTATATATAATAAAAAAAATAATTTTTCTATTTAGATTGATGTATACACGGCTATAATTACTTATTTTAATTTAATACCTATGTTTATTAATTTATTATGTTTATGTTAATAAGTCATATTACATAAATTTAAATAACCTATAATTCATTGTGTCACCATATCATGTTAAAAGTTGATCCAATATTTTATATATGTGAATTTATACTAAATATAATTTTAGGTAACTAGTAAATTATTTTTTTGTAATTATTTACTACCTTTAGCATTATTTAAATGAAAATAAAGATTATATAATTAGTATAAAATAATAAATTATTCAAAAATTATATATTGAATTTTATAAAAAAATTTCATCATTATATTAACCTTTGACCAAAATTCTAGAATTTGAAGATCAAATTTATTATTCAAAAAAATCATTTATAATATCGGCTTAGATTAATTAAATAAAAAAATCGACTCAGAAAATTATAGAAATTTTTTTATGACCTTAAAATATCATATTAGAATTTCAAAAAATTTAAAATTTGAAAAATATGTTAATTATTTTAATGTTTTCAGCTAATAAATTTATATATAAATAGTTTAATAATATAATATTACTATAAAACATTTTTTATGTTATGTGTCGGATTTGGAATATTATAAGATATACATATATTTAATTTTAATTAGTTTTATAATTGATATAATTATATAATATAAACCTATATATTTAAATATATGCATTTATAAAAAAAATTAATACAAATATAGTTATAAATAAATATACATATATATATATATATATGTATATATATTAATTTTATTAGTGTAAAACATATATATATAAATATAAAACAACTTCACATAATTTTTACATACATACATACATACATATATGTAATACTTCATCAAATTATTATCTAATTTAATATACAAATATATATATATATATATATATATTAGTATTTCACATTTATGTACTACATATTATGTATATTTATATATGCTAATATTTATATTATTTTAATACTCATTTTAAATAATCAATTTTGTGTGTATATACACGTAAATACATAAATTTTGACAACATACGGTACATATAAGATGAGGCAGCATATTCGTTGCGATGCAAATCCCAATATTTATATATGGGCATGTTATACCTTACATGGATTGTTATGTTACACATGCACATACATATATATACGTATATAATACATGCGAGTATCATTTTGCTTAATTTAAAATAAATTAAAAAATTCAGTTCATCGATTATAAATTTAAGTGAAATAAAGATTTAAATTAAATTAAATTTAGACATATTTTAAATAAATTAGACTTCATAGACCCAATAAAGATACAATATGATAAAAAATTGAAATTCCCTTACAGCTTCCATTATGAGTTGGCCAAGTTCCGCTAAAGGTATAGAGCCCAATAGCCATGCGGTCTAAATTAGTCATGTTAGGGTTTACTATTAAGCTCACAGCCCAAACGTTTTCCCTAATAAACTAGGCCCAATTAGAATTAGACCTTGGGAAAATTTTCAAAATTGTTTGAAAATATAAAATATAATATTTTAAATTTAGTAGTTAAATTAAAAATAAAACATATACATACTATAAATGTCATAATATAATAAAAAATTCAAAATGTTTGAAAATTAATATAAATTTATTACAAAATTTATAAAATTGATTAATAAGATTAATAAATTAAATAAATAACCTAAGTTGATTAATTAATAAATGTACACATGTATTATATATTGTGATATATTTTATGTTGTTTTAAAATGTTTAAAATAACATATGTATACATGTTGTGGGGACTCATTTCTTCGACTCTCGAAAATCGACACTAGTACATCCTCGGTATTCACATGTCATAAATCAAAGTGCCGAAGAAGCATATTCTCAAGGTTAAGAAAGAAAAATAAAGACAGAACAAAATCTCACATATATTATTTCAACAAATAATCTTTACAGTGGAAATTTAAATACATTTATCAGAGTTAAAAGCATGGACAGTTAAAAATTCATGTCCTTACAAATACGGAATACTATAGCACAAGGATGTGATGGAAATAAACCAAAATCTTTAGAAAAGTTTTCTAACTACATGCTTCAAGCTCTCTTCTAAACTAAACCTGACTACTAGGCTACCTAGGAGAATTAGGGCATCCATAGTTTAAGGGAAAGGAAAATAAACTCTGGATGAGTCATGAGACTGGTGTGAGAACTCAAAAATACGTGTTTTGAAAACAAAAAGGTATCTCATAAGACCATGCCGCACATAAACACGGAATAGGTTATTACCTTATGATAAACAAATCCTTATTACGAAAAAATAAAGGATATTATTTTTAATGACAATCCTTTAAAAATATTTGCAAGTAAACTTATTAATCATAGCCGACATTGTTACATTATTAAATTCTAGTATACTAGCCATAAACGCGGGTTCTACAAACAAAATGGCAGGCACTTATTAGAGAATGGATTTCCATATAAATGACCAGGTGAAGGGACTACCTTCTGGCAGTACATATCTAGAGGAATGTACCGAGGCCCAACTGCTGGTCCTCTACCAACACGAGATCGGCCTGCCTCTTCCTAAATAGTAGCGAATATGTCATCACCCAGTTACTAACGACCTATCCAAGGGCCCTCACAGCATACATCCACAATAATTTAAGTACTAAATGTCATAACAGGAATAAATATATCTAGAAGGAGATGAACATATCCCAATGGTTGCGAACCACAAAGTCTTGCCGCATCTGCCCTGTTTCGGCCGTTTTTGAGTGTAAGGCTTGAGGTAACGGTTAACTTTTTACTTTGTACTTTTCACTTTAAATGCCACATTATAATTCCATCGATCATTATTGAATTCCACAAATATACAACCTCCAAGCTCATACGTCTTAGAGAAGGATGTTAAGCTAAGAGAAGTTGCCTTCTCCGCCACCAAACAGATGTACATTTATGAAAGTCGATGATGAAATCTCAAGAATGTAATGTCAGACATCCGTCCATACAAGTTCATTCTGGTACTGAACGAAATTGAAGGCACCCTCCTAGCACATCCTATCAGGAATTATCCCTAGGATTAGGAGCAAAAAGTCCTTGTAACCCAAAGTGTTTCATAAATGAAGGGACCGCTACTACGTTAGATTTCGGAGCTAACAAGATTATCAACTAGTAGTACTTCCATCTCAAAATCTTTGGTCTTCATCCTTCATTATCTTTACCAAGTCTTCATTTTTCGAACGCATACATTGGTTCGAAGTGATTTTCGTATAGATATTACCCAAATTTGATCCCGGTTCCTTTGATCCAATCATCGATAAAAAGAGGTTCCCCGAATAGGGAATCATTCTTTAATTGATTAAGTTTTTTTTTATCAAAATCACTCTTGGAGAGATATATTTCTAAAACATTCTTTCTGGTACATACGAAATCAATAAACCTCTCTTATTACATCTTTTGATTACTTATAACCCATTTTAAACTTAGAATAATTCTATATCGTTTCTTTTTTCACATAGAAAATTATTTTCAAATCATTTCATTTAAATCTTAACAAAGATTTCTTAATTTAAAACTAGAGAATATTAAGTGAGCAAAATCTATAGAAATCATCTAATTTTACTCAATATTAATTCTCGTGTTCAATAAATAATATGGGCGGAATAATGGTGAAATCACCTTTATATTCCACAAACAGTAAGAGTTCGCTCTTTGGGCTTTAACACCAAGTATAAGAAGATCATCTATATACAATCAAAGTTGTATTTAATTTAAATTTGGAAAATTTAATCTTTTTTTATACTTAACTCGTTTTCGATATTTCGACCTTATCTATCCCTCGCTCAGGGAAGAGGCCAGGTGAGCCAGGGCACTAGTTGATCCTGAACATATCCTTAGTTTAAGCACTTCACGTCTGGATCCCATGAATAGAAAAATCCAGTCTACTCGTCGGCTTTTAGAGCAAAGATTAAACCGCTGTATTTGTAATAGCTTTTCTTTTCATCGTTTATTTATACTTTCTTAAATAAGCTGGAAAACCTCCAATCATTATTAAAACTCTTAATTATCCTTTTGAAAACATTTGTTAAAGATTTGGAAAATAATTGTTAATTTTAAAGTTGTATTTCAAACGTTATAGAAAAGTGATGCGGAAAGTACTCTTTTAAGTTATATTGATCGAAATGGCTTTTCTATCATTTGGAAATTCGTTTTTATAACTCAAATCACTTTAAAAACATTTTAAAAGATTTATAAGATTTATTTCACATTTGAAAAAAAAATTAAAACATCATTCTCCAATAAATCCAGCTTTGGATCCCGAACTGCAAAACCGTGATTTATTTAAAAAGCTTGTTTTACACATATCTCAAAATCTACTTATCGAAATCTCAATTTTCTTTCTTTATTGGGAAAATATAGATATTATAGTTTGGAAAATTCTTATCTCATAGAATTCCGAGTATATTCCAACTTTTACACTTGTTTGACTTTTATGGTGCGAAATCGCGAACTGCCGTTATGCGACCGCCTATTTTTGACTAAATTTTTCATTCTCATTCAAACTTCACCAAAACACTTTTAAAGCTTATAAAACATTTCAAAACTCGTTTTAAAACCATTTTAATGAGGTTTAACATTCCATATGCACCAATTCATTAATATAGAGGAAAGTGATTTCCTTTGTGCTTATCGATGTGTATTTCCTTGACTTGCATATATATATATATATATATATATATATATATTCAACATTCATATTTAAATAACCAAACCTGATGATCAAAGCATATTAAACATCCATTTACAAATATCATATCATTATCCAAAATACAATATAATAGTTTAGGAGTTCTCACCTTCATTTTCCTTTTAAGCTAGTAGAAAATCGGCTATAGCTCCACTAGCACGAAATTAAACTCTATGAAATCAAGCTTTGGACCCTTGAAGCGACTCAGCCTTGGTGCTCGCGGCCTAGGTAGTGTGGGGTGGTGGCCGTGGACTTTGGTAGAGTAAAAGAGGTGTTTAGAACTTGTTTTGAAGTGGATATAAACTAGTGTATACATTTTTCTATTTTATTTGATATATTTTTATTAACTTTTTTATATAATTTTTTTTATGAATAAGTAGCCATTAGTAAGGCTCTTAGAAAGCTTGAAAAGAAGAGGAAGAAGAAGTGAAATGGTATTAGGATTTTTTGAGAAGGGGTGTAGTATTTATAGAAAAACCTTAGAATAAAATATTATATTGCATAATTACATAAATGCCCATAGCCCACTCCCCTCACCTAGCCTCTAGTGCACGGCTTCCCCCTTAAATCCATACGATGGTTGATGTGAGGTGATGGTGTGACACTATGAAGTTATGTTTGATTTATAGTTACTTAAAGGTTAAGCTTATGAATTATTAAATCATTTTGTAATATATATATATATGTGTGTGTGTGTGTGTGTCTGTGTGTGTGTGTATTTATGTATATATGTGCATGTAACATCTATATATGTATGTACATTTAGGTGTATAACATTTAGAACATCTTCGAACAACTTTTGTTCGTCAAATCATTGAAATTCGAAGAACCGATTATCAATCACATTTTCACTTGTTTACTAACGTACATATATTTGTAAAAAAATTCAAAAAAAATTTCTTATCATGTTAAACTAATTAAAAATATCACATTTTATTTATAAAACCATATAAATTAATATTAAAAATTATTTACAAAGATTGCCATTATACCGATAAAGCATTATCGATTTTTCCTTATACTTTAAAATATGTATCTTTATAAAACAATTATAAATGATTCATTATCACTTTATCACTGTTAAAAATGAATTATCATCATTTAAAATAATTATTTGGATAGTTAAAATAATTATTGAATCATCAAAAATTTCAATTTAAATTAAGTAAATCGATTACTTAAATACAATCTCATTTTATCGATATAAATTTTGAGGAAAATATTTATTCAAAATAAGTTCATTGTTACTTATTATTACTTGAAACAATATTATCCTTTGATTTTCATAAATTTAAAAATAAATCCAATTTATCAAAATGATTAATTGGCGGGTCTTACAGACTCCCCTCCTTAAAATAATTTCGTTCCCGAAATTTCCCGAAACAAAAACCTAAAGGTTTTGCCAAAAAATATTTATTTTTAAATTTGTACCTGTTCGATGTATATAGATCACTTGTACACAATATCGATTTGATCTTCTATTCGAATCCACAACTTTACTTCTGAATTAGTATTGAACCTCCGATCCTTTAGTGCAAATTCCGACCATGCTTTCCGATCAGAACTTTAGTTTTCCTTACATAGCTCTCAACTATGATAGAAAACTCAAGTGTCCAACCCTAAACCCTCATCAATGTTCGCCGTCAAGAATCAAGTGATAAATCCTCTTTTGGATTGGTGTAAACACTTCCAAGTTCCATAATCGAACCTTATATCAAGTTAAGCAATGAAATAATCCGCATACTTCATATGAATTTAATAACCTTTCCAAAATTCTTATGAAAATACTTTCATAAAAATTTCATCTTTTATTCAAACTTTTAAGAAGATACTTCTTTATACATAACAAATCATTTTTATTCCTAAAATTTCAACTTAAAGAAAACATTTCTTTTCAAAAGACGAATATTTTTTAACTGTAATACCTTTCTAAACGTATCTTAATGGTTTCTAAACTTATTTTCAAAATAATTCATTAATTTGATAAATCACCATAACTTCCTTTAGATAATATCAAATGTGAAAACATTTTGTATTTATTCAAAATTTTCTTTATCAATTAATATTCTTTATTAATTAAAGCTTCCTTTATATATACACACATTCTCTTTACTTATACTAGTTTTAATACTTAAAAAGTATTTGTATACTTATTCAATGTTATAAGTATATTCATAACTTACATAACAAGTTTTACTTACTTTAAAATATAATCAAAGAGATTAAAACTTTTACTACCAAGACAGTATTATAATGAACTTTGCTTTTTATAACATGTTAACTATAATATTTTCTATTTTCATGAAAAAGACTCCAATACTTGTTATTATCTCTAAAATCACATTATTATGGATCTAAATATACCCATAAAATTTCTTCCAAAGTGTCATTCAAGGGTTTAAATAAATGTTGCTAAAACGTCAGTTACTATAAACCCAAAACCATTCATTAATAACTTTAAATATTTATTTTAAAGATAGGTACTAATGAGAAGTTAACACAACATCATACTATAAATTCCCACATGCTTACATCATTTAAATATTTCGAAGCTTGGGTCCAAAAAGAAAAATTCCCCTCCCTTCCTTACTCTAATACAATTCAAAACATCAAATCAAAAATAAACATCCCATCCATACTCATACATACTAGAATTACCCTCAATTTCACAGGCACTATTCTTATTCTTCCGAGTCTGAAGATAATGGTAGACTCCAACATCTTATGTCAATCATCACTTCACCTTCTCCTTCTTCATCACTATCTAGTTTGTCGTCGGCCTCATTGTTGTCCTCTTCTGGTATCTCTCCCATTACCTGGGGTAGTCATGGTTGGTTCCATGGGACAAGTCCCATGCCGAGTAGTATTCTAGGAATGACTCCTCCTTCTTCTAACTCCTCTAAGCCTTGTACGCTTTCCTCCCGAGGGTCCTCAAATTCTTCGAACCCCCTCTTTTTTTGTTGCTTCTTCATTGTTGACTTTTATGTTGCTCTAGTTTATGTATGAACAGGATGATTCCTCCTGCCATACGACACGTTCCCCGTCCATATCCTATACTACATTGTTACATTCGCTTAATATGGTAGCATCAGAGTCTTCCATCGGCTCCAATTCTTCATTCATGGGCTATATTTCCTCTTCCACGGGTTCTGATTCTTCTTCCACTGACTCAATCTCTTCTAGTGGATCCAAAATGGAGCTAGCGGATCTGCTACCCAATTTCCCATCGAGGCCTGCCTAGTTTCATCGTTGCTAGAGATCATAGTTTACTTCTGGAGCTGGGGGAGGTATAAGCATTCCGGCCATAGGATATCCATCTTTACCTCTTCAAGTGTATGTGGCATATTCTTCCTCAATCGAAAACCCACCATTGCTAGGAGAATATTCTGGTTGCTTCTCTTCGTCGCTAGAGAAAATAATGAGGTTGTCCTTCTTGCCCTAACTCGCTCTAGAAGACTCCCCATTCATGTAACTTCACTCATATGGTTTCTACTATTCTTTAGACACAAGTAGTAGGCAATTGCTAGCTTATTCTTAAGTAGAGAGGTTTGGTCAGTACACGAAAATGTCTCAAAATTTACGTTTAAAGATGGCTTTTAAGATTATTTGTACAAAATGCTTACTATTTCAAAAACTCTTTGAAAATTTTACCAAAATATTCTTTCCTTCTCAAATACATGTATATATTTTTAGGTAAAATGATTTCATATAAAACCGAATTCATTTGTATATTTTATTAACAAATATGTGCTCACACACACACACTCTCAAACTCATTCTAGGGTGTTACTAACCCTATCTCTAATGAGTTACTCATCCTAGGGTATTACTAACCCTATCTCTGATCAGTCTTTTACCCCACCAAAGCCAAGTTTCTCGCTTAACCTAAACTCTGATACCACGATGTGAGGACCCATTTCTTTGACTCTTAAAAATCGATACTAATACATCATAGATATTCACGTGCTATAAATCCAAGTGTCAGAGAAGCAGATTCTAGAAATCATCAACTAGAAATCATCAATTAGAAATCCAGAATTCAAAATGAGGGAGGCCTATCAAAAACGGGAGCATGAAAACTCACCAACACGTGTATCACAAATGGGTCGCTATCCCATAAAATGAGCCGGAGCTCCTCCAAACAGGGTATAGTCTCCGCTTGCGGACTATGAGCCAAAGCTCCTTCTATGAGCCGAAGCTCCTCCAAACAGGGTATAGTCCCCCCTTGTGGACTTTGAGCCAAATCTCCTCCTATAAGTCGAATTGTAGATTTCCACTTGAAAATTGTCACAAGATATCAATCGAACAAGTCTAAAAATTAACCGACGAAGTAAACGCAAGTGTTTCATACCACTTGTTTTGCTAAGTCGTTTAATGGGATTTCTCATACGAATGAGGTAAAGGTTTGTATATACTAATAGATTAGAAAACGGTTTTAAAAATGAGCTTTGTATTAAAAGTAACATTGAAATCATTTTTGTGAAAGAGTTTGATTATTTACTACTCGTATAGAAACCTTTGTATTTTAAAAGTGACAAATCACAGAAAATGATTGCACAAACAATCGATCGCCAAAAATTCACATTCGACGACGTGAATCAAACCCCAAAAATGGATATCAAATCCAATCTAATGGATATTCCCAAAAAATCTAGAAAAGAAGTCATCAAAGTCAATAATAAATGACAACAACCAATCGGATCAACAAAAATCGATAAAAATTGAGAATCCACTCAAAAACAGCCAAAATAGGCAAAATTGACAGTTCCAGACATCTGGCAAGTATTTCCAGACGTCTGGCCCAAGGTTCTGCAAAAATATATGTTTTTTCTCCTTTCTCTTTTTAATTCCAAAACCATTTCAGACGTCTGGATTTTTAACCATACGTTTGGATTTCGTTCGAGACGTCTGAATTTTTGTTCCAAACGTTTGGATTTTAGCTTTGTCCTTTTTATTTATTTCCAAAACCCTTTCAGATGTCTGGATTTTTCAAACGGATGTCTGAATTTCCCTGCTAGGCAAAAATCCGCCTAACCCAAAGAGGGAAAAAATCTAAACCGAAAGCAATCGAACGATGGATGCTATGGATTTATGCCAAACGACAACCCAGCCCTATACGCTCTTCGATACACCACTAAAAACATGTCCAGATATCCAAGATAGGATCTTTAAAGATTTTGACTTCAAAAAACCAAAATTGAAAAATTCACCAAATCAATTCAAATCAAAAGCAATTGAACATAAGATAGATATTAGGAATTCATACCTAACAATAATGAAATTTATAGACATAGATGTGAGTTCAAGAACTCACCTTTAAAGCTCAAAGATAACTAATGAGAGGTTTTAAAACAAAGCAAGACCATTTCATCTTTAATACATCTCAATAATCTTTAATCTATTATCAAAGGTAAAGTTTTCCTAAGTTAGGGTTTTGGAATTTTTGAAAATTGAAGAGAGATTGAGATGGAGAAGATGAAGAGGATGCTTACCTAAGCTTCTCTTTGATTTTTGAGCTTGAATTTGAATTTCCTAGTAATCTAGGGCTTAGTAATTTTAATTTCCTATCTCTTCACCCATTTTTCTTTTAGCTTGAGTATTAGGAAATAATAGAATGAATGAAGAGGAGTTAGGGTATTAGATGAGTTCGTGGGCTGAAACCCGAACCCAAATCCCAATAGAAAAATAGAAAATTCCACTCAACTCCAAACATATCGATGTTTATACTCAAAAAGGTCGCAAACGTTTTTTGGACTTAATGGAAGTGGTCTCCTATCCTAATTTGACTATTTACAAAAATTAGCATTTCAGACTTTAATCCGACTAAGGATGCTATATTTAAATTAAACATTTAAATATATAATTGTAAAAATATGCAGGTTGTTACAGACTCCCCCTTAAAGAAAGTGCGTCCTCACAATACTTAAGAAGAAAACAAAGAGTAACAACCATACTAATGCATAACAACACAAAAGAAGAAATTTTGAAATGAGAAGTTCACTTTAAGGAGCATGAGAAAGTAAGTCTGGATATGTTTGCTTTATGAATTCTCTAGATTCCCAAGATCAATCCTTAGGATATGAGGACCATTGAACTTTCACAAGCGGAACATCTTTATTACGGAGGCATTTAACCTCCGTAGCAATGATATGAATAGTATGCTCATAAGTCAAATTAGGTGAAACTTTAATTTCTTCAATAACATCGGGCTCAAGAATAGAATCGGAATCCCTAAGGCATTTCTGTAGTTGAGAGACATAGAAAACGTCATGAATAACAGAAAATTAAGCCGGTAATAAAAGGCGATAAGCCACGGAATCAATACATTAGGTGATGGGAAACGGGCAAATATATCGAGGTCTAATTTTCTCGATCGACTGAAATGCACAACACCCTTCATAGGTGAAACACGAATGAACATCAAATTCTAAGAGTGGAAACAATAGCCACAAGCACTAGATCATGAGTGGCATATCCAGTCTCGATAAGCTTTAATTGTATAGAAGTATAAGCGATAACACGTTCCTATTTTGCATGAGAACGACACCCAACCCAATACGACTAGCATCGGTACAAACAATTAGTCTTGGTTCCCTTCGAGAATCACAAGAATAGGAGCATCGAAAAGGAGTTCTTTTAAATGATCCTAAGCTTAAAACATTCAAAATTATAATTAACTTTATGTAATCATCTTTTTAGAAAATTTAACTTATTACAAGTCAATTTACTATGTCTGACTGTCTTATAGCGTTTGGGAAATTCCTATCGACAACGTTGATCAGGCCCATCGACCAGAATTCTTAAAGCACTCAATGGGCAATACAACATAAAATCATCTTTTATATGATAAAAATATCTCTTAAAATTTTTACGAACATTCTCTGTTCGTTTTAATAACAAAATCCAATTACTCTTATAAATAAATATTATTAAAAATATTTGCAAAATTAAATTGCAGTTTTCATCCATAATTAAAGAATACTAGGTGGACTCATCGAGATATTCGCAGAATACTCAATTCATAAGATGGATGAAATAAGCTGGAAAAACCGAATGACATCACGAGCCATTCATAAAAATCATAACGAGTGTGGAATGCGGTAAAGGAGAACGTTATCCTCCACATCTCGTAGCTGATGAAGCTGGTGGTAGGGTCAAGCTGAAAAGACCTATGCACCTCACAATAGATCGATTAGGTGGTAATCCTAAGACAAGCACAAAGATAATAACATCTTCCTCAACAAGTGGATCTAGAGAATAAAATGATGCCACCAAAGTGGAATCGAAATCATTAAGAAAAACTAAAATCTACTTAACAGATTGAGGATGTTGAAGATAGATAGTACTTGCTGGATATTGGATATAGGCTTCATAACGGTTAAGCCAATCCATTCCCAAAAATAAATTCCGAAGCCTAAGTAGCACATAACATGCAAATCGGATCGGAAAGCATAATTACATAAAATAATCTCGACGTTTTTACAAATAAACTGAGTGTTGTGGATCCATCAACGGATTCCAATTCTCATAAAAGTCATCAAGCCCATAACATTTAAGGAAAAAGTATCAACAAGTTCTTTTGATATAAAAGAGTGGGATGCACCCGTGTCAAAAAGAACTCAAATAAGTTGATCACGAAACATAATAATTCCATCAAGGATAGAATGAGAAATACCTTGACCACGAGAAGTGTTACTGGGGGCTTGCACAACATTCAGCTTTCCCTCCTTCCTACTTTGAAGTATGGGACATGCAGATATATGGTGACCCGAATTTTTGCAATAGCGAGAATAAAGAGGTTTCGGACACTCATTTGCGTAGTGGTCCGTAAAACCACAATTGTAGCATTGTCCAAGACTAGAGGTAGGAGTCTTTGCTACCATAGTTTCTTTCTTCCCTTTCTTGTTGGGATTGGGGCCTTTGAACATAATAGGCCTCTTCATTATTGTTGAAGTTCTGTTTGACACCCACAACTTCAACATCACCTTATTTATTGGCCTCTTCTAGTCGAAGAGTGATATCAACAAGCTGATCAAAAGAAACTTCCAATTTCAGGAGTAAAGGCTTTTTTAGGTTCTTATTCAACCCATAAATAAACCTCTGATTTTTCTTCAATAGGGTATTAATATACTTGACCCCATATTTAGAGAGAGATTTAAAAGATGCGACATAGTCTGTCACAGAAGATTCACCTTGAACAAGGTCAATAAAACGTCGGGCTAAAGTTATCTTTTCAGCTTCCGACACAAACGTCAACTCGAACCTTTCTCGGAATTGCTCCCAAGTAAGATCTGTTTCAACGATTTCTAAAATCAAAAGCTCATGCCAATCTAGTGCTCTTTCTTGGAGCATACTAGAAGCCACTTGGACTTGATGTAGATTCACAAGATTCATGCGAGAAAAGATGCGGTCGCATGTTCTAAGCCAAGCTTGGATTTCTATAACACTTTTGGATCCCTTGAATGGCCTTCCAACCAAATCAGTATAATCTCTACACAAGCGTGCAAACCCAGATTTAGGGTAAGTAGGCTCTAGAATGGGTCCGACAGCTTGAGCATTCTTTACAAGATCTAAAAGTTGCTGGGCAGACATAAATACTCCATTCTGAGGAGTAGCACTGGATTGACCAGCATTGGGATGGCCAGGTCTAATCATTTCTCTTATCTAAGAAAGAAAGAAAGAAAGAAAGAAAGAAAGAAGAGGAAAAAGTTATTCTCAGAATAAATCCTAAGGCACGATTCCTAAGAAAGACTTAGGACAATGATCCTTGCTAGATTATTCTATATTGTTACGAAGTTTTCCTCTGATACCAAGCTGTGATGCCCCCACCTCCATACTCACACTAACCAAGGACACTATGAAGTAATGTCATCGACTAGCACGAAGAATAAGGCTGTTGAGGAGCGACCATCCATGTAATTGGTTTGGGTGATTACCGGTATGTCAGATAGTATGGCATGCATTTCATTTCAAGAGGAAATCCGACAGATAAAATACAAACTCAAAGCTACTACACAGTGGCTATGTGGTCTTTGGAAACAAATATAAAATAAGCATAACACAAAATCATTCACAGATATTCATATCACAAAGGCAGAAATGGATATGAATAAAACACATAGAAGTGTACATCAAAGTAGTGGTCATGCAAGATCCACTACATCACTAAAGAATAGGTACAAGTGCTAGACAAAAGAATATGTATACATCAAGGAGTCTCTATCTCGAATGTATAAAACAAAAAACTACTAAGCTAAAGTAGTTGGCCAAAAATCAGATGATAGTCCATGATAAGAAGTCAAGTAGAAGCATCTGAAATACCTTGGTCTCACCCGAGTATTATTAAAGAAGGAAATAATAAACGGATCAGACTAGCTATAAATATCATACAAAATGAGATAAGATAAGAGATATGACAAAAATGTATGATAACTGTAATGCCATACGGTGACAAGTAAACATCAAATAACAACAAAAATCATACAATATCTCAAATTGTCTCAAACACAAAAAAGAATGTCATATTCTTTAATTTTATTCACTAAACCACAAATATTTATAAAGCTTATCAATATAATCATAAAAACCGGTGAAACACAAATTCTAGAAATCATCAATTAGAAATCCAGAAATCACAAAGGGGGAGGCCTATCAAAAACGGGAGCATGAAAACTCACCAACACGTGTATCATAAATGGGTTGCTATCCCATAAAATGAGCCGAACCTCCTCCAAACAGGGTATAGTCCCCCATGCGGACTATGAGCCAAAGCTCCTCCTATGAGCCGAAGCTCCTCCAAATAGGGTATAGTCCCTCCTCGTGGACTATGAGCCAAAGCTCCTCCTATGAGTCGAAGCACCTCCAAACAGGGTACAGTCCCCCTTTGCGGACTATGAGCGAAAGCTCCTCCTATGAGCCGAAGCTCCTCCAAACAGGGTATAGTCCCCCGTTTTCGAACAAAGAGATATCGCACATCGCTAGTCTAAATCACCAAAGGATCATCATTGATCGATAAGTTTAAATTACACTAAGCTACTAAATAAGTCAGTTTAGCTTCATGTCCCATAACCACTAGCTTAACTTAAATATTTACGAACAAATTGTAGATTTACACTTGAAAATTTTCATGAGATTTCAATCGAACAAGTCCAAAAATTAACCGACGAAGTAAACGCAAGCATTTCATAACACTTGTTTTGCTAAATCGTTTAATTCGATTTCTCATATGAATGCGGTAAAGGTTTGTATATACTAATAGATTGGAAAACCGTTTTAAAAACGAGCTTTGTGTTAAAAGTAATGTTGAAATCATTTTTGTGAAAGTGTTTGATTATTTACTACCAGTATAGAAACCTTTGTACTTTAATAGTGACAAATCACAGAAAACGATTTAAAAACAATGGATCCCCAAAAATTCACATTCGACGACGTGAATTAAAACCCCAAAAATCGATATCAAATCCAATCAAATGGATATTTCTAAAAAAAAATCTTGAAAAGAAGTCATCAAAGTCGATAATAAATAACAACAAACAATCGAATCAATAAAAATCGATAAAAATTGGAAATCCACTCAAAAACAGCCAAAATAGGCAAAATTGATAGTTCCAAACGTCTGGTAGGTATTTCCAAATGTTTGGCCCTAGGTTCTGGAAAAATATATGTTTTCTCTCCTTTCTCTTTTTAATTCCAGAACCATTTCAGACGTTTGGATTTTTCAACCAGACGCCTAGATTTGGTTCCAGACGTTTGGATATTTGTTTCAAACATTTGGATTTTAGCTCTGGCCTTTTTTATTTATTTCAAGAACCCTTTCAGACATCTGGATTTTTCAACCAGACGTCTGAATTTTCCTGGTAGGAAAAAATCAGCCTAACCCAAAGAGGGCAAAAATCCAAACCGAAAGCAATCGAATGAGCGATGGATGCTAAGGATTTATGCCAATCGACAACCCAACCCTATAGGCTCTTCGATACACGGCCAAAAACATGTCCAAATATCCAAGATATGATCTTTAAATATGTTGACTTCAAAACACCAAAATTGAAAAATTCACCAAATCAATTCAAACCAAAAGCAATTGAACATGAAATAGATGTTAGGAATTCATACCTAACAACAATGAAATGTATAGACATAGATGTGAGTTCAACAACTCACCTTTAATACTCAAAGACCACGAGTGAGAGGCTTTAAAACAAAGCAAGACCAATTCCTCTTCAATACACCTCAAGAATCTTCAATCTATTATCAAAGGTGAAGTTTTTCCTAAGTTAGGATTTAGAAATTTGTGAAAATTGAAGAGAGATTGAGATGGAGAAGATGAAGAGGATACTTACCTACGCTTCTATTTGATTTTGGAGAGTGAAATTGAATTTCCTAGTAAACTAGGGCTTAGGCATTTCAATTTCCTATATCTTCCCTATTTTTCTTTTACTTGAGTATTAGGATATAATAGAATGAATGAAGAGGAGTTAGAGGAGGATTTAGGGCATTAGATGAGTTAATGGGCTGAAACCCAAACCCAAAGCCCAACAGAAAAGTAGCAAAATTCCACTCAACTCCAAACATATCGATGTCTATACTCAAAAAGGTCGCAAATGTCGTTTTGGACTCAATGGAAGTGGTCTTGAGTCCTAATTCGATGTTTACAAAAAGTAGCATTTCGGACTTTAATCTGACTAACGATGCTATATTTAAATTAAACATTTAAATATATAATCGTAAAAATATGCGGGTTGTTACACATCTCATAAGACCACGATGCACATAAACATGGTATAGATTTTTTCCTTATAATAACCAAATCTTTTTATAGAAAAATAAGGGATATTATTTTTATTGACATACCTTTAAAAATATCTGCATGTAAACTTATTAATCTTAGCGAAAATTATTATGTTATTAAATTCCAATATACTATCCACAAACATGGGTTCTACAGACAAAATGGCAGGCACTTATTAGAGAATGGATTTCCATACAAATGACCAGGTGAAGGGACTACGTTCCGGCAGTATATCTCTAGAGGAATGTACCAAGGCCCAACTTATGGTCCTCTACCAACATAAGACAGACCTACCTCTTCCTAGATAGTACCGAATATGTCATCACCACGGTCATTACCGACCTATCCTAGGGCCCTCACAGCATATATCCACAATAATATAAGTCCTGTACTTCATAGCATGAATAAATATATCTAGAAGTGGTTGGTCATATCCTAATGGTTGCAAACTACATAGCCTTTTCGCATCTATCCTTTTTCGGCCATTTTTGGATGTGAGACTTGAGGTAGCGATTACCTTTTTACTTTGAATGTCACATTGCCATTCCATCGATCACTATTGAGTTCCACAAACATATAACCTCTGAGCTCATAAGTCTCAGAGAATGGTATTAAGCTAAGAGAAGTTTCCTTTTCCTCCACCAAAACAGATGTATATTTATAAAATTCGACGATGAAATCTCAAGAATGCAATGTCAGACATCCGTCCATACAAGTTCGTTCTGGGGCTGAAGGAAAACGAAGGCACCCTCCTGAAAATGTGTGGTGTGTACGAGTGCACGTGCTAATATAGTACACACGGATCGTGTAATATGGAATATAATATAAATGCGGAACTAGATGATAATAGCAAAGTAAATAAAAATAGAAAAATCACACCAGAGATTTTTATAATGGTTCGGAGCACCGTCCCACGTCCAGTCCCAGACTTCTATCTGGATTTTCACTATTAACTACCTCGCTTCACCCGGAGGAACAGGTTTATAACACCCGAGCAAACGAACGGGATTTCACGCCTCTAATACACTGAGGACTTCAACACTTGCCTCTTACAACACCGAGGACTTCAACAAAGATGAATATAATTATTTGTTGACGGTATGTGTTCTTGCTAACACAGTTTTGTCACTTGTATTACAAATTTCCTATAATCTTATCCTCAAAAATATGTGAACGATGTTTTGTGAAGATTAAGGGAAATATATTACTTATTGAATCAAAAGATATTAAATAATTTCAATGATTCAATAAGCAATTAAAATAATTGAGAGCTTTTAGAATGCAGGAGTATTTAGAAAGTAAGATCAGAAATTAGAGTAAAAAAATGTATGTAATCATGTATATGAATCAATGATTTAGATGAGTTTATATAGAGAAAAAATGGTTGTAACTCTTTGTGAACAGTAGCCATTAATAGATATGATCATTGATGAAAGGTAAGAGATGCAACCATTGGAGAAAGAAGTGTCTTTTGGAAAGGTTTCTCTCTGTTTAAAAAACGGTCGACAGGTCAAAAATTGGCCAGTAGACAGGATTTCAAATATATAGTCGTTATGTGCATGTGTGCACGTTTATGTGCATTTTACACAGAAACGGTCGACCGCCTAATTTATGACCGGTCGACCGGTCTCTGTTAATTTGCTCAACAAATGTGCAAATGCTTCTTTTAAACATATATATATCGATTATATTGAGATGCATGATTATTTGAGGATAGATTTTAACAAGTTTATCACTATTACAATATCAAATAATCAACCTATAATCTAGAGTACCATATGTAACTCTTTTGTGCCTCTTCATAGCCATGATGTCTTTGTTTTGTCGATCGCCTTTATTTCTTTGTCAGAAATCAAAACCTTCATAGAACCTATGACTCAACATTCTCCCCCTTTTTGATTGATGACAACATATATCTGAAGTTCTGAATCTCCCCCTGAATATGTGATCTGTATTCTTTATATATATATATATATATATATATATATTCCTGCAAATAATTGTCAGCACTTTCTCCCCCTTTGTCATCGACAAAAAGGAATAATAGATAACGGAATAATATAGGAGTACATAAACCAGAATATTCATGCATACCAAACATACCAGAGTATCATACATACCATAATATCATACGAATAAAAGTAACGACACTATTTAGTACAAGTGTCGAATGATGTTTTAAATTACTAATCCAAAATATAGAGATAGAAAACAGAATCTAGGATGAGTCAGAAGCTGTCTCCTCTTGAATATCTTCTTCCTCCTCATCATCATCATCTTCCTCTTCCTCGTCCTCTCTAGATGATTCTCCACGACCATGTCCACTAGTACCAGCAGACTCCTCAGTTGATGACCAGTTGAAAGCAGGAGGAGCAGGACGTTTGCCTGGGTCTTGAGCAGAGATGGATGTGCTACATGAAATAGCATCCCATAAAATACCAAAGAATGACTTGACTTTGTTGAAGCGTTTATCAATTTTCGTGTCCATGCGCTTGAGTCTTGATTCAAGCAAGAATTGATTACGCGCAATAGTTTCAAGTGATTCTTTTGTGGTGGATTTTGATTTCAACATTTTAACTTCTTCGGAACGAGGTCGAGAGGAAGTAGCTGTTTTTTTTGATGGACCTCTTTGTTGCCATTGTTCAAACGGCATAATCTGAAGGTAAGGAGGAGGGAGCTTCATGCGTTTGATGGTTACGGAATCAATACATTTTGGTTTCGAGGTGGCAGAGTCAGGAGGTCTTACGCCACAAGCTAGCAAAATACGCATGATATATTCATTGTAGAAAAAGTGAGGTCGCGTAGAGTTGTTCACCTTGAGAATCTCGTCAAAAAGCATATGAACCCAATTGATTTGGATATCTCCATAAATAGCATAAAGGGCCTTGAAGTTTTCTTTGTATACAGCGTCGTAGTTTCCTAGTCTAGGAAACAAAGAGAACATCAAGACGCGATGTAGTAATCTAGCGGTGGGTCGAAGTCCAATTGATTTTGTGCCATCACTGTTGTCCTCCATGAATTGATGGCTGATATTATTGCGAGTGAAGACTTCACAGAAATGTGATGAAAACTCATCGCCTTGATTTGGAATACCCAGTATAGAAGCTATCCTATCATGAGTGATAAAAATTTGTTTGCCACATACGACAGACCAAATGACTCCGTTCGGATCATCAGGTTTATACTCGTCCAGGTTCATGTTGGCATAGAATAATTTTATCATCAAGTGATTTATTTCTACATTGTTTTCTGAAAAATCAATCAATGGAGTAAGATTGGAGTTATTTGCTAACCTATGGATTCCATAAGATGTGAAATCATCAAACTTGATGAAAGAGCCCGGATGAAACTTGTAGTTAGTCATTTGATTCCATCTTGTGATAGCTACCAGATTTTCGAGCCACTTCTTAGCGGAGATATTAAGAGATGAAGTTCCGAAGGATGATCCTTTCTTGGGTTTCTTTTGCGGAGGAGCCATTGTTAGAAGATTTGGAGATTTGGAAATTGAAATTGAGAAAATAGGGTTTTTGGAGTTTGGGGAAAAATAACCGGTTGAGACAAATGAGAAGGAGGATGGAAAAAATGACGCAAAGGATATATATAAAAACTGAACATACGTTAACCGGTCGACCGCTTGAATATGGTCGGTCGACCGTTTTCAACCAGAGAGCAAACGGTCGACTGGTTCAAATATAGGTGGTCGACCGGTTATATTGCCTGATGAAAAACAGTTTGTTTTTGCAACTTTTGAGAATTTATCAAGCTATATAATTCATATTTCACTCTTATTATAAAATATAAACGTTATTACAAGAGTGATAGTGAGAAAACGATACAACAAGTATATATATAAAACTAATGAGGAGGGGAAGATTCATCATCAGAATTTTCTTTATTATCTTCAATACGTTGTGTCCATGGACTCCAATTTTTCTGAGCACCTTCATTCCTGTTATAATTCCAATCCCAAGAGTTAGGACTCCTAGATGTTGACGGCCTAGACGGCATTGGTTCATGCACGTCATGCTTGTTTGAGCCACAAAAGAATGATGCCATTTTTTCTAAAACAGATAAACGTGCCGATGTCCGTTGTTGCTCATGATAAAGCTGGCTTTGCCCATAATGGAGCTGTCTTTGAAGATCTATTTGATGTTTCTGATAGTGGTGAATCTCGTCGATCTGAGCTTTGGTACGAGGAGAACAAAACAGCGCCTTCTTAACTCGTTTTGAGGTTGGTGTACTTCCAGGAGAACAAAGGCATTGGTGATGATACTTTGGTTTTTGTTTTGGTGTTTCAGGATAATAATACTCCTCTGGCTCGGAACTTGTAATGGAAATGTGTGATTTTTGAGCACACTTATCACAAATGTGAGCCATAGAGAATAATGTATAGAGCCTTATGCTTAGAAAAAGAAAGATGAAATAAAGAGAGAAAATTTGACAAGCTTATAAAGAAGTTCCATGTACATAAGCCTGTGGATGAGAGTGAATAAAGAATTTTGACCATGAAAGCAAGCAGAGGCTCTTATTGAAAGAAATAAATAGTCTCCTTTTGATAACAGGAATTAAAAAAAATAGAGTTCAAATATAAAAGAAAAACAATCATTAGAAATTACTAGTCAAGATCTTTTCTTGAAATTAAACCAATCTCTCTTCGTGATCTAATAAAACTAGATTCGAGCAGAGGCTTAGTAAAAATGTCCGCTATTTGATTATCAGTTTGGACATATTCAAGACATATATATCCTTTTTCAATATTATCTCTAAGGAAATGATGACGGATATCAATGTGTTTGGTTCTAGAGAATGATTCACTGGATTCTTAGAGAGATTTATAGCACTTGTGTTATCACAGTATATAATCGAATTTGATAAATGAATATCAAAATCTTGAAGTGTTTGTTGCATGTATAGTACTTGAGTACAAGCGAGAGCCGCTGATATATATTCAGCTTCACATGTTGATAGTGAAACACAATTTTGTTTCTTACTAAACCAAGAGACAAGTGATTTTCCAATAAAATGGCACGTACCACTTGTACTTTTTCTATCCGTTCGCGAGCCGCCAAAATCAGCATCACTATATGATACTAATTCAAATGGACATTCTTTTGGATAAAAAAGGCCGAAATCTTTGGTATTATTAAGATAACGAATTATACGTTTCACTGCTCGTAGATGTGATTCCTTTGGATCTGCTTGAAAGCGTGCACATAAACAAACACTCATCATTATATCTGGACGACTTGCTGTAAGATAAAGAAGAGAACCAATCATGCTTCGATATAATTTCTGGTCAACACTCTTACCATTTTCATCTTTTTCAAGATGTGTAGTTGTACTCATAGGAGTTGGTTTACCAGATGTATTTTCTAATCCGAAGCGTTTGATAAGATTTCCGTAATATTTTTCTTGATTGATAAAGATACCACTTGGAAGTTGCTTGATTTGAAGTCCAAGAAAATAAGATAGTTCTCCCATATGAGACATTTCGAATTCTTTGGTCATAATACTTGCAAATTCCTTGCAGAGTTTATCGTTTGTTGAACCAAAGATGATATCGTCTACATATATCTGGATAACTAGAATATCTTTTTGAGAATGTTTGATAAACAAAGTTTGATCGACTTTGCCTATTTGAAATCCTGAGTTAATAAGATAGCTACGTAGTCGTTCATACCAAGCACGAGGTGCTTTTTTTAAACCATACAGAGCTTTCTTAAGTTTGAACACATGGTCAGGATATTTTTCATGTACGAACAAAGGAGGTTGTTCGACATAGACATTCTCTTTGATAAATCCATTGAGAAAAGCACTTTTGACATCCATCTGATAAAGTTTGAAATTATGGTGACAAGCAAAAGATAATAGGATTCTAATAGCTTCTATTCGAGCAACTGGTGCAAAAGTTTCTTCATAATCGATACCTTCTTCCTGATTATACCCTTGTGCTACTAATCTTGCTTTATTTTTGGTGATATTTCCTTGTTCGTCGGCCTTATTTTATAGACCCATTTAGTACCAATAACTGACTGATCAGTTGGTCTTGGAACAAGTTCCCAAACGTCATTGCGCTCGAACTGATTTAGTTCTTCCCGCATGGCAATGATCCAGTAATCGTCTGTAGCAGCTTCTTTTGGATTCTTAGGTTCGATATTTGAGAGAAAAGCTACATGACCCATTTGATTGAGTTGACTCCTTGTTCTGACATGTGATGTTACCTCATCGATTATATTTTGGGCCGGATGGTCTCTTAATATCCTTCGTGGTGATTGTAACTCACATATTTAAGGAATATTCTCAATAATTATTTCCGAGTCAGAATCAATATTCGTGATAATTGGATTGTCAGTGACTATAGATTCGTCATTATCTGATATAGTGTGAGGATGCTGATAGAATTCATCAAAAGAGACATGAAGTGATTCTTCAATAGTTTTGGTTCGTTTATTAAATATACGATAGGCCTTACTTCATTCCGAATAACCGACAAATATTCCTTCATCAGCTTTTGGATCGAATTTGCCAAGCTGGTCTTTCGTATTTAAGATAAAACACTTGGAACCAAAAACTTTGAAGTATGAGATTTTAGGCTTTCTTTTGTTAAATAATTCATAAGGAGTATTCTTGGTAAGAGGTCTTATGGACACACGATTTAAAACATAACAGGCAGTTGCGACGGCTTCTGCCCAGAAATGTTTTGGTAAGGTGGTTCCATTCAATAATGTTCTTGCACATTCTTGTAAAGTTCGGTTCTTTCGTTCTACAACTTCGTTCTGTTGTGGAGTTCTGGGAAACGAAAAATTATGATATATACCTTTCTTTGTACAAAAATGTTCAAATTCATTATTTTCAAATTCTCCGCCATGGTCACTTCTTATATTTTTAACTTTAATCCCTTTTGATTTTTGAATTCTTTTGATGAAAGATTTGAAATGATCGAAAGTGTCACTTTTATTTTTTAAGAAAATTGTCCATGTGTAACGAGAGAAATCATCAACAATTACAAGCACACATCGACTGTGATTTATTGACTGCACCCTAGTAGGTCCAAATAAATCCATGTGTAGTAACTCAAGTGGTTGTAATATTGATATAACTTTCTTGGATTTAAAAGATGATTTGGTCAATTTTCCTAATTGACATGCATCACAAATGTTGTTAACTTTAAAACTAATTTTGGGTAGTCCTCTAACTAGATTGTTTTTGGCTAGCTTGTCAATAGTTCTGAAGTTTATATGACGGAAGCGTTTGTGCCATAGCCATGGATCATTATCATTAGCCACAAGACACATATCTGAATTATGATTAATATTCATATTCAGAATATATATATTTCTGTCTCTATAACCTTCGAAAACTAAATTATGGTCTTTATCTAAAATACTACACTTATTATTCGAAAAGGAAATTATAAAACCCTTGTCACATAACTGACTAATACTAAGTAAATTGTGTTTTAAATTTCTAACTAGCATGACATTAGTAATAAGAGGTAAGTTAGATGTACCGCAATTGCTCACATCGCCTTTGCCGATGATATAGCCTTTTGAATTATCTCCAAAAGTGACTGAGCCACCATCTGAGTATGTAATATTTGTCAATAAGCTCTTGTCTCCAGTCATATGCTTCGAGCAACCACTGTCCAATATCCACTTTCCTCTTTTCTTAAGTGGGACCTGCAAAAAATAAAATTAAGTCCATGGTACCCACTTTTTATGGGGTCCTAAGAGTTAGGTCTTAGGAGTCCAAACCCATACGGGTCTGGTATCCCCTTTATATACATAATTAATATTAAGATGTACAGTATTCATAAAATTCTGAATATATTTGTTCCTAATCAAATTGTTATTTGTTTTAGGAACCCATATTTTGATAGTTTTCATATTTTTCTTTTGAAATTTCACAACTGGTTTCGGTTTGGAGTATAATAAACCAAGATTTTTCTTAGCTTCAGTTTTTTGTACTCTCTTCTTTCTTTTATTACCAAGATGTTTCTTGGTTTCTTGTTTCTTATATCCCAAACCTTGTTTATCTGAAATAGATTGTGAACTTTCAATGATTTTTGTAAAATTTTCTCGACCTTTGTTAAAGTTAGAAACATTTTGAGTAATGTCATCAAACTTTGTTTGTAAACTAGCTTTTTCTAGGTCTAGAATTTTGACTTTTGCCTTAAGCTCATGATTTTCAGTAGTGAGAGCATTATTTTTCTCTTTTTGAGCTTCTATTTCTTGACTCTAAAGAGATAGTTGAGAGTCAACATTAGATGATGATTCTTGAATTTTTTCAAGTTCTTTTTCTAATATTTTCTTCTCATCTTTTAACATCTCTCGTTCAAACTCTGCTCTACCTAAATCTGCTTTGACTACTTTTAATTGACGTTTTATGTCTTTATATTTGACTATCAATTCAGCATTAATATCAAGTAATTCATCAAGTGTAGGAATTTGTACCTCATCTTCTATTGCCATAAAACAAACATTAGCTTGTTCATTCTCCGAATCACTTTCACTTTCTGATGAAGATGAGTCTGAATCATCCCACGTTACTGAGAAGGCTCGTTTCTTTGACTTGTCCTTCTTATATTTGAATTTGTCATTTTCTGACTTCTTCTTTTGTTCTGGACAATCCTTCTGCATGTGCCCCTTTTTGTGACAGTTGAAGCATTCTATAGAGGATGATGTTGGTTTATTTGATCCAGATTTCTTTCTGTTATAACGACTGGCTTTTCGCTGTTTTAGGAATTTTTTGAAACCTTTTGCTATGAATGCCAGATCTTCGTCTTCAGACTCTGATTCGTTTTCGTCTTTTTCAGCATGGAATGCCACGTTCTTCTTTTCTTCTTTTTGTTCCTTTCTAGTCTGCAAGTTAGCTTCATAGGACATTAGATTTCCTATCAATTCATCTGGCTTCATGACGGAAAGGTCATTAGCTTCTTCAATTGCTAATACTTTTCCTTCCCATTTACTAGTCAGAGAATGTAGGACTGTTGAGACAACATCAAAATCAGAATACTTTTGTCCTAAGCCAATAAGTGCATGGTGGATAGTTTGAAACCGTGAATACATATAATTGATTGTCTTATTTGGTTTCATTTTGAAATTTTGAAATTGACTTTTCAGCATGGCTATTTTGGCTTGTTTAACCTTGTTAGTACCTTCATGAGTGATTTTTAGCGTTTGCCAACTTTGATATGCAGTAGTGCAGATACTAACACGGTTATATTCATTTTGGTCTAATGCACAAAACAACATATTTATTGCTCTTGCATTTACGGCTGCTGCCGTTTTCTCAGCTGCAGTCCATTCTGAATAATCAGTTGTTGGATTTACTATTTCTTTTTGAGTTGCATTCCAAGCATCATAACTATTTGATTGCATAAAGAATGACATACGTGTTGCCCAATAACTATAGTTAAGACCATTGAAAAATGGAGGTCTTTGTGTCGATTGACCTTCCATGTAAGTGGTGTTTTGAGTGCTAGTACTTGCGTTATTTGCCATATTACAAGAATATATCAAATAACTGTGTTATGGTTATATGATGGCCGTGCTCTGATACCAAATGAAAATGTGTGGTGTGTGCGAGTACACGTGCTAATATAGTACACACGGATCGTGTAATATGGAATATAATATAAATGCGGAACTAGATGATAATAGCAAAGTAAATAAAAATAGAAAAATCACACCAGAGATTTTTATACTGGTTCGGAGCACCGTCCTACGTCCAGTCCCAGACTTCTATTTGGATTTTCACTATTAACTACCTCGCTTCACCCGGAGGAACAGGTTTACAACACCCGAGCAAACGAACGGGATTTCACGCCTCTAATACACTGAGGACTTCAACACTTGCCTCTTACAACACCGAGGACTTCAACAAAGATGAATATAATTGTTTGTTTACGGTATGTGTTCTTGCTAACACAGTTTTGTCACTTGTAGTACAAATTTCCTATAATCTATCCTCAAAAATATGTGAACGGTGTTTTGTGAAGATTAAGGGAAATATATTACTTATTGAATCAAAAGATATTAAATAATTTCAATGATTCAATAAGCAATCAAAATAATTGAGAGCTTTTAGGATGCAGAAGTATTTAGAAAGTAAGATCAGAAATTAGAGTAAAAAAATGTATGTAATCATGTATATGAATCAATGATTTAGATGAGTTTATATAGAGAAAAAATGGTTGTAACTCTTTGTGAACAGTAGCCATTAATAGATATGATCATTGATGAAAGGTAAGAGATGCAACCATTGGAGAAAGAAGTGTCTTTTGGAATAGGTTTCTCTCTGTTTAAAAAACGGTCGACAGGTCAAAAATTGCCCAGTAGATAGGATTTCAAATATATAGTCGTTATGTGCATGTGTGCACGTTTATGTGCATTTTACACAGAAATGGTCGACCGCCTAATTTATGACCGGTCGACCGGTCTCTGTTAATTTGCTCAACAAATGTGCAAATGCTTCTTTTAAACATATACATATATCGATTATATTGAGATGCATGATTATTTGAGGATAGATTTTAACAAGTTTATCACTATTACAATATCAAATAATCAACCTATAATCTAGAGTACCATATGTAGCTCTTTTGTGCCTCTTTATAGCCATGATGTCTTTGTTTTGTCGATCGCCTTTATTTCTTTGTCAGAAATCAAAACCTTCATAGAACCTGTGACTCAACACCTCCTACCACATCCTATCGGGAACTATCCCTTGAATTAGTAGAGAAAAGTCCTTGTAACCCAATTTAAGAAATAAAGGGACCACTGCTACTTTAGTATTTGGGAGCTAACCAAAATTATCAACAAGTAGTCCTTCCACTCGAAAATCTTCGTTCTTCATCCTTCATTTTCTTTGTCAAGTCTTCATTTTTCGGACGCATACATTGGTTCGAAGTGGTTTTCGGATAGGCATTACCCAGATCGAACCCCGGTTCCTTCGATCTAATCATCGATAAAAAGAGGTTTTGTGAATAGCGAATCATTATGTAATTGATTAATTTCTTATTATCAAAATCTCTCTTGGAGATATATATTTCTAAAACATTCTTTCTGGTATATATGAAATCATAAACATCTCTTATCACATCTTTTGATTACTTATACCTCTTTTAAACTTGGAATAATTTGAAATCATTTCATTTCTCACCTAGAAAAATATTTCCAAATCATTTCATTTAAATCTTAACAAAGATTCCTTAATTCAAAACTAGTGAATATTAAGAGAGCAAAATCTATCAAAATCATCTAATTCTACTCAATATTAATTATCGTATTCAACAAATACTATTGGTGGAATAATGGCAACATCACCTTTTAAATTCCATGAATAGTACGAGTTCTCTCTTCAGGCTTTAACATCGAGTTTAAGAATATCATCTCCATACAATCAAAGTTGTATTTAATTTAAATTTGGAAAATTCGAATTTTTTTAATACTTAACTCGTTTTCGACATTTCGACCTTATCTATCCATCGCCCAGGGAAGAGGCTATGTGAGCCAGGGCATTGGTTGCTCCTGAACATCTCCTTAGTTTAAGCATGTCATATCCAAATCTCATGAATAGAAAAATCTTGTCTACTCGTCGGCTTTTAGAGTAAATATTAAACCAATTAATTTGTAATGGTCTTTCTTTACATCGTTTATTTAAACTTTCTTAAATAAGCTAGAAAACCTCCAATCATTATAAAAATACTTAATTATCCTTTTGAAAACATTCATAAAAGATTTGGAAATGAATTGTTAATTTTAAAGCTATATTTCAAAGGTTATAGAAAAATGCTACGGAAAGTGCTCTTTTAAGTTATATTGATCAAAACGACTTTTCTATCATTTGAAAATTCGTTTTTATAACTTAGATCACTTTTGAAACATTTTAAAACATTTATAAGATTTATTTCACATTTAAAAAAAAAACACCATTTTTATTGAAATCTAGTTTTGGATCCCAAACTGCAAAACCACGATTTTTCAAAAACTTGATTTACTCATACTCAAAACCTACTTACCGAAATCTCGATTTTCTTTCTTCGTTATAAAAAAATGGATATAATAGTTTGAAAATTCTTATCTCTAAGAATTCCGAGATATATTTCAACTTTTACACTAGTTTGACTTTTAGGGTGTGAAATCGCGAACTAATGTTACACGACACGCCTATTTTTGACTAAATGTTCCATTCTCATTCAAACTTCACCAAAGCACTTTTAAATGTTTATAAAACATTTTAAACTCATTTTTAAACCATTTTAATGAGGTTGAACATTCCATATACACCAATTCATTAATATAGAGGAAAGTGATTTCCTTTGTGCTTATCGACATGTATTTCTATGACTTGCATATATATATATATGTATGTATGTATGTATGTATGTATATATTCAACATTCATATTCAAATAATCCAAAACTTAATGATCAAAGCATATTATACATCCATTTGCAAACATCGTATCGTTATCCAAAATATAATATAATAGTTTAGGAGTTCTCACCTTCGTTTTCCCTTCGAGCTAATAGAAAATCGGCTATAGCTCCGCTATCACGAAGTTAAACTCCACGAAATCTGGCTTTGGACCCTTGAAGTGGCTCGGCTTAGCTTTGGTGCTCATGGCCTATGTGGTATTGCATGGTGGCCATGACTTTGGAATAGTAGAGGAGGCGTTTAGAACTAGCATTGAAGTGGATCGATATTATAAACTAGTGTACACATTTTCCTCTTTTATTTGATATATTTTTTCTAACATTTCTAATATAATTTTTTTATGAATAAGAAGCCATTAAAGATGCTCTTAGAAATCTTGAAAAGAAGAGGAAGAAAAAGTGGAGTGGTATTAGGATTTTTATGAAAAGAGGGGTGGTATTTATAGAAAAACCTTAGAACAAAATATTATATTGCATAATTACCTAAATACCCCTATCCCACACCCCTCCCCTAGCCTCTAGCGCATGGGTTCCCCCCAAAAGTCATGTGACGATTGATGTGAGGTGATGGTGTGGTACTATGAAGTGATATTTGCTTTACGGTTACTTAAAGGTTAAGCTTATGAATTATTAATTCATTTTTGTAATATATATACGTATGTTTGTGTGTGTATTTATGTATGTATGTGCATATGATGTACATGTAGGTGCATAACACTTCTAACATCTTCAAACGACTTTTGTTCATCAAATCATTGAAATTCGAAGAACCGAATATCGGTCACATTTTCACTGTTTATTAACGTGCATGTATTTGTAAAAAAATCTTATCATTTTAAGCTAATTGAAACGATCACATTTCATTCATAAAACCATATAAATTAATATTAATTTTTTTTAAAAAGATTGCCACAATACCAATAAAGTGATATCGATTTTTCCTTATATTTTAAAATCAAATATACATCTTTATAAAACTATTGTAAATGATTCTGTATCACTTTATAACTATTCGAAATGAATTATCATCATTTAAAATAGTTATTTGGATAATTAAAATAATTATTAAATCATTAAGTCTCAATTTAGATTAAATAAACCAATTATTTAAATACAATGTCATTTTATCGATATACATTTCGAGGAAAACTTTTATTCAAAATACGAGTACTATTACTTATTATTACTTAAAACAGTATCATCCTTTGATTTGCATAAATTTAAAAATAAATCTAATTTATCAAAGTAATAAATTGGGGGGTCGTTACAAATGTATGTATATGAAATGAATTTTGCAATTAGTATAATTTAATTAAAATTATTTAATTAAATAAAATTAATCGTAATGACTCAAATTTTCACGGCTTTAATTTAGGAATATTTAATTAACTTTAAATATTAAAATAATATATTTTATAATTAAAATAAACAACATTTTAATAATAAATAGTGATGGTAGAATAGTTTTTAAAATTTGTTTACAAAAATATTTAGTTCAAAGAAGAATACAAAATATGACCGTAATTCGTATTCCGAATTTTTGACTTTTCTTCGACTAGAAGTTGCTGAATACGTTGTAAAATCTAGTGTAAATCTATGCACACACTTTTATATATAAAAATAGGATATGGGTGATATATATACCTATAGATACTTATATATAATGATGAGATTGAATAATAAAATAAAATTTAAATAAATGTTTAACACGAAAAGATACTTAATGAAACATAAGCACACCTCGTTTATAATCATATTGGCTTTGAAAAGAGAGAAGGGGACAAGGCGACGGTCGTGAGGTACAAGGGTGGAGGCAAGCATGGTGAGGTGGCACAAGGAGGTGGAGGGTAAAGTACAAGGGGCATTTTGGTAATTTAACATATCCCATTATATATAAAACCAATTTTTCTATTTTTCCTCCCTTGCATTTTTCATTTGTGTTCCATTCCAAAAACTTCCATATTCTACATATATTCTTTCATGACTTCCAATCTTATTTGTTAAGTCCAAAATCCTTACTTTCTTTACTTCTAAATACTTAAAACATTGTTTAAATCAATCTCCATCACTACTACAACTTCTTTTCTCAAAAAGCAAGCCCTCATCTCTTTCAATCAAGTAGGCCGAACAATTATAGGCCCATGGACGAACCCATTTGTGGCATTTAGCCATCCAAATCTTGTGTTCCTATAAATTAAATCTAGGAGCCAGGTGGTCGCAAAAGTTGGTGAAGGTCTAGAGCAATATTGATAGCTTATGGTGAGAAAAACTAATACTTTTATTTGAAAATTTCTGACTAAAATTCAATGTATGCTTGTATGTTAAAAAAACCAATTCTTGAGTGATTTGTCATATTATTGATTTATATGTGTAATATGTGCTTGAATATACTTATATATGCTTGGATGTGAATGTTGAGTACATAAGGGGTGTTAGGATTTTAAAGGTAGCAACTTCACCTTATGTTATATATATATATATATATATATATATATATATATATATGGCATGTCAAAATTGTTTGTGATATACTAGGTATTGTGAGTTAAAGAAGTTAGCATTCAAATTGGGTTTTATGGCGACATCGAGATCCCATGTATAAGTGGTTTCTTGGTTAATTTAAATTTTAGATAAGTTTTATAAAAAAATTAAAATTCACTTCTAGTTTTCACAAATTTTGATCATGAGTTATAGAAGTAAGTTTGAAATAAAAAGATAGAGTTTTAAAAAATATTTGGACATAAAACAATAATTTTTAAAGTGATTTAGAAAATAAATTGAGTTGAGTTTCGGGTCATATAGCGATAGTCGCTATAAATGCTTTTTTACGAAAACAAACTCTTTTAGAATTTGTAATGTTTTAACCTAAGTATACTTTTGAAAAGTATTTCGAAAACATATTTTTAAGTGTTCAAAAGTAATTATTTAATTAATTATTTTTTATTTAATGATTATTTTATTTATTAATTAAGTAAAGTAATTAATACTTAATCACTAGTTAATAACGGAAATTTGTGCTAATTATAAATTAAGTTAATTATAATGTGTTAGTTAATTTAAGATTTATCGATTAATTTAATAATTTATAAAAAGGATTAATTATTATTTAATTATTATTTTAAAAGCTAGATATTATTTTTATAATTAAAAAAGGATTTGATTATTAATTAATTACTAATCAAGTTAAATTTAAGCAAAGAATTAATTAAAGCTTAAAAGTTTAAAATTTTAAGTTTTAATTAAAGAATGGTTGCTTAATTAATTTAGATTAAATAATATTTAATTATTATTTAAATGTTTGAATTATTATTTGATAATTAAGGATTAATTATGGTTTAATTATTTATCTAAAGATTAACTATTATTTAACTATTTATTTAAAGGGTAATTATTATTTACTCATTTGTATAAAATTTAATCATTGTTTAACTAATAATTAAAGGGTTAAATATTAATAAAATAAAAGTTTAAATGTTATTTAATTATTAAAATTAAGTTGAAAGTTTTAAACAACTTGATTTGCAAAGATGGCTTTTGTTTTAAAGTAACTTCTTTTAAAAGGACATTTTTATCCAAGGGATTTCCTTGTCAATTACCCTTAAGTAACCCCAATTGTATGAAACTCAAAGACATTGGTTTAGTAGAACAAAACATTATTCTACAATTATAATAACTCAAACATTTACCTATATGTTGGTTGATTGTTATTTACTAATTCTCTTCGCACATCTGCTTGTTATGTAATACTTACGTTATAACTTGGATAAGTTAAACCCAATTAAATAAACCATTATGGTCACTAAGCCTCCTTCTAATTTTACAAAGTCCAATATTTCATTTTATACGTTTTGAAATGGTTTCAATTTATTGTTTTAAATATGATATTTAAAAGATAGTTAAACAATTACTTTAATAAATGTTTGAAGTAAATTTAATCTTTTTGAATGATTGTTCAAAATCGATGTTTTGTTATATGGTTTAAAAATAACTAAATGAAGAATGTTTTAAATAATAACTTGTTTATTGAAAGGTGTTTTAAATAATTGATTTTATTAAGGGAATTTTATGGATTAATTTTGTTGAAGAAGTTTTGTTTTAAATAAAGAAGTTTTATGAATACGTTTAAAGATTTATAAAGAGTGTTATAAATGGTTTTGAATATTTATAAAAGAAGTTTTACAAAATGATTTGGAGTTTTGGGTAAAGGAAATTTATGTACAAAAGAGATTGGTTAAATGGATTTATTAAAGGAAATTTACAATATAATTTGAGATTTGATTTCCTTGAACTGACCTTCTTAATTTTGGTGGTATGGACAATCGTTCCACACTTAACATCAAAGGAATATTGTTTGAGGTTATCTTTATCTCTAATTTAAACAACATTTTGTTTTGATCCTTTGATATGATTTGTAAATGAGAAACCATTCATAAATGTTCTGTGAATATACTTATGTCGGAAAAATATGTACATGGATGTTTTTGATAAGCACTTTTGAAAACATATTTTAATAAATGAAAGAATTTGTTTTGAGGCTTAGTGGTTGCTATGAGTATTAAATCTCTGAATTTTTGTTGTCTGGTTATTTTATTATTATCAAATCTTGACCTGTTTTCACTTAGGATGTATGATTGTATATTTGAGTTCCCCAGTGAGGAATTGAATACTTGTTGCATACTTCCAAAGAACCGGAATTGAGTTAGCCGAAAATTATCGCTTAGTTTGGAGACACCGGTTTTCGGATTTATCCGAACCACTCTAAAATAATAACGTTCATGATGAAGTATGATATGGAGCTATATTATTCTTCCTAAGGGTGATTCCAAAATGGATGATAGTAAAAAAAATTAATGTTTGATCAATCCCGGAACAACTTATATGGATGAATGCTAGCAATGTTGGAAATGCGGATTACGGATCTTAAGGCAAAACTAATACTAGAGGGGGAGGGGTGAATAGTGTTTAATTAAATTTATGAATCTTTTTGAAATCTTTTCAAATTAAACCCAAACAGATGCAATTCATAAACACAGAGAGAATCATAGAACCATACACAGATGCAAATAGTAAATAATAGCAGCAAAGGAAAGAACACACTTGAATTTTATACTTGTTCAAAGTTACCCAATATCTAGTCCCACATAATTTCTTGTGCAGATATCTTTTCAAATATAATGTCGATATTACAACCTCAATTTCAAGGCCATGAGATACACCCTCCTATCTCCGAGTCCAGGGAAAACTCTCTTGATTTAACCAAGCTATAACATCACCTAATTGATTTACGGGCTACAATAGCACCCAATTGATTTACTGGCCACAATCACACAGTTTCCAATTACACTTTGATAGAGATTGACTCGATACACTTCGATATTTTGATCTTTGATTATAAATGATCCTATAACTCTGAATAGCACTGGGATCTTTGAGAGAGTGGCAAAGAATCAAACTAGAGACGATCGAGTTTGATTCACTTAGGATTTTGGTAGAGTTTTGTTAAAGCATTTGAAATATAAGAGAAAATTTGAGTGGAGAAGGAGTAAAGAAATGAAGAAAAACTAACTTAAAATTCATTGAAAACAATGGTATATATAGGAGAATAACGGTCATATCTATCCGTGAAAGGTTATGAAGAATAGACACTTCTTTTGAAAATTCGAATTTTAAAATCTATGGCTACCATGCCGACATGGGGGGTATAGGCATGTCGACATCCCATAGTATTTTTTGAAAATTATTTCTTTTTTAAAAGAGATTTCTATTCTAAAACTTGTCAAAACAATTTCTAAATTTTGTAAACTATTTTGAATATACTTTAAGATTATAAAAACCTTTGGAAAGAAATCTTACGAAATATAAAAGTAATAAAAACTAAATATATAAATATCTTGAGATTAAAGCTAAAATATTAAAACCAGGAGATAGTTTGCAAAAAAGGAATGATTTTGAAATTAATATGATTAAAAATAGTTTTTGAATTAAGGCTAAAATATTTAAACTGAGAGAGAGATGTCTTTTTTAAAAAGATAGTTTTGAAAAAATCAGAAAATTAGTCATTTTGAAAATTTCATGGATTCCATTCTACTAGAGAAGGTCATGGGTTCCATCCCACTATTAAAGCGAGAGGGTGGATTCCATTCCACAATTAAAATCCGAATAAAGATTTTAGTGCTATTATAAAGTTTTAACATAAATCCAGACTCCATTACTAATCTTGATATCTTGAACTCCTGATAATCTTAATACCCGTGAGTCTTCAGTCTTGATTTCTACAATTTTAAATTCATCAATCTTGAATTTCTATACTATACAGTCTTCATTCTGAGTACTTGCATATATAATATATATACATACACACACATCCTGCATATACATATATATCTAGACAAAGATATTAGTATTATATTTTATAACAAGTCCTAAGGTTGTTGTCATCAAAACCATCATCTCAGGAACTAACAATCTCCCCTTTGATGAGGACAACCTATGTTTATAAAATATACTCCACTAAACTCTGATTCCACTCCGACTCCCCATTATTCCAGTAACTCCCCCTTAATCTAATATCTCCTCCTTAATCTAAGCTTAACTAACAACCTAACTATCATATTTTATAATTCTCCCCTTTTTCGTCAACAAAAACTAAGCCTAAACTACATAACTTCCCCTTAAACTAATAATATGGAACTAAATGCTAATAACGAAGTATAATAAGCGTAAATGTTCCATAAATGCTTAACATGAAGTATAATAAGCAAAACATAAATCTAATTTTATTATATATGATGTTACAGTACATATATATATATGAAACATAGACACAAATATATACAAGTACACAAAATATAAAAACATTAATATAATAATAATTTAATGAGAGTCCTTGACAATTGGTGACTTGTGAATCGAACAATTAGGGTAATTGAGACAAAAGTTTCCATGTTGTTTGACCAAATTACCATTTTTGTCAAAACAGACTTCTCCAACGCAAACAACATTATCGTCCTCGTCTATTTGCGCTTCTTCCTCTTCTTCTTCATTGTCCTCTAATAGATTATGAATACATATGTTAGAGGAATCATCTTCAATCATAATAAGGTCTGCATGCTTATTCATTAGAAAATTTTTCAAATTTCTAAGAATCTTGCCTTGCTCCTCTTGTTCCTTTGCCAACCTTATCTGCATGACTTGTAATTCAGTCAACATTTTTAGAGAATCCTTTATAATTTCCTCAATCTTCATTACTCGAGCCAATGTAGTACATTGGAATGGACCAGAATTAGGAGAAGGGAAGGAAATGGTTGCATTTTGGTTTGATTTAGAAGAGGAGGCCATAAGTGCGTTAAATATATCTTAGGATACGTTTAACAGCTTTTAAATGGGTTTCTTTGGGTTGAGATTGGTATCTTGCATAGAGACAGACACTATGCATGATATCAGGCCTACTCGCAGTTATATAGAATAGAGATCCAATCATTCCCCTGTATAGTTTTTGATCAACATGTTTTGACATTTCTTCTTTGTTCAAAGCTTCATTGGTTGCCATAGGAGTGTGTTTTCCACTCGCAATGGTAATACCAAACTTACTAACTAGATCCCTAGCATAGTTTTCTTGACTAATGAAAATACCACTAACTAATTGTTTTATTTGCAATCCTAAGAAGAAAATATGTTCACCCATATGACTCATCTCAAACTCTTTTGACGTTATTTTAGAAAACTCTTTGTCCATTTCATTGTTCGTTGATCCAAAAATGATATTATCTACGTAAATCTGTACTAATTACATATCATTTTTGTTCTTTTTATAAACAGATATTATCTATTCTACCAGTTTCAAAATTTCATAGTAATAAGTATGATCTTAGTCGATCATACCAGGCTCTAGGAGCTTATTTCAGACCGTATAAAGTTTTCTTTAGTTTGTAAACATGATTTGGAAACTTTTCTTCTTCAAAAAGTTAGAGTTATTCAACATTAACATCCTCTTTAACATAACCATTTAAAAAGGCACTTTTGACATCCATTTTAAATAATTTGAAATTGTTGTGGTTTGCGAAAGAAAGTAGAATTCTAATGGCTTTTAGTCTTGCTATGGGTGCAAAGGTTTCATCATAGTCTATTCCCTCTTCTTGACAATAACCTTGTGTGAATAATCGAGCTTTATTTCTACCGACCTCACCTTGTTCATTCATTTTATTTTTTAAACCCATTTAGTTCCTATTATAGTTTTGTCCTCAGGTCTAGGAATAAGTTCACATATATATTTTATGGTGAATTGATTCATTTCTTCTTGCATAGCAAGAATCTATGAATCATCAGATGATGCTTCCTTTGGATTTTTGGGTTTAATAGTTGATATAAAAGCTACATTACTCATCTTGTTTAGTTGATTTCTAGTTCTAACAATAGATTCAATATTTCCTAGTATATTTTCTATAGGATGATCTTTTAAAAGCCTGATCCTATTATTAGAATGAACAGTTTCATAATTTGTTTCATTTGATTCATTATTTAAAGTAACAAAATCATCTTCATCATTTATTGAAAAAAATCTTTGAAATTTTCATCAAAAGATACATGCATTGTTTCTTCAATGGTGTTAGTTTTTAAATTGTAAACTCTGTATTCTTTACTTCTATTAGAATATCCAATAAAGATTCCTTTGTCGGATTTAGGATCAAATTGTCCTTTATATTTAGAATAAAACATTTACTTCCAAAAACTTTAAAATAAGATACTTTGGTTTCTTATTGAAAAGAAGTTCATATGGTGTTTTATTCGTTATAGGGCTAATTAAAATCCAATTCAAAATAAGCTGTAATGACTACTTCAGCCTAAAAAATTCTTCGTAATTTACTATCTGAAAGCTTAGTTCTTGCACACTCTTCAATGTCCTATTTTTACGCTCTACCACTCCGTTTTTTGTAAAGTTCTTGGAAAAGAAAAATAACGAGTTATAACTTTTATTAGAGAAATTCTCAACATTTCCATTTTCAAATTCTCCACCGTGATCACTACGAATAGTTTTGATTTTTAAAGAAAGTTGATTTTGAATTCTTTTTGCAAAAGTTTTAAATAAATCAAAAGCATTACTTTTATGTTTCAGAAAATTATCCATGTAATCTAGAATAATCATCTACAATTACAAAAACATATTTATTGTGATTTATTAACTGAATTTGAGATGGATCAAACAGATCTAAATGAAGTAACTCAACAGGTTTTGAAGTTGAAATCATATCTTTCAATTTGAATGAACTCTTTCTAAGTTTCCTAATTGATAAGAATTACATATACTATCTAATTTAAACCCATTTTAGGAAGACCTCTTACTAGATCAAGTTTTGAAAGTCTAGACAAGAGTTTGAAATTCAAATGCCCAAATCTTTTATACCAAATCCAGGGGTCACTTGTATTATCCAAAAGACATAGGTTATCATTTGATATTTTCATACTAAGAATATAAATATTTTTTTTCCTAATTCCTTCAATGATAATATTTGATTTATTATCTTCGATGTGACACTAATCCTTTTCAAATTTAATTTTGTAGCCCTTGTCACATAGTTGACATATGCTAAGTAAGTTGTGCTTTAGATTCCTAACTAATAGAACATCAGACATAGTAGGAGTTTTAGAGTTATCAACATTGCCGATGCCAATCACATATCCTTTTGAATTGTCTCCAAAGTTGACCAGTCCACCATCTTCATAAATTATGTCATTCAATATCTTCAAATTACCAGTCATGTGTCTTGAACATGGACTATCAAGTATCCATTTATTTTTCTTGATTGCACCATTTGTCCATTGAGTGTTGATTCTTCAAAAGTCATATAACATATCTGTTCCTGCATAACACATCAATTTGGTAGATAACTTGATTTTCTATAATAACAATATGCAGAATTACGAGACAGTGATGATTTGGATTGTTTTGAACTAGGGTTAACAAAATCTCCAAAAATTTCCATTTTAAACTATTTCAAAATTTAGATTATGCTAACTTTGAAAACCAGTGCTCTAATACCAAATGTTGAAAATGCAGATTACAGATCTTAAGACAGAATTAACACTAGAGGGGTAGGGTGAATAGTGTTTAATTAATTTTATGAATCTTTTTTAAATCCTTTCAAATTAAACCCAAACAGATACAATTCACAAACACAAAGAGAATCAGAGAACCAGACACAGATGCAAATAGTAAATAAAAGCAGTAAAGGTAAGGACACATCAGAATTTTATACTGCTTTGGAGTTACCTTACATCCAGTCCCACATAATTTCTTATGCAGATTTCTTTTCAAATATAATGTCGATTGTTTGCGCCAAAATTGGTCACAAACCCCAAGTATTGTGAAAGCACCAGTGTTGGAATATAAATCAGCAATATTCAAACACAAATCACAGATCTAAGCAAGCAATACGCAGCAAAACAGAAATTATGAACAAGAACACACGATTTATAGTGGTTCGGCTATCTCCGGCCTACGTCCACTTTAAAGTTTTTAACTTTTATTGATGTTCTTTGCTGGTTACAGTTGATTACAGCGGGTTACAGTGGGTTATAGCTCTGAAATTCGAATACAACGGTAGTCGTGGAGTGTAGAATAGAGTCTGGTAGAGTCTCGGCGCTTTAGAATCCAAATCCAGCAAGAGAGAGATCCCTCCCTTTTCTGAATGACCTGGGGCTCTATTTATAGGCGTAGGAGGCTGATATTTCTCCTAAAAGTCCGGTAGACCGCTTCAGGCACGTGAGGGGGCCCATACGGCCGAAACCTGGAGATCCGGGCCCACATTGGGATCGATTCGACCCTTGGTTCGAATCGATCAAGAAATTGTCCAATCGCGATGAAACTTGGCGTGGACATTCTTCAACACGTAGGCAAGCTCCTGTAAAAATTTCATGGCATTTGGATCAAGGGATTGAGAGATATGATCGATTCGAAGTGGAGATTTTCGTTTGGCTGTTTGGGTCGAATCGATCCCTTCGAACCCACTCCCTTCGAATCCATCAGCGCACGCGGTTTTGTGATGAGGTGGCGCACGCCCTTCGAGTCGATCCGGCCTTCTCTCCGGGTTGAACGCTTCGTCTCCGTGGATCTCGCCGACTTCGCATCGTGGAGTGACACGTCATCCAAGTTAGTTTACTCGGTGGATGTGAGCGAGTGAATGTTTCCTGGATTCGAACACGACCGATTCGAACTGAGGTACCTCAATGGGTTCGAACTCGATCGATTCGAACAAGTTCGGTTCGAAGCAACCAACTCTCGATGGATTCGAACCTGGTGGGTTTGCATGGAGCGAGGTGTTGATGGATGCGAACTATATGGCGTCGAGTTGAGACATGTGGATGGATTCGAAGGTAGGCCATCATGATGGGTTCGTAGGATTTCATCATGTTGGGTTCGAACAGGGCAGGCGTGGATGGATTCGAAGCATGGCTATCTGGGGGCTTTCTTGATGGATTTGAGGTAGATGGAGTCGAACCGAGGGATGCGAAGTCCACCGATTCGAACTAGGGGGTATCCCATCGATTCGAACCGAGCAAGGTTTGTTTCCCTCAAATTGAATCCATCATAACTTGAGCATACGAACTCGGATTGACTTGAAATTTGAACCACTGGCTTCTATGATCTTTCTGGTCATGTCCTATCAATTGTAGCTCAATCTGGACTCGGACAAAATTCATCGATATCCATGGTTATCCTGCAGTACATAGTTGATACTCAAGAATAATAATCATTGATTCTTAGCAAATTTTGGATATCTTCACTTTGCTAAAAGTTGGGATAACACTTTGCCCCCCAAAACATGCCTTTAGGTAAAAGGTATGTTTTGAACGGTCTTAAATCGAATGTAGTAAATTCACGTTTCATTCATAGCTGCAGTATTATCAATCAAGTTTATGGCTGTTCGAAGCCGAATCAACATTCATTCTTTCTGTAGAAGTTGAGAATGAAGTTTCGTAGTCTCTCCGGACTATTAATGGCTACTTTGAACCCTTACTAAGTTCATTCTAGACTTAGTGATTGAATAGAAAGATCCTATTGCACTCTGGCGTTGCCTTCTATCCCTTGCACTCTGGTCCTGGTTAGGACGTATAGCGATGTCATGGTCGTTCTAGACCGATCATAGCCTCTCCGGGCTCTTGCTGGATCCCATCCTGTCACTCTCCGGTGAAGGGGAAACAGCGCTTAAGTGAGTTGATCCTGTCGCTCTCCGGCGAAGCAACTCACTTCTTGCACCCCGGTTCAGTGTATCTGAACATTAAGCGATGTCTTGGTCGTTCGAGACCGATCATAGCCTCTCCGGGCTCTTGCTCGATCCCATCCTGTCACTCTCCGGTGAAGGGGAAACAGCGCTTAAGTGAGTTGATCCTGTCGCTCTCCGGTGAAGCAACTCACTTCTTGCACTCCAGTTCAGTGTATCTGAACATTAAGCGATGTCTTGGTCGTTCGAGACCGATCATAGCCTCTCCGGGCTCTTGCTGGATCCCTTATAGGTGGCTTTCGATAGGGGAGTTGCCCCCGAGTTTCAGTGTAGATTCTTTCTAGGCCTGCAGTCAGATCTGTGTACTGCCTAAATCTTGGTTCTCGGAATTTCTTTCGTTTATCAGGATCATCATGTCTGTCATCCTGTTTCCTTTTTCCCTTGTCCGCTCCGGACTGTTCTCTGGAGGTTCCTTCGCTCTGCGCAACATTTGTTTCTAGCCTCTCGGCTCGTGATTCTTCTAATCGGATAAACTTTTCAGCTTTATGAAAGAACTCTCCAAGATCTTGTGGTGGATCTTTAGTCAGAGAATCTTTAAATTTGGTGCCTTCCGCGACTCCTGCCACCGCCGCCATCAAAATCATCGATGGATCCGGGCGATCTACAGAAGTCACTATTACATTGAATCTTAGTAGGAAATCTTTTATGGACTCTCCGGCCCTTTGCTTGATCGAAGCTCAAGTCATCACGCTCTTGGGTCGCGTCACATGGACCCTAAACTGTCTCATGAAGCAGTCTACAAGCTCGCTCCATGTTCTGATTGATCCAGTCTCTAGTTGCCTGAACCAAAGCGCAGCCAAATCTGACAAATATAGAGGGAAGCATCGTGCCATCACTTCCTCGGATGCCCCCAGCACTTCCATGTGCCTAATATATCTGGTAATATGCATGGTCGGGTCTGACCTCCTGTCATAAGGTTCTAGCGTTGGTAGTTTGAATTTTGGAGGGTTCCTTGCGTTTCAGATGTTCGGAGTGAACGGACTCCGACTAACTTCTTCCAGCCCTCCGCTAGGCAGTCCTCCTCTCATGATTCGTCGCATTAGGCCAATCATTCTCTCATCTCCGTCTAGGGGTTGGCCCCTTGTCAATTTCCTATCCTGCCCCCCGAGCCTTGAAGGGAATTCTGGTACGTATTCTTCTGGTGGCTTATTAGCATAAGCATTGGCTCCGGCTTGTTGAGCTCCGTCTGTTGGTCTTTCAGTATCGGACCCTGAGGGTCTGCCCCCAAGTCCTTGACGGTCACCTTCAGTTCCTGCGTTCTGGTCTTGAACCTGTCCTTCGTTAGCTTCTGTAATCCTAATTCCTTGTCCCTCACTTGCAGTTGTTGTAGTTGGTCCAAGGTTTTGCATATTCTCCGCCCTCATTTGTTCGATGAAATTCTGCAGCATCTCCTGTTGGGACTTCATCATGCTTTCGCGTATTGAATTAGCCATAGCCTCCATCTCGTCTCTAGTGATGTAGACGGAAGCTTGTCCTACTCCTGCTCCTGAGGATGCTTCTTGGCTTCCTCCTTGTTGGCTCCGATCAACTCTTTGTCTTGTTTGTCGAGTCATTGTCTCTGAATCGGAATTCTTCAAACTCTTAAATCTGAATCTGATGTAGCGGGTGCTGGTTGTTCTCGGTGAAAGCACCAAAGTGTTTGCGCCAAAATTGGTCACAAACCCCAAGTATTGTGAAAGCACCAGTGTTGGAATATAAATCAGCAATATTCAAACACAAATCACAGATCTAAGCAAGCAATACGCAGCAAAACAGAAATTATGAACAAGAACACACGATTTATAGTGGTTCGGCTATCTCCGTCCTACATCCACTTCAAAGGTTTTAACTTTTATTGATGTTCTTTGCTGGTTACAGTTGATTACAGCGGGTTACAGTGGGTTATAGCTCTGAAATTCGAATACAACGGTAGTCGTGGAGTGCAGAGTAGAGTCTGGTAGAGTCTCGGCGCTTTAGAATCCAAATCCAGCAAGAGAGAGATCCCTCCCTTTTCTGAATGACATGGGGCTCTATTTATAGATGTAGGAGGCTGATATTTCTCCTAAAAGTCCGGTAGACCGCTTCAGGCACGTGATGGGGCCCACACGGCCGAAACTTGGAGATCTGGGCCCACATTGGGATCGATTCGACCCTTGGTTCGAATCGATCAAGAATTTATCCAATCGCGATGAAACTTGGCGTGGACATTCTTCAACACGTAGGCAAGCTTCTGTAAAAATTTCATGGCATTTGGATCAAGGGATTGAGAGATATGATCGATTTGAAGTGGAGATTTTCGTTTGGCTATTTGGGTCGAATCGATCCCTTCGAACCCACTCCCTTCGAATCCATCAGCGCACGCGGTTTTGTGATGAGGTGGCGTGCGTCCTTTGAGTCGATCTGGCCTTCTCTCTGGGTTGAACGCTTCGTCTCCGTGGATCTCGCCGACTTCACATCGTGGAGTGACACGTCATCCAAGTTAGTTTACTCGGTGGATGCGAGCGAGTGAATGTTTCCTGGATTCGAACACGACCGATTCGAACTGAGGTACCTCAATGGGTTCGAACTCGATCGATTCGAACAAGTTCGGTTCAAAGCAACCAACTCTCGATGGATTCGAACCTGGTGGGTTTGCATGGAGCGAGGTGTTGATGGATGCAAACTATATGGAGTCGAGTTGAGACATGTGGATGGATTCGAAGGTAGGCCATCGTGATGGGTTCGAATGATTTCATAATGTTGGGTTCGAACAGGGCAGGCGTGGATGGATTCGAAGCATGGCTATCTATGGGCTTGCTTGATGGATTCGAGGTAGATGGAGTCGAACCGATGGATGCGAAGTCCATCGATTCGAACTAGGGGGTATCCCATCGATTCGAACCGAGCAAGGTTTGTTTCCCTCAAATTGAATCCATCATAACTTGAGCATACGAACTCGGATTGACTTGAAATTTGAACCACTGGCTTCTATGATCTTTCTGGTCATGTCCTATCAATTATAGCTCAATCTGGACTCGGACAAAATTCATCGATAATCCATGGTTATCCTGTAGTACATAGTTGATACTCAAGAATAATAATCATTGATTCTTAGCAAATTTTGGATATCTTAACTTTGCCAAAAGTTGGAATAACATCGATAATACAACCTCGATTTCAAGGCCACGAGATACACCCTTCTGTCTCTAATTTCAGGGCAAACTCTCTTGATTTAACCAGGCTATAAGATAACCCAATTGATTAACGGGCTACAATCACACCCAATTGATTTACAGACCATAGTAACACCATTTCCAATCACACTTTGATAGAGAGAGACTCGATACACTTCGATCTTTCAAGTTTTAATTACAAATGATCCAATAACTCTGAATAGCACTGGTATTTTTGAGAAAGAGTGGCAGAGAATCAAACAAGAGATGATCGAGTTTGATTCACTTAGGTTGTTTGCGCCAAAATTGGTCACAAACACCCAATATCACGAAAGCACCCGTTTGCGTATTCAACTTGATAATAATCAACAAAGAACTCAGCAACAATCAATATAAAATTCAGCTCTAGGTAATAAATCACAGTAATTCACAAACAACAATCACAAACACAGGATTTATAGTGGTTCGGCGTTCGTGCCTACGTCCACTTTGAAGGATTTCTCTTTATTGCTTTGCTCGATTCAATCGATTACAATGGATTACAGTAGATAATAGCTTTGAAATCTGAATACAACAGTGATTCTGATCAATAGACGTTAATCCGGCAGAGTCTCAGCGTTCAATGGCAGAAGTTCTCGGAAGATCCCGATCCCTTTTCCTGAAGGCTTCAGGGTGCTATTTATAGGCGTTGGAGGCCCAGATCTGGCTGAAACTTCGGGAGACCTCTTCTAGCACGTGAGTGGGCCCACGTGACCGACCCCACCAAGTTTCGTCTCGATCTGACATCGGTTCGAAGTGATTTCGAACCCATCAAGAAATGGTCCAATCGAGCTGAAACTTGGCAGGGAAAATCTTTACCTCATATGAAAGCTACTGTGAAAATTTGGTTGCATTTGGATTTGTGGTTAAGGAGATATGCTCGGTTTGAAATGGGGTTTTCTCGGTTGGCTGTGTGTTTCGAACCCATGACTTCGAACCCATGTATTCGAATCGATGGAAGCACGTGTTACCTAGTGACGTGTCGCGCACTCCTCGCATCAATCCTACTTTTTCTCCGTGTTGACCGCTTCAAACCCGGGGATTTCGCCGACTTCGTATCGATGACCGTTGCGTAGTTTGAATCGATCAACTGCATCTGCCTAGTTCGAACCGAGGGGAGGGAGCTTCCTTCGTATCGATGTCAAGCTCGCATATGTGATGGATACGAAATGAAGCTCCGCGATGGATTTGAAGGCAATCGGTTCGAAGTAGATGGAGGATGATGGATTCGAACACATCCATCCGAAGGGTCACGAGCCGATCGATTCGAAGTGAACAATATCATGCCTGATCGGTTCGAATCGATCGGTTCGAAGTTAGCGGAGTGATGGGTTCGAAGCAGTGAGTATTGGATGGGTTCGAAGTGGATGGGTTCGAAGCAGTGAGTATTGGATGGGTTCGAAGTGGATGGGTTCGAAGCACTCCAGTGTGATGGGTTCGAAACAGACAGTGACCACTTTTCTCAATTTGAATCCATCCTATCTCGAGCATACGAACTCGGATTGACTTGAAATTTGAAATGACGACTCATACGATCTTTATTGTCATGTCCTATCAATTGCGGCTCGTTCCGGACTTGGACAAAATTCATCGATATCCATAGCAAAGTGAAGTATAACCAATCTCTGAGACGAACTGTCTTTCGTTTTCGGCCAATCTTTTGGTATCACGGCTTTGCCAAAAAGCGGGATAACATTTTGCCCCCCAAAACATGCCTTGCGGTAGGAAGGTGTGTTTTGTAATGCCTTGAGTTGGATGTTCGTATCCGATCATCAACCTGTAAAGAATTTGACAGTTTCATATGGCCTCAAATGACGATCGTTCGGGATCAAGCCATTTGGGATGAAGCGCGGCCGTTCATGGTCGAGCGCTTAACGTCAAATGACGATCGTTCGTGATCGAGTCATTCGAGGTGAAGTGCGACCGTGCGCGGTCGAGCGTATAAATCCATGCATCGATCGCTTGGGATCATATGCTGTTTGAGGTGAATTGGGACCGTTCGCGGTCCGTGCCGTTCGCGGCATAGGATGGAATAGGACCGTTCGCGGTCGATGCCGTTTGCGGCAAATGATGAGAATAGGACCATTCGCGGTCGATGCTGTTTATGGCAAAGGATTGAATGGGACCGTTCGCGGTCGATGCCGTTCGCGGCAATTGATGACCGTTCGCGACCAAGTGACGTTCAAGGCGAATGGCGACCATTCGAGGTCGGGTTTCATAATTAATGAGCCATGACCGTTCGCGGCCGATGGCGTTCGAGGCAGAAAGTGATCGTTCGCGATCGTGTGCCGTTCGAGGCGAATTTGTGACCGTTCGCGGTCGTGTGTCGGACCTCAAGTGACGATCGTTCGCGATCAAGCCATTTGAGGTGAGGCGAGTTGTGACTGTTCGAAGTCGGGTTGTGATCGTTCGCGATCGAGTGCCGTTCGAGGCGAGTTGTGTGTGCCTGGGAGGGCTTGGTTTTATCGATGCCAGGTTCACGTTCGGGTGAGTTCCTGGATCGTTTATAGGGGCGGTTCATCGCCGTCTCAAAGCATACCTAAGGATCGTTCGCGACCCCATACATGTATAAGTAGCTTAGTCATTCCAGAGTTATCAGAATCAAATAACTATTAAACGGATGAGCTCCAAAAACAATGTCCAAACAAACAAAGTCCAAATGTTCAAATTGAAATGATATGAAAGCAAAGCATGGATGTCGAAGTGTAAGTTCCCACTACGAAACGGTCATTGATCATCCAGAGCATGCCTGGAGATCGTTCGCGATCTCGCACATGTGTAAATGATTTAATTGCGTTAGTGGAAGCTTACAACTTGTTCATCGTTATCTCACTCAATTGATAACCAAACGGTGCCTGGATTCGGGGTCGCCTCTAGCTGATGTGGACGGTGGTCGCTCTGGTTCCGCCGCAGGAGCTCGCCTCCTTACATATTGAAGGAGCATACCGTTCCTGATATGCCCTTCCACCTCGTCCTTCAGGTGCCTATAATCATTAGTGTTATGACCATTTAATTCATGGAATACACAGAACTTATCTGATTTCCTTTCGTCAGAGGTAGGATCCCTTCGCATTGGCCTACGATATGGAATCTGTTCTTTGGTATCCTGGTAAATTCGTTCCAGGCTCTCGTTCAGCTCAGTGTAGGTGGTAAATCGCGGCTCCCTCCGTTGCCGCTTTGATCTGTCTCCGTTATTCTCAATCCTTCTTTTACCTTTATCCTTGTCCGAGTCCCTTCTAGGGAGCTTTTCGTCTTTGAGTGCATAAACATCTACCCCATCTCCTTCTTCTCTTTCTGCATTCGCATCTTCTAATCGTAAAAACTTTTCTGCCTCATGATAGAATTCCTCTAGATCTATGGGTGGATCTTTAGTCAATGAATTCTTGAACTCTGTGCCGTCAGCTATTCCGGACACAGCTGCCATTACTACCATGGACGGATCTGCTCGATCCACTGAAGCTGCAGCTGCATTGAATCGTGCTAGATAACTCCTCAAGGTCTCTCCGGCTTTTTGCTTTAGGGTTGCCAAAGTCATCACATTCTTGGGTCTTGTAATATGAACCCTGAATTGCCTCATAAATCTCTCCACTAAACCATTCCATGTTCCGATGGATCCATTCTCCAATTGTCTAAACCATAGTGCTGCGATATCTGTCAAGTATAATGGAAAGCAGCGGGCCATAACCTCCTCCGATGCCCCCAGCACTTCCATATGTCTCATATATTTTGTCAGATGGACCGTGGGGTCCGTTCTCCCGTCATACATATCCAACGATGGTAGTTTGAAATCCGGTGGGTTCCTAGCTTGCCTGATTGCTGAAGTAAAAGGACTTCTATTAACATCCTCTAGGTCTTTGTTCACCATACCGCCTCTCAAAGCTCTTCTAACCATCTCTGCTAATCGGTCATTGTCTCCGAGATGTAACCCTTGTTCACTACTTTCAGCCTGCCTCCCGAGTTCATGAGGTAACCCCGGGATCTGCCCCCTTGACTGAGCGTTCGCTCCTCTACTACTACCGGGTTGCGCAGATCCTTCTCTCTCTCTTTCCAAGATTGGGTCAACGTTTTCCATATGCGTGCCCCCTAGCTCTGGTGCTATGCCGGATGGTCCTGCTCCGTTCTGGACTCCATTGGCTTCCCTATTCTATGCTCCCAGCTGTCCTATCTGTTGGAATAAACTCTGGATCAATTCCTCTTGCCTCTTCATCATCGTCTCCATCTCGTCCCTAGTGATGTATATCGATGGTTGATTCGCTCCTGAGGAAGCCTCTTGACTTCCTTGTGGTTCGCTTCTCTCAGGCCTTGGCTTTCTACTCGATTTTCTTGCCATAATTCCTAGATCTGAACTCCTGGATTTTCAAATTCAACTTCTTCCTGAATCAATTCTCAGTGGAAGCACCAAAATGTTTGCGCCAAAATTGGTCACAAACACCCAATATCACGAAAGCACCCGTTTGCGTATTCAACTTGATAATAATCAACACAGAACTCAGCAACAATCAATATAAAATTCAGCTCTAGGTAATAAATCACAGTAATTCACAAACAACAATCACAAACACAGGATTTATAGTGGTTCGGCGTTCGTGCCTACGTCCACTTTGAAGGATTTCTCTTTATTGCTTTGCTCGATTCAATCGATTACAATGGATTACAGTAGATAATAGCTTTGAAATCTGAATACAACAGTGATTCTGATCAATAGACGTTAATCCGGCAGAGTCTCAGCGTTCAATGGCAGAAGTTCTCGGAAGATCCCGATCCCTTTTCCTGAAGGCTTCAGGGTGCTATTTATAGGCGTTGGAGGCCCAGATCTGGCTGAACTTCGGGAGACCTCTTCTGGCACGTGAGTGGGCCCACGCGACCGACCCCACCAAGTTTCGTCTCGATCTGACATCGGTTCGAAGTGATTTCGAACCCATCAAGAAATGGTCCAATCGAGCTGAAACTTGGCAGGGACAATCTTTACCTCATATGAAAGCTACTATGAAAATTTGGTTGCATTTGGATTTGTGGTTAAGGAGATATGCTCGGTTCGAAATGGGGTTTTCTCGGTTGGCTGTGTGTTTCGAACCCATGACTTCGAACCCATGCATTCGAATCGATGGAAGCACGTGTTACCTAGTGACGTGTCGCGCACTCCTCGCATCGATCCTACTTTTTCTCCGTGTTGAGCGCTTCGAACCCGGGGATTTCGCCGACTTCGTATCGATGACCGTTGCGTAGTTTGAATCGATCAACTGCATCTGCCTAGTTCAAACCGAGGGGAGGGAGCTTCCTTCGTATCGATGTCAAGCTCGCATATGTGATGGATACGAAATGAAGCTCCGCGATGGATTTGAAGGCAATCGGTTCGAAGTAGATGGAGGATGATGGATTCGAACACATCCATCCGAAGGGTCACGAACCGATCGATTCGAAGTGACCAATATCATGCCTGATCGGTTCGAATCGATCGGTTCGAAGTTAGCGGAGTGATGGGTTCGAAGCAGTGAGTATTGTATGGGTTCGAAGTGGATGGGTTCGAAGCAGTGAGTATTGGATGGGTTCGAAGTGGATGGGTTCGAAGCACTCCAGTGTGATGGGTTCGAAACAGACAGTGACCACTTTTCTCAATTTGAATCCATCCTATCTCGAGCATACGAACTCGGATTGACTTGAAATTTGAAATGACGACTCATACGATCTTTATTGTCATGTCCTATCAATTGCGGCTCGTTCCGGACTTGGACAAAATTCATCGATATCCATAGCAAAGTGAAGTATAACCAATCTCTGAGACGAACTGTCTTTCGTTTTCGACCAATCTTTTGGTATCACGGCTTTGCCAAAAAGCGGGATAACATAGGTTATTGGTAGAGTTTTGTTAAAGCATTTGAAATATAAGAGAATATTTGAGTGGAGAAGAAGGAGTGAAGAAATGAATAGAAACTAACTTTAAATTCATTGAAAACAATTAGTATATATAGAAGAATTACGGTCATGTCCATTCGTGAAAGGTTATGATCAATAGACATTTCTTTTGAAAATTCTAATTTTAAAATCTATGGCTACCATGTCGACATGGGAGGTATAGGCATGTCGACATCCCCTAGTATTTTTTGAAAATTGATTTTTGTTTTTAAAAGAGATTTCTATTCTAAAATTTGTCAAAACAATTTCTAAAATTTGTAAACTATTTTGAATACACTTTAAGATTATAAAAACCTTTAGAAAGTGATCTTATGAAGTATAAAAGTAATAAAAACTAAATATATAAATATCTTGAGATTAAAGATAAAATATTAAAACCAGAAGATAGTTTAAAAACAATAAATGATTTCAAAATTAATATGATTAAAAATAATTTTTGAATTAAGGCTGAAATATTTAAACCGAGAGAGAGATGTCTTTTATAAAAGGATAGTTTTGAAAAAAATCTAAAAATAAGTCATTTTGAATATTCCATGGATTCCATTCCACTAGAGAAGATCATAGTTCCATCTCACTATTAAAGCAAGAAGGTGGATTCCATTCCATAATTAAAATCCGAATAAAGATTTTAATGCTACTATGAAGTTTTAACATAAATCTAGACTCTATTACTGATCTTAAACTCTTGATAATCTTGATACTCATTAGTCTTCAGTCTTGATTTCTACAATCTTGAATTTGTCAGTCTTGAATCTCTATACTATACGGTCTTCATTCTCAGTACTTGCATATATGTATATATATATACACAAACACACACACACATATATATCTAGACGAAGATATTAGTATTTATATTTTATAACAAGTCCTAAGGTTGTTGTTATCAAAACCATCATCTCAAGAACTAACAAGCAATGGACCTCTACATGGAGGGCAGTGTTAGCATTCTAAGATGTTATGTTACTGGAAGAGGTTAATGCACAGTCTCAAGCCTCATAACCCAAAAGAATGATTAAACTAGGGTATGCAGTAGATTCATGTGGTTAGCTACCATTACGAGTCTTCATTCCTTCTAGATTATCCCTTAGAGTTGTTTTGTGCACAAACATTAAGGGGCAAAGTAAAGCAGCCCTAGTGTCAAAAGGATGAGGTAATTCGGCTTGTCGTGTTAAAGAGGCAGGCCAGTTCTTTGTAGTAAAGGGGCAGATGCGTCTATAGCCCTTAGGTACATTTTCTAGAGGTGTACCATCAAAAAGTAGTCCCTAACCCAGTCATTGTTGGAACCCATTCTCCAATACGAAAGATGTGCCCAACTATGTTGAAATGTGAGAGCAAGCATTTCAGCTATATTCTGTATTTATTTTAAACCTAGATACTACGATAATATCACTGGATTTTAATAATAAAATGTTTAGTTATCATAAGGTAAAAATCCATCCGTGTTATGTACGGTGTGTTCTTGTAGGATACTTTTTATTTTAAAAGGTTTTCCAAATATTGTCATCTATATGATTTGTTTTGAGCTTTTCTCATGCTGGTTTTACCACACTGACTCAAGCATTGTTTTCTTATATTGCTTGGTCAACCCAAGCATATTATCCAGATTTAGCTGGATCTTTTTGAGCTTTCAGAAGGCGAGCTGGATTCTCCAAGAGGTATTCATGTATCTAGTATTCTTCTATTGTTATCACTTAATTTTAGTCTGTATTTATCAAAAATTATAAGGACGGCTATTATAACTATCCAATCAGAAAATATATTAGTGTAATCTAATGTTATACATATAATTAAGTTCCTTTTGTTTTTTAAAGACCATGTGTATGTTATATATTATTCGTCACAATGTGAGATTATGTTATATCCTTTTCTTTCTTTATTCCAAATGACTTATATTTCAGACACTTAAATGATCAGCACATGAACCGAGGATATTTTAGCTGTCATCTTTAGGTGTAAGAAAGGCAGATCATTGCACTAATTGAAGATTGATTAATTAAATAAATTAGTTAAAGTCAATTAGTTAAATAATATGTATATATATATGATACTTGTGTTATACTATAATAGTTATAGTCTATAATAAAACTAAATATAAAAGTTATATTAAAATAATATAAAATTAGTTAAGTAAGATTTAATTAACATATTATTATACATAAAAGTATTATATAGGTAATATGAAATTTAAAAGTTTTATAATATAAATGTATAATAAAAGGTGGAATAGTAAGAAACTCGGTATAGACATAAGGGATAAATACACACACACACACACATACATACATACATACATACATACATATATATATAATACATATACCGTGATTTCAGATGTGCCCAACATTTGAATCAAGAGAGTATTTTATAAGAAATGCATTATTCCATAAGTCGATATCGCTCTATATAATATATTGAAGATTAGGAATCTTTAATATAAAGTTGTCCTTTACTATTTAATAAATTACTTGCATACTCCTTAGTCGGTAAGCGGACTCAAGCTGGGGATGTTATGTGCAGTATTATTAATATATTGAATAGACGAGGTAAGATAAATATGTATTTATTAAGTAGACTCAACGTACATATACTATACTTAGGACCTCATTATATGGTCGGTATGAGTGAATAATTTCATTTCGATTTGTTGAGTGGACTCAAGGTCGAAGTGGAATTAGGACAAGGTATTAAAGGGTTAAAAGTTGTATATGATACCATTGATAAGGAGTATCCATCATTCATGGAGCTATGACTTTTTAAGCAGACTCAAGGTCAGAATTCCAAGATAGATGAGTCCTAACATCTACTAGTGAAGTCGAAAGACTTCTGTGTTTCAACTTAGTGTTTGGCGAAACATAAAAGACTAGTGGGAGCCTTATTAGAAAAATGAAATGATAATATTTAACCTTTCTAATATTGTAACAACATATTATATAATATTATAATAATCTATATTGATAAATTTGTGCATTTAATACAATTGATAAAATGTTTATCAATTAAGATATACAAATGAATTAAATTGAAGATTGAAAAATAGAAATTATATATATATATATAGACACACAAACACTTGCTATTAAATGCTTCTTGCATGTTAATGTGTTCTATACCTATGAAAGTACATAATTTTACAACTACTTAATACATTCATAATTTGGTCGCTTATGTTTTTATTCTGTCTAGACAGTATATTGCATTCAATGAGTTTCGAACACTAAAAGCAATACAAGACTATGAATATTTGATCCATATACACTCGCATTTAAATGTTATATGATGAATGGTTAAAGTTTGTAATGTACAGTATTTTAATGAAATTTGTTAATTTTAAAAACAAAATGAACAATAGTGTGAGATTAAATATTCAACTTGATTGATTACAAAAGGAACGTATTATGTTAAATGTAACACTAGACTAAAACTATAATATAGCCTAAAAACTAGATCGTTGAAATGTCATTTTGATCAGTTTAAGCAATGTGCAACATATTTTATGTCCTTAAATATTAAGGATAATTTTGTGCGCTTTTGTAAAGAGTTCATTATTGTATTCTACTAAGGACATTATTTTGAATGGTTCGACACATTTAGAAAGAATAATGAATTTACAAAGGTAGATGTGATTTAAGGTACAGTTGGGATAAAGAGAGTGAATGGTCACTTCTGCTTCACAATGAAACAACATAAACGAGAATTATAATAATAATGATTGATACTTAACATTGGAATAAGAAATATGACTTCTATTTCAAAATATATTTTCATGTAAAAATTATTTTTCTATGAGATTTATTTCTTTGAGTTTAGGATATTTGATCAAAGAACTCTTCTTTGTAAACTAGTTATCATACATGTTATGTTGTCTACAATATCGTGATTTGTTCGTGCATTTTATGCATGAAGCAAATATTAAATACGAACTGATATCACTATAGTTTAGAGTGCTCTTGTATATTTATGAAATACTAGAGAATTATTTGCAAAAACAACGAACTCCTTCTGAAGAAGTGTTCAGACTCAAAGTTTCATAAATGATATTGAGTATGATATGTTAATAATAAATTAAAGTTAAGAATCTTCAAATTGAAATATTCCAAATGATAGAATATAAGTTAAGAATCTTCAAATTCAAAATGTTCTAAATGATAGACTATGGGTGATTCAATGAAAAAGGCTAAGTATATTGCCTTTAATAGCACTGCAATAAAAATGAGGTATATAGATATAAATGCATAAATTTATAACTGCGCTGAAGATAATTCCAAATATTGAGAATCCCATAACTAACAATGTTACAGTATAGTTCGTAATATAACTTAGAGCCCAATAAAAGTCGAGAGATATACTCTGAATCATTCCACACGATAAAGGTAGTTTATCAACATCAAAGAGAGTTGATTGACAAAGTAGATATGTGAAACATAATAACATGCCCGTCATAAAGGGACTAACTCGGTTGTTTTTTAGAAAATCAATTGGAGAAGTCGAAATAAGATTCCATAATTGACCCCAAGTGCAAGTGGGAAATTGATACAGTTAGGGGTATGCTCTAGGGGTAATTATGTAATTTGTTACATATATCTAACTCAATAACCGATCTTGTTTGAGCTCAAAGGTATTTTCTTTCTATTACATACTTGATATAATGTGGTTATATTAATTAATTAAATTAATTAAAAGTATATTTAATATAAAATCCATAAATGATTTGTTTTGTGATAGTAATTATAAAGTGTTGTAACTCTTTGTTGTAACCGTGAGTAATTTATCACAACAAAAACAAATATACCATTTTAAATGTTCCTAGTTAAGATGCATCGAGATTGGATATTGATGTATCTATTGAGACTAGAGTATATAACGCTCTCCAAATGTTGGGAAGTCTATTACTCATGATTGTTGTAGGCACTAAGAGGTTGCGTACTGATAGTTATTGGATAACTATGGACTGACTCACTCGATAGTTTTCTGTCGGTTAATATAACTAAGCTCAAAATAGAAAATATTGATGTGACTGATTAAACACAGTTCTCTCGACTTAAGAATACTACGGATCTTTAATATGAAAGCTCCGCTTTGATTATAGCCAAATCATAGCATGGCATTTATCGAGTAATTATAGTTGGGTAGAGTTGAAGTATTGGAAGTGAAGCACTATTCTAGAGAGGATTTGTCTTCTCAGTTATGTGGGGATAGCATCATAGTCAACTTAAGTCAACTCAAAGTCAAAGTCTCTTGCCAGAGCATTTCGGTTAATAATAATTGTTATTATTGAACCAAGGACATTGTATTTGGACTGTAGAGTTGAATATGGACGATGTTGGAATTTTGACCATTACCAAATTCAATAAGTTTAAAGTTATATAGTTTTGATGAAGAGAATTGGTGTAAATAAATGTCACAACCGAATAACACTTAACTAACTAAAATTGAAATTTATTGAAACTAAGTAAGTGATAAATTTGGCCAAAATGTCACACCACTTGCTAAGTGACGTATGATGTTAACATTCGAACAGTTGTAAATCGATGACCAAATATACACTTGACGGGTCACACAACCGATATGATGAATTCCCTTTAGACCAAATGAATTAATTAATTTTTAGTTATTATAAATTAATTAAATTGATTAATATTTATGAAATATTGATTATGGAATTTTTAATGTGATATGAGGAATAAATATTGGTGTATATATTTATAATAGTTATAAATATATTGATCGATATACGATATTGACAAGGAATTAAATTTGATTTAATCAGTAATATTTATTTGGACCTAAGTAGACTATTCGCCCATAATGTATGATGATATATACGGAAGAAACATACATGATAGGGGTAGCTAAAAATGGGTTAGAGGATCTTTGTGGAAGAATCTGGTTTAGGGAGAATCGGTAAAAGATTTGATCTACCATTCTCTCTATTCCTTCCACTATAACAGAATTCATAACCTTAATGAATTTGTTTGGATGACATTTTCATCTTCTGGTTGGCCAGAAAGAATGTGATTCAAGGAATAAATATTAGTTATATATTTATAATAGTTATAAATATATTGATCAATATACAATATCAACAAGCAATTAAACCATATTTAATTAGTAATATTTGTTTGGATCTAAATGGGCTATTAGACCATGATATATGATGATACATATAGCGGCAACAATATACAGTTAGGGGCAGCTAAATGATGGGTAGGAGGATCTTTGATGGAAGGCTCTGGCTGAGGGAGAATGGGTAAAAGATTTGATCCACCTTTCTTCCTATTCATTCCACTATAAAAGAACTCACAACCCTAATGCAATTGAGATTTTTTTGACCACCATTCTCATCTTCTAGCTAGTCGATTCCATCTATGTAAGGCTCCATCAAAGCTTATCTCAAATCAATTTCAAATCAACAACTATTAGATAGTCAATGGTCTACAATTCAAAGATTAGCAGTTTTTCGAATTGAGAAGAGTGCAAAAGAAGGATATTTATCATAGCAAGATGTACTTTAAGGCATGGTATTGGTAAGTTCTCTTATTTTATATAATTTATAATTCATATATAATATTCCGTTTCTTATACATCTCTACTACTAATAATGATAATTCAATGAACTAGGATCAATCGGGTCTTCCCGAAATACTTAAACTACCCTTCTAACATTTCACCTCCCTTACTGTTCTCCCATTCGTTTGCAATCCCATGAAAAAAATATCGTGTAACGACTCGTAAATTTTAATAATTTTTATAACGTAGTTAATAGAATTTTTGGGAAATTTTAAATATTCGAATTTGGAAATAAAAATTTAATATTGAATACGTCTATTTCAACATAGCAAGTGGTAAATTTTCAATTAGTAATGTGGACGTTTACTTTCTTGTGTAATTTTATTTAAATTCAATTCAGTTAAAATTTGATGATGATAGAATATTTTCCAAACCTGAATATTTTTCTTTAGAAAATTTGTAAATCATCTTCTGAGTGAGACGTTGTATTTCGTTTCTCCAAATTTTGACCGTTATTGCTCCGTTTATCTTATTTTCAGCAAATTATCAGCATTTTTGGTACCCATTTTCGACTTTTGATAGGATGATCGTACCACTAACATCTGTATACCATTTTAATCATCTCATTGCATTGATCTATAAGGTATATTCAATTCTGTGGTTTTAAGTCCGGTACGTTTCCAAAGACTTTTGGTTTTTGGTGCCTTTTATTTCTATAGTATAAATTCAATAGCCGAAAACTGTTTATATTCTTTAAATCAACAGTCATGACTTTACATTATTCATCTATTTTGTCTGTTCATTCTTAGATATAATATACATTCGAGATTCATAAATATTATTCAAAGAGTTTTGCCTCCAAAAATTTTCTCCTGTTTGCTGAGACCTCCACCCCACTTCTTCCTCCGTTCCTATCCTTTTCTCAGCAACCTTCCACCCATCATTCTTCACCGATCCAGCCAGCTTCATGTAGCTGGCCTTCTTGTTGAAATCTTGCTCTCTCCACATCCCATGAAGCGGCCGAAGCTTCGTTTGTACGTGGCAACCACCCTCACGCAAGCCTCTGCCTTATCTACTCGAATCGCCATCACCCAAGCGAACAGCCCAAGTTCGACCTTGACCTCTGCTATTAGTCCAGTCGAGCATAGCACGTAAGGATATGATATATATATATATATATATATATATATATATAATCCTTATTGAGGTAAGCTCGCTCCTTCTCTTCTCTGGCTTGCGTATTCTGCTGCTTTCTCCTAAAATATATTGGTTGTGTATATATATTAGTTGAAAAGATTATGAAACAAATTATTATTTACACACACACACACACATATATATAGTGTGTGTTTGGCATGTTTAAAGGTTTTGTTTGTGAGTTTATGTGTGTATTTGTATATAATCTAAGATTATATACTGTTATATATAGTGATGTTTCGATTGTATGTATAGATATATATATATAGAGAGAGAGATATAAAGGTATATATCTATTTTGAAAGGTAGAACATTTTATAGTTTTACAGATATATAAAGAAGTATATATTGGATATTAACTAAATATTTTGTATATTGTATATATGGTATTTATTTATGTATATACTTTGTATGTCGGTATATATATGAATTTTATAATATTTTGTGCATATACAAGTTCACATGTATATTATATATTTGTGATATTGATTTCAAAGTACACACGAATATAAATTTATAGTGATATTCATTTTATACATACATACATATACATATATATATATATAGGAAAGTTATATATATAATATAAATTTGGTATGTTAGTCCATATTATATATATATTACCTGTTGTATATATATATATTAAAAAATTGCTTTATTACCTGCTATATGTATATTAAATTATAGAAATACGGAAGTATATAGGTTTATACAGATTCATATTGTTTGATTTAGTTCACATATATGATTTTAACAGTTTTAACATGGTAGATATATTTTGTTAATATTATGTAAGCTTTATATGTGATCGGTTTGTATATATATTGTAAATGAGAATTAGTTTATATAAATTATATTATGTGATAATATATGTAACTGGTTGTGATAGTCAAGTATATATATGTGTTGACTCAAGAATATAATTTGTATATATTTTTAAATTGATTTCAACATATAAAAGAAAAGTACATGAGTTATATATATATGTGTGTGTGTGTGTGTGTGTATAGTGTATATATATGGAGATTTGTTTAAAAGTTATTATTGATTTTAAATTTATATACAAATTATTTTAATATATAAACTATCTTAAAGAATTTTAATATATGCACTATTTTCAACATCTAAACTATTTAGGTGTTTTAAATGTAATGAATGATTTTTAATTTTAACATTCGTCTTAAAATTTAATATTGATTTCATGGGAATATATATATATATATATATATATATATATATATTGTTTCTATCTAGATTATTCTAATTCATTCTCATCAATTCAAACTATCAGTCTTGTTCGTCGAGTCTATGTTCACCTCACCTTGCATTGGAATTCGTACCTTGCTTTGTTGTCAAACTCTCTAGCCTCGAAAGGTGAGAAATCACTCACAATTAACGTTTTTATATTTAATAAATTTGATTTCAATTGAAACGGCAACTGAAATATGCTGCTGTTAGTTATTTACACTGTATATATGCTATTATCTGTACCTATTCACCTCGGACATCTGACACCATTATCTGTTATTTATATTGATGATACGTGACTGTTATATTATTATAATATCTGCTATAACTCTTCAAGTTCCCTGTTAGTATAGGATTCCATATGGGTTGAAATGATACATACCCGAAGGATTTGTAGAATAGGAGAAAATCGTTATGGGTTGAAAAGATAAACCCAAGTGATTTACATTGAATTGAATTTGGGATTGCGGGTTGAAATGATATGTACTCGTATATATTTAAATTACGGATTGAAATAATAAATATCCATATCACTTGAGCATAGGATAGAAAAGTATATACAGACACCATTGGTTAATATATATATATATATATATATATATATATATATATATATATATATATATATATATATATATTGAAATAATTTCCAAGGTTTTGAAATTTTTTTAAGAAAAATGTGTGATCCTCTAATAAAAGAGGACATCACACATGAAAATATATATAACACATAATGTGGTGCTGCCAACATGCGTGGCAAGTGGCAAATCTATGTACTAGCAACAAAATAAAAAACAGGTACCCCCATAATGAGCTCCGGCAAAGCCACCGCCCATTCCACCCTAATACCGAGCTCCGGCATGGCCATCGCCCAATATTAAGGTGATGGAAGTACCTAGAAAACTGGAAAAGTATCGAAAGCCATAGATACTAGAAGCCAGCACCATATATAAGGAGACTCTATGTATTCGCCTCGAATGAAGAAGACTAATCTAAAGAAGAAAATAATCCAGAAAATAGCACACCGCACTCCACTTTGAAGACCCCGTATATCTAAAGGAAGCACCTGAAGCAATCAGCAATCCTAGGAATGGCTATCCTGAGCATCTGTAGAAAAAATGCTAGCTACCCTGCGAACCCGAAAAGAGACACTAACAACCTATCTAATCCAAACCTGTAACAAAACTAAGAATAGTATTAATATGAAACACATATATGTATATAAATAGAATTTACATACATATATGTGAATGTAATATCAAATGTGATAAAATAAAGCAAAGATAATCTAGTATAAAAACTAACAATTCTAAATAGTAAGGGTAACATGATCCATACTGAATAAAATTAACAAACTATTAACTATAACAACGATATCTCAATAAAAAACAAAACCATTACAAGAAATATCTTTGTGAACTTACAAAAGAGTGCAAATTATGGTACACTAAGGATTATTATTTAAGCTAGAAAGGTTATCAATACTAATATTATTAATGTCAAAATTATTATTGTTTTGTTTAAATATATTAATGATGTTAATAACCTTGTTAAGATATTCCTTAAAAAGATTATTTTTAGCTAATTTATATTTTGGATTAGAAACCCAATTAAAGCAAAAAGAAGAAATTAAAAATATCAATTTATTGAATGATTAATGTTATTATTAAAAATTCTTTGATTTATTTCAAACTAAATGTACCAACAAAAAATATTGAATAAAGTATCAAGCAAGTATCTATTATCTTTATCAAACTTAAATCTGAAAGTGTTCCAATAGAAAACACAATCAGTAATTCTATCACTAATATTAAAATCAAAAATATTAAGGATATTCTTAAGAACAAAATAAGTTTTCATACAATCTTAGTAAATATGATCAATATCCTCAGAATGCATATTACAAAAATAACATTTGTTATCAATGTGAATATTTTTTCTTTTTAAAAATAGTATAGTATTTAATTTACCATGCATAATTAGCCGCATATGGATTTTAGATTTTGGAGGAGCGTTAGATTTCCAAATAAAATTAAAAAATTTATTAGTTACACCAGAAAAATTAATAAATCTATAAAATGAATTGGTAGAATATTTCTTACTCTTATCCCACTCCCAACTAAAAAGATCATTCTCATTGTCAATATTGTAAAGATTTGATCTAGCAAAAAGCAAATTAAGCTGTCTAAGGGTTGAACCTATTAGAGTTCTATTAAAACTAAAAATCCAAGGAGGGTCATTTTTAGAATTAAAAACGTCATAAATAAATGCATATTTAAAGTTACAAATATCATATAATTCTTTAAACTCATTTCTAGCGGAAATCCAACTATCATGCCAAATGGATGTATTATTACCAGAATGAACAATAGTATTAATTCCTAAGTTAAAAGTCTCATTATATTTTAAAATGGATTTCCAAAAATAAGATTGTTTACGAGAAACTGAAGGACTGATTTGATAAAGATTATTACTACCATTATAGTAATAGTTAGAAATAATTTCCTTCCAAATGGCATTATCATTGGTATCTCTGAACTTCCATAACCTTTTGCCAAGAAGAGATAAATTCATATTACGCAAATTAATGACACCTAAACCACCATCCTTCTTGGATTTACAGACAGTTTCCCAATTCACTAGACACTTAATGCAACTGTTTGAATTATCACCACTCCATAGATAATCTCTTCTAATTTTATCTATTTTATCTATCACCCAATCAGGAAAAAGATGTAAAGATATCCAATAAGTTAGGAGAGAAGATAAAACAGAATTAATTAAAACTAGTCTACCGGCTCTAGATAAAAATCTCACGTTCCAATTAGAAATCCTGTTTTTGATTTTATCTATGATTAATATCCAATCATCATGTTTAAGATTAGTAGGTATAATAACAAAACCAAGATAGTCAAATGGAAAATTCATAGTTTTACAATTTAATGTATTAGCAACTAAAATTTCAACATTTTCAAAGTCATTTAAAACTAAAAAAGAACTTTTGTCAAAATTTATTTTTAGACCCGATAAAAGCTCAAAACTATATAGAATAAACTTAAGAGTAATTATGTGTATAGGAAGATGAGAGGAAAATAATAAGGTATCATCTGCAAATTGAAGGATTGATAAACCATAACACGATATATCGTTACCAATATTACCCAGAGAACCATTATCAACTCCTTTTTTAATGATCTTAGCAAAAACATCAGCAGCTAAGTTAAACAGAAGAGGCGATAAAGGGTTCCCTTGCCTTAGACCTCTCTTAGATTGAATTTTATTACCTAAAATACCATTTACCATACTACTAGAGTTACCAGTTTTAAGAAAATTCATGATCCAGTTAATCCATCTATTACTAAAACCTCTAGCACGAAAAATATCTACAAGAAAAACCCAATCAACCGAATCAAAAGCTTTAGCGAAATCTATTGGTAAGATAGCACAATTTATATTATTCTTACAAAAATGATTAATGTATTTTTGAAAAACTACCACACCATCTGTGATATTTCTGCCTTTAATAAAAGCAGATTATGAACAGTCAATTAGGTCATTCATTCTAAAACTTTTGAAATAATTTTAACTGAACAATTGATCAATGAAATGGGTCTAAAATCTTTTAAATTATTAGCACCAACCTTATTGTGTAGTAATATAACATTTGCAAAATTAAATCTACCCAATTCTAAATTTTCATTATAAATATCATTAAACATACTAATTAAGTCTGATTTTAAAATTTCCTAAAAAGTTTTATAGAAGAAAATTGGTAATCCATCCGGCCCCGGGGATTTATCGCTCGGTAAGTCAAAAATGACTTTACGGATTTCCTCTTCAGAAAAAGGAACGTCTAACTTAGAAAGATTGATATTAGAGACAGCCGGATAAAGATTATTCCATCTTACATTAATTCTATGTTTATTTTTATTACCAAAAATATTTTTATAATAATCAGTGAAAGCCTTATTGAGATCTCTTTGGTCTACTAATTCCACATTGATACCTAGAATGGAATTAATTCTATTACTATGTTTTCTACCATTGGCCATATTATGAAAAATTTAGTGTTGTTATCACCTTCATTAATCCACTGAATTCTGGATCTTTGCTTCCACATAACTTCCTCCTTATCAAGAATAGAGTTAAGTTCTTCTTGTAAGTTAGTGAGAACATTACGCTCACCAGGATTTAGTTGTCTAGTTTCTACTATCTTGTTTAATTTGAGCATCTCATTAAGAATATTATCTTATTTAACTTTGATATTACCAAAAATATTTTTGTTCTAATTCTTAAGAGCAATCCTAAGTTCTCTAAGTTTTGAAACAAATTTTTTTGTTGAATTATCGCTGTATTTAATATTATAAAACTCATATATGACCATTTATTAATAATTAAATTAGATAAACTTGGTTCAAGTAACCACATTTTTTCAAATTTAAAAGATCTACTAATAACTCTATGACACTCGCAAGTGAGAATAATAGGGCAATCGTCTGAAATCGTGTAAAGCAAACCGGACACTCTACAGATAGGAAATTTATCCTCTATTTCATCACTAACGAAAAACCTATCTAAGAGAGCCATAGGGGGAGATTCCCTATTATTACTCCAAGTAAATTCTCTATCAGAAAGAGGAATTTCAATCAAATTAGAATTATTAATAAAATGGTCAAATTCCTCCATAGTAGAGTAGTCTTCCTCTCGAGGAGCACGCTCTCCAATAAAACGAGTAACGTTGAAATATCCTCCCAAAATCCAAGAATCCGATGCAAAAGATCTAATTCAAGGCATTCATTCCAAAGAGTACGTCTATCTATTTTTGAGTTAGCCCCATAAACATTAGAAATTTTTAGCATAGAATGATCAATTAGATTAATTAGAATAATGTGTAAAGAGTGCTGTTTGTAAATACATTGAAGTAGTTTAAAGAAATTATCCCTCCAACCAATCTTAAACCCCCAGAAGAACCCAAAGAAGGTAAAAAACACATTTTCTAAAATGATATCCACCTAACCTTCTATAGAAATAAAAATCAGGACAATCAATTTTAGTCTCTTGAAGAAGAGCAATATCAATGGAATAGTCTTTAAAAAAAATTCTAAACTTATCACACTTATTTAAGTCATTCAAACCACTTATATTCCAACTAACGATCCTCATATGCTAGCTAACTTAACCTATCAAGTTCCTTATTTCTAATAACTCGCGATCAACCTCAATATTAGTGAAAATGAACGCAGTATCATTAGCTAATTGACTAAACTCACAGGAAGATAAACTACCTAAAGAATAAGGTGAATAAGTGCTACCCAAAACAGAAAGCATACCTGAGCTTGAATTCATAGTACCACTCACGGTACTCGAATCCGAGAACTCATCTGTAGACAGAGAGTGGCTACCCTGTATCCTAACACTGCGACGAACAAAACCAGAAGAAGACACAACCTTCCTACGTCTACCTCTCCTTGATGACGAAGTATTTGAAATTGAATCTATTTAAGAATTATACTCAAATAAGTTTGATTCGAAATTTATTAAATTTGGAATTTTAAGGATGTGATTTTATAACTTGATTTTTGATTAAAAGTGATTTAAGTTAATATTTCAAATTTACATAAATCGAAATGGTATATTTAGTTTTATTTAAATTTGAAATTTGAAGTTTTATTTAAATGTTATTTGAATGATTAAGTAAATATTTCAAAATAAATAATAGTAAAGTGAACATGATATATATATATATATATATATATATATATATGAAATTGTCAAATTTAGTTTTGAAAATGTTGAATACTTAAAGCTCTAAAGTGTATTGAAATTAAAATGGTTTGTTTTATGGTTCAAATCTGTTTTTGAAATCGATATAAATGGAAATGGTTTATTGAGAAACTGAATTGAATTGAAATTGATGATTTGAGATTGGATTAAATTTGAATTTTGGAATTTGAGTTGATTTGGAACCGATTTGTGAAATTTGAGGAAGCTATTTTATTATATAAAGTATTTTTAAATTATATTTAAAACTATTTATACATTTTACTTTATAAACTATTTTCATATAAACTATTTTAATATAAATCATTTTTAATATAAACTATTTTAATACACTAATTGTTTTAATATAAACTATTTTACCTTATAAATAAACAATTTTATTTTATAAACTATTTTATTATATATACTATTATTAATATCTAAATTGTTTAAGTGGTGGAAGTTATGTTTTCAAAATCATGATTTCAAAGTGTTATGATTTCCAAAGGGTTATAATTTCAAGTGTTTTGATTTAGAAAGTGCCATAACTTTGAAGTGCTATGATTTTGGAAATGATATTGTATTGATATGCTTTTGAAATGGAAATGATATTGTATTGATATGGTTTTGAAATGAAAATAATATTTTGGTTTTGAAGTATAAACTATTTTGAAATGACCGCGGTGTTATAACAACGATGGGTTGTTAAAGAGACCGGGATCGGATATTGTCATACCCTTTGCCAATACCCAAAACCACTTTAACAACCGTGTACGCGATGGAGATTCCAGAATGAAGAGGATGGTGGCGACGATCCTATATGAGCTATATACGTGGACCCAACTCTCGTGAGTTGGCATAATGTGGCTAAAATAGGAGCAATTGACGGGCCAAGTGAGGTAGCTCCTCCGATCGGACACATTCCTTCGATACTATATTCTGACTTTTGATTTGGTGGCCACACTTGATTTTTTTATTTGGAAGTGTGTTCTGAGGTGGGCAGTAGTGGCTGCTATGCGTTACCACCAGCCCGGAAGTGTAATTGGTACATCTACTCTGGCATTTCCTAGTTGTGCAGTGTCACCTACCCTATCGAGCCCACTACAAGTTTGTTTTGTACCATACCTATGGAGTGCCCTCTGACGACGTCCCGTACAGGGGAGATTACAGTACTGTATAGACTATGGGAATATATAAAATGTGTTAAGGTGGAAAATGTAAAGCCTTAATGTTATTTTAATAGTTTACTTTACTGTAGACATTATTATAATAGCGTATATTACTAGATAGTAGATAGTTAACGGGTTCTTAGAGGATGGCTATCCCAAACATCCTTTGAGTTACTTATATTTCAGTTGCTATTTCACTTGAGTTGGATTTATTGATATAAGAATGTTAATCCAAACTCGAGAATTTTGGTTTTGCTTTATGCTCGGGTCAGACTAAGTGTACCTGTATTCGAGACTCACATGTAACATCCCGCCCTTTTTGTACGCTTTAAATCGACAATAAACCACACACGTCAGACTCAAACTATACAAAAGGGCGAATTTTTATTGGGGTAAATAAGAAAAGCAGAGAAAGAAATAAAACAAAACAAAATCTTGCAGTGGAACGACAAAATATAATAATCAAATAACAGTTCATGAAGCTGTTTTACAAAATATTTGATTATACTTATACAATACATATCAGAGTTACACCTACCAGAGAATAATAAATAACAATGCAGCGAAATAATGTGATGCAGTGGAATATAATAAATAATAGTAATACAAATCTATCATCTTTGTCCTTCAGAGATAAAGTCTTCGAATCCTGAAATGCTCAGACTGACCCAAGCAAATTGAAAAGACAAAACACTCGAGTCAGAACTAAAAGATCTTATGTAAGTTAAATCAACAGAAATAAATATGAGTGGAACGGCGTTAGAGATGTTTACGGGATTTGACATCTCTTATCCGGTGTCTAGCGTGAGTGCAGTAACTTAAGAGATGCTCGGGATTCACATCTCCTAAGGATCCGTTAAACTATTTACCATGCAGTAATATTTCGCTATTATAATAATGTCTATTAACAAAATAAACTTACTTTTAAATAGCCTTAAGAAGTGACCCAATATTTCCCTTAACACGTAATAGCGCCAATAGTCTATACAGTACCATAATACCTCCTGATCGGGAGGCTACCAAAGGATACTCTATAGGTACGACACAAATCGAACTCGTACAAGGCGCGCTAGGGTAGGTGACACGACACAACTAGCTAATGCCAGGGTAGATATAGCAATTACGCTTTCGGACCGGTGCTAACGTATAGCACCTACTACCGCCCACGTCGAGCCATACCTCCAAAATCAAAAGGGACAAAATTAATCATAAGGTAATAGAATGGTATCGAAGGAGTGTGTCCGATAAAAGGTGCCACCATCTTAGCCCGTTAGTCGCTCTTGTTTTAGCCATCTTATGCCAACTCACGAGAGTCGGGTCCACGTATATACCTTAAAGGAACGTCGCCACCATCCTACTTCATTCTGGAATCTCCACCACGTATACAGTTGTTAAAGTAGTTTTCGGAGTTGGCGGAGAGTATGACAACTTCCTATCCCGGTCTCTTCATAACCAAACTTTATTATAACACCGCGGTCATTTCAAAATAATTTATACCTCAAAACCAGAATATAATATCCATTTCAAAACCATATAAATACGATAACATTTCCATTTCAAAAACCAAATCAAAACGATATCATTTTTATTAAAACCCAAATCAATATAATGCCATTTTTTTTAATTTCAAATATATCCTTCCAAAAATCATGGCACTTTCAACGTTATAACACTTCGAAATCAAAACACTTGAAATATAACACTTTCAAATCATAATCCTTTGAAACTCAAACTTTGAAACATAACTACACCACTTAAATGGCTTAAATATTAAATTACTTTATATAATAAAATAGCTCCTTCAATTTCACAAATCAGTTCTAAATACAAATTTGAACCACCAAATAAACCATTTCAATTTCCATATATTTCAAAGCTTTAAATATTCCACCATTTCAAACTAATTCTTTGATAATTCCATATATATCAAATTCAATTACTATTATTTATATTTGAAATGTTTACTTAATAAATCCAATATCATTTAAATAAAACTTTTAAACTTCAACTAACTGGATATTCTTCCAATTTATTTAACTTGATATATTCATTTAAATCAACTTGACATTCATTTAAATCACTCTAAACCAAAATCAAGCTATATAAATCATACCCTTTAAAATCTCAATTTTATTTAAATTTCAAATCAAATTTATTCGGGTATAATTCTTAAATAATTTAGTTTAATTCAAATCAATTTCATATTTATCTTCCAACCTTAAATTTATTTAAGTCATTATAAACTCTATATACAATAAAATTTGAACAGATACTTATCCATATTATATAAAACAATCAAACTTTATTATTTGGCTTATTTTATATTTCAAAACAAATTTACACATAGCTAAAAACCAATAATAAAATAATGTTTATATAACATCTTAAATCAATATTTATATAACCCATATATTTCTTTAAAAAACTATAGAAATCATTTCAAAATATTTTACATATAGACCGTGGTGTCTGTATATAATTTTCTATCCTATGGTCAAGTGATACGGATATTTATCATTTCAATCTGTACTTTAAAACATAAATACGGTTATATATCATTTAAAACCACAATCCCGAATGAAATAAAATCCATAACAACTTGCAGTTTATAACAATATAAAATACAACATCCATTCATCCAATATAAATCATCCAACATTTATCACAATCATCATCCAATTCAATCAATAACAACAATATATAACAGATAATAAATAACAGGTATTTACTGGCAGTTTATATTCAATAATAAATTAAATAACTGTTTAACTGGCAGTTTATATGCAAAAATAAATTAAATAACATTTTAATTCAATTTTCAATTTAACTGAGATGATGATTAAAAATATGCCAAACAGTCATAAATAAATTTATAATCACAACATAAATCAATTTAACAAACATAAGAAATTTTATAAATTGTGAGTGGGTTAAAACACTCACCTTTTGAATTTAAATTGAATTTAAATCCAATTTAAGCCCAAAAATTGAACAGTCTTAAAATTCATCCAAACTAGCGCTATAATGTCCGTAATTCCGATACGATTCCAGCAAAACAAACCGCACGTGAATCCGAGCTAGTATGAAAAAGTTATGAAAATTAGAAGATTAGAAAATTCTGGTCCTGGGTCGACTTCGGTTTCAACTTTGGTCTACCGCCTCAATTTCCCGGTGCTTGCTCAGATTTTTTGCCAAAACGACCCGGACCAACCCGAGTCATTTTCTTCCTAACACAAAGTTGATGCAGGTTTTTTGCCTCTGAAACTCGAAGTGTGACCCGAAGTTGCTGCAGATCCGCAATTTTTTTTTTTGGAATTGAAATTGGATTAGGAAGATTAGGTTTTCAGCCGTTGAGGAAGAGGAGCAGTAGAAATTTCTGTACCTGTAGAAATGAGAAATATAAAGACTGCTAGAGTTTATAACGATATATACCTAGGCAGAACAAAATAGAAGGAAATGGGCCCGATTGGTTTGAGTTTTTTACGATAATTGACCCGAAAAGCCCGTTTCGATTTCGGAACGGAAATGGATCAACTCATGTATCAAAATATATGTTTTTAAATATTTTAAATGCAATGGAAAAGATTTCAAGTTCAAATTCCATCGTATGAAGAAGTTATGCTAAAATTAAGTTATTTCAAATTGATTTCAATTGATTTTAATTAATTGATTTCTAGGCGTTTCGAGCCCGTACGATCAAACGACAAGTCCGATCGCTGCGAAACTTGAAATCCTACAATAATTCGCTGTTACGAATCCGATGAAACCAGTTTCATCGAAATTCGAGTCAGTGGCCAAAATGGTTATTTTTACATTAATTAAATAAATTAATAATTAATTAATTAAATCAAAATTTTAATTTCGATCCTATAATTGACAAATTTTATCGTTTTTAAATTTCTTAATCATTTAAATAAATTTAAATAAATTTAGATGTCAATTTAGAGTTGATAAATTTATCAATTTCAGTGTTAATCTCAATTTCACTAAATTCAGAAATTATAAATTTAATTTCCAATAATTCCATTTAATTCACTTTTCATTCTATTATTCAATTCATTGCTGTCAACCGGATGAAATTAACATTGGATTCATGATCTATTACATTAATATTCTCAAATTCCATCTAAATTTCAATTAACGTAATATTTAGATATTAAATTTCATTTAATTGCAATTAATCCAATTATTATAGTTCAAATCCCAATAAATTGATAAATCTTTATTTCCATTCCTTTAATTCAACAAATTGTCCTATTATAAATAACATTAACATTATTTTTAAATATTACATTAATTAACATTAACGTAATATTTAATTTAGATTTATTACAATTGATTCAATTCAATTTAATGGATTAAAAATATATCGGTAACTTATAATAATTGTTGCCACTAACTCTTAATCATACTTCATTATCAACAACAAATATTATAATTACTTATCTAAAATTGATTTTTATCAAAATACAGTTTATTGTGTATTATTTCATCAATTAATATAACTTTGAATTATTTCTAAATTTACTATTTACAATCAATTATAACCCTACAATTGTTTCAATTAATTGGGGTCTACATTGAATTAGTTATTTATTAACTTGCATTAACATTATTACATTTCATTCTCGTTATTAAATGCATTAACAAATTTCAAATTTTTGTTTATTCCAAATTTAAGTACCAAAATCTTATTAAATTAACAAATTTTAAACATCGAAAATTATGGGTCGTTACACTCTCCCCCACTCAAAACTTTTCATCCCCGAAAAGGAAAAAGAAGGAAAAGGAAAAAATTAAGTAGTCAATATATCTTATTCAAAATATTAATTTTATAAACAAATAAATTTACAAAATTAAATAATCTAAATAAAAATACCAGTTTATAACCATTAAATCTTTTTATACTCAAATTAATAAAGTACGGGAAACATTTTCAAAAAAATTCTAAGTTCAAAATTTACGGAAAATTTCGGCAGAGTCTCCTTTGTACGGAGAGGCTCGAGAGAAAATATAATATCAAATATAACAATATACAACATATATTTTTTAAAATAGTATATATCCCAACACGGGAAAAACAATATAATAACGCTATAAAACCATAATCCGAGAACGTACCTATTTGTCGGGCAATTAACGCTTATTTATAAAACCAAAAGCAGTAGCAATTGCTTCCATAACCTGTATTTCACTTATATAATCCAAAAGAGGTTAATAATTATATAAAATGAAATATTTAAGTTGTTTCACCCACTAACAACCCAATCAATATAAACAACAGTCACTTGCAATCAATATACAATCATATGAAGTCAATAAAATCAACCATCCATATATCCATAGCAAACAAAACAAATAGTTGTTCGGGTTTAAAACTTTAAATTATACAGAATGAAAAATAAACTACTAAGCACTGTTTACTCAAAAGTCTTAGATGAACTAAATAGATTATTCATACATCTAGCCAATTTTAAAGTATCATTGCCCAAACAACCATAACCAAACAGACAACAATTTCAAACAATAGATCAAGTTCATTCTTATTAATTTCATTTCATAACATTTATTGCTTCACTTCCTTTTCATTCATGTAATAATTTTCTTTTTAATTTACACTTATTTCTTGCAAATTTTCATATTTCAAATCAAATTTATTCGGTTATAATTCTTAAATAATTTAATTCAAATCAATTTCATATTTATCTTCCAACCTTAATTTTATTTAAGTCATTATAAACTCTATATACAATAAAATTTGAACAGATACTTAACTATATTATATAAAACAATCAAACTTTATTATTTGGCTTATTTTATATTTCAAAACAAATTTACACATAGCTAAAAATCAATAATAAAATAACATTTATATAACATCTGAAATCAATATTTATATAACCCATATATTTCTTTACAAAACTATAGAAATCATTTCAAAATATTTTATATATAGACTGCGGTGTCTGTATATAATTTTCTATCCTATCGTCAAGTGATTCGGATATTTATCATTTCAATCCGTAATTTAAAACATAAATGCGGTTATATATCCTTTCAAACTGCAATCCCGAATGAAATAAAATCGATAACAACTTGCAGTTTATAACAATATAAAATACAACATCCATTCATCCAATATAAATTATCCAACATTTATCATAATCGCCATCTGATTCAATCAATAACATCAATATATAACATATAATAAATAACAGGTATTTACTGGCAGTTTATATTCAATAATAAATTAAATAACTGTTTAACTGGCAGTTTATATGCAAAAATAAATTAAATAACAGTTTAATTCAATAAATTCAAATTAATTGAGATGATGATTAAAAATATGCCAAACAGTCATAAATAAATTTATAATCATATCATAAATCAATTTAACAAACATAAGAAATTTTAGAAGTTGTGATTGGGTTAAAACACTCACCTTTTGCATTTAAATTGAATTTAAACCAAAATATTGAACTGTCTCCCAATTCATCTGAACTGATTCCAAAATGTCCGAAATTCCGATACGATCCCAGCAAAACAAATCGCGCATGAATCCGAGCTAGTATGAAAATGTTATGAAAATTAGAAGATTGGAAAATTCTGGTCCTGGGTCGACTTCGGGTTCAACTTCGGTCCATCACCTCAAATCCCCGGTGCTTGCTCTGAGTTTTTACCAAAACGACCTGGAGCGACTCGAGTCATTTTCTTCCTCACCCTAAGTTGATGCAGGGTTTTCGCCTCTGAAACTCGAAGCGCGACCCGAAGTTGCTGCAGATCCGCAATTTTTTTTTGGAATTGAAATTGGAATGGGAAGATTAGAGTTTTTAGCCCATTGAGGAAGAGGAGCAGCAGAAATTTCTGTACGTACAGAAATGAGAAATAGAAAGACTTCTAGGGTTTATAACGATATATATATATAGACAGAACAAAATAGAAGGAAATGGGCCCGATTGGTTTAAGTTTTTTACGATAATTGACCCGAAAAGCCCGTTTCGATTTCGGAACGGAAATGGATCAACCCACATATCAAAACATATGTTTTTTAATATTTTAAACACAATGGAATAGGTTTCAAGTCCAAATTCCATCGTATGAAGAAGTTATGCTAAAATCAAGTTATTTCAAATTGATTTCAATTGATTTTAATTAATTGATTTCTAGGCGTTTTGAGCCCGTACGATCAAACGACAAGTCCGATCGCTGCAAAACTTGAAATCCTACAATAATTCACTATTACAAATCCGATGAAGCTGGTTTCGTCGAAATCCGAATCATTGGCCAAAATGGCTATTTTTACATTAATTAAATAAATTAATAATTATTTAATTAAATCAAAATTTTAATTTCGATCCTATAATTGACAAATTTTATCATTTTTAAATTTCTTAATCATTTACACAAATTTAAATAAATTTAGATGTCAATTTGGAGTTGATAAATTTATCAATTTTAGTGTTAATCTCAATTTCATTAAATTCAGAAATTATAAATTTAATTTTCAATAATTCTATTTAATTCACTTTTCATTCTATTATTCAATTCATTGCTATCAACCGGATGAAATTAACATTGGATTCATGATCTATTACATTAATATTCTCAAATTCCATCAAAAATTCAATTACGTAATATCTAGATATTAAATTTCATTTAATTGCAATTAATCCAATTATTATAGTTCAAATCCCAATAAATTGATAAATCTTTATTTCCACTCCTTTAATTCAACAAATTGTCCTGTTATGAATAACATAACATTATTTTCAAATATTACATTAATTAACATTAACGTAATATTTAATTTAGATTTATTGCATTTGATTCAATTCAATTTAGTGGATTAAAAATATATCGGTAACTTATAATAATTGTTGTCACCAACTCTTAATCATACTTCATTATCAACAACAAATATTATAATTACTTATCTAACATTGATTTTATCAAAATACAGTTTATTACGTATTAATTCATCAATTAATATAACTTTGAATTATTTCTAAATTTACTATTTACAATCAATTATAACCCTACAATTGTTTCAATTAATCGGGGTCTGCATTAAATTAGTTATTTATTAACTTGCATTAACATTATTACATTTCATTCCCGCTATTAAATTCATTAAGAAATTTCAAATTTTTGTTTATTCAAATTTAAGTACCAAAATCTTATTAAATTAACAAATTTTAAACATCGAAAATTACAGGTCGTTACACTCTCCCTCACTCAAAACTTTTCGTCCCCGAAAAGGAAAAAGGAGGGAAAGGAAAAAATTAAGTAGTCAATATATCTTATTCAAAATATTAATTTTATAAACAAATAAATTTACAAAATTAAATAATCTAAATAAAAATACCAATTTATAACCATTAAATCTTTTTCTACTCAAATTAATAAAGTTCGGGAAACATTTTCAAAAAATTCTAAGTTCAAAATTTACGGAAAATTTCGGTAGAGTCTCCTTTGTACGGAGAGGCTCAAGAGAAAATATAATATCAAATATAACAATATACAACATATATTTTTAAAAATAATATATATCCCAACACGGGAAAAACAATATAATAACGCTGTAAAACCGTAATCCGAGAACGTACCTATTTGTCGGACAATTGACGCTTATTTATGAAACCAAAAGCAGTAGCAATTGCTTTCATAACCTATATTTCACTTATATAATCCAAAAGAGGTTAATAATTATATAAAATGAAATATTTAAGTTGTTTCACCCACTAACTACCCAATCAATATAAACAACAGTCACTTGCAATCAATATACAATCATATGAAGTCAATAAAATGAACCATCCATATATCGATAGCAAATAAAACAAATAGTTGTTCAGGTTTAAAACTTTAAATTGTACAGAATGAAAAATAAACTACTAAGCGCACTGTTTACTCAACAGTCTTAGATGAACCAAATAGATTATTCATACATCCAGCCAATTTTAAAGTATCCCTGCCTAAACAACCATAAACCAAACAAACAACAATTTCAAACAATAGATCAAGTTCATTCTGATTAATTTCATTTCATAACATTTATTGCTTCACTTCCTTTTCATTCATGTAATAATTTTCTTTTTACGCTTATTTCTTTTTAATTTACACTTATGTCTTGCAAATTTTCATATTTCAAATCAAATTTATTCGGGTATAATTCTTAAATAATTTAATTCAAATCAATTTCATGTTTATCTTCCAACCTTAATTTTATTTAAGTCGTTATAAACTCTATATATAATAAAATTTGAACAGATACTTAACTATATTATGTAAAACAATCAAACTTTATTATTTGGCTTATTTTATATTTCAAAACAAATTTACACATAGCTAAAAATCAATAATAAAATAACATTTATATAACATCTGAAATCAGTATTTATATAACCCATATATTTCTTTACAAAACTATAGAAATCATTTCAAAATATTTTATATATAGACCGCGGTGTCTGTATATAATTTTCTACCCTATGGTCAAGTGATACAGATATTTATCATTTCAATCCGTAATTTAAAACATAAATACAGTTATATATCATTTCAAACCGCAATCCCGAGTGAAATAAAATCCATAACAACTTACAGTTTATAACAATATAAAATACAACATCCATTCATCCAATATAAATCATCCAACATTTATCACAATCATCATCCAATTCAATCAATAACATCAATATATAATAGATAATAAATAACAGGTATTTACTGGAAGTTTATATTCAATAATAAATTAAATAACTGTTTAACAGGCAGTCTATATGCAAAAATAAATTAAATAACAATTTAATTCAATAAATTCAATTTAACTAAGATTATGATTAAAAATATGCCAAACAATCATAAATAAATTTATAATCACATCATAAATCAATTTAACAAACATAAGAAATTTTAGAAGTTGTGATTGGGTTAAAACAGTCACCTTTTGAATTTAAGTTGAATTTAAATCCAATTTAAACCCAAAAATTGAATAGTCTCAAAATTCATCCAAACCAGCGCCAAAAAGTCTAAAATTTCGAAAGGATCCCAGCAAAACAAACCGCGCGTGAATCCGAGCTCGTATGAAAAAGTTATGAAAATTAGAAGATTGGAAAATTCTGGTCCTGGGTCGACTTTGGGTTCAACTTCGGTCCACCGCCTCAAATCCCCAGTGTTTGCTCTGAGTTTTTGCCAAAACGACCCGGAGCAACCCGAGTCATTTTCTTCCTGACCCAAAGTTGATGCATGGTTTTTGCCTCTGAAACTCGAAGCGATGCCCGAAGTAGCTGCAGATCCGCAAAATTTGTTTTTTGGAATTGAAATTGGATTAGGAAGATTAGGGTTTTCACCCATTGAGGAACAGGAGGAGCAAAAAATTTTGTACGTACAAAAATGAGAAATAGAAAGACTACTAGGGTATATAACGATATATATATATATATAGGCAGAACAAAATAGAAGGAAATGGGCCCGATTGGTTTGAGTTTTTTACGATAATTGACCCGAAAAGCCCGTTTCGATTTCGAAACGGAAATGGATCAACCCATGTATCAAAATATATGTTTTTAAATATTTTAAACGCAATGAAACTGGTTTCAAGTCCAAATTCCATCATATGAATAAGTTATTCTAAAATTAAGTTATTTCAAATTGATTTCAGTTGATTTTAATTAATTGATTTCCAGGCGTTTCGAGCCCGTACGATCAAACGACAACTCTGATCGCTGCGAAACTTGAAATCCTACAATAATTCAATGTTACGAATCCGATGAAACTAGTTTCGTCGAAATCCGAGTCACTAGCCAAAATGCCTATTTTTATAAATTAATAATTAGTTACACCAAATTTTTAATTTCATCCTATAATTGACAAATTTTATCATTTTTAAATTTCTTAATCATTTAAATAAATTTAAATAAATTTAGATGTCAATTTAGAGTTGATAATTTTATCAATTTTAGTGTTAATCTCAATTTCATTAAATTCAGATATTATAAATTTAATTTTCAATAATTCCATTCAATTCACTTTTCATTCTATTATTCAATTCATTGCTTTCAACCGGATGAAATTAATATTGGATTCATGATCCATTACATTAATATTCTCAAATTCCATCTAAATTTCAATTAACGTAATATTTAGATATTAAATTTCATTTAATTGCAATTAATCCAATTACCATAGTTCAAATCCCAATAAGTTGATAAATCTTTATTTCCACTCCTTTAATTCAACAAATTTTCCTATTATAAATAACATTGACATTATTTTCAAATATTACCTTAATTAACATTAGCGTAATATTTAATTTAGATTTATTGCAATTGATTCAATTCAATTTAATGGATTAAAAATATATCGGTAACTTATAATAATTGGTGCCACTAACTCTTAATCATACTTCATTATCAACAACAAATATTATAATTACTTATCTAACATTGATTTTATCAAAATACAGTTTATTGCATATTATTTCATCAATTGATATAACTTTGAATTATTTCTAAATTTACTATTTACAATCAATTATACCCTACAATTGTTTCAATTAATTGGGGTCCGCATTAAATTAGTTATATATTAAATTGCACTAACATTATCACATTTCGTTTCCGTTATTAAATTCATGAACAAATTTCAAAAAAAAAATTATTCCAGATTTAATTACCAAAATTTTATTAAATTAACAAATTTTAAACATCGAAAATTACGGGTCATTGCACCTTTGGAGTTGGAGCTTCACTTGGAGATCCATCTATCGATTCTGCTTTCAGTTATTCAGTTGATTCCAATAATGTATTCAGATTTTGTATTTGACCATTATATTGAGACATCTATGTATTCGAGACCTCTGTTGTATCCTATTTAACTTTGTTATATATATATATATATATATATATATATATAGTAGCTTCATGAACTACTATTCTTTTGTTTCCGCTGCATTATTGTTATATTACACCGTGTCTGCGATTCTGTGATTATTTTTATTTACTGTGTATGCTGAATTTGCCAAATATAAATTAACAATTTGCTATTTTGAGCAATTCAAATCCAATATGTGTGGATGCGAATTGTTGAAAATATCGAGATGTTATAGTAGGTATCAGACCAGGTTTTAGGCAAAACTTTGCATATAAAGTAAATTTAATTACAGAATCACTTTCGTTCGATCATGAATTCCTTCCTCTTTGACTCGGTTTCCTTTGAATTTTGGAACTTCCCTATTCGTTCTGAAATCCACTCTTGTCTTCCCGAATCCAAATTCTTCTTGATTCTGGAGTATCCCATAGCTTCACTGAATGATTGTAAAAGGGTGAAACTCCTTTACAACAAGCATTGGTTCGCTAAAGATTACTGTATCCTCAGTTTACGATGCTATCTATCTCCTGCTATGCCTGAATTTTATCTCTGGCAATCGAATGTTGATTAGCCTCAGAATTCTGCATCGATCTTATTTATAAGTCCAGGTTGACCCGGTTAAGGTCGTCCGCGATTTATATAAGTCTATCCATTCTTTTCACTCTTTGAAAACTATTTATCTCCCTATCGAATGTATCTTCTAGTTAAATGTTTTTAGTTAGGATCCCTCTATATTTGAATCGCTAGTGAGGGAGTGTATTTGTATTAATATAAAAATGTTTATATTGTGTTGTTTGAGTTGTTGATGTTGATTTGCGATTTTCGTTCGTCTGATCAACGTTATCGATAGGAATTCCAAAACACTTGAACAGAGCAAACTGACACAATTGTTTTCAAAAAAGTTATTAGTTTTGTATGATTATATTATGTATATATATAAGTAAATTTTCTTGAAGATAATTGTTAAATGAATTGGTTAACAAAATGATAATATTTGATTTTCATTTATTGTTTTGTATACTATTGGCTATGGCATAATATAAATAAATGAATTATAAACAAGGTTTACAAATTAACTTAGAATTTTAAATGAATTTAGAATTTAGAATTTGAGAATTTAATTTCTGGTAACTCCAAACTTTGATTTTAAAGCTTTAAATGTATATTATTGAAAGTATTTTCGAATAGAAATTGTTTCCAAAGAATTTTATATGTTTAAATCAATGCTCTCCTTTTTTGTCGTTAGAAAATAATTTCGGTGATGGTGGCCGCATCATCGACATTCATTTTCAAGTTTCAGAGTGGAGAGACAATTTTGTAGCTTTGCTACACTTTTGTTTTGGAAAATAAATTTGATATGAATTTCTAAAATATGATTTGAATTATAATATATATAAAAATATAGGTATATGATTATAGATTTTATTTGATATATATATATATATATATAGTGTGTGTGTGTGTGTATTTATCTCTGAATGGTTTGAATTGAATTGAAAATTTAATTCTTAAAATTTTGTTAAAGAATGATTTTAATTATAAATAAATCCAAACTTTTTGAATAAAAATTTAAACTTGAAAAAAATTTGAATTAGAAATTTTACTTGTATAATATTCAATTACATCCAAATATAACTTACATAAATCCTTCAGAAGTTGAATAGGTAATTGAATAATTTACAATGTGAAATGATGTTAAGGGAAATTTTGAATAAATTTGAGTAGTTGTAATAAGTACAAGTATACTTAATATATGTGATAAAATATATTAAGTGGAATAAATTTAATAGTTATTTGGAATAAAGAAAGATTAAATTTGTTGAATAAATTAGAATTATAACAAATGACTATTCAAATCTATGATTATAGAAAAGGTTAATTGAGACAAATTGAATATTAGATAATGAATAAATAAATAGAAATTAGGAATAGTTAAGACTAAGTTATAAGAAAATTTAATTAAGTAAAGTAAATCAAATGGACCTAATAAATGGGATAAATAAAAATAAATTTTTGTTTTGAAAGAAACCTTTTATATCAAATAATAATAAATTGAAATAAAATCAACTTAATGAAATTCATTGAATTTAAAATCAGTTATTTAATGTTAATCAATCGAAAATTTAAATCTATATGGTTTTAAATTAATTTTTTTTATTTTGGTTTTCAATCTATTTTTCTTTCCAGTTGTTTCTATTCTCCTACCTCCTTCCTTTTCGGGGATGAAAAGTTTTGAGTGGGGGAGATTGTAACGACCCGTAAATTTTAATAAATTTTTTAAGTAGTCAATTGAATTTTTGGAAAATTTTAAATATTTGAATTTGTAAATAAAAATTTAATATTTGGAATATGTCTATTTCAATATAGCAAGTTGTAAAATTTCAATTAATAATGTGGAAGTTTATTTTCTTATGTAATTTTATTTAAACTCAAATCAGTTAAAAATTAATGATGATAGAATATTTTCCAAATCTGAATATTTTTCTATAGAAAATTTGTAAATCATCTTTTGAGTGAGACGTCATATTTCGTTTCTTTAATTTTTACTATTATTGCTCCGTTTATCTTATTTTCAGCAAATTATCAGCATTTTCGGTACCGATTATCGAATTTTGATAGGATGATTGTGCCAGTGACATCTGTATTTTGATCATCTCGTCGCACTGATCTATACAGTATATTCAATTCTATGATTTGAAGTTTGGTACATTTCTAAAGCCTTTTGGTTTCCGGTGCCTTTTATTTCTATAATATAAATTCAATAGCCGGAAACTGTTTGTATTCTTTAAATCAACAGTTTTGACTTTACATTATTCATTTATTCTGTCTGTTCATTCTTAGATATAATACATATTCCAGATTAATAAATATTATACAAAGAGTTTTGCCTCCAAAAAAATTTCTGCTCTTTGCTGAGACCTCCACCCCACTTCCCCCTCTGCCCCTATCCTTTTCTCAGCAACCTTCCACCCATTATTCTTCATTGATCCAGCCAGCCTTATGTAGTCGCCCTTCTTGCCGAAATCTTGCTCTCGCCACGTCTCATGAAGCGGCCTAACTTTATTTCTACGCGACAACCACCCTCACGCAAGCCTCTATCGTATCTACTCGAATCGCCATCACCTAAGCGAGCAGCCCAAGTTCGACCTCTGCTATTAGTCCAATCGAGCATAGCACATAAGGATATGATATACATAATCTTTTTTGAGATAAGCTCGCTCCTTCTCTTCTCTGGCTTGCGTATTCTGTTAATTTCCTCTGATATATATTATGTGTGTGTATATTAGTTGAAAATTTTTGAAACAAATTATTATTTACACATGTATATAGTGTGTGTGTGGCATGTTTAAAGGTTGTGTTTGTGGGTTTATGTGTGTATTTGTATATAATCTAAGATTATATACTGTTATATATATTGATGTTTTGATTGTATATATAGATCTATATGTATAGAGATATAATGGTGTGTGTATATATATATATATATATTTTGAAAGGCAGAACATTTTATAGTTTTACAAATATATATATATATATATATATATATATAAAGAAGTATATATTGGATATTAACTAAATATTTTGTAAGTTGTATATATGGTATTTATATATGTATACATATACATATATATATATAGACTTTGTATGTCAGTATATATATGAATTTTATAATATGTTGTGCATATACAAGTTCACATGTATATTATATATTTGTGATATTGATTTCAAAGTACATACGAATATAAGTTTATAATAATATTTATTCGTTATACATATACATATACATATACATACATACATACATATATATATATATTATAGTAAGTTATGTTAGTGCCTCAATTGTTGGATTTTAATGACAACAACTATACAATTATGTCAAAGAATCTCTAAGCTAATTTGCAGGTACATGAGCATCAAAAAGAGATAATCAAATACATTCAAAATGAAGATACACATTACAAAAGGATGAAAGAATGTACATGGAGATACAAGAAGATATATATATGATAGAGACAAGACGAATGTGACAAACAAAGTATTATTAGTCATAGAGTGTCGTGTCTAGAATTTATAAATGTTAAAATCTTCTCCAAATAGTATACACACATATATATTCATATTTTAATTGAAAATTCAAATTTTCGAAAATTTCATGGAGCGGGACTCGAACCCAGGTCACTAGTTCAGAAGGCAAGTGCTATAACCAATTGAGCTATGATAATTTTTAGTTACATGTCAAATTCAGACGTTTGAAATGGTCATTTCAGACATCTGAATCTGTAATCAAAACTGAAATTTCATACAATATTCAGACGTCTGAATTGGAAATTTCAGACGTCTGAATCTAGTCAAAAATGACCTATTTCCTTTCTGGTTTGCACGTTATCAATTTTAGAAGTCTAAATTTTTCAATTCAGAAGTCTGAATATCTATAACGGCTATATTTTTCAAAGAGGCACTTTCATTCGTGAAGAGATGCGTCCTTCATTTCAATAGATATGAACATACCTCTTCATGATAACTCTTCACGAACAAATGCACCTATTTATAATCTATATAAACACATTAGAATCATTCTTTTCAACAATCAATACAATCTATTCTTAATCTACTTTGATTCTAACACTCTTGTGCATTCAAGTTCATACAAAATAATTCATTTACTTCCATATTCTTCACACACACACACACAGATATATATATATATATATATATATATATATATATATATATCAAAAGGAGAAGATTATAGGAAGGTTGTATTATGAAGAGACAAATCCATGTTATCAAGTACACACTGTGTCAAATACTCTTTGTATAAGTTAAAGTCCTGTTCTGCTGTTCAGGCGAGTGAAGTCCTCTTCGGTTGTTGAGGCGAAATCATGTTTTGCTGCTCAGGTCCCTTGTTTGGCTGTTCAATGGTTGTATAGACCTGTTCCTTCGGGTTAAGTGAGGGTTGTTGTTAGTGAAATTCCAGAAGGAGTCTGGGACTGGACGTAGAACGGGAAGTTCGAACCAGTATAAAAATTCCTGGTGTGCTTGTTTGATTTTTACTTATTTACATTGCTATAGTATTTTAGTTTATTTCCGCACTAGTATAGTATAATTCCATATAGCACGATCTGCACCACCACTTTCAATTGGTATTAGAGCCTGGGATTCTAGAGATCGTAACAACATCCTAGAATAAATGGCTACAAAGAAATCTAGTCAAGGCAATAAGAAGTGGAAGAGCAATAAAGAAAAATCAAAGGAGCAAACAAACAAATGCTTCATGGCAAAAGATAATGAGGTTAGTGATCTTACTTTTGATGATATGATAGAAATAAATTCAGAACTTCTAGACTATTTAAAAAGTCTCAAAAGAAAATATAAGTAAGCTCTGGAAAATCAGAAGAAAGCAGAATTCGAAAGAGATATTTATTCGGGATTATTGAAAATTCTCAACCTACTTCAAATAAGAAGGGATTAGGTTATGTTAAGAATTCAAAAGCTCACAAAGATAAAAGTGGTTTAGGATATAATAAAACTGATCGTAGAAATAGCACTAGATATGCTTTCATGTATAGTAAAAATGATAGTGCTAAATTTCGAGTAAAGTCTAAATCCAATTTTTATAGAAATTCAAATACTACTATGACCAATAATGTTTATAATTTCTCTAGAAGTACAAAATCATTGAATGGAAATATGAATAAAAATTATCTAAGTATTTGGGTTCCTGTTAATTGGAAAAATAGAGAAAAATACATTAATGATTATTTTGATATGGTAGTTAATAATGAAAATTATATCTATAAAGGTTCAACCATACCCAAATGGGCATGGTTTCCCAAGACCTAACCCTCCAGACCCTAAAATAGTAAATGGGTACCGAAAATGATTATTATTTATTGCAGGTACTCGGAGAAACAAAAGGAAAAGGATAGATTTTGGAATTTTAAAGAATGTTCCATACGTTAATAGAATTACGTGCTTACAATGAAATATGGACTTCAACAAATATGGTAAAATCTATTTTATTTTTCCTTCATAATTAATAATGAGTTTATCTTGTTATTTACAAGATATTTTATATAATTTATTATATTCCCTCATTCTTTTTGATAATGACAAAGGGGGAGAAATTCATATGCATATTAATAGATGGAGATATTATACTTAGTGGGAGATGTTATACTTAGGGGGAGCTTTAAACATATTGATATTTTATATATATATATATATATATATATAGAATGAATATATTTTAAAAATTGTATAGTTGTCATCATCAAAAAGGGGGAGAATGCTAGAACCTCAATTGTTGGATTTTAATGACAACAGCTATACAATTATATCAAAGAATCTCTAAGCTAATTTGTAGGTACATGAGCATCAAAAAGAGATAATCAAATACATTCAAAATGAAGATACACATTACAAAAGGATGAAAGAATGTACATGGAGATACAAGAAGATATATATACGATAGAGACAAGACGAATGTGACAAACAAAGTATTATTAGTCATAGAGCGTCGTGTCTAGAATTTATAAATGTTAATATCTTCTCCAAATAGTATACACACATATACATTCATATTTTAATTGAGAAATCAAGTTTTCAAAAATTTCATGGAGCGGGACTCGAACCCGGGTCACTAGTTCAGAAGGCAAGTGCTCTAACCATTTGAGCTATGGTAATTTTTAGTTACATGTCAAATTCAGACGTCTGAAATGGTTATTTCAGACGTCTGAATCTGTAATCAAAATTGAAATTTCATACAATATTTAGACGTCTGAATTGGTAATTTCAGACGTCTGAATCTGGTCAAAAATGACCTATTTCCTTTCTGGTTTGCCCGTTATCAATTTCAGAAGTCTGAATTTTTCAATTCAAAAGTCTGAATATCTATAACGGCTATATTTTTCAAAGAGGCACTTTCATTCGTAAAGAGATGCGTCCTTCATTCAATAGATATGACCATATCTCTTCATAATAACTCTTCACGAACAAATGCACCTATTTATAATCTATATAAACACATTAGAATAATTCTTTTCAACAATCAATACAATCTATTCTTAATCTACTTTGATTCTAACACTCTTGTGCATTCAAGTTCATGCAAAATAATTCATTTACTTCCATATTCTTCACACACACACACACACACACACACACACATATACCAAAAGGAGAAGATTATAGGAAGGTTGTATTATCAAGAGACAAATCCGTGTTATCAAGAACACACTGTGTCAAATACTCTTTGTATAAGTTAAAGTCCTGTTCTGCTATTCAGGCGAGTGAAGTCCTCTTTGGCTATTGAGGCGAAATCCTGTTCTACTGCTCAGGTCCCTTGTTCGGCTATTCAAGGGTTGTATAGACCTGTTCCTCCGGGTTAAGTGAGGGTTGTTGTTAGTGAAATTCCAGAAGGAGTCTGGGACTGGACGTAGAACGGGAAGTTCGAACCAGTATAAAAATTCCTGGTGTGCTTGTTTGATTTTTACTTATTTACATTGCTATAGTATTTTAGTTTATTTCCGCACTAGTATAGTATAATTGCATATAGCATGATCCACGGTCACTTTCAGGGGATATATATATATATATATATATATATATATATATTATAAGTTTGGTCTGTTAGTCCATCTTATATAGTCGGTGTGTGTGTGTGTGTATCACCTGCTGTATATATATTAAAAGTTGCTTTATTACCTGATGTATGTATATTAATTTATAGAAATATGAAAGTACATAGGTTTGTACTGATTCATATTGTCTGATTTAGTTCACATATATGATTTTAATAGTTTTAAAATGGTAGATATATTTTGTTAATATTATGTAAGCTTTATATGTGATCAATTTGTATATATGTTGTAAATGAGTATTAGTTTATATAAATATATTATATGATAATATATGTAACTGGTTGTGACAGTTAAGTATATATATGTGTTGATTCAAGAATATAATTTGTATATATGTTTAAACTAATTTTAACATATAAAAGAAAAGTATGTGAGTTATATATATATATATATATATATATATATATATATATCTGTGTGTGTATAGTGTATATATGTGGAGATTTCTTTAAAAGTTATTTATTGATTTTAAATTTATATATAAATTATTTTAATATATAAACTATTTTAAAGAATTTTCATATATGTACTCTTTTCAACATCTAAACTGTTTAGGTATTTTAAATGTAAACAATGATTTTTAATTTTAACATTCGTCTTAACAATTAATATTGATTTCATGGGAAATAACATATATATATATATATATATTATGTTTCTATCTAGATGATTCTGATTCGTTCTCATCAATTCAAACTATCAGTCTTGTTCGTCGAGTTTGTGTTCACCTCACCTTGCTTTGGAATTCGTAGCTTGCTTTATTTTCAAACTCTCTAGTCTCAAAAGATGAGCAATCACTCACGATTAACATTCTTATATTTATTAAATTTTATTTCAATTGAAACGACAATTGAAATATGCTTCTATTAGTTATTTACATTGCTATATATATGCTATTATCTGTACCTATTCACATGGGACATCTGACACCATTATCTATTATTTATATTGATGATATGTGCCTGTTATATTATTATCATATCTGTTATCACTTTGCAAGTTCCCTGTTAGTATTGAATTCCCTATGGATTGAAATGATACATACCCGAACGATCTATAGAATAGGAGAAAATCGTTATGGGTTGAAATGATAAACCCAAGCGATTTTCATGAATTGAATTTGGGATTGCGGATTGAAATGATATATACCCATCTATATTTAAATTGTGGATTGAAATGATAAATATCCGTATCACCGACTGTATGATAGAAAATTATATACAGGCATCGTTGGTTAATATATATATATATATAGACACACACACACATATATATATTGAAATGATTTCCAAGGTTGAATTTATTTAAGAATTATACTCAAATAAGCTTGATTTGAAATTTATTAAATTTGGGATTTTAAAGATGTGATTTTATAACTTGATTTTTGACTAAAAGTGATTTATATGAATATTTCAAATTTACATAAATTGAAATGGTATATTTAGTTTTATTTAAATTTGAAATTTGAAGTTTTACTTAAATTTTATTTGAATGATTAAGTAAATATTTTAAAATAAATAATAGTAAAGTGAATTTGATATATATATATATGATATTGTCAAATTTATTTTTGAAAATGTTGAATACTTAAAGCTTTGAAGTATATTGAAATTAAAATGGTTTATTTTATGGTTCAAATCTGTTTTTGAAATCGATATAAATGGAAATGGTTTATTGAGAAACTGAATTGAATTGAAATTGATGATTTGAAATTGGATTAAATTTGAATTTTGGAATTTGAGTTGATTTGGAACCGATTTGTGAAATTTGAGGAAGCTATTTTATTATATAAAGTATATTTAAATTATATTTAAAACCATTTATTTATTTTACTTTATAAACTATTTTCATATAAACTAATTTAATATAAATCATTTTTAATATAAACTATTTTAATATACTAATTCTTTTACTATAAACTATTTTGACTTATAACTATTTTTATATAAACAATTTTATTTTGTAAACTATTTTATTATATATACTATTATTAATATCTAAACTGTCTAAGTGGTGGAAGTTATGTTTTTAAAGTTATGATTTCATAGTGATATGATTTCCAAAGAGTTATAATTTCAAGTGTTTTGATTTAGAAAGTGCTATAACTTTGAAGTGCTATGATTTTGGAAATGATATTCTATTAATATGGTTTTGAAATGGAAATGATATCGTATTGATATGGTTTTGATATGAAAATAATATTTTGGTTTTAAAGTATAAACTATTTTGAAATGACCGACGTGTTATAGTAACGATGGATTGTTAAAGAGACCGGGATTGGATATTGTCATACTCTCTGCCAATATCGAAAACCGCTTTAACAACCATATACGCGGTGGAGATTCTAGAATGAAGTAGGATGGTGGCAACGATCCTATATAAGGTATATACGTGGACCCAACTCCCATGAGTTGGCATAAGGTGGCCAAAACAGGAGCAATTGACAGGCCATGTGAGGTAGCTCCTCCGATCGGGAACATTCCTTCGATACTATATTCCGACTTTGTGATTGATTTGGTGGCAACAATTTATTTTTTTAATTTGAAAGTGTGTTCCGAGGTGGACGGTAGTGGCTGTTATGCGTTACCACCATTCTGGAAGTATAATTGGTATATCTACCCTGGCATTGCCTAGTTGTGCCGTGTCACCTACCCTATTGAGCCCACTACGAGTTTGTTTTGTACCATTCCTATGGAGTGCCCTCTGACGACGCCCCATACGAGGGAGATTACGGTATTGTATAGACTATGGGAATATATAAAATGTGTTAAGGTGGAAAAGGTATAGCCTTAATGCTATTTTAATAGTTTACTTTACTATTGACATTATTATAATAGCGTATATTACTAAATAGTAGATAGTTTAACGGATCCTTAGAGGATGGTTATCCCAAACATCCTTTGAGTTACTTATATTTCAGTTGTTGTTTCACTTGAGTTGGATTTATTGATATAAGAATGTTAATCCTGACTCGAGTGTTTTGTGTTTTGCTTTACGCTCGTTTCAGACTGAGTGTACCTGTATTCAAGACTCACATTTGGAGTTGGAGCTTCACATGGAGATCCTTCTATTGATTCTGTTTTCAGTTATTCATTTGATTCCCGTGATGTATTCTGATTTTGTATTTGAGTATTATATTGAGAAATATATGTATTCGAGGCCTCTGTTGTATCCTATTTAACTCTGTTATATATATATATATATATATATAGTAGCTTCATGAACTACTATTCTTTTGTTTTTGCTGCATTATTGTTATATTACTCGGTGTCTGTGATTCTATGATTATTTTTATTTACTGTATATGCTAAGTTTGCCAAACATAAATTAACAATCTGGTATTTTGAGCAATTCAAATCCGGCATGTGTGGATGCAAATTGTTGAAAATATCGGGATGTTACACGTCGGCCCCATTTCCTCACCCTCCGCTACTACAACTACATAGACGATAATTTCTACGTCTTCTCCATGAGCCGCATCTACTAGGGTTATTCACAACACCAATTCCACGTCTTCTCCACCTAACCGCAGAAACTAGGGTCACTTCCACACGAATCCAGATCCAATATCTTTTCTAGCTTTGCCGTTCAACTAACGCTGATGGATTAATAGACAATCGACTATGGTTAGTTCACTGATCTACGTTTATGTATTTAGTTTCTACCTATTATATCTGTTTTCCCTGCGTTTCCCCTGCAAATCATCAGTTGACTAAGATGTGTGGAATCTCAAACTTACTCATTGTTATTTACCCTTAAATACGAAGTGATTAGGTTCATAGTTATTATGTTCATTGTCAATATCTAAGTTCTAAAACTGTATTATCCAACGGCTTAGTTCATTCCTATCCCCATTTCATTGTAATCCTTCAATTTTTTTATCCAAAAAGCACTTTATCTTTGGTTGATGTTAAGAGAGAGTATGCATAAAAGACCTGGGAATAATTTTCCTTTTTTTCTTTCTTTTGTTATGTATCTGATGATAAGGGATGCAAGTGGGATAAAACTCAGCGGATTATTTTTTTTCCTTATTTTTTCTAAAACTTAGTTTATTTGATTAAAAATTAATTATCGTTCCATTACTTATAGTAGTTTAACCATATTGTTCTCATATTGGCTTGAGAAGTTAAAGTCTCAATCATTTTACTGTCCACTTTTAGACTATAGATATATAAGCAGGTAAAAATAATGTATGTCGATGCATACACATAATCAAACACTTGCAGTTTGGTATGATTTTTTAGAGAGATTACAAAATCCAAATAATTTGCATCTCCATCTCTACATATTGAAAAATATACCATTTGACAGTAAGCATGATCATAATGATCTATCACTCATGTGTATGTAGATGTGGGTTTCATTTATTTATCTCTACTTACTAATAATGTAAATTCAATCCACTAATTTCAGAAGTGTCCTTTTGAGTTACACAAAATACCTTAAACGGTTCCCTATCATGCATACACGCATACTACTATTTCCCCTGATTTGGTTTCTTCCCCAATTCGTCTAGATTCCCAAATTCAATTCTTGAAATCATTGATTTGATTCATCACCACCGTCTTTCCAGATTCTTTGGAAATTTGTTATGTTACTATGCAAAATTCTAAAATCATAGTGTATGTTTAATTAATTATTTAAATATAGGGAGTAAAAAATGTAAATTGGGATTATAATACTCCATACACTATTTGACATATTTCTCGAAGGACTTTCATTTTCAACTATTTAAGATTTTATTTATTTTTATGATGATATATGGGAACTTATTACATCCTTTTATTCACGTTTTTAAAAAAAAGCAAGAGATGCAAGTGAACATCAGTTGGAATTTACATCCAGTTGCTAGCCAGGAAGTGGATTTTATGTAAGAAATCTCTATGATGCTTCCTAATCAGGAACTGCATATTTAAGTATGAGATAAGTAGAGTTATGCCAGTGACTTTTGTAAACTAATAATTTACAATCTTTCAAATTCAAGCTTTAGGCATAGTTATAAAAACCCGAAATGTGCTTTCTAATGCAATTCCTATGCTACAAGCTAAAACTTAACAGAAAATTGTATAACCTTCTCTTTATATTGCTCAATGTTATTCAAAAATAGATCACTATTTGTGTAGCGACCCGACTTTCTACCACTAGAAAGACGCATCACTAATTAAGAAAGAAAGAGATAGAAGAAGAAAGAAAGAGAAGAAAGAAAAACAACACATCAGAATCTCACAGCGGAACGAATGAAATATAATATATAACATATACATAGTATCATATACATCAGAGTACACAACTATACATCTCAATTTAGACAGTTATAACATCTTTGTCTAATATACAATACAAGAACATCAACATAGAATAACACACAGCGGAAACTCTAACTATATCTACACGCTGAAGCCTCCTGCTCCAAAGCTCCTCCAGAATTCGTCAAGGATAACCTGAATCACTTGACTACTCATACATAATATGAGTACCCAAGAGTTTAATAAAACAGAAAATAAACACTCGGGTCAGACAGGGGTCTGGTGTGAGTAAACGGTTTAAATTGCTTAACTTTAGAAAATCCTTTGAAAAGAAAAGGTATTACGTAAGACTTCCCACACATAAACATGAAAAAGTTTTTACCTTACGCTAACCAAAGCATTTGATAGGAAATCCAATGATATTATAATAGTGTCTAGGGTTTTCAAGTAAATATGAAATAGCCGAAATTGTTACATCTATTAAATTCCAGCTACTAGCCACAAAAGTGGGTAATACAAATAAAACCGTAGGGTCTCGTAGGGAAAATGGGTTTCCATCAATGGAAGGGCTACTGGGGTACCACCCGTCACAGTACGTGGCCTAGACCACCGTACCGAGGAGCCACCCTAACTCCCCTGCAACACAAGGACGGAACCATTCATTACTGAACAGTCCCGAACAAGACCACCTCGCAGTTGGCTGTAGATCCAACTGCCCATACAGCCGAAATAAAAAGGGACTTCTAGACAGGGATGTATCTCACTCTCAAGTGGGGGCTACCCACGAAGCCTTGCTGCACCTCCCCTGTTTTAGCCATTCCCGGTTGATGAGGCTTGAGGCTGCGATTACCTTTATAGGACACATTTATCTTAGAATGCTCATCGTCCGCCTGACGATGTGTTGAAAGCATTCAATCCATACAAATCCGTTCCGGGTTCGAACGGAACCGAAGGCACTATCTCGTTGCACTCATTTTGGAATCGCCCTCAGAGTCAACGACCATAGCCCTTGCACTCTGAATCACCATCTCGAACCTATAAGTACTATTCCGTCAAACTCATTACGGAATCACCCACAGAGTTATAGTGACGTATAGTTCTTACACCTCGAGTCTTCACTTGCTCCACTTGGATTCACGACCTAACGTTTAATTGGAATCGATGTGGTTTTCGGATATCCAAATATGGAAATCCGATCCCGGTCTCACCGAATCCAAATGCCATTTTAATGTCCAAGTTGTACTTAAGGGATTTAAACAATAGATATTCAGAATATCACTTAAACATAAATGGATGATTCACATTACACAGATAGATAATCCACTATTATCACATTCATCCATACATATCACAAAGCATCATATATATCACACCTGAGATATATCACATTCATATCATCACATATCAACCAAAGACATACAATAACATCCAATACCATTAACTCATCCAATGATACTTATCAACCAATCAATAACCATCCATAAACAAGTTTGATCCAAACTTAATTAATTTAATTAATCCTTAAATTAAATTAATCCTTACTTAATCACTTGGATTATCATCAATCCATCTTACTTATTCATTAATTAATTACAAATTAATTAACTAATATCTCTTAATTACTCACTTTAATTAATCATCCCTGATTAATTATTACTTAATTACTTTAAGTAATTATTCCTTAATTACAATTTTAATTAATCATCTTGATTAATTACTTCTTAATTATACCAAATAATTATCTCCTAATTGCCCTTTTAAATTAATCAACCTTGATTAATTATTCTTTAATTATTCTGATAATTATTCCTTAATTATCCTTTAATTAATCACACCTGATTAATCACCTTTTAATTAGTCACACTTGATTAATTACTTTTAATTAATTATACTTGATTAATTACTTTTTAATTAATCACATTTAATTAATTACTTTACATTTAGTAATTAAAACTTAATTATAAATTAATTACCCTTTAATTATTAATTAACAGTCAATTATTTACTTCCATTAATTAATGATTACTTCCATTAATTAAATTTCTTTCTTAATTAATTACTTTAACATGTAATTAATCACATTATTAAATACTCTTAATCCTTTTATTAATTAACCATTAATTAAATAATTTAAACCTTTAATTAATTTTATTAATTAATTCTTTAATTAACAACTCAAGTGATTAATCCTTAATCACATCCACTTAATTACTTCCATAAAGTAATTATCCTTTACTTAATTACCTCCTGTAATTAACCACTTAATTACTTTAATTACTTCCCCAAGTAATTATATTAGATTAACCCTTAAGTGATTATCTTAATTAATCACAAATTAATTATTTAATTAATTATTTAACTTAAGCATTTAAAATTAATTAAATGATTAAAAAGATTCTTAATTAAGAAACCATTATCTTAATTAAGTCATTTATATTAACCAATAACCTTATCTTAATTATCTTCATATATTTGTTAACCAAACTCTTAATTACTCAAGATAATTCTTAATTATAATTGATCACTAAATTGAAATCATTGATCCTTATTTAAAATAAAATATATTAGAAATCAATTATAATTAAAACACGTTTTAAATTAAACTTTTAAATCTTTAAAACTTTCCCATGTTATTTAAATAAACTTAATACAAACCTTATTTTTGAAATCCACTTATTTATTTAAAACTTTTATATTTCAAAATATAAAAATTTATTTAAAACTTAATCTTGAAACAAATTAGATTCATAGGTACAAACTTGTTTCATCTTTGTTTAAAATTTTATAAATATTCTAAAATAAAATTCACTTTGTTAAAGTCTTCTTGTAAAACATTTGTTGTAAAATTTTAAAACTTAACTACTATAACCTTAAACTACTTCGAGAAAAATTCCAAAATACCCGGATGAAAACCCGAGTAACCCACACAAAAATCTCGCGTCAACCTGAGAAAACCCATCCCTAACCTGCTTCGAGACAAATCAACGCAAACCCAAGTAGAACTTCGAGCTTCCCTCTTCTCTCCCCAAAACCCAATCTTCCTAATACACGCAGCCATGCACATCAACGTGCACGACCACGTCGGTCGACGTTGAACCCTACGCTGGCCACCTACATGTCGCACTCGACCTCCACTACAAATCGCGCCACCCGGAAATACACGTTCAATCGAAATGCAAGAATTCGACCATAAACCCAAACTACAAAAAAACAATAACCACCATAAAATGATCACCGCCGACGACCCATCACCCGAGACGCCACGCCGTCTTCACCCAAGCTTCGTCACGACCTCCCTAACCTTCGGCAACAACCGCGATCGCCACCGGTTACTTCACATCGCCGCGAAACCCAATTAAACTACGACGTCAAAACTCAGGCATAAAACCCTATTTCGATCACTACCGGCCAACACGAACAACTATAAATTCCAATTGCATTTTTCTGATGATCACCTACATCCCCTCGACCTTCCTGCACAACTACGACGCACATATCGCCGTCGTTCGCCACCGATTGACAGAAATGCCCAAAATAAGAAAGTCGAAATTTCTCATTAATTACCAATCTAAAAATTATGATTTATATCTCAAAAATCATGATTTCCCATTAGTAATCCAATTATAAAATCAAAACTTAAATTTGAATCCATAAATATATTTTTTGACCCAAATCAAGATTTTACTGTAAATTTAAAATTTTAAACTAATCATTCAATTTTAAAACTTACAAACATTTTTAAATGATAAGTTAGATGATTACAAACAACTTTTATTTACAAATCGAAAGCTAATTTGAATTAAAGATTTAGTTATTGAATTTATTCTAAAATTGAAACCTGTTATTTTACAACGCATAAGTTTAACTTCACAGGCACTCAACTTATTCACACTTCAAAACATGCATTCACTTTAAATCAAATATTTCAGATAACATCAAGATATCATTCTCAAAACAAGATGAAATTCAGGTTTTTAAAATTGCTTTTAAAATTCATTTACTCACCTGATTAAGCAAAAGACAGAACTGTATCCAGGTTTTGAATTTTCTCTTACGTGTTGAATTAATCCTACTGCATTGATGTTGAAAACAATTTATTGTTGCTTGCCTCAGATTCTATATTGAAAATCTTGCATTTGAAGATCTTGCCTCTGATCTGAGATTCCAGCTTATCTTCTGATTTGAATTTTCCAGATTATCCTCTTTTTGTTTTCAAATTGCAATTCCAGGTTCATTCATTTTATTTCAGGTTTAACAAATTTTCTTTTCTTTTTTCTTTGATTTGTTTTGTATTAAGTTTGAGTTGAAGAAAAGGTTTTCAGTTGAAGAATAAAACCCATCTTTTATTTACAATTAAATTTTAAATTTAATTTTACAAGAGGATGACATTTGTCTACCTTATATCCTTATTGGCTTACACTTATGCCATTTAATTTACAAATGCCATTAACAATATTAATATACTTACAAGTGGTTTTTAATGTTTTATAAATATTACTTTTTTTTTAAAAAAAAAATATTTTAAATCTTGCATGAAATATGTATATGTAATTATGTAATAAGAAAATGTGTATTTAAACAATCTTTAGATTTTAATGAATATAAAAGTGATTTCATGTTAACAATTATTAACAAATAACTTATGCCTTAATTAAATCTATATAACATGTGTTTATAAATTTGAGAAATTAAGTTTAACTCCTTATATAAAAAATTTAAAACAATTTATCTTATGTCAAAATTAAAATAAAAGAATAATAAAAATGAACTTTTAAATTTAAATCTTATTTAAAACTCAAGTTGAACTATATGTTTATAATAATAAGAAATTGACCTTGTTATAAAAATTTAAGTTTCAAATATTTTTTCAAAAGCATTAAATCAAATTAACCTTTCAAATTTCAAATTATATATTAAAGTTTGAAAACTCTTGTTAAATTCAAATCAATATTTTTCCTATTTCAAATATATTTACACATTTCAAATAGAAAAACATTTTAACATTAAATTTGAAATTTACTGTGTTGAATTTTAAAACACAAACCAAATCATTATATATATATATATATATATATATATATATATATATATATATATATATATTCATATATATTACAATTTGAATATAAAGTTTTTATTACATTAAACATTTCCTGTTTACAAGATATATCAATATATATATTATAAATAGAAAATATTTTGATTACCTTTTGGAAAATAATTCCTTACCAATTTTAAATTGCCAAAATAAATATTTCCAAATCAAAATATTATTAGTTTTCAAAAGAATTAAACTTGCCTATTTATAATGTTAAGAAAAATGTTGATAGATATTAACAAATTATTATTATTATTATTAATCTTTAAAATAATTTTAACTTGTCAATTTATAATATAAAATGATCAAATCAATTTAATTATTATCAAAGATTATTAAATTGATATTGCTCAAAATTCCGGGTCGTCATAATTTGTAAGATAGGATTGCATGATTTCACAATGTATCTGTAAGTATTCTAGATTATGCATGTCAGTATTTTGTATGCAATTTAGCATTTTCTTTGTTCGGTTGATATAATTTAATTTTCAACAAAGTTAGTCAAACTACTTCGGTTGGAAATGTGGATAATGATCAATCGGGTAGAAATATGATCTTCTGACCAAAAAAACACTTGCTTTTTTGACGATTTGGCCTACACTGGAAAAAAAGCAATAAATTTGATATTTGTGGTAGTTTGTATTGCATGTTATATCTCATGTAAAAAACTTTGTCTGATGTTCTCTTATTAAATGTTTTGTGTGCTAAGTTTAACTCAAGTATTGTTCAATTTTGTATTCATTATTTCACATGCATGTTTGTTTCATTTTTTTGGCCCTGTGTAGAACCTGAAACCCAGCAGTTTGGACAAACGAGTACACATTGATAACGACGTTGATGATAAAGATGGAGCAGAGGTCCCAAGTAAAAATTTAAAACAAATGCATAATGTAGATTACACTTCTAAAAAATCTAACAAATCAATTCAAGACAACTAGGCTAGCTTGCTTTTTGACTTAATGCTTCTTTATATAAACTGTTGTGTTCTTAAGATTGATTCATTTTTCTATCTCATTTTTATAAGACAAGCCAACTTTTTATTATTGCTGCATCTATTTTATTTTACCTTTTGATAGCTCCCTTTACGTTTACGTTATATAAACATCCTTCAAAGGTTGGATCAAGAAAAGCATTGAATGGTAGGATCAAGAAAATTTTCGCATTCATCCAATTTGAGTCCCAAGAAGATGCCGTTAAGGCATTGTAAGCTACAACCATAAGCTGATTCTTCTTTCTTCTTTTTACACCGCTATATTTTTATTTACTGCCACAATATTTTGTCTCAAATTATTCTTTACAATTTACGCTATTAAATTATTTGATTTTCACTCATAATAGTTTGTTGCCCTTTTATTCTTCACTCAATCTTATTTACACTATAACCCATTTTTCAACATTGAGGTGATTAGGATTCTACTTACTCTAATTTGACACTTTAGTCATTGATGAACCACTTCTAAAAGTAAACTACCTGTAGTTAAAATGTTCACTTCATATGTGCGGTAGGTCGATGGCCGAGTTATATTAATGGAATATATAGTTAGAGACGATGGTGGAAATAGAAGTGGTCACTGTCTGCAATCTTATAGCCGAGAGTGGTCTCTAGAATTGGCTAGAGGAATAGGTAGGTCTCTAGAAATTGATAGAATAAGAAGAGATAAGTCCCTAAATTCTGACAGGAAAAGAATAGAAAGGTCCCTTAAATCTGATTGGAGAGGTAAAGATTAATGAGAATGTACGTATTGCATTAAGGCTGTAATCTTTTATTTCTGTAATTGGGCTGGGCTTCTTTTACTTTGTGCCCATCATGCTTTATAAATACCGCATGTAAACTGTCTGTGCATGTAATGATCATCAAAGTGTAAAAATAAAAACATTACTTTCATTTTATGGTATCAGAGCCATTGTAGCCGAAAGGCTGAAATTGATTAGAGAAAGTAATTTTTCTCTTCTCCCCTCAGAGCAATATCATCATAGGGGAAGTTTACCATTCTCGTAGATCAGTGTAGTGCCAAGTTTTCATCAGTTCTTGCCTATTTGTACCATCCAAGAAGAGGATCAGATTCAAGATCTTCATCTCCTCCTCTGGTTGCACTGTTCTCGCTCGCTACAGTTGATTTTGGCTGCAATTCATCATTGCCACGCCAATACACTACTTTCTTGACCAAGAGATCTGGACACCAGTGTTCTTAATTCATCATGGCAGATCAAGAACACGAAGCCACATCTGTAAACACAGTAAACAGATCCAGAAATGATCAAAGAAGGGATCCAATCTTGATCAAACCTAAAAATCAGGCGATAAATACACCATTAGATGAAGACAATTACATAACATTGAAATATCAGGTAGAAATTGCATTAAGAGGCTATGATTTGCAAGATTATGCGAAAGGAACCAAGGCGATTCCTCCAATTAGCATTACCGATGATAAAGGCCAACTGGTAAGCAATCCAGATTATATTCAATATCACAGGCAAGATAATTTACTCGCATCATGGCTATTATCTTGAATTAGTCAAAGTCTTATGTCACAACTTGTTGGATGTTACACATCATATGAAATATGGTCATCAATTGAAAGAATTTTCAGTTCTCAATCAGCAGCCAGAGTTATGCACTATAGAAGAGAACTACAAAATGCAAGAAAGAATGATACAAGCATGAGAGAATATCTGGCAAGAATCAAGAATCTCTGTGACAAATTAAAATCAGTTGGTCATGAGACATCTAATAGTGAACAGATTCTCATCATTACTAATAGTCTTGATCAAGAATATGAGTCATTAGTGACATTTCTTGCTACACAGCAAACACTACCAGATATAGATTATGTTTACTCAACTCTTCTTGCTCATGAAGGCAGAGTTGAACAGAGAAGACTTATGCAAGAAGACTTTTCAGCCAATTATGCCTCCTCAACAAAGAACAGAAATCAGAAACACAATCAAAATAAACAAGAAAATCAAAATGCAAGAGGGAACAACAATCAAAGGGGAAGAGGCAGAGGAAAATACCCAAACAGCAATAAGGTCAAATGTCAAATCTGTGAAAAATTTGGCCACATGGCAAATAAGTGCTACCTTAGATTCAAGGAGGACTATAATGTTGCCCAACAAGGTCAGAACAACAGAGGACCAACAGCAAACATGTCACAAACCAATAGTCAATCCAGAAACAATGCAGACAATTCAACAGATGATGCAAATAAATCTGATGACATCAACACAGAGGAATGGTTTCCAGATTCAGGGACCACTAATCATATGACCAACAACTTGCGGAATTTAAATTTGGGAAATAGAAGCTACACAGGTAAGCACTCTGTTGCAATGGGAAATGGTGAAACAATAAATATATCTCACGTAGGAACAGGCACTATTGAAGGTACAAGGTCACTCTATCTTAATAATTTATTGAGAGTACCAAGTATCAAAAAGAATTTGATTAGTGTCTCACAATTTGCTAAAGAAAACAATGTATATTTTGAGTTTCACCCTAGATTCTATCTTGTCAGGGATTTGCTAAACAAAAATATATTGTTACAGGGTAAACTGGATCAAGGTTTATACAAATTCAGCAATATGAGAAAAAGATCCTTTTGTAACAATGCAATATGGTGTAATAATGTCAGTACACACAATGACAAAGATGTCAATATTCTTAATGTATGGCATTGCAAGTTAGGGCATCTTAGTTTTGATGTAGTCAAACAAGTATTGAATGGGAATAAAATTTCTTTTACAAAATTGTGTGGTTCTAATATATGTACACATTGCCAAATTGGCAAGAGTCACAAATTACCTTTTCAATACTGTGATGTCCCAGAAATTTAAGCAATAATTATTTAACAATTTCTTTGATAATTGTTTTAAAATGTGAAATATTGTTTTAATAATTTAATTCAAACTGGAATTCTCTTTTGAAAATTTTGATTATTTAGTTTGATTAATGATATTGTTTTCAAAGTTAAAAATATTTAAGTAATAAATTTATCTTTCTAGGCTGTTTTAAAAATATTTTATTTATAATGTATAAATGTTTATACATTGTAAATAGAGCATTTTGATTTAATTTTAATTTATTATTTAATAAAGGATATTTTCTAATTTATATATGAATGAATGATTTGTAAATTGATTAATTTGATTTAAATTATATTGTAAATTTTCAAAAAGTTTGTTTTTTAACAAAAAATCTTTCTTATATCTTTATAGAAAAGTAAATGAGTATTTATTTTGTTTATAAGAATAAAAATAGTTTAATTTTATTTTATAATAAAAGTTTGATTTGTTTTATTTTAAAATTGTTTTTCTCTTTGAAATAAGAATTAATTCATTTTTGTTAAAAGTATAACATAGATAAAATTGAATTCAACTTTTCTTTTCTTTTAAAAATCTTCTTTTCTTTTGAAATTTAGTTTCATAAAGAATGTTATTTTAAAAATAATTAAACAGGCATTTAAATGTAAGGGTATAGTTTTATAAAAAGTTTATATGTATTTAATCAAAGACTAGATGTTAATAAAACATTTGTAACTTGCTAAAATAAATTAGAAATAGTTTAAGACAAATTCAAATACATTTATAAATTAGAAATTTCTTTTATTAATTGAATTGCATATGTGTTAGTCATTTAAACTATTAAGTAGACACTTGTAAAACAATTAGCATAATAAGCTAACATGTGGCAATTGTTTTAAATCTCATAATTTAAACTATATTGATAAGAGAATGTCACAAATGCATTTGATAAAAACATTTTTTTTTCTTCTTCAAATTGAAAACCTGAAATAAATTTCAGTAAATCAAAACCCCTCAAAACAAAACATGTTAAAATTTGCAAATAACAAATCATATCCAGAAAACCAATCCTCAAAACAAATCAATTGCTGCAAACAAACAACTTCAATCAAATCTGCAAAATGAAGATCTGTTCAACCTCAAATCTGTGCAAATAAAATGGATCTGCATACAACAAATCTGCAATATAAAATCTGAGCTATTAGTATGGGTCTGCATGCATCATCAACAACAACCGGCAAGCAATTTCTGTAATCAAAATGAAGCCAAGATCAACATGCATTTCATTATGCATTTCTGGAAATTGGATCTGCATCTATTTGCTCTGCATCTTCAATTTAAAAAAAGTGAGTAAACCTTTATTTTAAAAGCAGTTCTTCTTTCTAAAATCAGGGATAATGTAAAAACAAGAACTTAAGTTCAAATGCAAACTGTTTTCATAAAATAAAATAATAAGTAAACCTTCTGTTTTTTTCAAAATGCAGTTCTTTCTGTCTGGATGAATCTTATTGCATTTGTGAACTATAGCCTCTAATGATTGCTTAGAGATTGAATATAAATGTGTGTTTATAAGTATGATAATGCCTGCATTTTGTTTCTGAGTATTATATATATTTGTTGCTCTGTGGTTGATAACAGCCCCCTTTTTCACTAGATAAACTGATAATTTCCTGTACAATGGAAATTTGTCAATGATCACTGAAGAAAATTGGTTAATAACATCATATTCTTTGTCTTAAAAATAGTTTAAGATAGCATGGTTTAACAAATGGACTGTAAAAAAAATTAGATTACAGTTTTAAATAAACTGTAGGGGAAAGGCATTTCTGTTTCAAAACAGAAATAGGAAGATTTGAAATTTGTCGGTAGGCTAGTGTATTTGGAGGTTAAGGTGCCTACTGTAGTGGAGTTTTTATGTAAGTATGTAGGGGAAACTGCCAGTAGTTTATGACAGAGGAGGTAGTGATTTGAATTGAGTGTTCCAGGTTTTCTAAACCACTGTTGTCAGTATTGCAGCATTGAAGTGGTGAAGGTCTGCACATACACCTTGTTGCATCAGGTAGGAGTGGGTTTTGGAAAGGTTGTAGAGAGGGTGAAGGTGGTATTTTTAGATGATGACAGGTTTGGGTGGCTGAACTCAGGTGAATTTCTAGATTGTGTGCAGGGTATTTTGACTCAGGGGGTTACTCGGGGTTTTGTGAAATTATCTCGAAGCAATGGGTGTAGAAACTCGAAGTAGTTAAAGGGGTTTCTCGGGTATAGGTTTACAGTTTTAAAACCTGAGAAGTTCTGCAGTTTTTTTTTTATGTAGATTGAAATTCAAATGCTAGTGCAGATTTTGATTCAAGTATAAGTTGGAACTGAATTCAAATGAATTTTGAGTTCAAGGTTTAAAAATGAATATTTTTAAATTTAAACAAGTTTAAATTCTGTTTTCAATCAAGTTTTAAAAACAGTTTTAACCCAGAGAGATTTTGTAGTTTTGAATTTTAATGAAACTCATATTTTAAAGTTTCAACTTGATTCAAGTATAAATTAAACTGAATTTAAATGAAGTTTTGATTCAAGGTTTAAAAATGAAACTTTTAAATTTAAACAAAGTTTTAAATTCTGTTAAATCAAGATTATAAAACTTTTTTAGGATTTAATCCTGTAGTTTGTAGTTTTAAATGAAATTCATTTTTTTTAATTGCAACTTGATTCAAATATGAGTTGAAACTGAATTCAAGTGTAGTTGAAATTCAAAAATTTTAAAAATGAAAATCTTAACTTTAAACAAGATTAAATATGGGTTTAAGTCAAGATTTTAAAACTGTTTTAGGTTATCTTTTAAAACCAGAGTTTGAATTTAAACAGTTTTTATATGTTTTAAATTTTTGAACAGATTTGAATGTTTTAAGTAAGTTTTAAACTCAGTTTGAAATCAATTTAAAAATTGTTTCTAGGTTTCTTTGAAACACAGTTTTAAATTCAAAACAGTTTTTAAATTTTAAAATGAATAAACATATTCAAATGTTTACAGGGTGAATTTGAAGATGAATTTGGTTTCAAGTGAGTTTTAAACTTAGAAGAATTATTTCTTTTAATATTTGAAATATGAAGTGTTAATTTTAATTTGGAAATTTAAGTTACAGAACTCAATTTATTTTAATCAAGTAAATTATGTAAATCTTTCTCTTATATCTAAGAAATGAATGTTGTTTAAACATTTATTTTATTTTATTTTATTTTAAGGTTTATAATTATTAAATTTTGGATTAATGTTTAAATAATTAAACATTTGAATCTTTAAATAAATTGGAATTTGAATTTAATTTTTTTAGAAATGTATTGTTTTAATACATTTTGAATTTAAATGAGTCATTTGATAAGTAATCTAAATTATTTTGGAGAATAATTAAGATAATTAAGGATGTACTTAATTATTTGATTTTAAAGTTAATGGTTTAGATTAATTTTTAATTAGAAATGATTTATTAATCTAATTTAAATTTTCTTAAGTATATAATTAATGAAATGTTAATAAATAAATGGTGACAATTATCTAAGGACAATTCAGTAATTAATTAATGGAATTAATTTTGATAATTAACTAGATTAATTAATTGAATCTAATAAATTGTAATTTTGTTAGGTAATTTAGGAATTAATTACTTATTGTAATTAATTTGGATTGTGATTTATTTAAGTTAATTAATTTAGTAAAATTGAATAAATCATTTGATGATTTTAAGAGTGTAATTACTTAATGTAATTAATGGAGCAGGATTACTCAGTAAAGTAATAATGATAATTACTGGAATGTAATTAGTAATTTGGATAATTACTTTGGTAATTAATTAAGGAATTAATTAATGATTAATTATTGGATAATTAATTTATTAAAGATAGTTAATTACTTAATTGGATATTAATCAAGGTGATTAATAATTAGATTAATTTCTAAATGTAATTAATTTAAATTAAGTAATTTATTTAAATATTAAAGATCATTAATTAATATTAATGATGTAATTAAGGATTGTTTGATTAAGTAATAATTAAATAAGTGATTAATTAATTATGAAATTAATTAAGGACAAATATAATTAATTATAATTAATTAATAAATGAGTAATTAAATGTTAATTACTCAGGATTAAGGTTAATTAATTAAAGACTAATTACTTATTGTAATTAGTAAATGATTAATCAAAGTTGTTTAATCAAGTTAAATACTTAGGATTAATTAATTAACTGGGTTAATTAATTAATGAATGTTAAGCAGGATTTAAATATGGTAATTAATTTATTTTATTTTAAATTAATTAGAGACGATTGTAATTTATTTAATTCATTTTAAATTAATTATAGTTGTTGGTTAGTAAATCATTGCTTATGGATGTTATTGGTTGAATGGATGTGATCTCAGTAATGAGATGAGTCGTATTTATATGATATGAATGATTGGTTAAGTATGATAATTTGTGATGGATTGTTTGGTGGTGAGGATTATCTGTTATGGATGATACAGATTATCTGTTTATGTTATGAATGTGATTATCTATTGTAATATATAGTTTATCTATCTATGTGAATTAGATAACAATGAAATAAGTTAATTGTTTAAAACCCTTAAGTACAACTTGGACATTAAAATGGCGTTTGGTTTCGATGAGACCGGGATCGGGTTTCCATATTTGGATATCCGAAAACCACATCGATTCCAATTAAACGTTAGGTCGTTAATCCAAGTGGAGCAAGTGAAGACTCGAGGTGTAAGGGCTATACGTCAGTATAACTCTGTGGGTGATTCCGTAATGAGTTTGACGGAATAGTACTTATAGGTTCGATATGGTGATTTAGAGTGCAAGGGTTATCGTCGTTAACTCTGAGGGTGATTCCAAAACGAGTGTAACGAGATAATGCCTTCGGTTTCGTTCGAACCCGGAACGAACTTGTATGGATTGAATGCTTTCAGAACATCGTCAGGTGGGCGATGAGCATTCTAAGATAATGTGTCCTCTAAAGGTAATCGTAGCCTCAAGCCTCATCAACCGGGAATGGCCAAAACAGGGGAGGTGCAGCAAGGCTTCGTGGGTAGCACCCACTTGAGAGCAAGATTTTCCCCTGTCTAGAGGTCCCTTTTTATTCGGGTTAGTGGGCAGTTGGAATTCCGCACCAACTACGGGGTTGTCTTGTTCGGAACTATTCTGTAAGGAATGGGTCTGGCCTTGTGTTGTAGGGGAGTTAGGGTGGCTCCTCGGTACGTTGATCTAGGCCACGTACTATGACGGGCGGTACCCCAGTAGCCCTGCCATTGATGGAATCCATAATCCAATAAGTGCCTGTACGGTTTTGATTGTGCCCAACTATGTTGGAACGTGAGATGTAAGCATTCCAGCTATTTCTGTATTTTATTTTGAAAACCCTAGACACTATTATAATATCACTGGATTTCCTATCAAATGTTTTGGTTAGCGTAAGGTAAAAACTTTTCCATGTTTATGTGTGGGAAGTCTTACGTGATACCTTTTGTTTTCAAAGGATTTTCTAAAGTTAAGCAACTTTTATCACCGTTTACTCACACCAGACCCCTGTCTGACCTGAGTGTTTATTTTCTGTTTTATTAGACTCTTGGGTACTCATATTACGTATGAGTAGTCAAGTGTTTCAGGATTGCTTTGACGAGTTCTGGAGGAGACAATGGAGCAGGAGGCTTCAGCGTGTAGATATATGTAGTGGTTCCACTGTGTTTGAGTTGTGTCTGTTTCTCTGATGTATTTGAATTGTAATTGCTAGACAGATGTTTATAACTGTCTAGTTTGTGTTGTATTAGCAGTTTAACTCTGATGTATATGATACTATGTAAAGTTTTATGTGATATATTATAATTTATTCGATTCCGCTGTGAGATTCTGATGTTGTATGTTCTTTCTTTCCTTTCTTTTCTCTTTTCTATCCCTTTCTTTCTTCTTAACGATGCAACTTTCTGGAGTGTGGAAGTTGGGTCGTTACAACGTGGTATCAGAGCATTAGGTTGAGTGAATACCTAGGCTCTGTAGTGGTGTTTTCTTGAGAGAGCGTATTTGTAATTTTTAATATATATATTATTTATTTCTGCCTATTTGATTGGATTACCTGTTCAGGTTTTCCAATAAGAGTAATAAAGGTAGATAGGGTAGTGGTGTGTGTAACACAACTACCAATGATTGGAGTTTGAGTGTTTGTGGTTGGAAGCGATCTGCTTAGGGCAGTATTGGGTATCTTGAGTAGTTTTGCAGTTTGGTGAGAGAGATTTCACTAATCTCTGAAGGAAATCTTTTTAAGATTCGGAGTTTATTTTGGATTGTAAGCTGGGTAGCACTCGTGTGAGTTGTTTTTCTTGAGTTTGGATCAGTTGGGAGTTCTGAAGCCTGCATTGGTATTTTGGTAACCTTAGGAAGGAGTTCTGTCTATATTTGAGTTTGAAGCTCAGTTTGGCAGAGTGTTTTGAGATTGGTTTGGGAGAGAGATTCCTGGGAGATATCTGTCTATCTGGAATACCCTATTGTGAAGAGGCTGGTGTAGCTTTGAGGTTTGATGAGCTTTTGGATAAGGAAGTTTTGGCAGCAGTAGCAGCAGTGGGTGACTTGTTCTTTGATGGTTCAGAAATCTCTGTGATACTTCTGTCAGTAGTCCGGGCAGATGGTGGAGCTTGTCCATTTCTTCTGGAAGCTCAGCTGGGTGTGATGTTAGTGGTTAGAGGTGGACCACTAGTTTCTTCTTTTGAAGGCTTTAGCTGTTCTGATTTTTGAAGTGAGAATGATTTCTGGGGATCTGAACTAGGTGGAATCGCAATAGTGACTTGCGACGGTTCGGAAGTTCTCTAAGTGATCTCTGTTTGGATTGAAGCATCTTTAGAGGATGTTTAAGATATCGAAGTGGTATTTTCTGGATATCTTCGAAGGAATTAAGATTTGAATCCGTATCGAGAGATTGAGTTCTGTATCGACTTGGTTCTTGGAGCTTTACCAATGATTCAGCATTATAGGAGATTCTTTGAGTGTGATCTGTTTAAGTTGGAAGGATTTATCGGATTTGTTTTCTGGTTGAATTTTTGCTGTGTGTTGTGACCGAATCGGATAGGTCACTGAGATTTATGGAATTTGATGAACAACATTCTGGGATAAGTTGATCAAGTTTATACTTATGTTCATCAACAGCATTCTCAAATCAGAGTTGCGCAGTGGAAGCATGGTGGCAGCTATTCCAGAATAGAAGCAACATCGATTCTTTGGGAATTAGAGTTTTGTCTTGAATCAGAGGATTTCTACAGGAAATTCATTTTGAATCTAGAGACTGGATTGTTTTGTATTTGTTGTTTTCCAGATTGAGTAGGTTGGAAGTCTTCTGATATTTGTGTAATAGAGTTTGTGTGGTAGATCTGTTTGATCTGGAAGCAGGAGAGATGTGTGGATAAGAGATTGGATCTTTCTGCTTTCTCTTGAGAGTTGAGTGTTTGATCTACCATTGGTTTTAGAATCAGTAATTCTGACGAATTTGGGAGTTGATCAAGACTTGTCTGTAGTCCTATATTCTATTTAGATTTGTAGATCTAGATATATAGGAGCTCTAGATCTGAGTGGTGTAGCTAGTTTAGATTTTATAGGGCGAGTGTCCCGGTGTTTGTACCTGGGAAACTCTAGGGAATCTTATCCAGAATTTTGTCTGGATAATTAGAATTGTTTGTTTGAATTGGTTGCTATGATTGCTAGTATTTGGTTGATTGTATATGATTGCTATTTTTAAATTTAAAATCTGTATGGGATTATTAAATTACCTTTGCTTTTAAATTTCGGGGACGAAATTCTTTTAAGGGGGGAGGAATGTGATGTCTCGGAAATTTAAGAAATAATTATTTAATAATTTGTTTGATAATTGTTTTAAAATGTGAAATATTGTTTTAATAATTTAATTCAAACTGGAATTCTCTTTTGAAAATTTTGATTATTTAGTTTGATTGATGATATTGTTTTCAAAGTCAAAAATATTTAAGTAATAAATTTACCTTTTTATGCTGTTTTAAAAATATTTTATTTATAATGTATAAATGTTTATACATTGTAAATAGAGCATTTTGATTTTAATTTTAATTTATTATTTAATAAAGGATATTTTCTAATTTATATATGAATGAATGATTTGTAAATTGATTAATTTGATTTAAATTATATTGTAAACTTTTCAAAAAGTTTGTTTTTAAAAAAAAATCTTTCTTATATCTTTATAGAAAAGTAAATGAGTATTTATTTTGTTTATAAGAATAAAAATAGTTTAATTTTATTTTATAATAAAAGTTTGATTTGTTTTATTTTAAAATTGTTTTTCTCTTTGAAATAAGAATTAATTCATTTTTGTTAAAAGTATAACATAGATAAAATTGAATTCAACTTTTCTTTTCTTTTAAAAATCTTCTTTTCTTTTGAAATTTAGTTTCATAAAGAATGTTATTTTAAAAATAATTAAACAGGCATTTAAATGTAAGGGTATAGTTTTATAAAAAGTTTATATGTATTTAATCAAAGACTAGATGTTAATAAAACATTTGTAACTTGCTAAAATAAATTAGAAATAGTTTAAGACAAATTCAAATACATTTATAAATTAGAAATTTCTTTTATTAATTGAATTGCATATGTGTTAGTCATTTAAACTATTAAGTAGACACTTGTAAAACAATTAGCATAATAAGCTAACATGTGGCAATTGTTTTAAATCTCATAATTTAAACTATATTGATAAGAGAATGTCACAAATGCATTTGATAAAAACATTTTTTTTTCTTCTTCAAATTGAAAACCTGAAATAAATTTCAGTAAATCAAAACCCCTCAAAACAAAACATGTTAAAATTTGCAAATAACAAATCATATCCAGAAAACCAATCCTCAAAACAAATCAATTGCTGCAAACAAACAACTTCAATCAAATCTGCAAAATGAAGATCTGTTCAACCTCAAATCTGTGCAAATAAAATGGATCTTCATACAACAAATCTGCAAAATAAAATCTGAGCTATTAGTATGGGTCTGCATGCATCATCAACAACAACTGGCAAGCAATTTCTGTAATCTAAATGAAGCCAAGATCAACATGCATTTCTGGAAATTGGATCTGCATCTATTTGCTATGCATCTTCAATTTAAAAAAAGTGAGTAAACCTTTATTTTAAAAACAGTTCTTCTTTCTAAAATCAGGGCTAATGTAAACACAAGAACTTAAGTTCAAATGCAAACTGTTTTCATAAAATAAAATAATAAGTAAACCTTCTGTTTTTCTCAAAATGCAGTTCTTTCTGTCTGGATGAATCTTATTGCATGTGTGAACTATAGCCTCTAATGATTGCTTAGAGATTGAATATAAATGTGTGTTTATAAGTATGATAATGCCTGCATATTTGTTTTTGAGTATTATATATATTTGTTGCTCTGTGGTTGATAACAGCCCCCTTTTTCACTAGATAAACTGATAATTTCCTGTACAATGGAAATTTGTCAATGATCACTGAAGAAAATTGGTTAATAACATCATATTCTTTGTCTTAAAAATAGTTTAAGATAGCATGGTTTAACAAATGGACTGTAAAAAAAATTAGATTACAGTTTTAATTAAACTGTAGGGGAAAGGCATTTCTGTTTCAAAACAGAAATAGGAAGATTTGAAATTTGTCGGTAGGCTAGTGTATTTGGAGGTTAAGGTGCCTACTGTAGTGGAGTTTTTATGTAAGTATGTAGGGGAAACTGTCAGTAGTTTATGACAGAGGAGGTGGTGATTTGAATTGAGTGTTCCAGGTTTTCTAAACCACTGTCGTCAGTATTGCAGCATTGAAGTGGTGAAGGTCTGCACATACAACTTGTTGCATCGGGTAGGAGTGGGTTTTGGAAAGGTTGTAGAGAGGGTGAAGGTGGTATTTTTAGATGATGACAGGTTTGGGTGGCTGAACTCAGGTGAATTTCTAGATTGTGTGCAGGGTATTTTGACTCAGGGGGTTACTCGGGGTTTTGTGAAATTATCTCGAAGCAATGGGTGTAGAAACTCGAAGTAGTTAAAGGGGTTGCTCGGGTATAGGTTTACAGTTTTAAAACCTGAGAAGTTCTGCAGTTTTTTTTTATGTAGATTGAAATTCAAATGCTAGTGCAGATTTTGATTCAAGTATAAGTTGGAACTGAATTCAAATGAATTTTGAGTTCAAGGTTTAAAAATGAATATTTTTAAATTTAAACAAGTTTAAATTCTGTTTTCAATCAAGTTTTAAAAACAGTTTTAACCCAGAGAGATTTTGCAGTTTTGAATTTTAATGAAACTCATATTTTAAAGTTTCAACTTGATTCAAGTATAAATTAAACTGAATTTAAATGAAGTTTTGATTCAAGGTTTAAAAATGAAACTTTTAAATTTAAACAAAGTTTTAAATTCTGTTAAATCAAGATTATAAAACTGTTTTAGGATTTAATCCTGTAGTTTGTAGTTTTAAATGAAATTCATTTTTTTTAATTGCAACTTGATTCAAATATGAGTTGAAACTGAATTCAAATGTAGTTGAAATTCAAAAATTTTAAAAATGAAAATCTTAACTTTAAACAAGATTTAAATATGGGTTTAAGTCAAGATTTTAAAACAGTTTCAAGTTATCTTTTAAAACCAGAGTTTGAATTTAAACAGTTTTTATATGTTTTAAATTTTTGAACAGATTTGAATGTTTTAAGTATGTTTTAAACTCAGTTTGAAATCAATTTAAAAATTGTTTCCAGGTTTCTTTGAAACACAGTTTTAAATTCAAAACAGTTTTTAAATTTTAAAATGAATAAACATATTCAAATGTTTACAGGGTGAATTTGAAGATGAATTTGGTTGCAAGTGAGTTTTAAACTTAGAAGAATTATTTCTTTTAATATTTGAAATATGAAGTGTTAATTTTAATTTGGAATTTTAAGTTACAAAACTCAATTTATTTTAATCAAGTAAATTATGTAAATCTTTCTCTTATATCTAAGAAATGAATGTTGTTTAAACATTTATTTTATTTTATTTTAAGGTTTATAATTATTAAATTTTGGATTAATGTTTAAATAATTAAACATTTGAATCTTTAAATAAATTGGAATTTGAATTTAATTTTTTTAGAAATGTATTGTTTTAATACGTTTTGAATTTAAATGAGTCATTTGATAAGTAATCTAAATTATTTTGGAGAATAATTAAGATAATTAAGGATGTACTTAATTATTTGATTTTAAAGTTAATGGTTTAGATTAATTTTTAATTAGAAATGATTTATTAGTCTAATTTAAATTTTCTTAAGTATATAATTAATGAAATGTTAATAAATAAATGGTGACAATTATCTAAGGACAATTCAGTAATTAATTAATGGAATTAATTTTGATAATTAACTAGATTAATTAATTGAATCTAATAAATTGTAATTTTGTTAGGTAATTTAGGAATTAATTACTTATTGTAATTAATTTGGATTGTGATTTATTTAAGTTAATTAATTTAGTAAAATTAAATAAATCATTTGATGATTTTAAGAGTGTAATTACTTAATGTAATTAATGGAGCAGGATTACTCAGTAAAGTAATAATGATAATTACTGGAATGTAATTAGTAATTTGGATAATTACTTTGGTAATTAATTAAGGAATTAATTAATGATTAATTATTGGATAATTAATTTATTAAAGATAGTTAATTACTTAATTGGATATTAATCAAGGTGATTAATAATTAGATTAATTTCTAAATGTAATTAATTTAAATTAAGTAATTTATTTAAATATTAAAGATCATTAATTAATATTAATGATGTAATTAAGGATTGTTTGATTAAGTAATAATTAAATAAGTGATTAATTAATTATGAAATTAATTAAGGACAAATATAATTAATTATAATTAATTAATAAATGAGTAATTAAATGTTAATTACTCAGGATTAAGGTTAATTAATTAAAGACTAATTACTTATTGTAATTAGTAAATGATTAATCAAAGTTGTTTAATCAAGTTAAATACTTAGGATTAATTAATTAACTGGGTTAATTAATTAATGAATGTTAAGCAGGATTTAAATATGGTAATTAATTTATTTTATTTTAAATTAATTAGAGACGATTGTAATTTATTTAATTCATTTTAAATTAATTATAGTTGTTGGTTAGTAAATCATTGCTTATGGATGTTATTGGTTGAATGGATGTGATCTCAGTAATGAGATGAGTCGTATTTATATGATATGAATGATTGGTTAAGTATGATAATTTGTGATGGATTGTTTGGTGGTGAGGATTATCTGTTATGGATGATACAGATTATCTGTTTATGTTATGAATGTGATTATCTATTGTAATATATAGTTTATCTATCTATGTGAATTAGATAACAATGAAATAAGTTAATTGTTTAAAACCCTTAAGTACAACTTGGACATTAAAATGGCGTTTGGTTTCGATGAGACCGGGATCGGGTTTCCATATTTGGATATCCGAAAACCACATCGATTCCAATTAAACGTTAGGTCGTTAATCCAAGTGGAGCAAGTGAAGACTCGAGGTGTAAGGGCTATACGTCAGTATAACTCTGTGGGTGATTCCGTAATGAGTTTGACGGAATAGTACTTATAGGTTCGATATGGTGATTTAGAGTGCAAGGGTTATCGTCGTTAACTCTGAGGGTGATTCCAAAACGAGTGTAACGAGATAATGCCTTCGGTTTCGTTCGAACCCGGAACGAACTTGTATGGATTGAATGCTTTCAGAACATCGTCAGGTGGACGATGAGCATTCTAAGATAATGTGTCCTCTAAAGGTAATCGTAGCCTCAAGCCTCATCAACCGGGAATGGCCAAAACAGGGGAGGTGCAGCAAGGCTTCGTGGGTAGCACCCACTTGAGAGCAAGATTTTCCCCTGTCTAGAGGTCCCTTTTTATTCGGGTTAGTGGGCAGTTGGAATTCCGCACCAACTACGGGGTTGTCTTGTTCGGAACTATTCAGTAAGGAATGGGTCCGGCCTTGTGTTGCAGGGGAGTTAGGGTGGCTCCTCGGTACGTTGATCTAAGCCACGTACTGTGACGGGCGGTACCCAGTAGCCCTGCCATTGATGGAATCCATAATCCAATAAGTGCCTGTACGGTTTTGATTGTGCCCAACTATGTTGGAACATGAGATGTAAGCATTCCAGCTATTTCTGTATTTTATTTTGAAAACCCTAGACACTATTATAATATCACTGGATTTCCTATCAAATGTTTTGGTTAGCGTAAGGTAAAAACTTTTCCATGTTTATGTGTGGGAAGTCTTACGTGATACCTTTTGTTTTCAAAGGATTTTCTAAAGTAAAGCAACTTTTATCCCCGTTTACTCACACCAGACCCCTGTCTGACCTGAGTGTTTATTTTCTGTTTTATTAAACTCTTGGGTACTCATATTACGTATGAGTAGTCAAGTGTTTCAGGATTGCTTTGACGAGTTCTGGAGGAGATAATGGAGCAGGAGGCTTCAGCGTGTAGATATATGTAGTGGTTCCGCTGTGTTTGAGTTGTGTCTGTTTCTCTGATGTATTTGAATTGTAATTGCTAGACAGATGTTTATAACTGTCTAGTTTGTGTTGTATTAGCAGTTTAACTCTGATGTATATGATACTATGTAAAGTTTTATGTGATATATTATAATTTATTCGATTCCGCTGTGAGATTCTGATGTTGTCTGTTCTTTCTTTCCTTTCTTTTCTCTTTTCTATCCCTTTCTTTCTTCTTAACGATGCAACTTTCTGGAGTGTGGAAGTTGGGTCGTTACAAATACTCTAAAACTGCATATGAAAAGCCCCTGGAGCTAGTGGCAGCTGACTTGTGGGGACCATCTCCACACATTTCAACTCAAGGAGACAGGTATTACCTATCACTTGTTGATGCATATAGCAGATATACTTGGATATATATTTTAAAGGCAAAATCAGACACATGCAGTGCTGTGAAACACTTCATCACATGCATTGAAAAACAATTAAATAGTAGTGTGAAAATGATACAGACAGATGGTGGGGGTGAATTTAAATCCCTAAAGGATTTCCTTGCTATGAAAGGGATCATACATAGAATGACATGCCCAAACACATCTAAACAAAATGGTTGGTGGAAAGGAAGCACAAACACATAGTGGAGACTGGTTTAACACTTATGTCACAAGCAAGCCTACCAATGAGATACTGGAGGGAGGCATTTGCCACAACAGTGTATCTCATCAATAGAATGCCAACCAGAGTGTTCAACCATGTCTGCCCCTTTGAAAAACTTTTTGGTGTCAAACTAGATTATAAGCATCTAAGAAATTTTGGGTGCCTGTGCTTTCCTTGTCTCAGACCATACAAAAAACATAAATTAAGCCTGAGGTCTAGCCAATGTACTTTTCTGGGTTATGCTGATATTCAGAAAGGATACAAATGTCTAGACAATCAGGGGAGGCTTTACATTTCAAGGCATGTGGTTTTTAATGAAAGTGTTTTTCCTTTTGCAGAAAAGGAAAAACATAAGCAAGCAACTGACATCAGCAATGCAGGAAAAAGTAAAATGCCAGACCTGTCTGATTGGATCAGCAAAGGAAACAGAACAAATTGTGAGTCAACAAAGAATGTTCATAATGATTATCCAGAGCAAAGTATAGTGGATGGTTCATAGCATAATGAACAACAGCAAGTTGAAACACAGCAAGATCAAAGCAATGAAGACTTTACAAATGAAGCTACTGACAATTTTAGGGTTAAACATCAAGTGCCACAACCAATCACCAGTCAACACCCCATGATCACATGATCTAAAAGTGGTATCTTTAAACCCAAAATATTTAACACTCAGATTAATGAAATAGAGCCAACAACATATGAAGCAGCAATTAAAAATGAAAGGTGGAGGAAAGCCATGGATGAAGGGTACAATGCATTGATTAAAAACAAAACATGGATCTTAGTTGATCCACCAACACACAAGAATATCATTGGAAGCAAATGGATTTACAAAATTAAGAGAGATGCAGAAGGCAAAATAATTAAACATAAAGCTAGACTTGTGGAAAAAGGTTACACCTAGCAGTATGGTTATGATTTTAATGAGACATTCTCTCCAGTCATTAAGCCAGCAATAATTAGGATATATTAACCCTAGCTTTGCACAAACATTGGCAGATAAGGTAGTTAAATGTGCATAATGCATTCCTAAATGGAGATTTAGTGGAAGAAGTGTACATGCAACAACCAAGAGGCTATAGCTCTAAGGATAACAGCAATCAAGTGTGTAAATTACACAAAGCCATATATGGATTGAAACAAGCTTCAAGGGCATGATATGAAAAACTGAAGACTACTTTAATCAAGTTAGGATTCACTGCCACTAGATCTAATAACTCTTTCTACATAAGAAAGCAGAAGGGAAATAGCATCTATATATTAGTGTATGTTGATGACATTCTCATTACAGGGGATAATCATTAAGAGATTGAAACTGTTATCAGTTGCTTAGATAATCAATTTTCTATAAAGGATTTGGGGAAGGCTAATTACTTCCTAGGCATACATATTCAGAGAAATGTAGATTTAAGCATCAATCTATCACAAAAGCACTACATATCAGACATTCTATTGAGAGCAAACATGGATAAAGCAAAAGCACTACCCACACCTATGACAAGTAATCTCAAATTGTCCAAAGACAAGGGTGAATCCATTGATAACATCATGCAATACAGGAGCATAGTTGGGGCACTCCAGTATGCGACTATTTCTTGACTAGATATTTGTTTTAGTGTAAATAAGGTCTGCCAGTACATGCAATCGTCGACAAATGATCATTGACGTGCAGTTAAGCATATTCCTATCTAAAAGGGACCATTAATTATGGGTTGAGATTAGAATCATGCAAAAGTGTAATACTACAGGCTTACAGTGATTCAGATTGGGCCAATGATTTGGATGACAGGAGATCCACTACTGGGTACTGTGTGTACCTCGGCAGCAACCCCATTTCATGATGTACGAAGAAGCAGTCGACCATCTCTAGGTCAAGCACTGAAGCGGAATACAGAGCCATTGCCAGTGTTACTGCTGAAATTGCATGGACAGAGGCTCTTCTCAGAGAATTGGGGTACGAACTTAAGCAAAAGCCGACCATCTGGGTGGATAATCTCAGTGCGATTTCGCTATCTATGAATCCGGTACAGCACTCGAGAACTAAACACCTCGAAGTGGATCTACACTTCGTCAGAGAACGAACCGGCAACGTAAAACTCCAGATCCGACATATCCCATCCTTTTATCAGTGAGCAGATATACTAACAAAGGCAATTTCTTCCAAGAATTTCATTCGACTTAGGGAAGAGCTTCGAGTTTTTCCGCCGCCTTGAAATATGGAGAAATATGTTTGGGTGTAGGAAACCCTAGTTTTGTTTGTGGGGGAATAATGAGAATGTGCGTATTGCATTAAGGCTGTAATCTTTTATTTCTGTAATTGGGCTGGGCTTCTTTTACTTTGTGCCCATCATGCTTTATAAATACCGCATGTAAACCGTTTGTACATGTAATGATCATCAAAGTGTAAAAATAAAAACATTACTTTCATTTTAAAGATAAGTCCCCTAAACCTAATAGGAGAGGTAAGGATAAGGATAAGACTACATGGCCTGGTAAAAAGTAAGATGTACATCTCCAAAAAGGCCAGAACTTGATACAAAAGGTTGGGATAAGTCTCCATAACCTGGTATGTGGATATGTCTTTAGAACATGGTAAAAGAGAGAGAGAGAGAGGGGGGTCCCTAGAACTTTCTAAGAGAGGAAGAGATAGGTACCCAGAAACCTAAAGGAGTGGAAAGGATAGGTCCCAAGAGCCCGATGGAAGAGGAAGAGATAAGCACCTGGAAATTGAAAGGAGAGGAATAGAGGGGACCCCCAAACTTGATAGGAAAGGAAGAGATCGATCACCATAAAAAATCGTAATCATAGGTAGTCCTCAAGTCCTTATAGAAGAAGAGAAGGCTAGTCTTGATCATGTTCATCTAAAGGGTCTATACAGTAAGCACCAAGAAAAGGACAGTCATTGTCCCAGCTATAAGAACTCTAAGAGTCTTGAAAATAAGATATTCAATAGTTGCAGGTATATATATCATCTTTGTTGTTCAAAACTCGATTGTTGTTATTTATAGCCAACTAATTTTTTGTACGTTCATTGCAGCCCATCATCCCCGGAGAAAGAAGAAAGAGATTAGATTAGATGTTTGATCATGCCAAGTTTTTATGTTTCACTTTAGTGTTGGTAATGTCTGTTTCATTATGTGATGTTATTGTGGTTTGCTTTTTTTAGACCTATGAATCAACTTTTTTACCAGTAAGCAAAAACACTTCACTTTCAGTTTTAATTTGGTAATACAAGTATAGTAAAGTCTGTTTCCTTAAAACGTGGAAACTTTGTTAAAAAAATATTTTTTAATGCTAATACTGCAACACTATAAAATTGTACCAAGTGGATATATATTTCTGATTTTATTGTTGAGATATTTGATCAAGGATTTTATACATGACACCACAATTACTTTGCCACTGCATATTACCTTGCTAGAAAAAATTTAAAGGATACTTTAGGCAATTTCCTTATCAGTTCTAAGCTTTGAAAAGAGCATGGTCTGACTCACCTTGCTTCTTCACATCTAATCTAATATTCAAGATAATATGCGTTTGTATGGAGATGAGGTCTAATATAAAATATATGAATTTTCCTTCAAAGATGTGTACAATTATTGTTACTAACATTTAAGCAAGATGACGAAGATCCTAATAAATAAGATTAAGACATGAAAAAGAACCATACATACATACTACACCAAAGCAACCTATTTCACTAACAGAATTAATTTTTGTAATAATGCCAAACAAGTTCCTAACTTATAAAAAAAGCGGGTGGGATTTTGAGACAAAACAAAATAATACATTTCAGGTGCATTTTAGGAAAAAACAAAAGGTGTTTACATATAAAAAATGGAAGGAGGTGAGAAAGGAGAACAAAAGTGAGAGGGGAGTTTGTTTCTAGGATTGAAAGGAGCTAAAAAAAGATGAATAATATACATGAAGTTCTATTAATGTGCTTTCGAACATAATGAATTTTAATAAAAAAATCAAGTAGTCAAAAAGTTGCAACTAAATAAAACAATTTAACGGCATATGTCCCAATAATTCCAAAGTAAGTTGGTATATCAGATAGAAAAGGCACTTAAGTTACGAAAGACAGAGACAAAAAGTGGACATATTAAATAGTGAGAAATTCCACTAATAATTAATCATACATATATATGGAAATTGATTTTTAAATGTAATCTCATTTTCATTATTTAGATTGTTAATGGATCTATAAATTTAAGTAATTATTTTGATTAAAGGCGTGTTGTTGAATTAGTGCATGCACATTGTGATTAGATGCAGACCCACCTGTGCGTGCGTATATATTCGTATATGTATTATATTTATAATGTCAGTTAGGTGAGATTCCTATATTTACCAATGTTCTCACATATTGAATGGTTATGTGTGTGTGTGTATAAAAGAAAAACAATTTTTTATTTAGATATGATGTATACATAGCTAAATTATTTATTTTAATATATATATATATTTATATTTATATTTATATTTATATTAGTTCATTATATTTATATTAATAAGTCATATTACACAAATTAAATAACTTATAATTCATTATATCACCGTATCATGTTAAAAATTGATTTTATATTTTATATATGCAAATTATACTTAATATAATTTTAGGTAACAACAAAATAATTTTTGTAATTATTTACTATTTTTAGTATTATATAAATTGAAATAAAGTTTATATAATTAATATAAAATAATATATGATTCAGATAATATATTTTAAATTTTATAAAAAATTTCCACCATTGTACTAATTTTCGACCAAAATTCCAGAATTTAAAAATCAAATTTATTATTTTTAAAAAATCGTTTATAATGGTCAAAATTAATTAAATAATGAAAAATATAATTTCAACTCAGAAAATTATGAAAAAAATTTCACGGCCTTATAATATTATATTTGAATTTCAAAAAATTTAAATTTGAAAAATATGTAATTAAATTATTTTTATTTTTTTGGCTAATAAATTTATACAAAAATAACTTAATAGTATAAAATCATAATAAAATATGTTTTATGCTCTTTACTGGATTTGGAATGTTATGAGATATGTATATTTGATTTTAATTAATTTTATAGTTGATACACTTATATAATATAAACATATTTATTTAATGCATAAATTCATAAATATTTTTAGTTATTACAAATATAATTGAAAATAAATCCATACATACATTTTTTTTTACTAATGTAAAATATAAATGTATAAAGAAGAACATCTTTGCATAATTTATGTATATATATATATATAATCTTTCATCAAATTATTATCTAATTTAATATATACATACATACATATATATATCACATTTACGTAATACATATAGTGTGTGTGTATGCAAATGTTTATATTTTTTTGGATACTCATTTTAAAATAACAAGTTTGTGTGTATACATACATACATACATACATACATACATATATTTGGACAATATATAATACATATAAGATGATCTAGGATGTCCTTTGCGATGTAAATCTCAATATTTATATACGAGCATGTTATACCTTGTCTGATTGTTATATTACACATACACATATGTATATGATAGATATGTGTTTCAATATACTTAATTTACAATAAATTAAATAATATTCAATTCATTAATTTTAAATTTAAATGAAATAAATATTTTATTTAAATTAAATTTAGAAATGTTCTAAATAAAATAGACTTCATAAGCCCAATAAAGATTCAATGGGGTAATGAAAAATTCACCCATAACTTACGTTGCAAGCTGGCCCAGTTCCATCATCTTTAATATAAAGTTGTCCTCTACCATTTATACATTTAAAAATTACTTGCATACTCCCTTGTTGTTGAGCTTTACTCAAGCTAGATATGTTGTGTGTAATATTACTAATGTATAGACTAGACGAGGTAATATACTTATACATATTTGTTGAGCTTTCTTCAAGGTATGTATAGTATACTTAGGCCGTTGTGAGATGATGTGTATGATTGAATAATCTCTTTTTATTTGTTGAGATTTCCTCAAGATAAAAATGAGATTAGGATAAGGAACTAAATGTTAGGAGTTGTATATAATGCAACCAATGAGGAATTATCCATCGTATATAGGAGTATGATTTATCGAGGAAGGTAAGAATCCCAAGATATACGAATCCTAGCACATACTAGTGAAGTCAAAAGACTTTTATGTTTTGACTCTTGATTTGGGGAAACATAAAAGACTAGTGGAAGCTAATTAGTAAAATGAAATATAATGCTTAACCTTACTAATATTATATGAGCATATGCTATATAAAGTTATAATAATCTACATTGATAAATTTGTGCAATTAATATAATTGATAAATATTTACCAGTTAAAATATAAAAATGAGTTGAACTAATATTGAAAAATAAAAATATAAAATGTACTTATCAATAAATATTTATGCATATTGACCCATGCAAGTGCCCAATTATACAACTACTAAATACATTCATAACTTGGTCACTTACATGATTACTTAACAAGACCGTGTATTATCTTCAATGAATTTATAACTCTAAAAGAAATACAAGGATATGAATATTTAATTCATTTTCAAACACATATAAATTTTATATGGTGAATGGTTTTAACTCGTAATGTACGAATTCTCGATGAAATTATTTCATTCGAAATAAGCCAGTAGAATATAGTGTGAGATCGTGTATTCAATATAACTGATTACATTCAAGATCTTGTCATGTTAAAAGTAACACTATACCAAGAGCGACAAGATGGATATAAGAATTGAAACACCCTACACCCCTTAATATAACCACAAGGACACATTAAAAGGCATGGTGCGTTGTAGGTATAACTAAAACTAATAGAGACTAAGATTCACAAGACAAATATAGATAAAAACAACGGAAACTTAAAATAATAACTTAATTAAAACACAACTTCATAATTGCTTCATAACTAAATCAAATACCAAATACCACATACATGTCTGAAGATCCAATATGTCTCATAAAAAAAACTCATAGTCTCAAAAATCATAGTACATATTATCCCTCATAATAAGTCAATACATAAAAAGAACAAAAGATGAAAATAAAAGAAATACATAGTAGAGAACTCCTCCAAGAAACCGCCAAGCAACTTCAATCTACTAACTTCTCCTTTGATTTCCTATTGAGGAGGGGGAGGGGAAGATAGAGGAGTACGTCAGACTAAAAGTCCGGTGAATGATAGTAATTACTAGGGTCTTTAAGCAAGATAAAAGTAATATACTCTACAATAGTTCTAGCATAAATAAGGATAGCAATGGAAGTTGGAAAGAAATAAACAGGAAATAAGCACGATTAAATATTGCTCAATTTATAAGATAAGTTAACTTTGATTGCTTGCACTTGCCCTTGATTTCTACTTTAGGTTGAATTCCTAATCCTTAATTAGGATGTAACCCTAATCCTACCCTTTTTGAACGACCTGCTACTCTATAAACCTTACTATAGACCGGCTGCTATATAACTCCCTACACATCAGCCAAAAGCATATACAAAAGGTGCACAGAGCAACCACTGTGGAACTGACGACATATATAGCTCCCTAAACAAAAGGTAATGATGTCTACGAAAGACACTCATACTAAGCGCTTGGAACTCATAGTTATTACCGAGCACCCGAATGGAAGTCGCACGCGTAACTGCCACATTCCCATGCTACCTTTTTCTCCACCTATTAGGTCTTCTTATTACCTCACACTTTAGCATAAGCATTCCCTTCATCTCACTTCAGGCTAATGTGAGATCACTATGTGTCTATAGAATCTATAGGGGAAATGCTATTGGTACCGGCCCTTCATCCAAACATATCTAGTTGTGCACCTTATCCAAACCCCTTGTGATTTGAACTTTTATTTGACCAATTACTACCATTTTTAGCATAAGCGTGCCCTCATCTTGCTTCAGGCTAATGTGAGACCACTGTTTTGTCTAATAGAGTATGCTATTTGGTACATATCCTACTTTCATCTTTGCTTATTAACTTAGGTAAATTATTTAAATAAGCCTTTACATTTTTCTCTACTATCTGTGCTTATTAATTTCTCCTACGTCTTAAAATAAGCCTTATACCGTTCTTTTTCTTATTATAATCTACGTTATAATCATGCTTATTACTTAACCTAAGGTCTAAGTGTGAAAATAAGCTTCTTTTATTTTTTACTCTTTTTAGTTATAGTTCTAAGTAATAAATAGGACAACTAATTAGTAAATTCTAACCATAATTAGGAATAATTTTAGTCTAATTCCATTTATATTAAAGACTTTATAATTTACATCTCATATTTATAAATAGGTCGATCTCTTTAATTCGGTCCAGTTAATATCATAATTAGGCATAATTTCAGTTTTAATTCCATTTTATTATTGTGACAATCCGTTTTTCCGTACCCTTTGAATCGATAATAAACCACACATGTCCAACTCAAGTTGCATAAAAAGACGGATCATTAAGGGTAGAAAGAAAAATAAAGACAGAATAGAATCTCACACGTATGGAATAACATATATTATTTCAATAATAATCTTTACAGCGGAAAATTTTAAATACAATATCAGAGTCTAACCTAAATTCAGCTTGGACAGTTATAAACACCTGTCTTTATAATTGCTCACAAACATCAAACAAAATACACTAAGTACAGCGGATAATAGAATACGTCCATATGTAGATGAATATCTCCAGCTCTCCTCTGGAAACTCCAACCATCTTCGACTAAACCTGAAACTACTCGGATCTGACCCGAGTATTGAAAATACCCGGATTAGGCCTGATAACCAGCGTGAGAAAACTCAATAATAAATGACAGTGTCATATATCAGCCTTTGAATAAAATCCTTTTGAAAAGAAAGAGTATCTCATAAGACCACGCCCACACATAAACATGGACGGGTTTTTAACTTATGATAACTAAAACACTTTTATATATCAAAACGTTTGATATTATTTCTAATGACATTCTTTTGAAAACACTTTTCAAATAAAATTATTCAAATAAGGTATCAATATCTGGACTAAGTCTAAGGTAATATATCCGGACTAGGTCAACGGAATATACCAACGGAATATATGATACCAAAAAGGGGTAGCTGAAATGTTTGTAAGTCATTACAGCTATTTTGGGAATACAATCAAAACCGTAAATCTCGTAGGAATTGGATTTCCAATATGATAGGAAACTAGTAACCTTTTCTCTGAACTACACATAACAAACATAGTTCCCACGGTGCCTTAATCGCTTTTCTCAAACTAGTCACTTGGAAACTATACTTGCTATAATACAAATGATAACCAGTAGTTCCCTGCGTTTCTCAAGCTAACCACTTTATCCACATGGGGAAATAAATGCCTTGAGGCCCAGACGTATCTAGTACCTAGGGCTCAGAACATCTGATAACCCAAATCACTACTTTCCAAAATGCGAGCATACATCTGACCACACAGAATCCCATCATAACCGGGGTGTGAGGCTCACGAAGCTACGATCAATTTCTTCAAAGCCACGCTTTTCATACAAAACCACGCTTTGATCATAACAAGTTCCACTTTGAATACCACACTGTCATTCCTTTGATCGCTATTTGACTTCCATAAAAATACAACCCTTGAGCTCGTACGTCTCAAGGAGGGTGTTAAGCTAAGAGAAGTTGCCTTCTCCGCCACCACCGATGTACATTTGTAAAAGACAAACGTTGTGTCTTAGAAATGCAATGTCGGACATTCGTCCATACAAGTTCGTTCTAGGACTGAACGAAACCGAAGGCACTTTCCTCGGCCATTACTAGGCAAGAAGCCCTTGCAATTCGAAAAATCTCCATCACGAGGAGAACACTGCTATAAATAACTCTATAATGGGAGCTACCTAGAGCATGTTCAACAAGAAGTCCTCACACTATGAAGATCCACAGTCTTCAATAATCATCATCTTCAATATGTCTTCACTTTCGAACGTATACATTGGTTCGAAGTGGTTTTCGGATAGGAATTACCCAAATCCGACTCTGGTTCCTTCGAAGCCAATCAACGATTTAAAAAAGATCTTAAGTTCATACGTGGATATTAATCATCAATCAATTACTTCATCTTTTAAATCAAATATCTTTCTTAGATATATTCTTTTCAAGTTATTCTATTTCCTTTTCAAATGTACATGGAATTATTAAGCCTCATTTTTCAAATCATTTGATTTATTAAACTTTTCTTAAATCTTGGAATAATTCCAAATTATTTTCTCTTTTACTTAGGAAAACTTTTCCAAATCATTCATTAAATCTTAATAAAAGATTTCTTATATTCAAATTATAACTTTAACTTAGGGAATATATTCCCAAATCATTCATTAAATCAAAATCAAAGATTTTCTTTTATTCAAGTTATAACTTTTAACATGGGGAAAATATTCTCAAATCATTCATTAAATCAAAATGAAAGATTTTCTTTTTCAACTTCAAATCATATTCTTACAAATTGAAGACTTTCATAACATAGTACTGCTGCCACTTTAAATATGGTAAATTTCACCTCCAGGGACTAATGACAAGTTTCACCTCTAGGGACTAATGACAAGTTTCACCTCTATGGACTAATGGCAAGTAATTCTACATCATGAATATCTTTGTCTTTTAACTTGGAAAAACTTAAATATGATCTTTTAGAGCATCCGGGCTTTCCTTTCGATATGTTACACCCCTTGCCTAAGAAGAGAAAACATAGGCCAGGTAAGTTTAGGGCACTGGTTGCTCCATCCCTAACCTTAGTTAAACACCTTGTTTACCTTCCTAGTTCTCACAGGTGGGACAAATGTACTAGTCGTTTCCACATACTCAGATTTTCAACTTTATTTTAGAATTGCTTATAAATATTCCAATTTATCTCTCAAAATGCTCAATTATCCTTTTTAAAACATTCACAATTGATTCTGGGAAACGTCGTTACATTTAAACTCATATTCCAAAAGTTATAGAATTCGCAGCATAAAAGTGCTACGGAAAGTGCTATATAAGCTTATTTGCTTTAAACAACTTTTAAATATTTGAAAATTCATATTTATCATTCCAAAACTATTTCAAACCATTTTAATAGTTTATAAAATTTATTTCATAATTTTAATCATTTAAAATATCATTTATAAAGAAATCCCATTTTGGATTCCGAACTGCAAAACTGCGATGTTTTTAGAAAATTATTTTGGACATATTTCAAAATCTATTTGATGAAATCTTGATTTTCTTTCTTCGTTGAAAAACTATGGACATAATAGACCGGAAAATTCTTATCTCGAAGAATTCCGAGCTATATTTCACTTTGTACACACATTTAACTTTTATGGAGCGAAATCGCGAACTACCGTTACGCGACGCGCATAGTTTTGACTTGTTTTTTAATCTCTTTTCAAACTTATTGGAAACGCTTTTAAATGTTTATAAAACATTTCTAAATCATTTTAAACTCATTTTAAACAACATTTCCATCATTTCAAATTCATTTTTCATTTCATTTTATATTATAATATTATATCATTATAATATCGTTTTCAATCTTTTAGATATTTTGAAATTATTAAGAGGCTAAATAATTTCCATGCACACATTTGTATGAATTCAATTCTCATTTAATTAACTATGGTTAATTACTAATCATTTCTCTTATCATTTATCAAACAAGTTATCAATCACATAATCAATCACATAATCAGCCAACTTATCAAACACTCATTTAACATATTTAAACTTTTCAAATCATTTTACTTGAAATAACTTATGGATTAATTAGTAAATAAGAGTACTCACCTTTAACTTAACCAATTCTTCCTACCAAAATTTATTTGCAACAACACTTTGCTTAAATCCTATTATCTTCACCGAATCTTTTCCGTAGACTTTGCTTTGATTCCGGCAACACTTCATTCTCTTTTTCTTGCTCCGAAGCTTCACGAATTTGCTTTCCTCCTTCCCTAGGTTCGGCCTTGCCTATTCCACTTCTTCCTCCATCATTTCTTTACTTCTTAGATGCTAAACCATGTTTAAAGGTATTCTAAGGTCTTTGGCAAAGTTTGGTGGTGTTTGGAGTTGATTTGATATGGTTTTTGTCAAAGTTAGTAAGGATATGGAAGAGAAGAAGAAGCCATTAAAGAGAGCTTCAAGGAAGAAGAAGAAGGTAGAAAATGGTGTAAAAGAAAGTGGAAGAATGGTGGTCTTATTTATAGAAAAAGAAATGAAGTGGTAAATTACCAAAATATCCTTTTACCAAATTACCAAAATAACCTTACTTACTTATAAAGTAATCTTATTTTTTTCAACACTTAACGTCACATTTCGAATCATTACTTTATGTCATTTTCAGTTAGATATTAAGTAAAGTAAGTAATAATTATGTTTCTTTGATTTGATGTTTTGCGTTTTGCTTTGAAATGACATTTTTGTCTTTTTGTGCTTATTTTTTCTTAATTATTTTCTAGAAGTTTCTAACCTTGTTTAGTAAAAGTAAACTTGATTAGTGAATTAATTAATATTTATACTATTTGAATATATGTTTCTATACAAGAAAATAAAGGTGCGACGACGTTGCGACAACTTTTAATCGACATAACGTCGTTTTTCGACAAAATGTTTTACGGTCATATTTTGACGTTTTAGTTAAACTATTTATTTATGTAAACCAAATTTAAAATTAAACTTTTTACTTCTTTAAATAAATCAAAACATGTCTCTTTATTTTTTAAAATCATATTTAAATAATATCAAAATCTCTAATTTTACGGTGTATGTAAAACTTACAAAATGCGACAAAATTTGGTTATTTTTGTAAAACGATTATTAACATACATATAAGTATTTTATTATACTTTTATTATCTTTATTAGATGTTTCCAATAAGATTTATCTTTTTAAATAAATATTTAAACCTGTTTATTTAAGCATTTATTTATTTTTAACAAAACTTAACTTTTGTTGATTTGTTCTAAAATCCAAATTTATACTTTTTTAAATTATCAACTATGAGAATGAATAATTTCTCTATTATTATCTACTATATATAACTTGTTTATTTAACTTTTAAAACTTTTGAAATTTAAAACAAACGAAAATCTCTCATTTTCGAAGTAGCGAAATTACGGGTCGTTACATTCTCCCCTACTTAAAAGAATTTCGTCCTCGAAATTACCCAAACAAAAGTTTGCCTAAAACATTTATCTTTTAACTTAATTCCATATAATGTACACAGATCAACCATATGAAATATCTTATTCGATCTCCTATTCGAATACACAATTCATTTCCGAATTAGTATCGATCCTCCTATTCTCTAGTGCGGACTCTGATCAGGCTCTTTGTTCAGAAACCTTTGCTTCCCTTGCATAGCTCTCAACTATGATAGAAAACTCAAGTACCCTACCATAAACCCTAATCAATGTTCGTCATCAAGAATTGAGTGATAAATCCTTTTTTGGATTGGTGTAAACACCTCAAAGTTCCGAACTCGAATATTAGGTCAAAATTTGTGTGGTTAAATGATTTACATATAACATATGTATTTATTAACTCTTAAAACTTTCATAAAAACTTTATTTTAAGCTCAAACATTTTATAAAGGTGCTTCTTTATATAATCCCTTTAATTATTTATTTCCAAATATTTTTATTAAAGGAAAATATTCTAAAGAAACCATTTTTCACTCAAAGGATAATTTATCTCTATTATAATTTTTTTAACAATCCTTAACTTAGTATATTTCCTTTAACTCTAACATTATTTATGAATCATTTCATAAAATATCGCTTAAGTTGATTACATCTTATAACTTATGGAAATCAATCACATTTTAAAGACTTAAGTCCAAATCTTAATTAATGCTAGAATTCATAAAACATTTTTCAAGTTATAATTTCCCCTTTTTTTATAATCAAATTTATAAATTATACTTATCCAATTTCATTTACTCAGAATATTTCACAATCTTTAAGTTTTCATAAATTCCTTAGCTCTGAGTTAGGTATGATTCAGAAATTTTTGACTGTCCAAAATCGTCGAGAATCCCTCTTTATCTTATCAATTGGCGATCCCAATTTATCTTTGGCTTAATCACTTTTATAAAGATTACTCATCAATGATTCCTTTAATGATTCACATTATTTCCTTAACTTAAATTTTTATTTTTTTATTTTTACATAGATCGAGTAACTCCAAAACAATCTAAAGAACTGGGTATTACCAATAGTATCTTATATCCTCTTAACAAGAAGAGTAATACTTAAGACAATTGTTTACCATCTGAACACATCTCTTGCCTATTTTTAGTTTATTTTCGAGTCAATCGAATTAGTTATCATAAAATACCTCTTTTTATTTGAAATAATATCGTTTTCAAAATCCTTTAGAGATTATTTATAAAACCTATTTTATAAATTCATTTTATCTTATATTAATTAACTTCATTTAAATTACCACAATTCTTTTAGTTGAATTTAAGTTATAATTTCTTTATATATAACTTTTACAAAATCATTTGCTATTATTTAAATACATTTTCATCTTATATGTTCATTCCTTAAACAAATCTTATTATTAAATACCTTATAGTCAAATCGTGAAACTTAATTCACAAGGTATTTGTACTTAAACTTTTAAATCAAACAATTGGTCAATTTATTATTTTGAAATAAGTATTAAAGATCTTAATTATCTTATTAGATTTCTTACTTATCGATAATCTTTATGAAACACCTTATAGTCAATCTGTGAAATTCTAATTACAGGATGTTCGTATTTAAATTTCACAAATCCTGATTTCTAACTACACAACTTTCCAAAATATATACTTTATATTCAAAATATAATCCTAGGTAAAATTATTTCATTTACCAATTTTTCAAAATCAGTGTGTCAGTTCGCCTTGTTTAAGTGTTTGGGAACCCTCATCGATAACGGTGATCAGGCGCATCGATCAGAATCCATAAATCACTCAATAGATAAATCAACACAAAACATTTTTATTAGTCACTAACAAATACGCGGTCATATATAATACACTCAACCTCATTCTAGGGTGTTACTAACCCTATCTCTAATGAGTTACTCATCCTAGGTTATTACTAACCCTATCTCTGATGAGACTTTACCTAACAAAAGCAAGGTTCTCGCTTAACCTTCAGCTCTGATACCAAATGTAACAATCCGTTTTTCCTTACCCTTTGAATTGACAATAAACCACACATGTCCAACTCAAATTGCACGAAAAGACGGATCATTAAGGGTAGAAAGAAAAATAAAGACAGAACAGAATCTCACACAAATGGAATAACATATATTATTTCAATAATAATCTTTACAGCGGAAAATTTTAAATACAATATCAGAGTCTAACCTAAATTCAGCTTGGACAGTTATAAACACCTGTCCTTACAATTACTGACAAAGATCAAACAAAATACACTAAGTACAACGGATAATAGAATACGTCCATACGTAGATGAATATCTCCAGCTCTCCTCTGGGAACTCCAACCGTCTTCGACTAAACCTGAAACTACTCGGATCTGACCCGAGTATTGAAAATACCCGGATCAGGCTTGATAAACCAGCGTGAGAAAACTCAATAATAAATGACAGTGTCATATATCAGCCTTTGAATAAAATCCTTTTGAAAAGAAAGAGTATCTCATAAGACCACGCCCACACATAAACATGGACGGGTTTTTACCTTATGATAACTAAAACACTTTTATATATCAAAACATTTGATATTATTTCTAGTGACATTCTTTTGAAAACACTTTTCAAATAAACTTATTCAAATAAGGTATCAATATCTGGACTAAGTCTAAGGTAATATATCCGGACTAGGTCAATGGAATATACCAACGGAATATATGATACCAAAAAGGGGTAGCTGAAATGTTTGCAAGTCATTACAGCTATTTTGGAAATACAATCGAAACTGTAAATCTCGTAGGGATTGGATTTCCAACATGATAGGAAACTAGTGACCTTTTCTCCGAACCACGCATAACAAACATAGTTCCCACGGTGCCTTAATCGCTTTTCTCAAACTAGTCACTTGGAAACTATACTTGCTACACTGCAAATGATAACCGGTAGTTCCCTGCTTTTCTCAAGCTAACCACTTTATCCACATAGAGCAATAAATGCCTTGAGGCCCAGACGTATCTGGTACCTAGGGCTCAGAACATCTGATAACCCAAATCACTACTATCTGAAACGTGAGCATACATCTGACCACATAGAATCCCATCATAACTGGGGTGTCAGGCTCGCGAAGCTACGATCAATTTCTTCAAAGCCATGCTTTTCATACAAAACCACGCTTTGATCATAACAAGTTCAACTTTGAATGCCACACTGTCATTCCTTTGATCACTATTTGACTTCCACAAAAATACAACCCTTGAGCTCGTACGTCTCAAGGAGGGTGTTAAGCTAAGAGAAGTTGCCTTCTCCGCCGCCACTGATGTACATTTGTAAAAGACAAACGTTGTGTCTCAGAAATGCAATGTCGGACATTCGTCCATACAAGTTCGTTCTAGGACTGAACGAAACCGAAGGCACTTTCCTCGGCCATTACTAGGCGAGAAGCCCTTGCGGTCCGAAAAATCGCCATCACGAGGAGACCACTGCTATAAATAACTCTATAATGGGAGCTACGCAGAGCATGTTCAACAAGCAGTCCTCATGCTATAAAGATCCACGGTCTTCAATAATCATCATCTTCAATATGTCTTCACTTTCGAACGTATACATTGGTTCGAAGTGGTTTTCGGATAGGAATTACCCATATTCGACTCCGGTTCCTTCGAAGCCAATCATCGATTTAAAAAAGATCTTAAGTTCATACGTGGATATTAATCATCAATCAATTACTTCATCTTTTAAATCAAATATCTTTCTTAGATATATTCTTTTCAAGTTATTCTATTTCCTTTTCAAATGTATATGGAATTATTAAGCCTCATTTATCAAATCATTTGATTTATTAAACTTTTCTTAAATCTTGGAATAATTCAAAATCATTTTCTCTTTTACTTAGGAAAACTTTTTCAAATCATTCATTAAATCTTAATAAAAGATTTCTTATATTCAAATTATAACTTTAACTTAGGGAATATATTCCCAAATCATTCATTAAATCAAAATCAAAGATTTTCTTTTATTCAAGTTATAACTTTTAACTTAGGGAAAATATTCTCAAATCATTCATTAAATCAAAATCAAAGATTTTCTTTTTCAACTTCAAATCATATTCTTACAAATCGAAGACTTTCATAACATAGTACTACTACCACTTTAAATATGGCAAGTTTCACCTCTAGGGACTAATGACAAGTTTCACCTCTAGGGACTAATGGCAAGTTTCACCTCCAGGGATTAATAGCAAGTAATTCTACATCATGAATATCTTTGTCTTTTAACTTGGAAAAACTTAAATATGATCTTTTAGAGCATCCGGGCTTTCCTTTCGATATGTTCCACCTCTCGCCTAGGAAGAGAAAATATAGGCCAGGTAAGTTCAGGGCACTGGTTGCTCCATCCCTAAGCTTAATTAAACACCTTGTTTACCTTCCTAGATCTCACAGGCGGGACAAATGTACTAGTCGTTTCCACATACTCAGATTTTCAACTTTATTTTGGAATTGCTTATAAATATTCCAAATTATCTTTCAAAATGCTTAATTATCCTTTTTAAAACCTTCACAATTGATTTTGGAAAACGTCATTACATTTAAACTCATATTCCAAAAGTTATAGAATTCGCAGCATAAAAGTGCTACGGAAAGTGCTATATAAGCTTATTTGATTTAAACAACTTTTAAATATTTGAAAATTCATATTTTTCATTCCAAATCTCTTTCAAACCATTTTAATAGATTTATCAAATTTATTTCATATTTTTAATCATTTAAAATATCATTTATAAAGAAATCTCATTTTGGATTCCGAACTGCAAAACTACGATGTTTTTAGAAAATTGTTTTGGACATATTTCAAAATCTATTTGATGAAATCTTGATTTTCTTTCTTCATTGAAAAACTATGGATATAGTAGATTGGAAAATTCTTGTTTCGAAGAATTCCGAGCTATATTTCACTTTATACACACATTTAACTTTTATGGCGCGAAATCGCGAATTACCGTTACGCGACGCGCATAATTTTGACTTGTTTTTCAATCTCTTTTCAAACTTCTTGGAAACTCTTTTAAATGTTTATAAAACAGTTCTAAATCATTTTAAACTCATTTTAAACAACATTTCCATCATTTCAAATTCATTTTTCATTTTATTTTATATTATAATATTATATTGTTATAATATCGTTTTCAATCTTTTTAGATATTTTGAAATCATTAAGAGGCTAAATAATTTTCATACACACATTTATATGGATTTAATTCTCATTTAATTAACTATGGTTAATTACTAATCATTTCTCTTATCATTTATCAAACAAGTTATCAACCACATAATCAATCACATAATCAACCAATTTGCAACCAACTTATCAAACACTCATTTAACATATTTAAACTTTTCAAATTATTTTACTTGAAATAACTTATGGATTAATTAGTAAATAAGAATACTCACATTTAACTTTCTTTCTACCAACATTCATTTGCAACAACACTTCACTTGAATCCTATTATCTTCACCAAATCTTTTCTGTAGACTTTTCTTTTGATTCCGGCAGCACTTCCTTCTCTTTTTCTTGCTCTGAAGCTTCACGAATTTGCTTTCCTCCTTCCCTAGGTTCGGCCTTGCCTATTCCACTTCTTACTCCATCATTTCTTTACTTCTTAGATGCTAAACCATGTTTAAATGTTATTCTAAGGTCTTTGGTAAAGTTTGGTGGTGTTTGGAGTTGATTTGATATGGTTTTGAAAAAGTTAGTAAACATATGGAAGAGAAGAAGAAGCCATTAAAGAGAGCTTCAAGGAAGAAGAAGAAGGTAGAAAATGGTAAAAGAAAGTGGAAGAATGGTGGTCTTATTTATAGAAAAAAATAAAGTGGTAAATTACCAAAATATCTCTTTACCAAATTACCAAAATAACTCTACTTACTTATAAAGTAATCTTATTTTTTTCAACACTTAACAACACATTTCAAATCGTTACTTTATGTCATTTTCACTTAGATATTAAGTAAAGTAAGTAATAATTATGTTTTTTTGATTTGATGTTTTGCTTTTTGCTTTGAAATGACATTTTTGTCATTTTGTGCTTATTTTTTCTTAATTGTTTTCTAGAAGTTTCTAACCTTGTTTAGTAAAAGTATACTTGATAAGTGAATTAATTAATACTTATACTATTTGAATATATGTTTCTATATAAGAAAATAAAGGTGCGACGACGTTGCGACAACTTTTAATCGACAAAACGTCGTTTTTCGACAAAATGTTTTACGGTCATGTTTTGACGTTTTAGTTAAACTATTTATTTATGTATACCAAATCTAAAAATAAACTTTTTACTTCTTTAAATAAATTAAAACATGTCTCTTTATATTTTAAAATCATCTTTAAATAATATCAAAATCTCAAATTTTACGGTGTATGTAAAACTGACAAAATGCGACAAAATTTTGTTATTTTTGCAAAACGATTATTAACATACTTATAAGTATTTTATTATACTTTTATTATCCTTAATAGATGTTTTCAATAAGATTTATCTTTTTAAATAAATATTTAAACCTATTTATTTAAGAATTTATTTATTTTTAACAAAACTTAACTTTTGTTGATTTGTTCTAAAATTCAAATTTATACTTTTTTAAATTATCAACTATGAGAATAAATAATTTCTCTATTATTATCTATTATATGTAACTTGTTTATTTAACTTTTAAACCTTTTTAAATTTAAAACAATCGAAAATCTCTCATTTTCGAAGTAGCGAAATTACGGGTCGTTACAATTATAGTCTTTATAATTTACATCTTATCTTTCGCTATTTTAGAATTCTTATATTTTAATCCATTTTCGTGCTAATTCTATTCTAATCCATACGCGAAGAAGAAGGAGAAATAAAAAAAAATTAAAAATAGAAGAAAATCCAAGGCGTAAGAAGAAGATGTAAATAACGCATAAATAACAGTAAATAGATTAAAATACTGTAAATAAATTGAAAAGCTATAACTAACAGAAATAACTAAAATTAACTGAAAAGAATAGCTAGAAAGAAATAGACTAAAAATAATTCTAAAAACTATAAACAAAACTGCTAAAAAGGTTATTCCAAAAATCGTAGTAAAACTACAACTATTGGATACCCTATTATTTTAAATTACTTAAAGAAATCTTAAATAATTAAAATCACTCACCTTTGGTCCTTAGTTCTTCCCTTTAGGCCTTCACAGATCCACTTAGGCCTGTTAAAATATTTTTATTAAAAAGATTTTCTCCTTGGAAAATTATTCCTTTTTGGGTCCTTCCTAAAAAGGTGAATCCAAGCGAAGAAAATCTAGAATGAGAAAAGGTGTTAGGGCCTAGCGTCTTATTTATAAGGGTAGAAGTGGATCTCAGACCATTGGATTTGGGAATTGAATATGATGCAACCACTTCGAAGGCTGAATAGGAGCCATCAGATGCATGAATGGAAGGACCAGATTGAGTTGAAGGATGCAAAATACGTCATATATGAAGCTGGACGAATAGAACGCTAGGATTGTTAATGTTTTATCCTCCTTTCTAAATCTTCTATTTATAAACATTAAAGATTTAAACTTCAAGAATATATTTTATAAATAAATTTAGTTTCCTCATCTTACATGTTTACAATCTATGTTAATTTCCAATTAACGTACATTAGTAAATCTTTTTACCATTGTAACATACATTAATTACTAATAATGTGCATTTATTATCCATAAATCTTTTTACCATTTCTCTCCTTATACATATGTGTGTGTATATTAATACAATACTTTTGTTACCAATTAACTTCATTAATCAAATTCAAATGTTTAAATGTCCACATAAATGCGTAAGCTCTTGAAATAATTACAAACTTTGTGTATATAATATGTTTTCCCTTTTTAATAAATTCTACTGACTCATTGCTGACTGTGTACATATGTAATTTAACACACATCAGCAATCAATCAAACAATTATAACTAATGTAAGCTACCAATTTCATACGTGTAATTGTTTTTGATGTCAAAACTTCAAACGGTCATAACTTCTTCATTTGAATTCCGTTTGGAAAGTATTATATACGAAAATTAATATGAAAACTAATAGAAAATTGCCACAAACACATTGGTATAAGTTTCGTGGTCAAATACTAATATTTGCAAAATGTCTATTTTCACAGTTGTCTAAGTTCATTAATTATATTTGCATTAATTAATTGATAAAAAAAGTGAGGTGCACTTTAATTTACATGTTTCCTTTAAATTTTACCTTAATAATAACTTCTTCCATTTTAATTCCTTTTTAATTATTTTTTCCCTAAAATATCAGGGTGTTACATTCTCTCCGTCTTAAATGATTTCGTCCCTGAAATCTCCAAAGACGGAAGAATGTAAATTGCAACCATTATCCAAAAACAACATCCATCTACTCATCCATCATCCATTTCTACCATTGTCCTTATTCTAATTAATGCAATTTATGACTTATATATGTAGATAGTGTAGTGTCAATGTCCCTAACTAATGCAAAAGATTAGGCAGTCTACTGATTCAGTCGACCTTCTGTTTATGCAATCATGTCCATGCAATGTATCCAAATGAATGCAATTCTCTAATGATAACTGATAGTTCTATATGGGTGTTACAATCATCATCCAAACGCAACAATCATATGATAATCACCCATTTGTAGCAACCATGGAAAATAAAAATAAATATGAAAATGTGCATACATCCATATGCATATGTTCTAGTGTCTAGTTAGGCCGATTCCTAAAAGATAATAGTGCCTAGCAGTAAGTATATGCGTCTATTAGCATCCACTAGCAAACAATTGCAACCATTACCATCCAACATACATAACATGTTCTAATAACATGTTTACATCAAATTCTATCATCCATAGGTTAAATCCTAAGTTCTACCCTCCCAAGGGATGACAAAGGAAAGAACCTATTCAAAACTAAAGATGGAAAAAGAAAATTAGAAATTTACTATCAAAGAGAGATTTGGATAAGAAGAACGCATTTTCTTCTAATCAATTTAATCTTCTCTGAAGTTTTTTTAACTTCTGCAGACTCTATCCAACACAAAAGCGATTTGTGCGGTCTTCCATAAAGAGCTTCGGAAGGTGTCATTCCAATGCTAGCTTGAGAACTACTATCTGATGTGAATTCCACTAAAGAAAGATTCTTTTCCCAAGTTCTTCCAAAATCAGGAATATTCATTCTCAACCATGCGTGTCTTACAATTTTATTACCTCCATTTTATTTTTCTTCTTTAGTCTGCTTACATGAATCGACATTCCTAGGTTCTCACTAGGATCTTATACACTCTGTGGAAACTCTATTATTATTCCCAAAAGCATTTACTGTCGTCTCCTTTGTAGCGTTACACCTTTTCCGTTACACCTAGGAAATGATTCATATCTACTTCACATTTAGGAGTTTGGTTCAGTGTTTATAGCTACATTTTAAAAATTAAGGTTTCTAAATTTTTAAAACATCAAATCCCAAAACCTTTGTCTTTAAAAGTGTTGTCTTTAAGTTTCTATTAAAGTCTAAAATACTTGGTTACTTAATATTATTTCCCAAACCTAGAGGAGAAAACTTCCAAATTTTTAAGTCTAAAACTTATATCTCTCTTTCTTTTAAAGACTTTTACAGTTTTCTATAAAAAATTGAATTTTCAGATTTTACTCTTATTAAATTTTTCATTTCAAAAACTTTTTACTTTTTCACCAAACTATTTTCTTTTAAAATATCCTTTATGTGTTTTCCAAACAGCTTCTTATTACACCTAACGGTCTCATATCTCAATGTATTGGAACTATACTACAAAAGAAAACACTTTTTGCTAGCATTGAAAAAACGCTACCATAACTTGTAGTAGCGTTTTAGAGAATGCTGCGATACGACATGCAATTAAAAGTATGAAATCTTTATTGCGTTATAGTAAAAGCCGCCAAAAATAACCATATTATTGCGTTTTTGAAATGCAACTGTAGGATTTTCTATAGGGTTTACAAAAGCTACCAAAATGAACATTTTTTGGTCGTGTTTTTGTTTGAATGCTTTTTTTGACTTTCTATAGCATTTTTAAAATGCAACTATATAATTTTTTATATTAGTTAAAATTTATTTTTGTAGCATTTTTAAAATGCTACTAAAAGTTTTTAGTTGTTTCGCAATGTTTTAAATGTTGTTATTTACGGTTGATGGCTTGTACATTTCAAGCAACCGCTTATATAATATTCATACTAAAACAACTGATCAATCATATAATTTTTATATTCAAACGAACAATTAAATCACATAATTAGCATATATAAACAAACAATCAATCAATCATATGATCATCATATTCAAATAATTGAAAAAACACGCTAATCTCATAATCAAATATAATATCCATAATCAATTCGGTAGTAGTTTTTCAACAAAATAAGTCACATACTACAAGCATTCACAAACAAGTTTGCATAAATAGTACTAACAAAATATGACAACATATATAACAATTACAGTCATGTTCATTGCTTGGTTACTAATAATTCTTTGTTGCCGGCAGTCTTCACTTCGAAATAGCTAATTACCTGCAAATGAGTTTAACAATCAACAATAAGAATTACAAACCAAAACTGAATGCTAAGTTACTGATTCAAAGACTAAAGCACACTTATCAATCAATGTGTGCTGGAACATAATTTATTTAAACTATATTTGAGTTCTCGTTTCAAATAATTTCCTTTATCGGTGTATTTCCCATCATATATTTAAGTAGGGGCAGAGGTAATGGTCACAAAATGACTTATAGTTTGAGTACATACCATCTGAGTCCAGCATCGTTTATTTACTTCAATTTCATTCTGTTTATATTCTGTATATCAATTTTTTTAGTTATACATAATTTGTCTAAGTTAACGTTTGCTGTGGAAGTTTGATATTATCTTATAAGTTCTTAGAATTTAAAGAATGGTTGTCTTATTTAAACATTAAGTCTTTACTTTGGTTAGCAAATTATTTATTTCAATATTTGTTTATTTGATTATTAAAATTTTCCCATGCGCAATTTTGCAATAAAAATTCTGAAGCTGTGTATGCTCAATTCGGAAACTACAATACCTACAGCACAACCAAAACTATCCCGCCTGAATCACACTCCTCCTTTATCCAAAACAGCCTACGCACTGCCTCAACCCCACCTCAATTTCCTTGATCACCTAAAGCTTCAACCATGTCTTCCCGAACACAGCAGCCACACCGCAATAAACTACCATACCGCAATCACCCTTTATCTCTTTTTCTTTCATTAATCACCGTATTTCTAGTATCCCAATGAGGTTATACATGCATTATACATTTTTCATGCATAGACTTGTTCACAACAGCAGCACCCTTAATCAAAATACCAGGCATATTTACTTGCACAACAAAATTGAACCCAAGATTAAAACAGTGCCAATCAAATTCACCACCATTGTATTCCGCTGCAAGTTCATCACTTTAGTCAGATAACCATGCATCTCTAATTCTTCATCTTCATTTATCATGTTATGGGCTATTTAATCTTCATCAATTGTACCAGTTTTATTTCTAGTCACTATTCTACATCTTATTAACAACTTTTTGATTCTTTTCCTTGTGCGCATTAAAATCTATAGTACTCACGTCATCAACAGGAACATCATCATTATTATCAGAATTTTCATCTTCAACAGCAACACCGTCCAAACCCAAAATTTCAAATTTATTATTCAACGCAATATCTTCATATGTTTCTTACTTATGTTTGGAAACTTTTATAGGAACTTGCATATTCTCATCATCATTGTTTACTTTCCCACACTCATCAATACTATTTGATTTATCCCCAAATTGAATCGAAGATTGGTCATATAATCCCTAATTCAACACTACCGGATCTAAAAGCATTGCATCTAATTTGTACTTTATAGAAACGACGTCCCTACATGGCATAGACTATCTCATATCCTGATTGTTATTATTTATACTGTATATATTTTCAGCTTCAAGAAGTTTGTCAACATTTGTCTTCACTGGAGTGTTGTTATTCATTTTCATTTCGACTGTTTTTTTCCAACCCAGAAGAATTTTAATCTGATGCAAAATTAATAGCAGTATTTAAGTCACCAAAGCGCCAAAGAATTTTGTCAAAAAGATGTATTCCTTCATCTTTCATATTTGAATGGCTATCAAGCAAAAGAGTACCACTTCCTCTTCATTTCCATCAATTCACCTGCCTTTGACTTTCACTTCAACATCATGTTCCTGTCTAAAAAACCTCCCGATCCGGAACCCATCCTCAACCTCATAGCAAACACTGCACTACATCAAAACATACAACAATCTCCTAGCACCAAGCCAACCAAATTACACCTCATAAACATATAAATTATCCAAACTTAAACTTTATTAACTTAGTTAATTTTTATACATCATCTCAACTTATAAATTTTTCATAAACTTAGCTAATTTATTATTATTAGTGTAAACTTAGTTAATTTATTACTACTACTGCTATTATTACAAACTTAATTAATTTTTATAGGCTTATTTTTTTTATAAAACTTAATTAACTTAGTTAATTTTTATAAACTTAGTTTTAGTTATTATTGTTATTGTTGTTGTTTTTAATTAATTATAAAACTTAGTTGACTTTATTAATTATTATTATTATTATAAACTTTGTTAATTTTTATAAATGTTTTTAATTTTTATAAACTTAGTTAATTTATTCATAATTTCTATAATGTATTTAATTTTTATAAACCTGGTTAATTTATACAAACTACTATTTATTATTATTATTAAACTTATAAATTATCTCAATTGCTAAAACTAAAAATGTCATAACTTATATTTTAATTAACTTAATCTTATAAATTATCTCAAACTTATAAACCAAGATGTTTGTAGAACAAAATTGCAAGATCGAGTTTAGTAATAGTACAGAACATAAGGTCAAATTCTCTTGCGATAAAATACAAAATAACTAGATAAGCATTGTTAGGTCACATTACCTAATTAAGAACCCTTAGCCGTCACCGTTTGCCCATCGCTTCCAATGCTAAGTTGAACATGGCTGTCGTCCACCATATCTAGATCTCATCACTTCAGCTCTAACAACTCGTTTTAATTACTTCTCCAGCCACATCTATGGATGTAAAGCAAAATATATTCATACTGAAATATCTTGAACGAATACAGAACTATAAATGCTTAAAATTATAAAGCAGTGAAATAGTTTGAAAATAAAATTTAATGCTTAATTATACCATCCCTACCGACTTTAAGTCTTAATATAATACTTAGTAACACAAAACAATATACAACTTAATGTTTCAATCAACAAATGATAAAATCCCAAAAGCCAACAGTTATGTAGAAGTCAGTTGGTGAGTGGTTACCAATATGAGCCTAATAAGAAAATAAGAGCCTGTGATGCTTCCACTTAATTTTTCACCATATTAGTGAACTAGAACAAATTTTTTAGGAATTAGACATACCTGCGTTGCTTGGAGAATCGAAGAACCTTTTGCTAGTTTTGCAGGTACGATTCTACTGCGTCCATTAATGTAACATCTCGTTTGGAGGTTGTTCATGTAGCTCTCAATATGCCGCATTAGATAAATAAGCCTAAAGCTCTTCAACTCAAAACACCACTAAGCAAGCAATGTTTCATAGAAAACATGATAAATTGATGTGTGGCCTTCATATTTACTTGCTAGAGTTCAGCGAAGCAATGTTTCAAGCAATGTAGCTCTTCATTCTACTATGATATAATCTCTATACAATTAATTTTATTTATTTGAGTGCAATGAGGAGTACCATATGCATATAGTTTAACTAGAAATTTGTAGGTGAAAATGTGAAATATTTGACAGTCTTGTAGTATTGATCAGATATTAGACTCATGGCTAGCATTATTTTAATTTTCTTATGCTGATCAGGTTAAAAAATATACGTGTGTCAGGTGATTAATTGAATTGTTTGTGTTGCTCTCTAGACTATCGCGTTTAATCTAGATTTCAAAACCAATGTTCTTTCAATATGCTCAGAATTATTTAGTTTGTCTATTGCCTTTCTTTTTAGATGAATTTTTGAAATTATTTAAATTCATGCGGGTAGATTCATTTTCATTTTTTCCTAACATGCATGAGGCTGTTATTAAACAATGTTAAGGTTGAATAGTCTTCTGGTCTATTAGAAGCAGCAGTAAACTAGTTGAGTTCTCATCGCACTACCAGTGATAATTTTTATCTTATCGATAACATGTTGAATATATGGAATGTATGTATGTAGGTATGTGTATGTATATCACACGATTGTTTTGTATGTTAATGTGGCTGGTACCGTCTACTTAACTCTAAGTTTTCTTATTTGTGCAGCCTGATGAGCCAATAGGTGAAGAATATGATGAAGACGACGACAATAAGGATGACGCAAGGATGAGGAAGAAATACCACTTGATGTTGCAAAACAATAGGGACATCGCTATCTTGTGCCTTTACTATGAGTATGGCCGCATTATGAAAAATGAATTTGACAATTACTACACTTATGGGTTTGATCTGAATGACCCAGACAGTGACCATTTATAAGTTTTATTAGATAAAGAATCAGAAAATTACCAAGCATTGGACTTAGTAATGGACCTGGTACAACATCATTAACATCCATACAAATTAACATTATTGGGAGGAAAAATAAAAATTGAAACATGGATGCACTAACATCAAAAGTAATATTGGTGACAACATTAGTACTAATTGCTCTAACTACTACAGGACATCTAATTTGCAATCCAAATAAATATCTACGTAGCAGTGCCTTCAAAGCAATTTTAGTGGTCAGGACGTCCTCAAGACACTAACAGTAATCAGCAATTTTATCGATTTTCAATGCCTTACGGGCTCTCTACAATTGCAAAATTGAAAACACAAAATATATCACAGTTTGAATTATAAATTCCTACCACAAAGAAGTGAAACTGATTTACTAACGGCAGATTCCAGATGACAAATAGATACTCTCCTGTCGAAGCAGTATTCATATTTTCTAATGTATTGAGTAGAATATGTAGTGAAATAATGAACATTTAAATTCAAGTTATCTAGTATTTATAGGTTATGATGTCAACGGTATGACAGAATGTTATGATTCCCTGGAGTCTAGATGAGGTTTTCAACTCATCTTTCCTGATATAGATACAAATAATAGTTTGTATTAGATAACTATAAAAGGTGATCATAACTATCTGAAATTCAACTAATAAACAACTAAAAACAGACAAACTAATTATTCATGTGTGTAGCACATAAGTATAATAACAAAGTCAAATAAACAACATATCCAACAAACTTTTTAGAAAAAGATTATCCAACCGTCTAACAAAAATATAGTACCTACATAAACATAACAAGTATTCATAAATATAGGTAGTGAAGATAAACCTGAAATGCGAACTCCCGCCCTCTAGATATATGAACTCCTGCCCCTATCATAATTTCCACCACCTTCTGTGTGATACAGCAACTACCATCGGCCCCATTATAGAACCTACTCCTCCTACTATTTACCTATACACATACATGTAATTAACACATACCTTCATAAATATTATAATTTCTTTTAGCATTTGTCTTTGAAACTAATTATTCTAAGGTGTTTGTCGTGAAAACTTGTTATCCTAAGCTAAAAAGTCCTTCATTCCAATTTCTTGTTGTTAATTTACATAAGTTATTTGAAGCAGTTTTTTCCTAAAAAACTAACATGTGGCTTTAGGGGAAATGTTAAAAGTATGATATGTGCCCATCTATTAAATAATAGTAAAGCAGAAGAATTTTAAGCTCTATGATTAATTCTAGGAATTATCTTCATTCCCCTTAATTCTCTCCAACTATAGATATTTTATTTTTAAAATCTTATAATTTATCAATTTACAATTATTATACTAAACTTCTCATAGTATTTTATATTCAAATATCTACTCTTTTAATAAGTCTACATTTATTTATAAAATCTTTCTCGGTTCTCTTCCAATATTTTACATCAAAGCCCACATATTTAAATTAATTACATAATCCAAAATTTAAATTAATGGACAACCTTAGTCAACTAATATTTATTAATAAATTCTAAAAAATTAAAGTTTCATTATATATGTTACAGGCGTATCAACAAATTGATATATAAAAGATCTTTTTTTTATTTAGATATGTGTGCGTTTGTGTACGTATATAAATCACATAACATAATTTATATACATTAGCGATAATAACAAATTTATTTTATAATTTATTTACTGAACGAATTTATCATACAATACATTATATAATTCTATTAACATCAAACACCCAAAATTTCAAAAAAAAATTACAATTACTTAGAAACCATTCTCAATTCTTTTCTAATATTTTACATTCAAGTCCATATATTTAACTAATTGTGTAATCTTAAATTTATACTATTTAAATAAATTTGATTAACTGATATTCATTGACCAATCCAATAAATACTAAAACTAATAAGAATTTAATATATACAATATTCATTTATATGTGGAAAAATGATAAAGTTATTTCTTTATTCAGACATAAGGATTTATAAATCGCATAACATAAAATGTGTGCATAAATAACAATAACTCTTTTAATTTCTAATTTAATCATCTTTAAATTTTTATTGTACATTATGTTACATTACATAACATACTATTTTTAACAACCTTTAAAGGTAAATTTATATTTTACAACATTACCATGTAGACGCACAAATTACATCGATAAAAAAATAGATTATATAAACATTTACTTTCAACATGTTATCAAACCATGTCAAGCTCATAACTCAACTAAATGCTACATAACATTATTTGCGATTATCAAAGTTGTAAGTGTGACTCTCCTATAACAACATAAAATCTATGGTTAACTATGAAATTGTTTAAAAATGAAAACTAAATAATGGATCAAAGTTCACATGTAGATAAACGGGCATAAGGTGCTCTTTTCAAGTACAAATACGTATAAAGCTCTTAGTAATTTTCTATAACTTTTCACATTCAACTTCTTATATTTGATAGTCATGTTGATTATTAATTCAAATTATTTAAATATATTAAATTAAATTAACATTTGTAAATCTATTTATAAATTCTTGAAAAATAATAATTCAATATATACACAACAATTAAAAAAAAATGGTAAAGTTATTTATTCCCCCATACATATAAAAAATATATATCACATCACATAAATTATTTACATCTATAGAAATTTTAACTTTTTTTAGTAGGACACTAAATGCTACAAAAATATATAGTTAGCGAGGATTGAACCTTCGACCTTACATCTGAGCATCATATGTCATTTTAATTTATGATTAATATATCGCAATAAATTTATCATAAATTACATAACAAATTTCTAATTTTAGCAACAATTAAAATGTAAATACTATTTTTTATTAACATCGTCGTGTGCAACGCACGGGTTACACACTAGTCTTTGTATAAGAGTGATCCTAATATAATGTGAGTATTAATACTCACAAAATAGCTAAATCAAGGTAGCAAGTGGGTATCATTGTTCTAATAAACGGATGAACTAATCAGATTGTTGCTGCATAAGAGAATGGAGGTATGAGTATGTTAGATGTCATGTAGGATCAATGCTATGTTATTTCATGGTAGCATTGGAGTTGCTTTAAATAGTACTTTGCTAAGGTAACCTAGGCAATCAAAAGAACATCCCTATATTGTATAAAACTGTGCAGACTTAAAATTCAAATGTAATAGGGTTATGATGGTTGGTTCAGTTCATGACAGTATAAACCCAGGGAAGTAAAATGGGAAAAAATGATGGAGTCATATTCTCTTTTAAAGAGCTATAAGAGTCAATGTGTTATGGAACAGTATTTTACCTAATAGAGATAACATATAGTATTATTTTTTTTTTTGGGGGGGGGGGGGGGGGGGGGGGGTTGGGGGTAATAATCAGAAAAGGCTCATTTTTCTGTTTAATCATAGAGATAGATAGTAACAAGAGTGAAGTTGGGTCAATGAAGAATACAGTTATCCCAACCTCAGCTCAAAAACAAAAAATTAAGCAAAAGTAGGACAAAATGTAATACTATTTGTGGGGCAACTTCGCAACTAATGCACTGCAAGCTGCCATGGCCAATAAAAATATACAAGTTTACTATGGTTTTAACCTGTTATTTTAACAGAGCAAATAGTACAAAACAGGTTGCATTGGTATTAATGCTTCAATTTAAAGCAATATTTAACAAGTTTCAATGGATGAATCTCCTATTGTTAAGTTCGGTATAATGCTTTACATATATCCAAAATTACATTAAAAAAACATATAAATAATATAAATGAACTCAAATCCAATTTATGTAAATTATTGAAACAAGATTAGCCTACAAGTAAGCCAACACTTTCATGTCCACATAATGAAGTGAAATAAAGCAAGATTTTTGCAAGAAGCTAACAGGGCTACATTGGAAAATAAAAACAAAAAATTAATCATTAGTGCAAAAACTTTTTTTATAACATCAAAAATAAAGACTTATGCTTAAACTCCCTTATATCAGGATTTTTGTTCTCAATTCACAAATTAAATGTTAAAGAAAACATTGAAGATGCTCATCTAGTAAACGTAATCAGAGAAACAAAATATGGGTACACTGTAAAGATGTTGTCAGATTGGTTTGATGATATACTATCTTTTCTAAATGCACAAATCGATTACACAAAGAGGTAAGATCAACAAATCAAATAATTTTAAACTCCATTATTTTGAAAGATGGATACATGTTGCATTTTTGCATCTTTTAAAGTGTGTATAAAATATACCTGTTGCAGTGGCACGCCTCACATTTATGTGTGGATTTGGGTCTGGTACAACTTGCTTAGCAAATTCAGGATTATGAAATGTCACTGATAATTATATATTGCCTTATCAATCAATAAGCTCATTTTAAAATAGCCTGTTCTTTAGTGGATGTTTACTTGTACCTAATTATCCTACTATATGATAACAACAGAAACATTTAAGGAATTTGTATGCATATGTTTTACCATTATAAAATAAGTCAGACACAAAAAAATGTGGTACATCTTCTATTATCCAATTACATATCCATTTGTTCTTAGTGCAAGTATAGAAGTTAATATATAAATGTTAACACTTGCTATAGATACAATTACTGATAAAATGGGGAAGGACAATCTTTAGTTAAATAGTTCATAAAATGCAAGTTATATTGCAAAAAATGACTCGAGATGAAGATGAAGTAAAATAAAAAAAGATAAGAAGATATACAAAGCCATAGCCTTTTCCAGTGTATTTATCGGTGGTATCACAGCCTCGAGAATCTCTCCAAATTTCTCAAAGTAACTTCTTAACTCATGAGTTGGTGTTTCCCAAGCTAAACCACCAAAAAAAACTTTTATCAAAGTATTATTTCCGAATCTCAGTCTATGTTGAATCTCAATCTATGTTGTTGTGGACTCAAACTAACATTTCTCTCCTTTATTCTCTAATTCCTTTTCAATTTTTCAATCTAGAGAAAAAGAAGAAAAGGTTTGATCGGTTGATATATCTAGACAAGTGAAAAGTGTTTCCAAGTTGTATTAGTTTTGGATGTCTAGTGACAGCTTGCCTTACGACTCTATATGCTCATCACACTTAGTGTATTGTATCCTACCTGACTCTAGTACACTTATTAATTTACATTACCACCAGCTTATTATAAAATAATATTAGCTATCAATTAAGTTGGTTGTAAATTAACAGCTTATAATTTGTCATTGTAGGTCTATAAATTATGTGGGAAATGGGCATGTAGTAAAAGGGATCGCTACGTTTTGTATTTGTGAAGTTAACAAAAAAATTACAAACAGATAAAAAAGATAAAAATTGAAAACTCCTAGGCTTTCTATAAGACATCATTTTTGTGCTCCACGTGGAAGATATACATCACTTATTACGTAGTCCAAATTATTGTTCTTTGAAGGGCATACAGTATTAAAAAAGCTTAACGGCATACCTCTCATTTTCCAATCAAATGATTCAACAAACACAAAATACAGAAATAATATGCTAACGACCACATAAACATTGATATACTAAAATTAAATGAAATTCGGCTTTGATCATACTAGCCAGAGAGGAAATTTTCCTTGAACATGAAGTTCATCTTCCCATATCTCTTGCTTAATGCTACTCCATGCAGCCAACTTCCCTTCACTCGCCACCTCATCCCGTGGCTTCGGTTCAGTAACTAATGGGTTAGTTGCAACTTTAACCCGACCCGCATCCGAACTTCGCTTTGTGGGTGTTTGTACATGGGTTATTGGATTGTGGTTTAGGCACGTTTTGAGTTATTGGTAACGGGGAAGAGGGTAGTAAAGGAAACTCTGGAGGTAACACCAGATGACACTAGAGCTATGTAATGATTGTTTGTGTATGAAGATATATATATGTTTTGAGTAAACTTAATAGATGTTTGGTGCGTATATATACTCCGGGATTCTTGTGGAGAAGACTATATTGTGGAGAAATACAAAAGGTTTGTTAGGCCAGTGATAAACCTAAAAAATAGAAAACATCAATAGCTAATGCTTGATGCCATTATATCAATACAAGGGAAGACTGAAAGAAATTAAAGCTTTCCTACATTGGGTAATTTTATCAAATAATGGATGAACTCAAGCCAAGTGTGTTTCTAGGTTTAAGAAGAAAAAAAAATATTATCAAAAATAAACTAAAAGATTGCACTATAATAACATGACTTGACCTAAGCTAAGATTGGGGGCATATGAACATACATTTTTCAACAGTTAGGCAATGTTCTTCGTTCCAGAAAAATCGACCTATAATAACATGATTTTAATTATTTCCATTTTTAAACATCTAGAGACCTATAAAAGGATAATACGTTTTCTACTTAGCAGAATAATAGGTAAAAGTTAAAGAAGAGTGAAATATAAGCATGATTAAGTTTTATATATATCTAAACGGACTGAATGCAGAAATGAGAAATTACGAGCAGCCATCAATCAACTCTGTTTATTCTATCTTTTCTAATAGCTAAATAAATTAACAACATATATACCTAAATAAAATGACAATTTCAGATTAAGAAAATATACACAGTTTAATAGCATATGCATATTAAATTATAAAAACATGAATTATCCAATAACAATGGAACCAACAAAAGATATTATTCATAATTAATCATCTACTAAATTTGAGGCAACATTTACTAAAATATATAAAATAACAGCAAAAATAAATTAAATACCTCGGTTAAATAAGGGTTTCTGCGAGCCTCTATTTGTTCTGAATGCTTATTTTGGGTTTATGCAGAAATGAGGGGTGAGATTAGGGAGTAATTGATGAAATTAAAGATTTCTGTAGAGATAGATTAAAGAACCGTAGAGGAGTAAGGCGACGATGGAGGGAATGCAGGGTAAGTCAAATTTTTAAGTAAAACGGAAAAAATGGATTTAGGAATTTAAGAGGCAAAACATAGCACACGAATTATTATTGTAGGGGAAAGGCGGTAAACTTTTGTAGCGATGAAAACAGTAAAATATAAGTGAGGAAGAGAAAAAAAAACAGTGGTTGCACTTGCATTTAAACGCAGCCAATAAGTGCAATCAAAGACACGTTTTCTTGCAGTGCTACTTTCTCTTATGAGAAGTTATTAACACTAATGTAACAACCCGCATATTTTACGATTTGAATATTTAAATATTTTATTTAAATATTTTATCGTTAGTCGGATTTTGGTCCGAAAAGCTACTTTTTGCAAACAGTCGAAATAGGACTCGAGACCACCCCCATTGAGTTCAAAATGACGTTTGCGACCTTTTTGAGTATAAACTTCGATATGTTTGGAGATAGTAGAATTTTGCTACTTTTTCACTTAGGGCTTTGGTTTTGTTTCAGCCCATTAGACCCAAGCTTCACCCCTCTCCTCTTCATTACTTCATTTCTAATTCCAAATGCTCAAGCTTTAACAACAATGGAGAGAGGAATGGGAAATTAAAACTCCAAGCTCTAGTTTTCTTTTTCAAATCAAGTTCTAGCTCCAAATTTATAGAAGAAGCTTTGGTAAGCCTCCTCTTCTTCTTCTCCAACTCATTCTCTTATCAATTTCAGAAATTCCTAAACCTAACTTAGGAATTGTTTCTCTTTTTAGCTTAGATTCAAGATTTTTTGGGTTGGAGTATAAGAGTGATTGTCCTTGCCATTGCTCTATAGCTTCTTCTTAATAGTTTTGGGTTCAAATGTGAGATTTTTATCTCACATCTTAGTCTATAATTATCTTCAATTGTTAGGTATGAATTCCTAACACTTATTTTTGTGCAATTGATTTTGGTTTGGATTAATTTGGTGTATATTCCAATTTTGGGTGTTTTGGAATCTGAATCTAAGAAAATCCTATTATGGATATTTGGACATTGATATTTGAGGCGCATCGAAGAGCTTTTAAGGCTGGGCTGTCGCTTGGCGTAAATCCTTAGTCGTCGTTGCTCGTCCGATCGCTTCCGGTATTTATTTCGGCCATTTTCGGTCTAGGTTCAGAGAATGCCCTGAACCCCAGTTTCAGACGTCTGAAACGTTAGATTCAGACGTTTGAATATTATACTGGGAAGATTTTTATTCCCAGATTCAGACGTCTGAATCTATATTTCAGACGTCTGAATTGGTTTGTTTTGGACCAGAAAGGAAATAGGCTAAAAATTGCCTATTTCAGACGTCTAAAATATAGGGTTCAGACGTCTGAAATATGCTCTGGAAAACTTTTAGTTTTTCAGATTCAGACGTCTGAATCACTTCTTTCAGACGTCTGAATCTACAGTCTTTTGCCTATTTGCTTATTTAGCTTGAATTTTCAACTTTAATCGATTCGTGTTGATTTCGATTTGTTGCAATCATTTATTATCGACTTTCATGACATTTTCTTCGGGTTTTTTGGGAATATCCATTTTGATGGATTCGGTATCGATTTCTTTGGATTTTATTCACGTTTTTGAATGTGAATTTTGGTGATTGATTGTTCTACAATCATTTTTGTGATTTGTCACTTTATCTCACTCGTACGAGAAATCCAATTAAACGACTTCGTAAAACAAGTGGTATGAAACGCTTGCGTTTACTTCGTTGGTTAATTCTTGAACTTGTTCGATTGAATCTCTTGTGACAATTTTCTAGTGGAGATCTACAATTTGTTCGTAAATATTTAAGTTGAGCTAGTGGTTATGGGACATGAAGCTAAGTTCATATATTTACCAGCTTAGAGTAATTGACACTTTCTTGATGATCATTGAGATCATTTTTGTGTTTTAGACTAGCGCTATGCTATGTTTCTTTGTCCACGAAGGGGACGGTACCTCGTTTTATTGAGTTTCGTCTCATTTTTTATTATAGGATAATGAACTATTTATTCCTTGGGGTTTCGACCCAATTCTTGTGGGCTAGCGACCCACGTTTTAATGGAGTTCGGATCTTCGGGCGTACCGTTGTACTACGTCGTTGTTCCGAATTTTACGAGTTTCAGGTTCTTCGGGCGTACCGTTGTACTACGTCGTTGTTCCGAATTTTACAAGTTTCAGGTTTCTCGGGCGTACCGTTGTACTACGTCGTTGCACCGGCTCTATGGTTAGCGACCATGGGATAGTGTCCCGTTTTGTGATAGGCCTCCCCCTTTTTGTGATTCCTCGATTTCTATTGATGATTCCTAGAATTTGAACTTCACCAATTTTATGATTGGCATTTATATATTGTCAATATTTGTGGCTTGGTGAATGAAATAAGGAGTATGACATTCCTTTTGATCTTTGAGAAGATTCTGGTGATATTGATTAATCTCTTGATGATTTTCAATTTTTATACTTATCACAGTATGGCTTTATGGTTATCATATGTTATGTCATATCTCTTATTCTATACCATTTTATCTGATATTTATAGCTAGACTGATCCGTTTATTATTTTCTTATAAATAATACTCGGGTCAGACCGAGATGTTACAGGTGCTTCTGCTTGACTTCACTTCTGGGATTATCATCCTGAATTTTGGCTAACTACTTAGATTAGTAGTTTATTTTATTGTATACATTCGAGATATAGACTCCAGGATGTATACATATTCTTTTGTCTTGCTCTTGTAACCATTCTTTTGTGATATTGTGGATCTTGTTTCACCACTACTCTGATGTACACTTTCATGTGTTATATTCATATCTTTTTCCGCCTTTGTGATATGGATGTCTGTGACTGATTTGTGTAATATCTATTTCTATGTTTGTTTCCGAAGACTATATATAGCCACTGTGTAGCAGCCTTGAGTTTGTGTTGGCATGTCGGACTTCCTTGTACTATCTGGCATATTGGTGCTCGCACAAAGCGATTACACGGATGGTCGCTCCTCAACAGCCTTATTCTTCGTGCTAGTTGACAGCATTACACCGTAATGTTCTTGGCTAGCGTGGGTATAGAGGTGGGGCATCACAGCTTGGTATCAAAGCCAATCTTCGAAACAATGTAGAATAATCTAGCAGGGATCATCTTCCTAAGTCCATCTTAGGAGTCGTGCATTAGGATTTAATTCGAGTCTTTGTACCGATTCATCCTATTTTCTTTATGATTCCTTGGATATCTATCAAGATTGCTTGATATTCATTTGATGAATAACCTTATTCTTCTTCTTTCTTTCTTTCAAAAAGGAGGAGAAATGGTTAGACCAGGCCGTCCCAGCGCCAGTCAATCTCGTGCTACTCCCCAGGATGGAGTATTTATGTCTGCCCAGCAGCTTCTTGATCTAGTGAGGAATGCTCAAGCAGCTGGATCTAATCCAGAGTCTACTCACCCTAGGTCTGTATTTGCACGATTGTGCAGCGATTGTACCAATTTGGGTGGGAAGCCATTCAAAGGTTCTGAAACTATTATAGAAGTCCAGGCTTGGCTGAGATCGTTCGATCGAATCTTTTCTCGCATGAATCTTATTGATCTTCACCGAGTTCAGGTAGCCTCTAGTATGCTCCAAGAAAAAGCATTAGATTGGTATGAGCTTCTGATTTCTGAAATAAATGAAGCGGATCTTACTAAGGAGAAATTCCGGGAATGCTTCGAATTAAAATTTATGCCAGAAGGTGACTTTGGCTCGCCGTTTCATTGACCTTGTTCAAGGTGAATCCTCTGTGACAGACTATGTCGCGTCTTTTGAATCTCTTTCTAAATACGGGGTTGAATACATTAATACCCCATTGAAGAAAAATCAGAGATTCGTCTATTGCTTGAATAAAAATCTCAAGAAGCCGTTACTTCTAAAGTTAGAAGTTTCTTTTGATCAACTTGTCGATATCTCTCTTCGACTCGAAGAGGAAGATAAAGAGAGTGATGCCGATGTTGTGGGTGCCAAACCAAAATTCAACAACAAAAAGAAAAGGCCTATAAAGTTCAAAGGGTCTTATCCCAACAAGAAAGGGAAGCAAGCAATTCCGGTGGCAAAGGCTTCTGCCCTTAGTAGTGGGCAATGCTACAATTGTGGTTCTAAAGACCATTATGCCAATAGATGTCCGAAACCTCTCTTTTGTCGCTATTGCAAAAGTTCGGATCATTATTTATCTTCTTGTACCAAACTTCAAGGTAGGAAGGAGGGAAAGCTTAATGTTGCTCAAGCCTCTAGCAACACATCTCGTGGTCAAGGTATTTCTCATTCTATCCTTGACGGCATTATTTTATTTCGTGATCATCCTATTCGAGTTCTTTTTGATACGGGTGCGTCCCACTCTTTTATTTCAAAAGAACTTGTTGATACTTTTTCTTTGGATGTTTTGTGTTTAATGACTTCTTTGAGAATTGCGAATCCGGTTGGTGGATCCGCAACAATCAGTTTACTGTGTAAAGATGTCGAGATTATTTTGTATGACCTTTCTTTCCGTGCCGACTTGCATGTTATGCGCTACTTAGGCTTTGGAATGATTTTGGGAATGGATTGGATTAACCGTTATGAAGCCCAAATCCTATGTCCTGAGCAGACTATTCATCTTCGACATTCTCAATCTGTTAAGAAGATATCTATTGATCTTAAAGATTTGGATTCCAGCTTGGTTGCATCTTGTTATTCCTTAAATCCTCATGATGACGATAATGATGATGAGGAAGATATTATTTCACTTATTCACGTTGTTCGTGAATTTTCCGACGTATTTGAGCCCGTTTTAGGATTACCACCTAAGCGGGCAATTGACTGGAGCTCAACCTATTACTCGTTCTCCTTATCGTATGTCCAATAAAGAAAATGAGGAGATGCGTAAACAATTATCCGAATTGGAGAGACGAAGCAATTTATTCGCTTTAGTTCCTCTCCTTGGGAAGCTTCGGCTATTTTTGTGAAGAAATTAGATGGTACACTTAGGCTTTGCATTGACTACCACAAGCTTAATGATCTTACTATCAAGAATAAATATCCTTTACCTCGGATTGATGATCTATTCGATCAACTTAGTGGTGCTAGAGTCTTTTCACAATTAGACTTAGCTACTGGTTTCCATCAGCTTCGTATTGCAGAGGATAGCATTCCTTTGACTTCGTTCCGTACTCGATATGGATCTTATGAATGGCTTGTTATGCCATTTGGTTTAACGAATGCTCCGGCTTATTTCGTTGACCTTATGAATAGATTTTTCAAAGACTTCCTCGATCGATTTGTTCTCATCTTCATTGATGATATTCTTGTGTATTCAAAAACAGAGGAGGAACATGAAAAACATCTTCAGATTGTGTTGGAAACTCTTAGGAGCAATCAATTAAAAGCAAAATTTTCTAAATGCCACTTTTGGCAATCTCGTGTGAAGTTTCTCGGTCGTAT